>JAMJFZ010000818.1:6127500-6727500 GCA_026225945.1 Cricetomys ansorgei | reverse complement strand
TCAGATGTTCTTCAGTTGCTTTCCATCTTTTTTTTTTTTTTCAATGATTTTTTTAAGGCAGGGTCTTCCTATGTAGAGCAGGCTGGCCTTGAACTCACCTGCATCTTCCTCTACCTCCAGAGTGATGGGATTAAATGCATTGACCACCCCCTCAGTCACAAGTGGATGGATTTTGGCAATACTTCCCATCAAAAGGAGTGTGAGGATTAGTCTTCTGATTCTTTGTTGTTTAAGCTAGGTCATGATTTCTTCGTTCATAATGGAAGCACTTAGAGTAGATGCCTCTTGGAAAGATCAGCCTGCTGGCTAATGGATGAGTGTTTCTTGACTTAAATAGAAACCACTTGACATTTCTTTTACTCCTTCAGAACTACTTGGTGATGTACTCAAAGATCGGCCTCAGGAAGCAGATGGGATTGACTCGGTGATTGTCGTAGACAATGTTCCTCAGGTGGGGCCCGACCGGCTTGAGAAGCTCAAAAATGTCATCCACAAGATCTTCTCCAAGTTTGGGAAAATCATAAATGACTATTACCCTGAAGAGGACGGAAAGACGAAAGGGTAAGTGTTCTAGTTGCTGAAGCAACAGTTGTGGGCTTGGGGATTTGGGTATTCAGGCAGAGGGACGCTCTCCACAATGAAATTTGGTTCTCGGGTCCTCCGTAGGGCTCTGGAATCACAGTGTAGTGAGTGACTGCAGACTGGGGTCACCAGAGCTGATGTCCACAGGAGCAGCAAGTGACCCAGGATAGGTTCTGGATAAAGATACGACTGGCCTGAAAGTGAGCAGGCTTGCCTGTGGGATTTCTCTTGGAAGTGCTTTAAAACATTTTAACTTCCCTATAGTTAGTGGCTTCCTTCCTACTGTTACCTCTCAAATCATGAGTGTACCCTAAGTTGTGTGACCTGGCTTTTCTCTTCAAAATTAGGTCTTCCATACTTGGTTCTAGTCCTCCATTGTGTCTTTGGTGCTGAGCACGGAGCCTGGGGCTTAGCTTTAAGTGCTGTGTATTCTGATCTCACATGTGCCTATCTGTTTTCCTGATGATTGACAGCATTTTGACTGTGGGCAGTCTGCTTAAATCCTTCTGTGCAGGCCTAAGGCTCTTTGCCACCCAGGATCAAAGCTCTTGAGTTGTGGGACTGGCTGCGCTCAGTGAACTAGACGTGAATTAGACGGGGCAAGAAAGGTCCACAGTGGCTTCTGCAGAATTTATTGGGGTTCGTTTGTCTCTGGACACTGATAGACCTCCTTGAATGCCACCTTCTCTGAGGGGAATGAATGTAGGTTGATAAGGTTGCTTCTTGGAATTAAAGTCTTAGTGTTTTAAAAAACTGTCTGCCAAGTTATTTTTGGAAGAATCATTGACTCTAGGCGGTGCCACCATGTTTTATGTTTTTGTTGTTTGTTTTTAATTCTGTATGTGAATGTTTTTCCTATGTGTATATAGGTATACCACAAGTGTGCTTAGTCCTCTCAGAAGCCAGAAGGGGGTATCTGATACGATCCCTTGGAACTAGAGTTGCAGACAGTTGTGAATCAATCACCGAGTGGGTGGGTGCTGGGAATTGAACCTGGGTCCTCTGCAAGAGCAGCCAGTGGTCTTTTTTGTTTTGTTGAGACAGTTTCTCACTATGCAGCCTTGGCTGGCCTGGAACTCACAGATTTCTGCCAGCCAGTGCTTTTAACCACTGCTGAGCTATTTGGTTGAAGGGTAATCTCTTTGACTGACAGTTGTTTGCTGTGTTAGGTGTTTATCTTTAATGAAGTTCCTTTGAAATCCTGTGTAATTTTCCTGTGACATGTAATAGTGACGCTTAATGAGGTCATTGATAACCAGAAATGCTGCATATGAAAAGTGGACATTTTACTAGGTTTTAGTGTGTACATCATGGGGCTGTCACAGAGTAATGACCATTTCTGTTAAACTTTTCTGTCATTTATAACCATGAAGTCTTGAGTCTTTCTATTAAGATTTTATTGTTTGGGAAACTGCTTGGCCTGCGTGTTGTATTCTGGTCTTTAGGGTGACTGGCTGGGGATGCTGCAGGACAGCTAGGACCTTGGTTCATGTAGAAAGGTCTCAGTATACAGTAAGCCCTAAAGATGCATGTGTGCAAGCCGCTCACCTTCCCGCTCAGGTACATCTTTCTGGAATATGCTTCTCCTGCCCATGCTGTGGATGCCGTGAAAAATGCCGATGGGTACAAGCTGGACAAGCAGCACACGTTCCGGGTCAACCTCTTCACCGATTTTGATAAGTGAGTTATCGCTTGAGATCTGTGGTTGATGCCTGTGGGTGATTGGGATTTCCTCAGGTCTTGGTGGCCCTTCAGGTGATTCCCTTCGATTGGCCAGGCAAACAAAGCATTTCATGTTTCTGCATGAAACATGGGGTTGATGGAGAGGGTACCATGCTTCCTGGCCGTGTTCCTCATCCCACCCAGCCTGTGCCACTCAGCAGTGCCTATTCTGTTCTAGGTACATGACGATCAGCGATGAGTGGGACATTCCAGAGAAACAGCCTTTCAAAGACCTGGTATGTTCTACAAAATCTCTGCCTTTGTAGTCAGGAGAAATTCTGTAACTTGAGGTAAAAAGGTGTCTGTTGGACTTGTCATCTATGTAATAGCTGTCAACAAGCTTTCCTTGACTAAAATCGATGCAGTTACTAAAGCCCTTGATTTTGATTATTTTTAGGGAAACCTGCGTTACTGGCTGGAAGAGGCAGAGTGTAGAGATCAGTACAGTGTGATTTTTGAGAGCGGAGACCGGACATCCATCTTCTGGAATGACGTCAAGGACCCAGTCTCAATTGAAGAAAGAGCGGTGCGTAGTAGCCTCTGAGGCTCTGGCTGTGACTGCCTGTCTCCTTAACTCCACCCCGAGGTGCAGGTGGAGGCTTTTGTTCTGAGAGGCACTCTGTGAGCAACCGTCTCCCTTTCGCCAGCTTGGAAACGGGTTCTGAGGAACGAGAACATGAACTGTAGAAAGAAAGGTCACTGTGCTTGACTTTTTGTCATTTTAATCCTGAGCCTGCCTTCTTTCAGAGGTGGACAGAGACATACGTGCGCTGGTCCCCTAAGGGCACCTACCTGGCCACTTTCCACCAGCGGGGCATTGCCCTCTGGGGAGGGGAGAAGTTCAAGCAGATCCAGAGGTTTAGCCACCAAGGCGTGCAGCTCATCGACTTTTCTCCGTGTGAAAGGTAAGTGATTCAAACTCTCCTCTTGCTGGTCTCAGGTGATTTGTAGTCTCAGACTTCATAGAGAAATGCCAGGAAGATTTCAGAAAACTCCACATGGGAGGTGGTCCAGGAGCGTCAGGAGATGTCAGAGCCAGTCTTCATAGTGAGTTTGAGGCCTAGTTAAGCTACATGAGACTTGTCTCAAAAAGCCTCACTATAAAAAGAAAAGGGAAAAATTAACAGGAAAATCCATGGATGTGGTTTACCGAAATTTTCCCGCCAGCACTTGTCCCTGCAACTTTACCCTCTCCGCAGATAGTGTGTAAACTGCCAGAGCCATGCGACGGGGTTGGGGGTGGCAAGCATGCAAGGTTTTCTTGTATCATTTTTGCTTGCCAAGATGTGGCCCAGGGTCTCCAGCGTGTTAGTGAGTGTTCTCTGCCACTGAGTTGCACCCTCCCTGGCCCCATACCTGAGCAGTTGGGGGGTCTATAACGTCCTTACTGTGGTTTCACCTTCCTGGGCTGCAGTGACACAGAGACCACATTGACAGAGCTCATAGTATGTGTTCATAATGGTTGTATTCTGTTTCTTTGGTCTCTTAACTGTGCTTAACACATACTTCTCATGGGTGTGTGTGTACACATATATATAGGAAAAAACACTCATAGTGCTTGGTTCTGTGAGGTTTTGGAACATATCCGTCAGGTAAAGCGGATCCTGTGAGTTAAACACATGTGGTCACTTCCCAGGGCATATCCACCACATCACCAGTGTGCATTTGTGTGATGCTTTGGTTCTAGGTACTACTTTTTGTCAGCACTGACACTTGGTGCCATAATGTCATACAGATCAGTTTAGTTCACGGAATAGACAACTTTTCTAGAAGGGTTTCTTTTTTCATGTCTGAATTGATCATGGAGCAGAGACTTGTGAAAAGATGTCTGACTAGTTAAGAGAACCGGTGTCCTAATCCCAGCACCCACGTGGTGGCTCACTGCTACCCATAACTCCAGTTGCAGGAAATCAGCTCCCGTCTTCTGACCTCAAAGGGCACCAGGCGTGCCTGCAAGGAAAAACTCAGACGTGTAGAGTAAATAAATCTTTAAAAGAAAGTATGTTTGTGAGACAACTGGCCTCATGCTGATGCCACGGCGACGCCTGGGTGTCGCTCCCCCGCGGGAAGCCTGCTCAGTTCCCTCAGCAGTTGGGTCACCTGTGTTCTGGAGCACAGCTGGCATGTTAGGTTAGGATGTGGCAGCCTGGGGTGGTGTCGCACCCCTTCAATCCCAGCACTTAGGCAGAGGCAGACGGATGTCTACAGAGTTCCAGGACAGCCAGAGTAATAATAGAGAAATCCTGTCCCAAAAACAACAACAACAAAAACCAGGATGTGGCTTTTTTTTTTTTTGGTACAGGGCTTGGCCCCAAATCACTGTAACTGAAGCTGGCATTGAACTCCTGATTCTCCTGCCTTCACTTCCCAAGTGTTGGGATTAGGGATGTGCACTGCCACGCCTGATATGATCTCTTCACACATCTGTTCTCTTGAATAAAACTGGGACAGTCTCGTTCTTTGTTAGCTCCTCTGCTTTAGTTCTGTAGATTGCAGTATGGGGACTCACTTGGTACATGCTTCAGCAGTTTGTGTCCTGCAATGTTGCTGATCAGGATTTGTCTTGGCAGCCCTGGCGCTGCAGCAAGACTTTTTGCTGGCATTCTCTGGTTTGCTGTGGCCTCTCCCACTGCCCCTTGCTTAGGATACTGTGCTTTGTGGGAACAAAGGAACAGGTGCTACATTGTAGAGATACCTGCTGTCAGGTAGCTACCTGCCCGTTTCCCAGAAGGATACTCACTTTAGAACTGTATGTAACCATTTGTTCTCTTTCTCTCATTAGTCTTAATTACATGAGTGAAGATAGTAAGAATCCCACACTGTTCCCCCTCTAGACCAGCCCACTCAAGCCTTTTGTTGGAGTATTTGATTTGCCTGGTGCCACTCCTGATGGGAACACCATTCTAGGTGACTCTTGAAGTGGACTGTGATTACTTTGTACCTAGTTATGCTCACCCCACCCCCAACTTGGAGAGATCAGACACCATCCTTGGGGATCATAGTATGTGCAGAAAGTGCTGGTTCCCCACGTCTTGGTGGTGTTCTGTGTATCATGTGCCTGTGGTCCTCGCACCAAAGGAGGTACTGTGCTAAGTGACCCCCTCTCTTGCAGATACCTGGTGACTTTCAGCCCATTGATGGACACTCAGGATGACCCTCAGGCCATCATCATCTGGGACATCCTTACAGGGCATAAGAAGAGAGGCTTCCACTGTGAAAGCTCAGCCCACTGGCCCATCTTCAAGTGAGTAGATCTTAGCCCTGGTCTGCCTGTGGCCTTTCCCTGTTTCATTGCTGCAGCCTGCCACTTCTTCTCTCCTCAGGTGGAGCCACGATGGCAAATTCTTTGCAAGAATGACTCTGGATACTCTTAGCATCTATGAAACGCCTGTAAGTTTTGTTGTTTTGTTTTCATCTTCCTGGAAGTACTGGGCATTGACTTAGGGTCCTACATACTAGGCAACTGCTTTACCAGTGTTCTAGATGCATGCATGGATACTTTTTGGCATGGATATAGTTAATGCTTTTCTTAATCTGTGCTGTGATAAGAGAGGCGGGGCTTTGGGAGACTGGTAATAAAGGCCAACTCCAATGCTTTGCAACCCTTTCTGTGCTGGGTGGAGGTCTAGACTTGCTTGCCCGGGCTCCTACTGAAGAGATTGGAGTGTGTGTGTTGCTGCTGGCAGTTGATTGACTGCTGCACACCTGTCCTTCATGCTTGTAATGCTCCCTAGATAAAGCAGAATCTTGCACAGTTGGGGGAGGGGGTGCTTGCAAGATGACTGAATGGGCAAAGGCACTTGTCACCAAACCTGACAACCCGAATTCAATCCCTGCAATGCACTGCGAAGGCAAGAACTTGCTCCTGCACATTGTCCTCTGACTTGTACATTTGCAATGTGACGTGTGCTCCCTTTTTTTCTTCCTCATGGGTAGTCTATGGGCCTTTTGGACAAGAAGAGCTTGAAGATCTCTGGAATAAAGTAAGTGAATCTTCTGCAAAGTCGTTGTCAGTGTGCTATAGTCGCTACAGCATGGGTACCTTTAAACAGCAGGAATGTCTGTCTTTCCCTCTTGAACTTGGAAGTCGAATATGAGCTAGTAGATTCCATCTGGTGGGTCTTTTTTGAGTGTTGTCTCTCACTTCACGTAGTTAGGAGGAGCAGCTCTCTGGGGGACCTTAAAAGCAGTCATGCGTCCTTAAGACTGATTGACTTCACAAGGGCCTCACCTATGGCCGCCATCTCACAGTTCTGCTGTGCAATTGGGGAGTACATGAACAGACCTTCAGGTCACTGTAGCTGGGATCCCTCCTTCCCCCAAAAGACTTTCTCTGTTGTAACCAGGCCAGCCTCGAACTCACAGAAATCTGATTGCTTCTGCCTCCTGAGTGCTGGGATTAAAGGTGTGCACCACCACCACCACCACCTGGTGGGTTTTTAATTTTTAAGACGAGTCTTTTGTAGCTCAAGCTGGCCGGGAATTCTCTCTGCAGCTGAGGACAACCTTCCCTCTATTCTCCCATGTGCTGGTTGGTATTCTGATATTATAGGCCCATACTGCTATGTCCAGCTAGTACTTGGTTCTTCTTCTTTTTTTTTTTTTTTAACTATTTTTACTTTATATATATTGGTGTTTTGCCTGCATGTGTGTCTTTGTGAGGGTGTTGGATCCCCTGGAACTGGAGTTGCAGACAGCTGTGAGCTACTACTATTCAGGTGCTGGGAATTGAACCAACATCTTCTGGAAGACCAGCCAGTGCTTTTAACCACTGGGCCATCTCTCCAGCTCCAGAACTTAGTTCTTAAGCAGTTAGAAAAAGCATTTACTTGTTTGTTTTTGCAAACATTGGTATGCTACAGTGGCTCCTGCTCTCTGGCCACAGAAATAAAGACACTAAGGTCAAAGAGTTTTTGCCCAGCTGAAGTAGAGGGCACAGTGGCTTTGTTCTCTTCAGAAGGCTCCCTGGTGGAAGATCTTCACCACCGCTCCTGTGTTCTGTATGAGTGGGCACACTTTTATTTATCTGAAGTCCTCTGGAGCTGGTCAATCCTGGGGTGGTGAGCGCTTAGCAGTCCAGAGGGCACTAGCGTGTACTCTCTTTGGTTTTGCATTCCTGGGTATCATTCGGGCTTATGACTAAAAATAAAAACATTGATTTGCAACAAATTCAAAACCAAACCAAATTTGGATGTGGTGGTGGGCTTCTGAAGTCCAGCTGGTCAGGAGGGTAAGGAGAGGAGGGATGTTTGAAACCAGTCTAGGCAACAGACCATCTCAACAGAAAAAACAAACAAAACAGCAAAGCAAAGCAAGAGTATGGCACGTATAGAAGTTTTTTACATGGCTAAATCCACAGGTGACCTGTCAGTGTCTGCCCTGCAGAGCAGTTAATAGAGGAGAAGGTATTATTGTTCACCTGTGGGATTTCCGCCTTCTGAGTTGCAGTATTTGGCTTGGTTGACCATTAGATAACACTGCAGCTAGAGCCATCAGCCTGAGGTACATTTGTAAGGAACGATGCAGTGTGCTGTTCCCCCACTGTTGCAGCAGTGTGACCATGCCCCAGGGTTATAAGGGCTACAGGCTGTACTGTAAAAATGCAACATAGGGCTCAGTGTAGCAGGCAGCTGCTATGGAACTTTTTAGGGTAAATGTGTCCTTCTCTCCTGCTCAGTTCAATAACCTGTTCTTTGCATAACTTTCATTCCTTTGTCCTGCAGAGACTTTTCTTGGTCTCCGGGTGGTAACATCATTGCCTTTTGGGTGCCCGAAGACAAAGATATTCCAGCTAGGGTGACCCTGATGCAGCTCCCCACCAGACAGGAGATCCGAGTGAGGAACTTGTTCAATGTGGTTGACTGCAAGCTGCACTGGCAGAAAAATGGAGATTATCTGTGTGTGAAAGTGGACAGGACTCCGAAAGGCACACAGGTGGGTAGTTGCCATGGGAGCCACTTGAAATGAACATTTCTTCTGAAGATTTATTTTTACTCGTGTTTGTACACACGCACACGAGTGCTACATGTGTGCAGGTGCCTGAGGAGGCCAGAAGAGAGCTTCAGATTTCCTAGAGTTGGAGTTGGTTGGGAGCTGCTTGTCTGGGTGCTTGCAACCTAACTCAGCTATTCTGCCGCATCTCTCTAGACCCTGCAGTTGTTTTGAGGTTCTGGTGAGGCTTCTTAATACAGTTTTTGTTTTTCAAGACAGGGTTTCTCTGTTGTATATTTGGCTGTCCTGGATCTCACTCTGTAGATCAGGATGACATTGAACTCAGAGATCCGTCTGCCTCTGCCTCTTGAGCACTGGGATCAAAGGCGTGTGCCACCACTGCCCAGCTCAGAAATCTTATATTGGGAACTTCTTTCTCTCTTTCTTTTTCTTTCCTTCTTTTTTTTTCTTTCTTTTTCTTTCTTTCTCTATCTCTCTCTCTGTCTGTCTCCTTCCTTCCTTTTTTAATTTTTTGTGGCTCTCATATGAGGTTCTAACTCATAGTTTTTGAGAAGCTGATGTGAGACTCTCAGTCTGGACATAGAGCACTGAACCAGAGGGACATGGAGGCCTGAGCCTTTTGTGCCCTCTTTAAGGTTGATGTCTTACGTGGTTTTGAGCTCACAAAAAAATACCACCTCAGACGCTCAGCCACTCTTACTGGCAGCTAAAAGAGATGTACTGTTTTTCTGTTAAAGACAGGCAGACGTCACACAACTCTTCACACAGATGCTTTTGTTTACAGTATTTAATGTTTTCCTCATCCAAAAGGTGGCCTTTCTAGGCATAGTGGCATATGCCTTTAACCCTAGCACTCTGGAGGCAGAGGCAGGCAGATCTCTGAGGTTAAGGCCAGCCTGGTCTACATAGCAAGTTCCACACCAGCCAAGAACTACATCGCAAACCCAAGGGTTTTGTTGTTGTTCTTTTTTTTAAATATACCTTTAATTTTTGTGACAGAGTTCCTTTTCCCTTTATGATACTCTTTGTTTTCCTTTTGGTGTCTTGAGGCAGAGCCTCATTTTGTAGCCTGACTTGTCTCTGTGTCCTGAGTGTTGAGATTACAGACGTGTTCTCACCCTGTGGTTCTGGTACCCTTGAACTCAGTGATTCTCCAGCTTTTGCCTCTTGAGCACTGTATTACAGACGTGAGCCAGCATGCCTGGCCCAACTTTTTTTTTCTTGAGATACGATTCATATACCCCAAAATGTCACGCTTTTAAGTGGCGAGCCATCTCCATGACTTTTAATGTGTTTGGCAGATGACACAGGTGTGCTACTGCTGATTCCAGACTGCACGCCAGTTAACACCCATGCCGCACTCCCCATTTCCCTCTCTCCAGAATGCTCCTTGGTCTGCCTTTTTCTTTTTTTCTCCTGGTGCTGGGGATCACACCCCGGCAACCTTCTGCATACCCCGTCCTCACTCTTAACAGCCTCTGGTCTACTCTCTGTTCGCACATCTCTGTTGTGAATATTTCATACAGGTAGAATCCTGCGGTCTGTGGCCCTTTGTGTCTGGTTTTTTAATCTCGCTTTTTTTTTTTTTTTTTTTTTTTTAAATAACCCCATCTGTATTGTAGCATGTGTCAGTATTCCATTCCAGTCCTTTTCATGGTTGACTAGTATTGCAGTACATCCATCCACATGTTAGTGGACACGAATTAACTGGTGGGTGAGTAGTGTAGGGCCTGCTCTTGGGCATGGTTCTGCTAGAAGGTCGTGGTGTAGGTTGCTCCATGGTGTGCAGTTCTGGGTCCCCTCGATGGACTGGAGGACACTCGAGCACTCTGGTAGATGGACTGCAGAGTGTCCAGGACAGTGCTGTCAGCAGCATTAGGGACGTGGGTGTGCTGAGTGCCGTCCTCTGTTAGACTGTCCAGTTGCACTCATCTTGCTCATGCCTTCTCCTTCCAGAATGTCACCCTTTTCTTTTTGTCATTTTTGTCAACAGGGTGTTGTCACAAATTTTGAAATCTTCCGAATGAGGGAGAAGCAAGTACCTGTTGACGTTGTTGAAATGAAAGGTAAGCTTTGTGTAGCAGTAAGGGCCTTCCATCCCTTTGTCTCGCCCAGCTGCATGAGCCAGGGGCTCAAACATGTACTCAGATGGGGCCTCAGCAGGAGCCGCCACAGACCACACTGATCTGGGCATTGGGTTAGGCTGGCTGGTGGCAGGGGTCCTGTCTGCCATCCTGCACAGGTTACAGGCGCACTCCACCATATCTGGAATTAACTTGAATGAGTGACTTGCCAGTTGCAGTTTCTTCCAACTTTTTTTGTTTCTATGAAATAGAGTCTCATTCTGTAGCCCAGCTGGTTTTGAACTCCCAGTCTCTGCCTGAGCCTCTCAAGTGCTGGAATTATAGGCCTGAGTCATGGGACTTGGCTTTCAACTTTTTCTTCTTTTTTTTTTTAATATTTTGCTTTAATTTTTATTTTTTTTAATCTTATATGCATTGGTGTTTTGCCTGTATGTATGTCTGTGTGAGGGTGTTGGGTCCTTAGAGCCGGAATTTACAAACAGTTGTGAGCTGCCATGTGGGTGCTGAAGATTAATTTCTCTTTCTTTTTTGGGGTGGGGTGGGGTGGGGTAGGGTGTTTTGAGACAGGATCTCACTATGTAGCCTTGGCTGCCTGGAACTTACAGTGCCTTTACCTCCCAAGTGTTGGGATTAAAGATGTGCACCACCATGCCCACCATAGACTTTTCTCCCCCAGCCCCCCAACGGGGTTTCTTTGTGTAGCCCTGGCTGTCCTGGAATTTGCTCTGTCAAACAGCCTGCCCTCAGCTTTTCTTTTTAATGAAAGAAAGATTGATGTTCTTTACAGAACTAACTTCCCTCCTTTGCTGGAATAGTCAGATAGTTTTTGCCTTTGTCTGACAAAGTGCCTGTGTCTTTCTTTTGGCTTTTATTTTGTTTTGCTATAGAAAAAAATCATACCTCCCTTGTCAGGGTAAGGAAAGATAATGTGGTGGCACATGCCTGTGATCCTGTGCCCAGGAGGCCAGGTCTGGAAGATTCCAAGTTCTAGCCAGGCCTAGGCTTGTAACTTAACATAGCATTACAAGTAGATTCAACCAGCTGCTTTTGAACTCTGCTAACTTCTGTTTATTCCTTTGTGTTCGCTGTCAGTTGGTCTGTGGTCCTGATAGTGAATTTGAGATTTGGGGGTGCTCTTCTCCAGTTGAATAAAGATCTTCATTAATGGAGATGTTGACGTAAAAGATGGCATCAACTGGCTTCTCTTCTTGTTGATTGTAGAAACCATCATAGCCTTTGCCTGGGAACCCAATGGCAGTAAGTTTGCTGTGCTGCATGGCGAGGCTCCTCGGATATCCGTCTCCTTCTACCATGTAAAGAGCAATGGGAAGATCGAACTCATCAGTAAGCAGCCTGCTCTTGGGGTCCCTCTAGCAAAGCAGCTGAGATAGTAGGATTCGGTCATGTCCCAACAGCCAGAGTGCTTCTTGGGGGCCAGATTCTGGCTGTGAGTCATACAATAGGCAGGATGCTGAGGTTGGGGTGACTCGGGCAGAGGGAGCACATGCGTCATGTCCACTGAGCCCGTCTAAGTGAGGCCATTGTTTTGGAGGCCACTGTCATTTTCTCTTGTGACTACTGCCCTCTGCCCCTCAGCCTGGCTTAGCCCTCAAGTCCTCTGCTCTGCTCCAGCAGGAAGGCCTTGTTCTCATCCCCACTCTGCAGCAGTGCTCATCTAAAGACACAGTCCCCTTTTGGCATGGAGGTAGCTTGTAGCCCTGCTTGTGCTCTCCAAGGCTCGCTGCTGCTTACTCTTGTCCTCATCATAACGGCCCCACATAGGGCTCAGGACAAGGTGAGCCACAAAATGTTGCTCTCGCTGGGATGGATCTGCAGGACTCCCCCAGGCTGTGTTCCATGTATCCCTTATAGGAAGCCAGTCACCCTGTTCCTGTGCCTTAGCGGTCATACCATGGCTCTCCTAGACTTGAGGTTTGTGTATCCGAGGAGTAGCTTCTGAGACCTTTTCTGAACAGTGTGCTTTCCCTTTACTTGGGTCTAACCATTTGTGATAGGATCAGTTGACTGTGTTGCGAAATCAGTTGTGTTGTTGACTCTTGGATGTATAAAATGTGGACAATTGCAATCAGAAGACTTTTGTCCCATTATAACAGATACCAGAAAAGGTGTCATTTATCTCCTGAATGTATGTGAAATGTCTTTCTTTGGGCTGTCAGTACCAGGGTCACAGTCAGTGCTCCACTGTGCACTGGGGCCAGATGGTACATTTGTCGTGCAGCTCTTTGTGAATGTGAGACCTCTGCCCCATCAGGACAAATGGCTGTTTTGCTGGGACTTCACCCCCTCCCATTCTGCTGCTTCTGAGTCTTATGACCAAGGAGACGTCCAACTGTTAGTGGCCTGTTGTGCAGGCAGATGGCTGGCTGAGAGAGGCCAGAAGGTCTAGGCAGGGAGTGACCTGGGGTATCACCTACCATTTGCTTTGCCAGCTCTCACTGTGTTGGGGTGACTGGGAGGATGATATGCTTGAGGTTCTCTGAGCACACTGAAAGATGGTGACTAAGTAGGTTAGCCCTTGGTGGTGTTGAAGTCAGGTCTCTGACAGTCTGTTGGACACCAAGGACTCACAAGATGAGTCACTGCTGTATTTATTGTAAGTGCATTCTTTGCTCACTTGAATATGAAGTTGAAAATAGTATCCATCATGCTTCCAGAGTAGTGAGCTCCCATTACCACATGAAGCATGCATCATGACTTCAGGTCTAACTGAATGGGGAATTGTTTTGAAATAGTTCTCCTAAGGTGGCCAGCGGGTTTGTTCTGAGTTGTATGTGGACTTGGTCTTTGCCAGTTCTCCTCAGGAGCAGCACTGAGTCTTAGCTGGAGAGGTGCTGGCATAGCTCCCTCACAGGTACTTTCTTTCCTTGCAGAGATGTTTGACAAGCAGCAAGCAAACACCATCTTCTGGAGTCCTCAGGGACAGTTCGTGGTGCTGGCCGGGCTGAGGAGGTGGGTGGGTCCTGTTCACTATGGCAACACCCTCCCTTCTGAGGGTTTATGTTGAGATGGAGCATCATCATTTCACTTGATATTTGTCACAGCTGAGCTTCCGGCCCAACCAGGCCGATCCCACTAGTACCTTGCAGATCACATTCTCTGTTGTCAGACTTAACAACATCCTCCTGTGAATCCCATGTCTTCCAGTGGGACAGATGCTTAGCTGGAGGCTGCCTTGCCCTTTGTGGTGGGGTGCCTTTATCTTGCTCCCTTGCATTCTGACTGGGCACATAGAAGTAGTGAGCACATGCAGCCTCAGGTGGGAAGGACTGCCATGCTTGCTCCCACTGCGGTGTGCATGCTACCCTAGCTCTGGAGGCCTCCTCAGGTACTGTCTTCTCTAGGGGCCACAGAGCACTTGTGCACCGTCCATCTCCTGATCCCAAGCTCACAATGTCCCTATGAAGTTGGTCACTACTCAGCAGTAAGGCTGAGTCTAGAGAGCTACTGCCCAGCAGAGAGTGGGTGTCTTGTCCTGTTCCCATCTCACCCTGTGATTCAAAGTGGCAGTGAGGTGCATTGGTCGCCTCGGGCTGGGGTGCAATGATCATGGGGTGCAGCTGCCCTGTCATCCCACAGCATGAACGGTGCCTTGGCGTTTGTCGACACTTCAGACTGCACCGTCATGAACATTGCTGAGCATTACATGGCCTCCGACGTTGAGTGGGACCCAACCGGCCGCTATGTGGTCACCTCTGTGTCATGGTGGAGCCATAAGGTAGGAAGTGGCAAGTGCTGGACCCTTGGAGCATTATATCTAGGGACCCCAGGGCAGGAGGATACTACTCAAAACCTTTGTGGCTTGGGAGCCCATCTGATCCAGAGGCTCTCAGAGACTTGGTACTGAGAGGTCAGCTGCCAGAGCATTTGGCAGATCTGCTCACCAGGGCCTGCTAGAGCATGGGCTGCTGTTCCTCCTGAAGGCAGACTGCTTGCTGTGTTTGCTGGTGGATGGACAGTTGAACCAGTTCATGAGAACAAAACCTGTGAGCTCTAAGGGCTCCAGCTGGCAAAGTGACGAGCTGTTGCTTCCCAGAGGCTTTGGGTAGTGTTTGGAATAGCATTCTCTGTTTGTTAAAGATGTGCTAAGAGCCATCCCAGATGTCAGTGCAGCACTTGTTGAACATCTTGTAGGGCTGAGGATGTCAGTGCATAACACCTGCCTAGCATGCAGAAGGTCCTGAGTTCCTTCCTCAGTACACACATGCTCATACACACACATAAACACACACAGGCCAAAAAAATAAAAAAGGAAGTGAAAATGTTTTAAGCCCCATGTGGCTGTTCTGTCCAGTCCATAAAGTTCCCAGAGAGCTGGTGGACAGCAAGGAGCCTGGCATTTGGGTTGAGGTAGTGCTTTGTTGAGGAGTCTTGCTGGGAATAACAAGGTTAGCTGACTAAGCCGTGGTTGATGCTGTCAGTCATTGGCACTGCTGTGGAAGTTTCTTAGCACAGGCCAGTGCTAAGCAGGCCTGCGCTGGAAGGAGTCCTGCTGACTTGTTTTTGGCATGGGATCATTGTTTACTGACTACCTTCCTTGCTGGGCAGTGAGCACAGCTGTGTGCAGGTTTTTGTTTTTGTCTTCAGTGTGTTGCACCTCGGGTTCCCAGAGCACAGGTTGTAGCTGTCATTCCTCTGGGAAGTCAGGAGTGACCTCCAGAGTAACCTTGCACATTTTGCATGATGGGACCCACTGACCTCTCTAGGTGGACAATGCTTATTGGCTGTGGACCTTCCAAGGACGCCTTCTCCAGAAGAACAACAAGGACCGCTTCTGCCAGCTGCTGTGGAGACCAAGGCCTCCAACACTCCTCAGCCAGGACCAGATAAAGGTGCTTGCTCCCTGCCTGCCTGGGGTAGGGAAGCAGTTGTGGCACTGAAGGAAACCAGGCATCTGTCCTGTGACTGGACAGTCACTGGGGCAGTGAGTAGGGAACAGAGGCAGGACCTGGAGAGGGCCTCTGTAGGAGATGCAGAGCCACTGAGGCCTGACCTCAAGCAGTATCTGGCATTAACTCTATAAACTTGCAGGCTAGGTGGTGCCTGTATTCCAAAAGGCTGAGGCAGGAGGATGTGAGTTCTTGCCAGACAAGCTTCGCTGTATAGCAGAAAGATGACCCTATCCTTTTTGTCTGTCCCCAGCCCACCTACAAAACCCAGGAAAGTTGGCCTAAGCCAAACAGGCTATAAATAAGTTCCGGTGGGCTTGGAAGAGCTCAGGAGGGAGTCATGCCTAGGCTTGTGGTGTTATGTCAGAGCTGGGAGTGACTCACCCTAGGAATTGTCTCCATGATGCGAGACTCCTCAGCCAGGCATGCCAGTGGCCTGGGGCCAAATCCTCTTAGTTATCAAGGATGTCTCTGCACACTGCATCTTTGAAGGCAGCAGTTGTGGTTCTTGCTTTGAAGGTTCAATCCTGAGAGACTTGTCTTGGTTTCAGCAAATTAAAAAGGATCTGAAGAAATACTCTAAGATCTTTGAGCAGAAGGATCGCTTGAGCCAGTCCAAAGCTTCAAAGGTGAGCTGAAGAGGATGCTCATGGGAGCTCATCCCCATCTGGGCCTGGGCAGTAGTGAGCAGGGTGTGCCAGAAGCCTGATCTAGCTTGTTCTCCCATGTGTGTGGGGGCAACTAGCAATGGGGAGCAGAGGGTTCTTGGAACCAGTGGCCACTAACCCTGGGTAGAGGCTAGCTTTTCCTTGCTAGAAGCAGAAGGGGACAGGATCAGGAAGAGAAGTGGTTCCACCTAAGGGAGGTTCTGTGGAAGGGTTGCTCAGCACAGAAGGCTCTGCTTGCCATCTTCTAAACTTCCAACAATGGCTGCTAGACACAGTGGGGTCGCTTTGGCTGTGCAAGTGTGTCCTCAGCCCTAAGACCTTCCCCACCTGCAGGAACTGGTGGAGAGAAGGCGGACCATGATGGAGGACTTCCGACAATACCGAAAAATGGCCCAGGAACTCTATATGAAGCAGAAGAATGAGCGACTAGAACTACGAGGAGGTAACCCAACGTTCCGGGCTTGTCTGCGAGTGGAGTGGTTTCCCCGAGGGTCTGGGCTAGAGTCCTGCAGTTGGCATTACAGCCATGTCCCAGAGCTCAGCCTGCTCTTTGTCTTCTCAGGGGTGGACACTGACGAGCTCGACAGCAATGTGGATGACTGGGAAGAGGAGACCATTGAGTTTTTTGTCACTGAGGAGGTCATTCCTCTGGGAAGTCAGGAGTGACCTCAGCACTGCGGTAAGATTTGAAAACATGCAGACAAGATGGGTGCCTGCTCCTGAGTCTCTGCTTGTTAGACCACAACCTAGAAGACACCGTAGGCAGATGGTGGTGCTGCCACGGGTGGTTGATAGGGAGCTTGGGAAGAAGCAGAGGTTGGTATGACCATCTCCAGAGGGCTGTGCTGCAAGGAGGAGGATCAGGCACAACACTGTGTGACCCAGCGTGGGTAGTGTTGTTACAGGCCAAATTACAGGAGTGCCTGCCTGCCTGCCTGCCTGCGGTACTTAGTTGCGGGTTCCCTCAGAAATAATGAAGGCAAGCCTTGGGGTGATTTGGGTGCTCTTGACCAGCAAGACCCACTCTTGGCCAGAGGCACTGCATCTCACAGCCTGGAGTGTGGTCAGTGAAGAATCCGGCTTTGTCCCTTGCTCCGTGGCTGACTAAATGATGGTTCGTCTGTTGCAGTGTCACTGTGCCGCCCAGGATCCGAGGCCACGTTTCACAGAGAGCCTCGGTCCGGGCTTTCACCTGTGCTTTCTTGCTCTGGACTATGAGTGCACCCGGGGTTCTTCCATCCCGACACAGCTCTGTGCCTTCAGCCCCTGGGTCTGCAGCGGGGACACTCGAGGCTCTGCTCTCACGTCGCCCTGTTTGGGTTTTTATCAGCCGTGTCTGCTCTGGGGCCTCACTGCAGTGCTCCTGGAGGCTCCTTTCACTCCTGCTGCCTGTGGTGTTTCCAGAGCCTCCACCTGCAGCTCAGTGGGGTTTCCATTCACGGACTTGCTGTTCCTGTGTGGGCCAGTGTCGTGTGGCCTGGAGACCATCAAGGAGTCTGCACAACCACCACTTACTTGTGCCAGAAACTCTGGAAGCACCCCAACACCTCACACCTGTTGAGGTTGTGGCAGGGCCTCTGCGCAGATTGGACGTGGAAATAAAAGCAACCCTGTGTGAAAATGCTGTCTTGTTCATTCCTCTTTGGGGTTTGAAGTGGCCTTGAGGCCTGCCCATTCCCTCTCCCTAGGGAGGGTATTTGCACACTGCTCCTGGATTGTTAAGAGCCTGTCTGGAATCTCTGGCCAGGATCCCAGATGCAATCTCTTCCATTTGTTTCTATGGGGAAATGCTCATCATCTCACCTCACAGGATCTTTTAGGTTTTCCAGAGTTGGACAGGTTGGAGAACAGGTACAAAGCAGGTCAGCCACTTAGACCTGTGCCTCTCTGCAGTTACCTAGTGTCCAATGGAGAAGACAGCAAATGGGTATAGGAGCTCTACTCAAGGAGAGCTGTGGCCATCCATCTACTACCCAGCCAGGGTCCCACCTGGCTTTGCACCTCTTGTGACCAGAGAGCTACCCAGGCTGGGCCCAGAGCAGTGGTTATGTCTGCAGAGGACAGGCTGCCATAACTTATGGGGCAGAAGACAAAGAATGATTTGCAAGCATTGGCAAGTGGCTCTCCTTTCCTCCTGGATGTTAGGGTCTTTATTTGGCCTCTCAGAGGTTCCATCATGGTTGCAGGCCCCTTCAGTTTCACCCACAGTATTGACCACTACCTGTTCTTTAAACACATTTTTCTAGTTCCACAGCAGTGAGAAGGCAGACGCACAGTTTCACATTCAAAGGGTTTTAATAGCACTGTTGCACAATTTGTTGCAAATTGTGATTGTTTTCTGCGGTTTCTAAGTAAAAGCATTTGTGAAGCCCATTCTGTCTTCCCTTGGTGCAGCTGGAGTTCAGGGGGAGCTCCTGACTCAGGGCAGCTGTGCTCAGGACTAAGCTTGGGTGGGCTTGGGTCATTGCTACAGGCTTCATCTCCACCCTAGTTCCAGGAGGCTAGGAGCTGGGGGATGACTGTTGTGTGCTTGCTTACCCAAGTTCCCTTGGGCCCTACCCTAAGCCATCTTTCCCTGCCCTGTGGCGAGTATTTCCAGATGCCCAAGGTGGATGCAGACACTAATAGGGGTAATGTGACCTAAGGGCTCACACAGTTAAATTGGTTTGATTTCTTAGAGGTAGGGCAGGACTTGCTTCAGGGGAGCCTGGGACTTTTCCAAGAGTGAGTTAAAGCTGGCTTGGAACCCCTCGTCATCTCAGGAGATATGAACAGAAGGCGTTTGGTTGCTCCCCACTTTAGCCCTGACCAGAATCTAGCTAAATATTAAATATTGCCTGCTTCCCAGAAGCAAAGGAATGTGACTTGGTGCTTATCTGCCCTGTGGCTGGAATCAGAGGGATGAGTCCATTTACTGATAAGGTGTCTTCTTTTTCCCTTTGGGACCACACCTCATGCAGAAGGTGCCCTTGCACAACCTTGATGCTTAGACTTGAGCTCCACATGCAAACGGTGCTATTCCAGTATCCTTGTGTTAACCAATGACTTCCATCCCTGGGTACCAAAGACCCTCCCCTGCCTGTACCCTAAAAATGTAACCACCCTCACTTTAATAAATGACAGGTATGCTCCTCTGTCTCTCCTGGGAGTCTGAGTCACTCTCATCGACTTAGTCCTCCAATCTGGGACCCGCCAGGATGAGTTGATCCACGCCCTACCCTGTGCTGGGGCTGAGCTAGCTGAGCTGGTGCTGATAGCTCAGCCATGTGTCGCAGAGGGAAGCGAGAAAAAGAAAACAAGAAGACAACTTGCAGGAGTTGATCTTCCACTATACAGATCCCAAGGATAAATCGACAGGGTCATGGCAGGTCTTTACCTGCTGAGCCATCTCTCCAGTCCCCAAGCCTGGCTCTTAATAGCCTGTACCACCCCAGATAGCACATCACTGGTGCAGTCTTGGCCAGGCTGTTGAGTTCACAGCAGGACTGTCCCCAGGGATCCTGTAGAAGGGGTGAAGCAGTGAATCTACCAGATCCACCCTTAAATCCCTCGCTAGTTGTGCAAGATGTCGAAGGCTGGAAATTTCGCCAGAAACTTGGTCATCTTTGAAAGCCCTGGCGAGGTCACTGACTGCTGATATTGGCTCATTTGGCTTCAGCCAAATGTTTCTTTGGGTGGGAAACATAAACACTGACCTGCTGTCCTGAGGCGGTTTTTGTGTGGCAACTGTCTCCTGAGTTCAAGGCAGGAAGGGGCTCCACACTGCAGGGTTCTGTAAGGTGGGCTCATCTCTAGACCAGAGGCTCCTGTAGCATAAGGGGAGCTTAGAGACAGGCTAAACAGGAATCTTGTTGGCGTCCACATCGCAGAGTCACCTGTGAGGTCTGGCTGCTAAGGGAGTACTCAAACCATGAGGGCTCTCCTAGCCAAAGAGACAGATAGGGTGACACCAGGTTAGTAAATGAACTCAATGCTGGCCCAGCCCCACCTCTGGGGACCCAGCTGATGTCACCAGAGTGAGCCTGGGGAGAAGGCGGGGCTGAGCTGGGGAGATCTCCTTGCCTCTGCTAGGTTAGCTGGGGCCCTGAAGTTCTGACTTGCAGCATGCCCTCCCATCAGACCACAGACCCCTCTCCAGCCCGGGGCAGCCCAGCCTCAAGGGAGATGGAACCCAAGGACCAGCAGCTCATGGTGAGTGCTCCGTCGTGTCTCCTGCTAACTCCAGCCATTCCCCGCCCCGCCGCTTGTGAATCAGGTCTCATCAGTCCTTAAGGACCAGTGTCAACTTCTGATTCCCACTTTACTCTCCTTGGACCCAGTGATACTCCCATAGTTCCTCACCCTGAGCCTCTAGATCTCTGTCCCCTACTCTCTGAACTTTCATCCTCAGAAAGCCCAGGGTCTAGACTACGGCCCCTGCCATGGGGCAGGCCTCATCCAGGTCTACCTGCCAGACTACTTGGACCCTCAGCTCATTTGGCCTTGGGGTGAACTGCGTTCAGAACCCTGCTGGCCACCTGTGACTGGTTAAGACAGACTGGCCCTATGTCATCTGTGATACCCACCAAGGATAGAAACCTTTACACATGGGCTGAGTAGAATTGAGGGACATACAAAGCCCAGGTTCCCTCTCCTGAATGGTCACAGAGGGCTAGAAGACCCAGGCGTGTTTCCTTTTGATCACAGCTGAAACAGGCAGCTGTGTGACCTTGGGCAAGTTGCTCCAGTCTTCCGTGAGAATGATGTCACCACCGAGTCCTCAGAGCCTCTCTGGGAAGCAGGAACAGCTCCATGGGAGTCTAGGGGTGTATGGGGGTGAGGCTCTCCTCAGCAGATGGGGAGGGGGAGTCAGGCTGAGGGTCTTGGCGCTGCTTGTGCCCCATCCACAGGTGGCGCTTCGGATCCGCCCACTTAACAGTACAGAACTGGAGGAAGGAGCCGCCATCATTGCCCACAAAGTGGGGCACCAGGTGAGACTAGAGGACACAGGTATGGCTTGCCTGCCTCATGTGAACATGCACTCAACAGAGGCACACCTGGTGGCCAGGGGGGGAGGGCTGTTCTGGGGCAGAGCTGAGGATTTTCTATCTCTCTGTGTGCGTGTGAGTGTGTGTGCATGCGCATGCGTGTGCATGTGTGTAGGCGAGAGAACAGCTTGCTGGAGCTGATTCTCTTCTACTCTGCGGGTCCCGGGAATCTGAATCAGATCCTCACTACTGAGCCATTTGACCAGCCCTTGGTTTTTGAAACAGACTGGCTAGCCAGTGAACCCCAGGGATTTTCCTGTCTCTACAGGCAGTGGGGCTACAAGCGTGCGCCACCATGTTCAGCTTTGCGTGGGTTCAGCTTCAGGGGATCGAACTCAGGTCCTCATGCTTGCCTGGCAATGCACTTTACTGACTGAGCCGTCAGCTCAAACCTTTTTTTTCCCCCCCTTTTTGAGTCTCACTGTACAACCAGGTTCACCTAGTACTTTACTATGTATCACAGGCTAACTAGCCTTGCACTTAACAGCAATCCTCCTGCCTCAGCCTCCCAATTTCCTCTCACTAACAGAAAATGCCTTAGAGGGAGTTCCTTGGGGCTGTCTACTCCAAAAAGGCCTCTCCTGAGACACCAGAGTGGGGGTGGGGGGCAGAGTGGTAGGAGACTTGGCAGGCCATGCAGGCCAGGCCCAGGACGTCTGACTTCAGAAACTTGAGGCCATTACTGGCTGCAGGGTGGGCGCATGCTGCCACCCCCAGGGACTGTCCTTCAGAGAGAAAAAGACTCAATGCTCAGCTGCCCACACCTCAGGAGCTTTTGCCTTTGACTGTCACTTAGATGGAATCTCAAGCCAGGTTTTGTGAGAGGGACAGAATGTCCCTGCTGGTCACTAGGGAGGTTAGTGAGGTGCTCCGTGAGATGATGCTCAGCCAACAACCCGAAATGTGGGTAGACAGAGATCCCTGCCGAAGGCTGCCCACTGGGAGTCCCCGGGGGGAAGGGCCCTCTGGCAGAGCCACAGTCAGGGTGAATAAAACACTTGATGTCATGAACTGCTAAACAGTGCACACCGGGTGCCACTGTTCAGACACAACAATAAAGTCATAAGTCAGCTGAAAAAGTGGGCTGAGTGAGGAGAGCAGGGTTGGTCGGTGTTTCCTGTGTGTGTGTGTGTGTGTGTGTGTGTGTGGTGTGTGTGAGAGAGGGGGGCACTATGAGTGGTACAGGAGACAGTGCATGGGGCTGGAGAAATAGCTCAGGGGTTAAGAACCGGCCGCTCTTCCAGAGGAGGCACCCATGCGATGGCTCACAGCCATCTGTAAACTAGTACAAGGAGATCCCGGCACCCTCTTCCAGCTTCTGTGGGTACCAGGCACACACATGGTGCACACACATACATACAGGCAAAACACTCGTACACATGAAATAAAAATATATCTTCACAAGATAGCTCATGCTAAAACATCAAGGCAGAGTGGTTGAGGGGCAGCTCACAAGTGCCCCCTGTGTGCGCATGAGGACCTGAATTCTAACCCCAGCAGCCAGTGTTTGCAGTCCCAGCGCTGGGCCGGTGGGGACAGGAGGATCCTTGGGGTTTCATGGTCAGCCAAGCTAGCCAAATCAGTGAGTTCAAGGCTCAATGAGAGACCATGTTTTAAAAAAAATAAAGGTAGAGGAGGGGCTTGGCATGGTGGCGCACGCCTTTGATCCCAGAGCTCAGGAGGCAGAGGCGGGCGGATCTCTTGAGTTTGAGGCCAGCCTGGTCTACAGAATGAGTTCCAGGACAGCCAAGGCCACACAGAGAAAACATTAAAGGCGAGGCCCACTGCCTCCCAGCTATAAATTTTTAAAAATTAAAATATAACTAGATCACTTCCATTCTCCCCAGCTCCAGTCATGTCACTGCATCCCCTCCCCTTTTTAAGTAACGAATTGAGGGGCATTTAGTCCTTTTACAACCATGCAGTCAGCATATCTATCTAGCTCCAGAGCATTTTCTCTCCCTTGGAAGAGTCCCCCCCACATCTGTCCGCTGCCACCCTACTTCTGTGATTTCTGGATATTTCATGTCAATGTAGTCACCCATATGTGACCTCTGTGTGGCTCAACGTTTTTGAGGTTCATCTATGCTGTGATAAATTCAACTCCTCTCCTCTTCCTCCCCGTTTTTCTCTCTTGCTTCTGTCTGACTGTACAGATCAGGCTGCCTTCAAACTCATAGAGATCCCAAGTACTGGGATTAAAAGTGTGTACCACCAAACCCGGTTACTGTTTTTTATTTTGAAATAACTTCAAACCAAACTCTGTGTATTACTGGTACCCCTGGAGGTCATAAGAAGGCACTTGATCCCCTGGGTCCGGAGTTACACATGGCTCTGAGCCACTGTGTGGGTGCTGGAACCAAACCCGGGTCCTCTGCAAGAGCAGTCAGCAGCCTCAACTGCTGAGCCATCTCTCCAGCTCCTCACATACTGATTTTAAGATTTACACAATGAGAACTCAGGCGGAAGGCATTGAAGTAAAAGGGAAACTCAGTTAAATGTGTAGAAATTATGTCCCAAACTGAACACTGCAACACTTTGAGTAACATCGCTGATCAGGAGAGGAGATGCATTTGAAATGGAGTTTAAACAGAAATTTCTAATGGCATGCTTGGGAACTTAACGTTTCTTATAAATGGTCAGGTGCCAATCCAAACAACTATGACCTTTTGCGTTTTAAAGCATAGATAACATTTACTGAGACTTAGTCATAGGATAATTTTTATGCCCAGAGTAAATTGTTTTCTCTTGTGAGCCCCTGTCTAGTGCCCTGCGGTCAACTACCTCCTCTTGACCTTATAGAGCCCATGTATAAAAAAATAGAAGCTAGAATCCACTTGGGAGAGAAGACACGTGCTCTCAAATCCGTTAGCATTCTCCATTATATATATCTCTGTCCTCTGGGAGCTGCGCTGAGTGTACTTTACCGGACACTGTGAGGTTTGGAGTTCTTTCTCTTCTTCCTTTCCTCCATGTTGGATTATCTGGCGTGATGTCTGACCCCATGTTGCAGGCGCCATTTGTAGCAGTGTGCTACAATCTTTTACCCTTAGTTTAGTGAAGGAGAAAGGAAAGATAGAAATCTTCACCACTTTTACAAATGGCCTTAATACAGAAAGAGAGAAAGGTAGAAATCTCCACATTCTCTTTTTAGGCTGTCCTAAGCTCAAATCTCTCCAATCTTTGTTCTCATACTAACTAGTGACAGCGACTCAACCAACGAACCACCAACCAACGCCCACCC
Source organism: Cricetomys ansorgei (assembly GCA_026225945.1). Lineage (NCBI taxonomy): Eukaryota > Metazoa > Chordata > Mammalia > Rodentia > Nesomyidae > Cricetomys > Cricetomys ansorgei. The sequence goes on along the minus strand of JAMJFZ010000818.1, from coordinate 6,703,314 downwards.
CTACTCTCGGGGCTTCAGATCTTTTACGCCCTAAGCCAACAGTTCCCATAAACCCATGCGGCAGGCAATCCCAAAGATGAGCTACAGGTGCAGAATGACTGCACCTAACCAAATTATAGCCACCTGCATCAAGCATTCCAACTCCAACTGGTAAACAACTCCACCGCAGCTGGGGTGGGAACAGGAACCTAATCCAAACGCCGTTTTGCATTTTTAAAGGAGCCAAAATAACAAATCTTCTTCCAAGTGTTCCACTACAGGTTGTCTTTCTGGATCTGGGTAACCTCGCTTACAGTATTTTCCAGTTTCATTTGTTTCCCGGCAATTTTTGCAATTTCATCTTTCTTTACAGCTGCCTAAGACCCCGTTGTGTATATGTGTCACATTCTCATTGTCCAGGATCCGTTGATGGACATCTGGTCTAGTTCTGTTTCCCAGCTGTTGGGAGTAGAGCAGCAGTGACCACGTATGAGCAAACATCCCTGTGATGGGGTGTGTTGTCCTTGGGGTACACGCCCAGGAGTTGTGTCGTTGGATTGGTCGGAAGATCTATTTTTAGCTTTTTGAGAAACCTCCATGCTGGCTTCCAGAATGGCTGCACTGTTCTGTGCTCTGACCAACAGGAAATTCTAACCCAGCGGCACTGGTTGATAACAGCCGGTCTAACAGGGTTGAGATAGAACCTCAAAAGTGGTTCTAATTTGCATTTCTACCATGGTTAAGGGTGCTGAGCACTTTCCTGTTTAGTCAATTACTCACTTGTTTATTTATTGTTTTTTCAAGACAGGGTTTCTCTGTGTCACCCTGGCTCTCCCAGAACTCACACTGTAGACCAGGCTGGCCTTCGGCTCAGAGATCCGCCTGCCTCTGCCTCCTGAGTGCTGGGATTGAAGGTGTGTGCCACCACCCAGTGTGAACACTTTTTTTTTGTATGTTTATGGTTGTTTTTCCTGCATGCATGTCTGTGTAGCACATTCATGACAGATGCTCATAGAAGCAAGGAAAAAAAATGGCATCAAATCCCCTGGAATTGGTGTTACAGATGGTTATGAGCCACCCAATATGGGTGATAGGGACTAAACTCAGGTCCTCTGCAAGAGCAACAAGTGCTCTTAACTGCTGAGCCATCTCTCCATCCACAAGGCTGTCTTTTCTCTATATTTTTCAAAAATCAGGTGACTCCGGGTTCAGATTAACAGCATGGACTTATATCTGGGTCTTCCCTTCCGCTGACCTGTGTGTCTGGCTTTGTGTCAGTGCAGTGGTTTGTCTTGTGATGTCTCTGTAGTACATGGGCATCCTCCTGCAGTACTCTTTTGCTCAGGGTGGCTTTGGCTATCCAAGGTCTTGTTTCTCTCTGTTGGTACTTGGATGGGGATTGCATTGAATCTGTAGATTGCTTTTGGTAGACAAGCCAGTAAGCAGCATCCCTCCATGGCCTCTGTCTGGGTCAGCTCCCGCCTCCAGGTTCCGGGCCGGTCTGAGTTCCTGTCCTGACTTCCTTTGATGATGAACAGTGAGATCCCTTTTGTATAGAATCATTGTCATCTGCAAATAAGGATAGTGTTCCTTGTAATAACAAAGATGCTTTCCTGAGACTAGCGAGACAGCTCTGCAGGGAAAGGTGCTTGCAAGTAATCCTGATGATCTGAGTTCGATCCCCAGATCCCACGAGGTCACAGGAGGAAAACAACTCCCAGAACTTGTCCCCACCACGACACACACACTCTTGCACACACACACGTAAACATACACGCTAAATAAATAAAATAAAAAATTAAAAAATATATGTTTCTGATCCAAGACCCAATGTAATGGGTACTTCTGGGGCACCCAGGGGTCTGTGTGGGTGTGTGTTTTCTTATCAGCCTTTCTGGCCCTTTAGTGGGTAGGCTCTGTGACAACTGCCATCTTACAGATACGAAGACTGAGTGAGGGCTGAGAGACGCTGTGTCCTAGGCCCCTACCTGAGTAACAGAGCCAGGGTGGGATTAGAAATCAGGTCTTTGGGGTTCCAGAGACCACTTCCATGACTCACAACACCACAACCGTCTCCCAGGTCCCGTTGTTCAGAGAACCCTGGCTGGAGAGCCATTAAGTCTCCCTGCAGCCCTGGCCTGGCACACAGTGAGTGGGCTGCCCCGTGACACTGTGTATCCCCAGGAGGAGAGAAGCAGAGAGAGTCTGCTTATATCATGGAGCAAGCGCTGGCCAGAAGCCAGGAGAAGCCCTGGCAGAGCCTGGCCTCCCAGGACTGTGGTTTCTAAAGCTAGGAGCACAGGAGGGGCACCTGTGGTCACCTGGGAGGACCCTCAGGACACCCAGCTCTACCTCCACGTCTTTGGTTCCTCTCTGGCGCTCAGCTCCATGTCTCCACCAGCCAGGCTGCGTTTGGCTTCTGCCCATTTCCCTGCCCCCCTTGTCCCTGGGGCAGACGCCTTTAATCCCTTTGCTCCCAACAGGCTTGCTTGATAACAATGTATGTGGGGACTGAGGGGCCCAGGGGACTGCCAGGCTCTCAGAGAAATAGAGCATGTGGGTGGAGGCTCTGGGACAGCGCCTTTATCCCACCCCACCCCCTATCTGTGAGGTGAATGCAGCCAGCGGGCCAGACCAGTGCTCTACAGTTTGCACACCTCCTGCCTTCCCTGATGACATTAGTTCACAGGGATGTCTGTCACTAGGGGGCCAGAGTGGGTGGGTGGTGGTCTGTTGTGTTGGGTGGGGTTGTTGAAGCATGGCAGGCTGCTAGCCTTTGGGCTTTGGGTTGTCTGGGGCCATTTATGTGACTGTAGAGCCCCTGGCTGAGGGGAGTCATATGGAGCGGTAGCAGGAAGAACTGTCCCCAGTGAGTGAGTGACACAGGATAAGGCGCTCGCTGTGCAAGCGTAAGGACCGGAGTTTGGATCCCCAGAACCCATACAAGAACCGGATGCAGCTGCGTGAGCCTGTAACCCCTGCACTAGAGAACAGAGACAGGAGGATCCCAGGAGTTCACCAGCCAATCAGGCTAGCAGAAATGAGAGCTCCAGGGTCAATGAGAGACCTTGTCTCAAAAAAAAAGAAAAAAAAAAAAGAGACATCTGACCTGACCCTTAGTCTCTAACCTCTGACCCTTAGCCTCTGGCTTTTACATGTACGTGCACGGGGTGAGTGCGCATGCGCACATGCCCACAAAGAAAGAGAGAGAGGAGATGGGAGAGGGAGGGAGGGAAGGAGGGAAGGAGGGAAAGAGAGAAAAAGATCATAGAAGCTTGCAGCCATTTCTGGCTCTGGCCCTTGCTTCTGGATGTGGAATGTTTGCCAGGGTCTGGCCAGCAGGGTCTGGCCGGCCTCCCCCTGACTCTGTCTTGCTGTGTCCAGGTGGTCGTGCTCACAGACCCAGGCGAAGACCCGGAGGACACTCTGCGCGCACATCGGTCCAGGGAGCGCACCTTCATATTTGACACCGTGTTCGACCAGCATGCATCGCAGGTACATGCTACTATCCCTTCTGCCTCTAATTCCAGGAGCACCCTGGGTCCAGGCGCCAGGCTGTCTCATCTCTGTCTTCCTCACAGCCTCCCTGAGGAGCAAGGAGGTTGTGAGGAGAAAACCAATCCCAGAAACCAAGCATATGAACACCCTCCTGTGGACACAGGGGTCACTAGGTCCTGCTGCCCGCTCCGGGGGCTTCTCTTGAGTTCGTTTGCTGGTTCCTTCATTGGATATGATATAAGGACCCACAGGCCCTACCCACGGCGCTGCAGGTCGAGGGAAAACTGAGCACGTGTGTCCTGCTCATTATTATAACACACGATGACCAGCCGGGCTGTCTCTGAGGAGGGACAGCGAGGCTGAGAGCTGTCACAGCAATAGACAAGGGTTTGGAAGAGGAGTCTATAGCATTCCTATCTCACAGACAGGGAAGCCTCCAGGAGGTAACACAGCCAGGCCCAGTGCTGGGTGTTTGGACCAGACATCGATCTCTTCTTTCTCGTACAGCATGTTAACTACCGCCCCTGTAAGAACAGGCGGCGGCGCCACATGAAGGCTAACTGCATCACAGAGGGAGCCAGGGCTCATCAGGGGTAGCAATGACGGTAGGATTTGAATTCAGGACTCCTAAATGGGGTGTCACAGCATCAGGGTAGCAGCAACTAGGGAGATTTTGGACGTGAGTAAAACATCAGGAGAGGGAGGCCATGCAGTCTCATCCTACCGTGAACCGGAAGGTCGGCTGCCCTGTGCTCAATACCGGATTTCTCACTTCTTTGGTTTTTAAGATTAAAAAATATTTTTATGTGCACGAGTGTTTGCCTGCATATATGTATGTATATTGTATGCATGCCTGATACCCACAGAGGTCAGAAGAGGGTGTGGGAGCCCCCGGAACTGGAGTTACACAAAGTTGTCAGCCACCATGTAGGTGCTGAGCACTGAACCCAGGTCCTCTATAAGAACAGCCAGTGCTCTTAACCATTGAGCCATCTCCCTGCTCCCCGCCCCCCTGCCCCGACAAGGTCTTATTTTGTAGCCCAGGCTGGCTTTGAATCACTATGTAGACCAGGTTGGCTTAAACTCACTTGGTAGCCTAGAATGGCCTCAAACTCACAATCCCTCTGCCTCAGCTTCCCACATGCTGATTACAGGCGTGCCCTTACAGATGTGCACTGCCCTGCCCGGGAGTCCTCCTGCTTCTAAGAAGCCAGGGGTGTGAGCTGTATCCAGGCTACTGACTGCTGGACAGAGCACTGCAGGATCAAGTGCCCTGCCCTGCCACTCACTGGTGCCGACCATGGCTCTGTGAGGGGCTTTAAGACTGGACATTCAAGGGACTGGGGTCATCAGAGGCTCTGTTGAGCTGCGTGTCTATGAGGGTCCCCACTTGGTCCTTACTAGGTCTGGCATTGGCGGGCAGCTCTGCTGGGGAGCCCACATGGGCTTTCTCCCTAGGACACTGGCTTCATTCAGCATGGTGAGCTCAGAGCTTCAGCAGGGCCAAGGGGAGCAGCCTGGGCTTCCCAAGTCTGGCAAACTGGGAGCACAGTCTCATATTGATGCTGGCTGGTCAAGCCAGTCCCAGAGTTGTCCAACGACAGGGGGAGGGTATAGACTCAGCACCTCAGTTAAGTAGTTAAGTGTCCAGGGCTGGTCTCGGCTTGTAGCAGCATGTTGTTGTGACGGCTTACTAAGGATGACAAGGAGGCATATTTTAACAAATTGCAAACCCTGACAGACCTCAGCAGAGGGAACCATCATCCTGGCCAGCGCCACACTGGACAGTGGAACCATGAGCCTCTGGGCTCAGGTGTTTTTATTGATTCAGAACTCCTCAGGTGCAGATCATGAGCAATCAAACATCCTCCGCAGAAATCCAACACCTGCAAACAACACAAAACACCAAGGTCTAGGCGGACCCTCACCCAACAATGCACAAAACTATTTTGTACATAACTAAAAATAAGCTTCCACAACGTTAGCTGGCCACACTCATGCCAAGATGCTTCCTATGTCTGCCACAGGGGACAGAGGAAATGCAGACAGCATCTTGGTAAGACTGCTTAACACAGAAGAAAGGCCTGCTGGGGACACGTGTCCCCCCACCCCTTTTTTTTTTTGAGACAGGATCTTACTATGTTGTCTTGGCTGGTCTGGAAATCACTCTGTAGACCTCGCTGCCTCGCTGACCTCAAACTCACAGAGATCCTCCTGCCTCTGCTTCCCAAGTGCTGGGATTAAAGGCCTGTGCCACCAAACGCAGCTGGTCACCTTGGACAGTAGCATTCCTACCCTCCATTCAGGACTAAGCTATTATTCTGAAGCAGAGTGACTCCACAGGGGTCATATTCAAGGTCACAATGGCATTCCATAGAAGGACCTGGTCACTGACAGCCACCAGCAAGCTACTTCATGCTGAGTGTTCAAGGCCCCAGTGTCCTTTGCAAGCCTCACGGCAACCTTACAGAATGATCAGAAATATTTCCTCCTCCTAGCTGGATGTAGTGACATATCCATGACCCAAGCCGTCAGAGGTAGAGACAAGAGGATAAGGAGCTGAAGGTCATCCTCCGTTATATAGCAAGTTCTGGCTAGCCTGGACTACACGGGACCCTGTACACACACACACACACACACACACACACACACACACACACGCACACACACACACACAAACACACACCCCACTTCCTTGCTCTACATGTGAGGTATTTGTCAGAGGTCACTCGACACACTGCAGAGTCTAAATTCAGACCTAGCCTGTGCCTGTCCGAAGCCACAGAGAGGTGGGGTGGGTTGGTGGCTTTCAGCCCAGCTTGGAGAAGCCACGAGCAGACAGAGCTGTACCAGAGCGGACGCCCAGGAGGTGCAGCGGAAGGGGTTGCTGGTGGTCATGCCGGGTGAACCTGTGCCTCACTCCCCAGCTCCAGGAGTCTCTCCTTGAACTCTCCTGTAGGCAGGGAGCTCACTATCTGCCTAGCCCTTCGCTGGGCATCGATGCTTTTGTTTCACACAGCTCCACTCCCTACCCAGTTTCACCCCATGAAGACAGGTCCTGAAGATATTGTGGGATTCTAAGCCTACGGCTCAATCTCAATTCTTGCAGAAGCCTTGGGAATGACCAGTTCCTGACATGTGTCAGGGCTCCTGGGAGGGAGGATTCCCAAATTCTTGTTTGTTTGTTTAATTATGAGATGTACTCTTACTCTAGTCCTGGCTGCCCTGGAACTCACTGTGTAGACCAGGCTAGCCTCAGACTCACAGTGATCCATCTGCCTCTGCCTCTCGAGTGCTGGTCCCTGCCTTTTCTGTTTGTTTGTTTTGTTTTGTTTCAAGAAAGGGTATCTCTATGTATCTCTGGATGTATTGGAACTCACTGTGTAGACCAGGTTAGCCTCAGACTCACAGAGATCCACCTGCCTCTGCCTCCCGACTGCCGGGCTGTCCCCTTACTGTCTGCTTTGTCTGTCTGCAGGAAGCTGTGTACCGTGCCACCATCCAGCATTTAGTGGAGGGTGTCGTCTCAGGATATAATGCGACAGTTTTTGCCTATGGCCCCTCAGGTACTGGGCGGGGCATCATCTCCAGGAAAGTATGGGCATGGTGCCAGCAGAGGTCCCCTACCCCTCTTTTTAGAGATACGGTCTCAGGTAGCCCAGGCTGGCCTTAAACTCACTATGTAGCCAAGGATGGTTTTAGATTCCCGATCCTCCTGCCTCCATCTCCCAAATGCTGGGATTGTGAGTGTGCCCTGCCGTGCCTGGTGCCATGCTGGAGGTGGAAAGCAGGGTTTGGTGTATGCCAGGTGGGCACCCTACCAACTGAGTCACACCCGCAGCCCATATGCACAGACATGTATATTTATATACTTTTGGTAGTACCGGGGATCGAACCCACACATTCTAGGCTAGTGTTCTCCCACTGAGCCACACCCCAGCCTCCTTACAGGCTTGCCTACGAAAGTGCTTGCCTGGTCCTGGGGTCTACAGAATGAAGCCAGTTCTCTTCTCTTTGGTGAGGATGGGAGCCCTGTCTGTGTGGGTGAGGACACGGCTGCTCCATTCATCCACCCGTCAGTGACGTGCCATATCTAAGGGGAAGGACAAGCCCATGCTCTCTTTCTTGGGGGCCAGTGGGGAGGGAGGAGCCCAGTGAGATCCCCCTGATAGAGAACAGCCTCTGACACCATGCAGTGTGTCAGCCTCGTACTGCCCAGTACATTTGAGCCCCTCCCTCCCACAGGTGCTGGGAAGACTCACACCATGCTGGGCATGGATGCGGAGCCTGGCATCTACCTGCAGACCCTCACTGACCTCTTCCAGGCCATCGAGGAGACCCAGGACAACATGGAATATAGTGTGTCTATGTCTTACCTGGAGGTGAGCCGGCTTTCCTGCCTCAGTTGGGTCACCTGCAGAATGGGTATAACACCAACTGCTGCCCGTGTGAGCTCTCCAGCAGCTTAGGCTTCCTGTTGGTACCTTAAAAATATTTTAGGGTGCTGGAGAGATGGCTCAGCAGTTAGGAGCACCGCTGCTTTCCCAGAGGACCTAGTTCAATTCCCAGCACCCACATGGCAGCTCAAAACCTTCTGTAACTCCAGTTCTAAGGGATCTGATGCCCTCTTCTGGCTGCCAAGGGAACTGCATGCGAGTGATGCACAGACAGATGCCAGCAAAACACCCATACACATAAAATAATTTAAAATTATTTAAGTTGGGCATAGTGACACATACCTTTAATATCAGCACTTGAGAGGCAGAGGCAGGCTTATCTCTGAGTTCAAGGCCAGCCTGGCCTATGGAGTGAGTTCCAGGACAGCCAGGGCTACACAGAGAAACCTTGTCTCGAAAATAATTTTAAATTTATCTTATGTGTATGGGTGTGTTTTACCTGCATTGTGTCTTTGCACCAAATGCTTGTCTTGTGGTCACAGAGGCCAGAAGAAGGTGTTGGATCTTCTGGGACTGGAGTTATAGATGGGTTAATCCACGATATGGGTAGTGGGAATCGAACCCTGGTCCTCTGCAAGAGCAGTCAGTGCTCTTCACCAGCGAACCATCTCTCCAGTCCTTCTTGATGATTCCTTGCTCCAGATCTATAACGAAGTCATCCGAGACCTCCTGAATCCATCCTCTGGCTTTCTGGAGCTGAGAGAAGATTCTAGAGGCAGCATCCAAATTGCAGGCATCACAGAAGTGTCCACCTCCAACGCTCAAGAGGTGAGGGTCCCAGCCCAGCCCATAAAATCCTCCTTGTTCAGGTCGGCTGAGCAGAGGCCAGCAGGCAGGTCAAAACCCCAGGTCTCTGCAATCGGCTGTGCCTCCTTGCCAGCGCTCTGGGGCAGACATTATCTATCAATCCCATGTGCTGCCCTCAGTCTCTGGGTGCAGATCCAGGTCTTTCTCAGCACAGTCCTCCAGGTGAACACAGCCCGCCTGAGCCGGCTTGGCTCTACATCCACTAGCTGACTTGACAGCTGTTCCTTTACAAGGGCCCTCCCCCTCTCTTCCCTCCCCCTGTCTTTTTCTCCTATTTTATTTTGAGACAAGGTCCCTTCATGTCAGTGGTTCTCAACCTTCCTAATGCTGCACCCTTTAATACAGTTCCTTGTGTTGTGGTGACACCCCCACCACCAACCACAAAATTATTTTCACTGCTATTTCATAACTGTAATTGTACTTCTGTTATGAACCATAATGTAAATATCTGATATGCAGATGGTCTTAGGGGATCCCTGTGTAAGGGTCGTGAGACCCCCCAAAAGGGTTACAACTCGTAGGTTGAGAACTGCTACTTTAAATGGTCTTGGCTGGCTTGGAACTTGCTATTAGATCAGGCTGGTCTCGAACTCATAGAAGCCCACCTGTCTGTCTCCTGAGCGCTGCGATTAATGGAGTTTGCCACCCCCCTGTCCCCCTTTTTTAAGACAGGGTTTCATTGGATAGCCATGGCTGGCTATTAGTATGGAGACCAGGCTGGTTTTAAAATCACAGAGATATTCCTTCCCCTTGTCTTTCTTGTGTTGAGATTTAAGTCATGCACCACTATACCCAGCTTTTTCTTTTAAAAATATTTATTTATTTATCATATGTATGTGTGTATGTGTGTTGATGTGTCTCTGGGCACGTGTGTGTGTGGAGGTCAGAGGACAACTTTTTTTTCAGGGTCAGGGTTTCTCTGTTGTAACTCTGGCTGTCCTAGAACTCACTCTGTAGACCAGGCTGGCCTCGAACTCACAGAGATCCGCCTGCCTCTGCCTCCCGAGTGTTGGGATTTAAGGCATTTGCCATCACCGACCAAACAGAGGACAACTTTTAAAAAAGGATTTATTTTTATCTTATGTGTATGGGTGTTTTACCTGCGTGTATGTCTGTGCACCGCGCGCGTGGCCCACAGAGGCCAAAAGAAGGTGTTAGATCCCTGGAACTGGGGTTACAGATAGGTATTAGCTGCCGTGAGGATGCTAGGAATTGAACTCAAGTCCTTTGGAGGAGCGGCCAGTGCTCTTGACTGCTGAGGCATCTCTCTAGTCCTGCCCCAGCTCTCTTTTTTAAACAAGGTTTCTTATTGGCCTAGAACTTGCCAAATAGTAGACTGGCTGGTCAGCAAGGCCCAGTCAGGTCTCTCTCCCGAGCACTAGGGTTACAAACACATGCCACTATGTCCAGCTTGTATTTTATTTCTTGGCCTGGATTCTGGGTATCCAAACTCAGTTTGTGCAGTAAGCTTTTTACTAACTGAGCCGTCTCTCCAGCCCTGGTTCTTTGAGACAAGATTTCACACTGTGGCCTACACCTTCCCGGAATTCACTATGTAGCCCAGGCTGGGCTTACACTTATAGCGATACTCCTGCCTCAGCCTCTCAAATGTTAGGCTGATGATATGAGCTACCGTGGCCTGAATGATAGTGAGCGTCTCAGCCTCCCCCACTGCTGCCCTATACACACTGTTCAGCCCTAGCCTGGGTCTCTACACAGCAGGCACCCAGCAGAGGCGTATTGCTCCAGTTCTGTGGCTGCTTGGCAGGAAGGTTCACGCCCACTGGGTCAGGGGCTGCTCTAGGCTCTGTGGAGAAGGGGTGAGTTGGACTGGTGATGTAACTCAACTAGTGGAGTACTTGTTTAGCATGCATGAAACCATGGATTGTGTTCCCAGAACTGCACAGACTGGGCATGGTGGCACACATTGCAATCCTAGCATTCAAGAGCAGGATGCAGAAGGATCAGAAATTCAAAGCCATCCCTCGTTATGTTTGAGATGCCTTTAATCCCAGCACTTGGGAGGCAGAGGAAGGTATATCTCTGAGTTTGAGGCCAGCCTGGTCTACAGAGTGAGTTCCAGAACAGTCAGAGTTACAACAAAGAAACAAACAAACAACAACAACAAAAAGGAAATAGAAAAGGAGATAGGTAATCTATTGGTAATGTCTGTCATGGGTGGTAGAAGGGCATAGGGGGTACATATAAAGAATCTGTAATTCCTGCTCTGCTAATTGAACTAACTAATCACTTCATACCACAAACAAATTGCTGCTGTAAGAGTCCCATCCCCAGAATGACCCTACTCCTTTTCCCTGTGTCTTTCTAGAATAAATGTGTGGCCACTAGGGTCTGTGACTTGCTTTCCTCTCCCCTTGTCCTCAGATCATGCAACTACTCACCAAAGGCAACCGGCAGCGCACACAGGAGCCCACAGCCACCAACAAGACTTCATCTCGTTCCCACGCAGTACTGCAGGTCACTGTGCACCAGAGAAGCCGAGGCGGCGACCTGGCAGAGGAGGTGCGCATCGGGAGGCTCTTCATGGTGGACCTGGCAGGCTCGGAGCGTGCAGCCCAGGTAGGTACAGCCCCTCTGAAGTGCACCCACTGTCAGATGCCGTTACTGTCTTTCACTTGGGGTCTGTCATCCTCTGTCTGAGTGGGACCTTGCCTGTCCTCCTCCAGCTATGCTTCAGCACCCAGAACAGCTCTGGGCCCAGAAGAGGGGGCCGAGTGTTAAGGTAATGAATCCTGCAAGCATTCAGTAAGGAAAGGGAGCCAATGTTTTGTTTTCCCTCTGACAGGCAGCTCGTTCTGCATCTACTGAAGATGTCCCACTTGCTGCCTGGGCTTATCCTGGGCCTGGGAAGCCCCGTGTGTTGGAGGGACACCTAATCAGCAATATCCAGGGAGACCTGTGGTAGGAGTCTTGGGGCTGAGCCCAGACAGGTCCTGAGGAGTTGGGTTGGAATGCAAGGTAAAGCATTTGGGGCGGAAGCTGTATGCAGGGAGGTAGATGTACAGGGACCATGGCGGAAAAGGCTGCATTGCCATGCCCCCTTCCGGCTTGTGGGTCCCTTGTTTTTGTTGCTGTGCTTCCTGGATGCTGCCCTGTGACCCAGGCATTCCTTCAGGTCAGGGATCCAACTCAAGGTTGGGCTAGGGAAGGAGTTGATGGAGGCCTTTTCAGACCCAGTGTTATCAGAAAGCAGCATTTCCGTGCCGTTCTAGCACACGCACCAGGCGATGATGCTTGCAGTCTCTGAAGCCATAGCCCTCCCTGGCCAGGTTCAAGCTCGGCACTGTGCCTACGTTACCATACAGACTCGGAGCCTGGCGTGGTGGCACACGCCTGTCATCCCAGCACTCGAGAGGCTGAGGCAGGAGGGCCATGAGTTTCAGGCTGACCTGGGTGACATAGCAAGACTCCGTCTGATAACAAAAAGAAAGGGGCCGGGGATGTAGCTCAGTTGGTAGAGCACTCGCCTGGCATACATGAAACCCTGGGTTCCATTTTCAGCACTGCGTGAAACAAGTATACTAGTGCACGTGCATAATCCCAGCACTCCGGAGGTGGAGAGAGGAGAATCAGAAATTCAAGGCTTCCCTTAGCTATATAGCGAGTTCAAGACCACCAACCTTAGATCCAATCTGAACTTTAAACCAAGGGAGGTCTGGCTCCAGACTGTGTTCTCCCTTGCCTTGCGGTCTGTCTCTGGTTTGGCTGGTGTTCAGTGACTTCTCTTGTTCTCTTGTTCTCTGAGCCTGGTCCTGCCCTTGGAGCCCAAACTGCTGAAGCTGGCAGAGCCTGTTCAGTCATACTGTTTTGTTTTATTTTATGTGTGTGGGTGTTTTGCCTGCATGGATGTCTGTGCAGCTCTTGCATGCCTGGTGTTTCAGAGGTCAGAAGAGGGTGTCTGATCCTCTGGAACTAGAGTTACAGATGTTTGTAAGGTACCATGTGGATGCTGGGCTTAGATGTGTTTGCTGGCTTCTGCACACATCATTTTGCTTGTGCATTGAGCAGTCACTGTGGCCAGCTGCCTGCAGGTGTCCAGGTACATGGCCCAGGGTGACAGGTGTGATTTCCCAGAGCTTGCGTCCCAGGGGGCAGCAGGTGAAATGACCCTGGTCATGCAGTTTGTGAGTTAGGGGAAATGAGGGAAGAACAGATGTTGGGACTGTGGACTCTGAGAGAGCCAGCAAGAGAACCTGCAAGGTACAGGATAAGTCTCAGGTAGGGTACTCCCTAGGCAAAACCTACTGAACTTGCATTTTGTTATAAGCAAGTTGACTGGGCTCCAGTCTGCTTATTACAGTTAGTCGTTCCCATGTCAACAGCTCTATGTCCCCTGACAAGGGCTGCTTACCACTCTGCTGATGCTGCTCCGTCAAGTGGTCTCTGTTCCTTAGGACTTGTGCCCTCAGTACCAGGGCAAGAAGGGCCATTCCCCACCCCTCTGGGACTTCAGACCTCTCTCCCTGGGAATGGGGAAGGGAACCATCAGTAGGAAGGGACTCAGCTCCCTGCTCGGCCTGGCCTCTCTCTCTGCCCAGACTCAGAACCGGGGCAAGAGGATGAAGGAAGGCGCACACATCAACAGATCACTGCTGGCCCTGGGCAACTGCATCAACGCGCTCAGCGAGAGGGGTGGCAGCCGCGCTCAGTACGTGAACTTCCGAGACAGCAAACTCACACGCCTGCTGAAGGTAGGCGCCCCATCCGGGAGTCGGGAAGGACCACCACCGCTGACGGTATCTTCCAAGAATGAACTGCCAGCACAGAGGCCCAGAGCCCTGAAGGCGCCCCTCTGTAGAAGCTACATGTGGCCACTGCCTGACTCCCCACCACCCTTCTGAGTATGGTCTATCCTGGCTCACATGCCCCTAGTAACAGGAAGCTTACTACTCCCAAGGCTGTCAATCCCGTCATGGGTAGCGGTAACCCATGAAAACTTTTCTTTATACTGAGCTGGATGCCGCCGAGATAAACAATAAGCGAGCAGTGGATGAATGTTCCTACATCTGCCTTCTTGGTCTAACCTGCTCTCATCAAAGCAGCAGTCAGCTGTGGGGAGGGGACCTGGAGTATGTCCCATTTTATCTTGAGGGTCTCCTTCTCAGGGTCTAGCCTCACTCTGGTCCCCAGCATCAGCTGCCCTTCCCAGACCTCTGCTGGGGCTGGGGGAGGGCTGGGCCACCAGTCAGGTGGGGGAACACGTGGCTCCTATCAACCTAGTTCTGTGGTTCTCACTAAGCAGGATGCCCTGGGAGGCAACAGCCGCACAGTGATGATCGCTCACATCAGCCCGGCCAGCACCAGCTTTGAGGAGTCAAGAACCACACTGCTCTATGCCTACAGGGCAAAGAACATCAAGACGAGGGTGAGCGAGTGGGAGAGATGCCTGACTTCGGTCCCTAGAGCGGTGGTTCTCAACCTCCCTAAGGCTGCGACCCTTTAATGCAGTTCCTTGTGTCGTGCTGACCCCAACCGTAAAACTATTTCCGCCATTACTTCATAACTGTAATTTTGCTGCTGTTGTGAATCGTAATGTAAACATCTGATACTCAGATGGTCTTAGGCGACCCCTGTGAAAAGGTCATTCGACCCCCAAAGGGGTCACGACCCACAGGTTGAGAACCACTGCTTTAGTTCCCACATTAAAAAAGGCAGATGTGGCAACATACATCTGTAATCCCAGTGCTGGAGAGGACACAGGCAGATCCCTGGGTTGGATGCTCAACCAGCCCAGCCTCCTTGTCAAGCTCCAAACCATCAGAGAGACCCTGCCTCAAAAGAACAAAGTGAGCTGGGCCTCGTGGTACAGGCCTTTAATGTCAGTGTTCGGTAGGCAGAGGCAAGTGGATCACTGAGTTCAAGGCCAGCCCGATCTACATAGGGAGATCCAGACCAGCCAGAGATACATGGTGAGACCCTGCCTCAAAATTAATTAATTTATTAATTTAAATTTAAAAAAAACAAGGTAGATGGAGCTTGAAGAATGACATCTGAAGTTGAGTTCTGACCTCAGCATACACGAGGACACACATGCACACACATATGAACATGGATCCCTACACACACACACACACACACACAATCAATGGTAGCAATAGTTAGCGGGAAATTTGCTTAAAAAAAACAAAAAAACAACCTGATGGGTTATTTGAAATCCTTTATTATGATGAGATAAACATGGAACAAAACTGTTCACTTATAATTTCTTCATTCCATTCTTATTTAGTGTGTGCATACAAGTGCGGGCATACATGCATGTCATGGCAAGCATAGGGCAGACAGGACAAGGTGTGGGAGTCAGCTCTTCTCCCACTGTGCAGGTTCTGGGGTCATCAGGCTTGTTGGCAATCACCTTCACCCTATAAGCACCCCAGATTCCCATTTTAATTACTGTAGGTCGGCAGCATGGTAGCCTCGGTATAGCTACCAGCACCATTGTCCACTTCCAGAACTTATATACCTCCCCAAAACAAAGCTCAGAGTCTCCATGAGACACCGACTCCCAGCCTTTCCCCAGGCCCTGGCTCTGCCACTCTGCTTTCTGCTCCTAAGAATCTGACTCCTCCAGAGGCTGCATAGAAATCAACTGCACAGGATTTTTCCTTGATTGCACGGAGCCCAGTGTTCTTGAAGCTCCCCTGTGCTGTAGCGGGTGTCAGAATACCTTTCCCTTTTTGAGGATGAATAACGCTGACATGTGTCCTACCTGCCCTGCCCCCATAGACCACACACATCCCAGGACGTCGCTCAACACATTCATTGATAACGATGTAGCAATGACCTTGGGTCCTCCCACCCACCTCTTCTAGTTTCATTTCTGTACCTTGACACAAGCAATTTAGAATAGAAAGGGCTCATTTTCACACACAATTCCACATTACAGTCCGTCATTGTGGGGAAATCAAGGCAAAGAAAGAAATTAGTGGATGTGTCCTTGCTTGCCTGCTTGCTAGTTTCTCTACTTTTTTATATAATATTTTATTTATTTTTATGTACATTGGTGATTTGCATTCATATATATACATATATATCTGTGTGAGGGTGTGAGAGGGTGTAACAGGAGTTAGAGATAGTTGTGAGCTGCCATGTGGGTGCTGGGAATTGAACCTGGATCCTCTGGAAGAGCAGTCAGTGCTGAGTCATCTCTCCAGCCCCAGTTTCTCTATTCTTACATAGTTGAGGACCTTCACACACACACCTAGGGAATGGTGCTGCCCATTGTGGGATTAAGGCAATCCCCTATACACATACCCACAGCCCAGCCCAGTGTAGATAATCTATCTCTGAGCGTCTCTTCCCTATAAAGTGTGTTCCTTGACAAAGCTAATCACCACACCCCTGAATGTCTTGAAGCACCATGTCTCTTCAGGACACTGGTCGCCATGCCTGACCTTGGGCCCTTGTCCTCGCCATCAGGTCAAGCGCAACCTGCTGAATGTCTCCTACCGCATTGCACAGTACACTGATGTCATCTCCGACCTGCGCAGGGAAATCGAACACCTCAAGTCAAAGATTGAGAAGCAGGATAAGGAGAAGAAAAGTGACCCCAGCGTCCTGGATACACAAGGTAGTGCTGAGCGAAGGCTGGAACCTCCAGACCCCGATGCAACGGCTCAGTTCCCTGTCCTCCCTAGAGCTCTGAGCCCAACATCCAGGTTCCATGAGCGCATTGCTTCTCCTGGCCCAAGTGCCTGGCTTTGGCCACTCTGATTATCTACATTCACTGCATCCGAGTGGCCCTGCCGGAGGCTGCTGTTCTTCCTTCCCTGAGAGCTTCGAGCTGGCTCCAGTTCCTTGCCTACAGAATATGGGAACTAGACTATTTCATGTTCTTTTTGGTTTGTTTTGTTGGTTTTTTTGAGACAGGGTCTCACTATGTAACTCTGCCTGTCCTGGAACTCACTCTGTAGATCAGGCTGGCTTCGAACTCACAGACATCCGCCTGCCTCTGCCTCCCGAGTGCTGGGATTAAAGGCGTGTACTACCACTGCTTGGCTTATGTTCTATTTTTTATATTTTCTTTTCTTTCATTTTTGGTGCACGAGCGTACCTGTGTGCTTCTGCATGTGGAGGCCAAAGGTCAGTGTTGATTATCTTCCTCACTTCTTGTTTTCAAGTTTTAGAGAGAAATTTATTATAGAGTCATGGGTAAGGGTTTGAGGTTTAGGTTTGGTGGTTAGCTTCATGGCTGATATTCAGCTGCACGGCTAGTGAGGAAGGGCTCCTTCCAAGAAAGAGGAAGGAAGCAGGAGAACCATAAACAGCATCTTATGCTCTGATCAGAGTCTGAAAGCAAAGAACAGAAGGAGAGAAAGGAGAAAATTGTGGACCCAAGAGAGCCTCAAGCTGGCTCATAGGGACTGCCTTCCATAAATGGTCTCTCTGTGTAGCCTTGGCTGTCCTGGAACTCACTACGTAGACCAGGTCAGCCTCAAACTCACAGAAATTTGCCTGTCTCTACCATCCAGATGTTTTTGTTTTTGAGACAGAGTCTTACTATGTAATCTTGGATGATCCAGAACTCACTGTGTAGACCAGGATGGCTTTGAACTCACAGAAATCCTCCTGCCTCTGCCTCCTGGAATTAAAAGCGTGTGCCCCTACGTTGGCTCTTACTCTTTAATCGACTTTAACTTTTTAAATTTATTTTATGTGTTCTGTCAGCTTGTATGTCTGTGTTCCACATGAGTGCAGTGCCCAAGGAGGCCAGAAGAGGGCACTAGATCCCCAGGTCTGGAGTTGTGAGCCACCATGTCTGTTCTGGGAGTCAAACTTGGATCCTCTGAGGAACAGCCAGTGCTGAGCCATCTTAAGTGCTGAGCTATCTCTTCAGCCCCCATACTATTTTTTGAGGCAAGGTCTCTCTCTGGATTTGGAACTTAGCAATTAGGCTACACTGGCTGGCCAGTGTGCTCTAGAGATGCCCCTGTCTCCTTCATGCCCATGCTCCAGTGCTAGGATTATAGATGAGTGCTATCAATACCTGGTGTTTATGTGGGTCCTGGGGACTGAATTATAGAGCGCTTGAGGCCAGCCAAGGAGACATGGGACTCTCTCAAACAAACAAAAAAAAATAAGGAAGAAAGATAAACTTGCAAAAATAGACTCTAAGGACTAAGGATACCTGTGTGGGGCTGGGAGGTGACCCAGTCAGCACTCGATGTGCAGGTGTGAAGACCTGTTAGACTCTTCAGCACCACGTAAAAGCCAGAGACCAGGTGTGGCGGTGCACGCCTTTAATCCCAGTGCTTGGGAGGCAGAGACAGGTGGATCTCAATTGGTTCAAGGCCAGCCTGGCCTAAGGAGTAAGTTCCAGTACAGCCAGTCTACACAGAGAAACCCTGTCTCGAAAAAACAGAGAAAGGGAGAGAGAGAGTCAGAGAGAGAGAGAAAGTGCAAGACACTTAATAGACAACTTACAGAAGAATTACTTTTATTTTTATTTATTTATTCATTTATTTTGTGTGTGAGTGAGTGAGTGTGTGTGTGTGAGTGTGTGTGTGTGTGTGTGTGTGTGTGTCAGAGGACAACTTTCAGGAATTGGTTCACTCCCCACCATATGGGACCTAGGAATTGAACGCAGGTTGTAAGGCTGGGCTGCAAGCACCTTCACCCACTGAGCCATCTTGCCAGCCATACAGAATTCTTAGTGGCAGTCAACATATGAAAAGTCTCTATTACTTTAGGGATCACAGATGTAAGCTGAAATAGCCTTTTCATTTCTTGGACTATCTAAAGTGCTGGGAAGCGTATATTAAATGACTAATATATCAATTAGAAAAAAATTAAGGTTTTTTTTTTTTTCAAAGAGAAGTGAGACCATGACATATACTCATCTAACATCCTTCCACTTATCCATCTAAGTACCACTGATCCAACCACTCATCCACACATCTTTCCTCCATCCACCCACCCACCCACCCACCCACTTATCTCCCATCCACCCATCTCTCATACATATATACATTCACCCTCATCCATCCACTCACAGATCCATTTATCCATCCCCCTATCTCCCCATCCATCCATCTCTCCACCCAAATACACATTCATCTAGTCACCTATCTCCCATTAATTCATCCTTCTTTCCACTTATGTATCAATCTATCCATCCATCCATGCATCCATCCACCCCATATCCATCCATCCACCCATCCTCCCATCCACACAAAATCCCTCCATTTATCATTCTATGAGCCATCGATTACCTACCCATCCACCCACCCACCCATCTATACAGCCTCTCACACCCCACACACCCATGCTCCATCCATCCACACATGTCCGTGGGCCATGGCTCATTTTCACGGGTGAGCATGGAGTTCAGCCCTTGCGTGACAGGTAATGCTCCCAGGACAGCCAGCCCTCTTCCCACCTGCAGTCCCCATCCCCCATGATACAGAAGAGGACAGTCGTCTACAGATGAACAAGATCCGGGCGCAGCTTATCAGAGCCTTCAAGGAGCAGATGGAGATGCGGCGCAGCCTGGTGGAGCTGGAGAATGCCAACATCGAGCTGCACATAGACATGTCTCGCCACCTGCTGACCATCGCAGAGTGAGTGCCCTGCTGCTAGGCACAGCACATCCCCGAAGGGAAGAGAGGCCGAGGAACAGAGGGGCCACTGGTTGCCCCTCTGTTGGCAGGTCCTCAGGAAGGCAGGTCCCCTGTCTCTGTTCCTGTCCTGCTATGACCCTATTGATAAGCTGGGTCAAGTGGGAGACACTTCTAGACCCCCTGGATCTCTAATGGCTGGGGTCCAGAGTCAGCCCAGAGGGTCAGCAAATAGCAACACAGTCTCTCTCCCACTGTCCACTCACCCGTATGTGTCTCTGCCCTGAAGGCAGAGAGTAGCTGGGATGCCCAGTATCCATACCAGGCATCTGGAGGTGGAAGGGGCACTGGCAATCATTACACCGGAACAGTGGGTTTCCCTCCAGTTGCCCTGGAGAAATCAGGACACATGGCCACGCACTTCGGGGCAACTTCAAATGCACTGTTACTCAATCCCATAGCCTCTCTTCACCCTCTACTCTTGCTTCTCCCCACAATTCCCCTCCCCTCCCCTCCCTCCCTTCTCCTCAGTTCCCTTCCTTTCCTCTTCCTTTCTCCTTCCCTTTACCCTCTTTGTTTGGGACAAGGTCTTGCTATATAACTCAGGCTGGCCTGGAACTTGTGATCTTCGTGCTTCAGCCTCCTGGGCACCGGGATGACAAGTGCACATCACCACCCTTTGTCACCCCCGTTGTCGTCCTCCTCCTCATCTTCCTTCAGTTACACAAGCAGCATAATGCTTGTACCAGAGCCATTCTAAACCGTGACAAAGCAACCACAACGTCTTGCCACTTCCTGGCCAGGCATCTGCCTGCCGAGGCTTCTTTGGGGCTTCCTTTCCTGCCTAGTTTCCATGGATCCTGTTTGGGCTCAAGGTGTCTCCCTTGTTGGTAGAGCCTGGCCACTCTCCCCTTAGGGCGCCTGGTCATGCAGCTGTCCCCTGAGGACAGCGAGGATCAGAGAGCCATGTTTTTACAGGAGGCAGCTGTGGCTGGCTCTGGTGGGGTCAGGGGTGGACATATATGTGGAAAAAGTCATGAGGCAGACCCTACTCCTCTCCATCATTATTCCACGCCTGTGAAGAGGCCAACAGTCCTGGCAAGCTCTAGAGGGAGATGTAGGACTCTCAGCTCAGGCACGATTGACCCCTGGTCCCTGTGTCCTGGCTGCAGATGGGAGCGGGAAAAGACCCACCACCGAGCAAGTATGGACAACATGGAGAAGGACAAGGAGCCAGGGGATGCTGACGGAGAGGAGGTCGAGACTTCGGAGCCCCCAGAGGTGGCTCTGGCCAGAGAGGAGGTGAACCTGCTCTTGGCTGAGCAGCGGAAGACGGCAGCCCTCAAGGTGAGGGAGAGAGGTGCAGCTCTCACAGGAATGGTGCTTATAATCTGAAAACTCTTTGAAAGGACCGTGAAACCCAGCAAGCTATGTGGTTACAGCCATCTGAGTCTCAGGGACATTGTCTAGGGCTGGGGTAGATTTCCATTGGAGGAGGTTTGCGGAGCAAGCACAAGCTCAGGGCTCCCGTCTCCAGCAACAGAAGCAGTTCCACATCCCTGTAATCTTAGCACTTGGGAAGAAGAGGCAGGGGCATCAGAAATTTAGGGTCATCCTTGGTCAGCCTGGATGCATGAGACATTATCTTTGGGAGGGAAAAGAAGAAGAGCTGGCTCTTTATACGCGCTGTTTATATAAGAGCTAGTAAGTAAACTCGGTTTAGGAAAATTAGGGAACTCTCGCCTGAGGAAGCCCTGGGGGAAGGCCAGAACTGGGCGGCTCATTAGCTAAACGCTGGCGGGCGTGTCTTCAGAAAGGGGGAAGAGTGGCCAGCGATGTCAGATTGTTGAAAGCGGGCAGCGTTTAGTTGTTCTCTTAAAAGCTATGGAACCGAACGAAGCAAGAGGGCCCTTGCGTTATTAAACCTGCTCCCGGCAGTCTAGGCTCACACCGCCTCGCTTCAAATTAACGGTTGGATTTTCAACAACTTTTGAAAATTAGGAAGATGGATGCCCCTTGTCTGAGCTAGGGACCGACTGGATGGCACAGACCTCCAGGGCAAATCAACCTGCAAGGGAGCCTGCAGTGATGAGCTCGTCAGTCAATACATGAGCAGTTTAATTTATTATTTATAAATTCATTTATAAATTTATAAAGGAGCAATTTAATTATTATTAAAGCAAGGCTTTAAAGTGTCTAGCTTGAGGCCCTGGGGCTTCAAGGAGGTAGCGCTGGAGATCTGAGGGGAAGAGACGTAGTAAGACTTGTTAACTGCATTCGCTGGAGCAGGAGCGGAGAGAGGAGGGGCTGTTTGTCCAGCTGGGGAGTTGAGGGGAACCCAGGAGGTTGTATGGAGGGGAATGGAGGAGGGTTTTAGGGGAGGCTGGATGGAGTTGGGAGAGGACTGATGGAAGCTGGATAGAAGGGAGCAGGGGAGGACTTTAGGGGTTACTCAATGCTGGGGACCTGGGAAGTAAGGAGGACCTGGGGGAGGCTGGGTAGAGGGGAGTTGGAAAGGACTTCATGGCAGCTGCTTAGAGAGGAGTTGGGAGGAAAGGCGTGGGATCTATTCCAGATCGCAAGGAAGGTGGCTGAACGCATCTTCCTCAAGCTGTTATCTGCCCATTCCTTGGGGACCAAGACTCTGGGCATGCAAGGTAACCTGAGTCCCACGTGACTCTCTTGGGGCCATGTGGAGTTAGTTGAGTGGTGTGAAAGTTCCCTTGCTGAGTCACCCGGGCAGATTCCAGAATGAAGGGACACAAGTTCTTGGGAAGGTGTTTTATAGGCGAGGTTAGCATCTCCATCAAGGGCTCACATACACCCTTTGGTGTCCAGATACCTACAGAAACAAGCGTATATCCACATCTGTGTACGGAGATCTGGGGCCTCGCCTGGGGGCTGTGCAGAACCAGGCTACAGGCAGTATGCAGGTCTCCAGGGCTCCCAGCTCATTTCTACAGGGTGGGTAGTTCAGGAGGCCTGCGGTAGACAAGCTGGGCCTGAGCTCTCCCCGCTTCCCCTCACACACTGCTTGAGATTATCGGGACCTGAGGTGTGGCCCACAGATATGGGACACCCTGGAGGCATGTCGGAGTGTGAGGTGGGGGACCCTGTTTCCTGGTACTGAAAAGGCAGTTCGCCACTTAGAGTTCCCAGTAGGAGCAGTCTGCCATCCCACAGCACACAGGGCCCCTTGCGGAAGTACGAGGGTATTTAAGGAGAACTGAGTACAAAAGATGGCCAAGAGCCCCCACTGTGGTTTCTGCAGGAAGGGGCCGGTCGGGTGACTAGGCAGGCTTATCACTGGCTTGCATTTCTGGGGAAATAGTCAGTTAACAGTTGCCCCCAAACTGGAGCACGCTAATAGCCCAAAGAATAACTGACTGGAGGGCTGGGGACGTGGCTCTGTTGGTAGAGCTCTGCTTTAGTTTGCTCAAAGCCCCAGGTTTCATCTGCAGCTCTGCATAAACTGGACTCTGCACCCTGTAGCAGGACGCTACGATCTTTTACTCTCAATTTAGGGAAAGAGAAAGAAAGGATAGGAAGACATCTTCACCGCTTTTGCAAGCGGCCTTGATAGAGAATGAGAGAAAGGTAGAAATCTCCACAGCCTTTTTAGGCTGTCCTAAGCTTGAAAAGGACTAGCTGCCGGTGAATCAGACTCGCGTCTCAGCTCACGGTCTGTAAACTCCATCTCTCCAACCTTTGTTCTTTTAAGAATTATCACACGAATGATGACAACCTCACCAAGGAACCACCAACCAACACCCACCCTGACTCTTGGAGCTTCAGAACTTTTATACACTAAGCCAAAAGTTCCCATAAACCCATGTAGCACGCAATCCCCAAAACAAGCTATGCGTGCCAGAACGATTGCACCTAACCAAATCATAGCCACCTGCATCAAGCCTTCCAGATCCAGCTCATAAACATCTGCCACACCTGGGGCTGGAACTCAGACCTAATCCAAACGCCATTTTGCGTTTTTAAAGAAACCAAAATAACAAAAACTTCTTCCAAGTGTTCCACCACAGCACCCCTGTAATCCCAGCACCCTGGAGACAGGAGAATCAGGTGTTCAAGATCATCCTAAACTACATACTAAGTTTTAGGCCAGTCTGGGCTATGTGAGATCCTGGCTACAGTGGGGCAGGGAGGGAGAAAAGACTCAAGTTCAGCTTCAAGAATGAAATGCGTTTATTAAGGGCTTCTCAGGGGGTGGTGTGTGTAGCAGTACACCTACTGTGAGGGCTCACCAAGGAAGACCCAGAGGCATTTTTCATAGGTGCAAACCCTGCCAGGCCTCAGCAGAGGGAACCACTATCATGGCAAGCGCCATACTGGACAGTGGAACCCTGAGCCTCTCATCGCAGGGGTTTTTAATGATACCTAAGCTCCTCAGGTGTTCTATTGATACTGCGTGCAGATCATGAGCAATCAAACACCTCCCACATAATGCCATCACCCGCAGACAACGTAAAACACCGCGACCTAGGCGGCCCCTCACCCAACAGTGCACAAACAACCATTTTGAACATAACTGAAAACAAACTTCTACAACAGGTGTGCTCTGTAAAGCTGCCAACGCCCTGCCCACCAAGCTCCTGTTTTATTTTCTTTAGAAAATATTTATTTTGTTTTAAATTTTATTTATGTGCCTCTGTGTGTGTGGGGGGGGAGTATGTTCATGTGAGTGCAGGTGTCTGAGGTGACCAATGAGAGCATCAGATCCCCTAGGGCAGTGGTTCTCAGCCTTCCTAACCCTTTATACAGTTCCTCATGTTGTGGTAACCTCCAACCATAAAACTATTTTTGTTGCTACTGTTATTAATTGTAATATAAGTATCTGATATGCAGATGACCTTAGCGACCCCTATGAAAAGATCATTTGACCCCTTTCCAGGTCGAGACCCACAGGTTGAGAAACGCTGCCCTAGAGCTAGAGTTACAGGTAGTTGGGAGTCAGCCGGTACGGGTGCTGGGGACAGAACTCCTATCCTTTGTAGAGCAGTATGTGCTCTTGACTGCGGGGCCAGCTCTCCAGCCCCAAACCTCCTGTATTGTATGGCTCTCGGTCTACAGCAGATGCAGTAGAACTCCTGCATACTTGGCTTGGAGCACTACAGATTCTCAAAGCAGCAGAGCTGACCACAGGCTTGGGCAGCATATTGCAAAGACAGAGCCAGCTCTGAGAAACTTCTACGTTTATAGAAGTCCTTGCCATGATCAGGGACTCTGCTGGTCTAGGAAATGCTTTCCAGCCACAGGAAGGGTGGCTCATCTTGGTGCGGGTTGACACAGAGAACAGCTAAACCAGCTGCTTGTGGCAAGGTGGAGTACTCAGATGAGGATTCAGAGTACGTCCATTGCATCTGTTTTGACACTCTGTGGGTTCTGGGGCCCCAGGGCTGTCCCTGGATGCCTGGTAACGAGGGAGATGAGGGCGGCCTGAGTGGTGGCTGTGAGCTCCACGTCTGAGCAGTGGGCTTGCAGCTCTCTGGTGAGATGCTGGCCATATCCAGAAGCTGATTCAGTCCCTCCAGGGCCAGCAAAGCCTTATAGATTAAAGCAGCAGAATTTTGAAGCTAGAAAACATGGTTAGTCCCCCGAAGAAGGAGCTAAGTAACTTTTCCTGTTGCTGGGACAAAATGTCTGACGAAGCAACTTAAAAAGGAAGGGTTTATTTTAGCTCACGGTTCAAGGGTACACAGTCCATCTCAGAAGGATCCCAGTCCAGGGAAAGGTATGGCCCACATTTAAGGTGGGTTTTCCCACCTCAAATTACCTAATCAACATAATGCGTGGCCAGAGGCTACCTAGTTTGCATTATTGTTCACACATATCTTCTAGGTATTAGCCCTCAGAGGGGCTCATTGTTGGGGCGGATGGCCACATGTCCCCTGAGGATGACCAACTGGCGTCAGTGCCTGCCCTGAGCTCTGCTTGTCTCCTGCAGGCCGGGCTGGAGCAGCGCCTGGCCCACGCCAAGCAGAAGGCCTCACAGATGGAGAAGCTGCTGCCCAGGCAGGTGACCAATGAGGACCAGAGGGAGGTGCTGCAGCTGCTGTGCAGGGCTCACGAGCTGGAGGTGGAGAACACGGAGCTGCAGGCTGACAACCTGTGCCGCAAGAACCTGCTGTGCCAGAAGGACTTCGTGATCCAGCGCTATCACCAGCACCGGCTGCTGTGCCAGCACGTCATCCAGGAGCAGCGGCAGCTGATGCGGGGTAAGGCCAGCCCGGTGTGTGGCATCAATTGATACTGCATTCTAGAGAGACAAGCCGCAGGATGAGGGCTGGGGAAACAGCTCAGCCAGTAAAGTGTGGGGACCTGCGTGTGAGGCACAGAACTCATCGGGAAGCTGGGTGTGGTGGCAGGTGCTTGTAATCCCACCGATGGCCCCCGTGGGAAGTGGGGACAGGCAGATCCCTGGAGCTAGCTTAGCCTGCTTAGCTCCAAGCTAATGGGAGACCTTGTCTTAAACAAAAGGTTCATGGTACCCGAGGGATGACACCTGAGGCTGTCCTCTGACGTATACATACATTCACACACACACAAATATGAGATGGAAGGGCTTGGGACATAGCTCATTAGTAGAGTGCTTACCTAGCAAGCCTAAAGCCCTGAGTTCAATTCCCAGCACCAGAGGTAAACAAAAAACTCTTTGAAAACAGAGGATAAGAGCAGAGCAGACACAGCCTGCCACACTGCCCATCAAGGCTGGCTCCCTGCACCCGCTTGGTCCCCCCTCCTTTCTTTATTCCTCTTTCCTCCTCCCTCCCCCCTCTTCTCTCTTCTCCCCTTCTTTTCCCGGGCTACATTGCGTAATTTGGGCTATCCTCCGACTCTTAATTCTTCTACTAGAGTTGCAGTGTCAGCCCCAGCTTTTCTGTCTGTTTTGAGGTAGAGTCTCACCATGCAGCCCTGGCTGGCCTGGGACTTGTAGACCAGATTGGCTTTAAAGTCATGGAGAACTGCCCTCCTCTTTCTCCTGAGTGCTAGGATTAAAGGTGTGTACCACCATACCATGCCCAGCCTGTCTTCACTTCTTAAAAATATTTTATTTTGCATGTGTGTATGCGTGTGCATATATGTATGTGCATATACATATATGTATGTGCATGTGTAGAGGTCAGAGGTCAACATCCAGGTGTCTTCTTAAACCACGTACCATCTTGATTTCTGAGACAGGGTCTCAAACTGAACCTGGAGCTCGCTGAGTAGGCGAAGCTAGCTGGTCAGCAAGTCCCAGGGACCCTCCTGTTTCTGCCCACTGCTGGAGCGACACACAGCCATGCCCTACTTTTTTATGTGGGTACCATGGACCCAACTCAGGTCCCTGTTCGTGCTTGACAGCAAGCGCTTTACCACCTTTCTAGCCCTTTCTTTCTCTCTGAGACTGGATCTCATTGTGTAACTCAGGCTGTCCTCTAATACGCAATCCTCCTGCCTCCGGTTCCTCTCAAGATCGGGCACCCGGTCATCTCCCTGACCGTGATTTCACCTGTTCCAGTTATTTACCATGCGTGCAATCGTGCACTCTATAACCTCGGATGCCTGACATCTTTTAGCATAGTGTTCCTTAGGCTGATTCACGTAGTAGATCCCATAATGCCATTCGTTTCCGTAGCCGAGGCATGTCGTGCCTCGCTGACAGCCTGTGTTAGGAGCTCCTCTATTGGGGTTCTTCCCACCTTGTGGGTGTTAGGAACGACACTTGAGAGCATTCACGTTCTTTTGGGTACATGTGCCAGGAGTCTGCCTTTCACTTTCCTCTTAGACTTCATCTAGACTTCAGAATCATTACCAGTCTTTTCTCTCTGCCTGTCCTACCCCCGTCTTCCCGTTCTTGCGTTGGTGATACTGGAGACAGAACCCAGGGCATTACCAGTGTCAGGCAAGCACGCTACCACGGAGCTACATACCCAATGCAACACTATTATGTTATCATCGAAAGAAACAGGTCCTCACAACAGAAAAAGAATTTTAAATGTCCGCTGGGGTGAAGCTCAACGACCAAATGTTTGCTTAGCATATTCCACACACCGGGCTTACCAAGTGTAATAGTGTATGCATCAAATCCCAGCACTCAGGAGGCAGATGCCCCTGGATTTCTGTGAGTTCAAGGTCAGCTTGGTCTACAGAGTGAGTTCTGAGGTAGCCAGGGCTGCATGGTGAGACCCTGACCACCCCCTAAAGAACCTGAATTTTATCTTCAGTACCATAAAAAAATATCATCATAATAAGTTAGAATAGAACTGGTGATGCAAACTGGTTGGTAGAATGTTTGCCCAGCATTCATAAGGTCCTGAGTTCCAATCCTGGCACTGTCTAAATTAAGTGTGGTGCACACCTGTAATCCCAGCATTTGCAGACAGAAGCAGGAAGATTAGCAGTTCAAGGTTATCCTCAGCTACATAGTGAGTTCGAGGCCAGGCTGGGCAACATAAACCTTGTCTCAAACACTGTTAGAATGGATGGAAACATAAAGGACAGTGTACTGGAGAAGAAAGACTCTATTCAGGAAGTCCCTTCCCTTCAAACATTCCAGGAAGGGTGTTACCGTTTTGGCACATGGTGGTGGTTTTCACCTGGCCTGAGGTGGTGTGTTCTAGCACATTCTGATGGCTGCTCACTTTACTTCCTTAGACAGTGGCATTGCAGCCCCGGAGCCTCTGGAGCAGAAGTACCGACTGTACTCCCAGGAGCTGGGTGAGGGCACATTGGACCGCCTGCTGCTGCAGCTCTCAGTGATGTCCAGCTCACTCCAGGTGAGCCACACTCCCCACCTCTGGCTAAGGCCACGACCAACAGCATCC
This sequence comes from Cricetomys ansorgei, assembly GCA_026225945.1. Taxonomy (NCBI): domain Eukaryota; kingdom Metazoa; phylum Chordata; class Mammalia; order Rodentia; family Nesomyidae; genus Cricetomys; species Cricetomys ansorgei. The sequence continues at coordinate 6,675,177 of JAMJFZ010000818.1, read as the reverse complement.
CATCATGCTTTGCTCAGAGCCAGCCTGCACTGGGCTGTCCTGGGCACCGAGGAAATGGGAAAAGGAGACACATCCACATACCGGGTACCCTGAGACAGTTCCAGGTGGAGTCTGCTGAGCCCCAGGCTGCCAGCCAGGCAGGTCCAGGACTAGTGGATGGGCTGGGGACATGGCTCCATCCGTAAAGTGCTTACTGTACAAGGATAAGGACCCAAGCCCCTGGACGCACGAAAAAAAAGCTGAGTGATGCGTGACCTGTCTGTCATCCCAGTGCTGGAGAGGCAGAGTAGGAGGATCCCTGGGGCTCTGGGGCTTAGTGAGCAGCCATTTTTGCTGAATTGATGAGCCCTGGGTTCAGTGAGATACCCTGTCTCAGATAGATAGATAGATAGATAGATAGATAGATAGATAGATAGATAGATAGATAAGTAGGTAGATAGATAGGTAGGTAGGTAGATAGGTAAGTAGGAATGTAGGTAGGTAGGTAAGTAGATAGATAGGTAGGTAGGTAGGTAGATAGATAGGTAGGTAGGTAAGTAGATAGGTAGGTAGGTAGATAGGTAGGTAGGTAGGTAGATAGGTAGATAGGTAGGTAGGTAGATAGGTAGGTAGGTAGATAGGTAGGTAGGCAGATAGATAGGTAGGTAGGTAGATAGGTAGTAGGTAGGTAGGCAGGTAGATAGGTAGGTAGGTAGGTAGGTAGGTAAGTAGATAGATAGGTAGATAGGTAGGTAGATAGATGATAGATAGATGGAGGATGATTGATTGCAGAGAACACCTGAAGTCCACCTCTGCCCTCTACAGTGCTCTCCCACATGTGTGTACACACTTAAAAATGTATCACACATACAAATTCACAGTACATACATGCACACACATGCAAAATAACTAAGGAAGCCAGCAGGTCTAAATGCCACAGCCTGTCCAGTGAGCTAGTAGGTCAGGGTCTATTAGAGTACTGGGCAGGTCTGGGTACTGTCCGTTAAGGCCAGGTCACCATGGCTCTCTCTCCTATGGCTCTAGCCCAGCAGTTCTGAGCTTGTGGGTTGAGACCCCCTTTGGGGATCAGACCACTCTTTCCCAGAGGTCGCCTAAGACCCATCTGCATATCAGATATTTACATTGCGATTCATCACAGCAGCAAAATTACAGTCATGAAGTAGCAGTGGAAATGATTTTATGGTTGGGGGTCACCACATGAGGAATTGCATCAAAGGGTTAGGCAGTAGGAAGATTGAGAACCACTGGTCTAGCCCTTAGCTATTCCTGAAGGTTCTGAGGTAGGTCAGAGCATGGGAGGGAGTCCTGAGCATTGGCTGGAAGAGGCCTGACTGTCTCAGAAACTCTGGGACAAATCCTACGTGGGATTCAGAGAAATATTTAGGTCCCCAGCCCCTCCTCTAGGGTCTTGCAGGCTCCTGCTGGGAGGAATGGTTTTAAGTTGTCTTTTTGCTGTTGTTTTTTAATAGCATATTTGGGGAGAGGGGATTGAGACAGGTCTTGTTATGTAGCCTAGGTTAGCCTGGAACTTACAAACAAACCTCCTGCCTCGGCCTCCCAAGTGTTGGGATTATGGGTGAAAGCCATTATACCCTGCTCCAGTGCTTACAGCAGTTCTGGGTTCTTGTCTCATTAGTGTTCCTATCGACCCCTTACCCGAGTCTGCAACCTCCTCGTTATCGATCCCCCTCCAGAGAGGGTCTGTTTGCTGCCACCAGTGGGCTGTATCAGCCTACTATTGTCCATTCAGGAGATTTACATTTCAGTTCCCTCTTGATTCCTAATTCTGTGGGTTTGCACCTACAGGTAAGACAAGTATTGACCACTGTAGGACCAAACCGGGCAGCATGCCTGCCCAAACATCCTGATGCTCTGATAGTTTCTCCTCCTTCTCCACTGGTCCCCAACAACCAGGGATCATTTGCTGTACTTGTTGTTTTGTGATGCTGGAGATGGAACCCAAGGCCTTGTGAATGAATGCCAGCCCCTCCTCACTGGGGGATTCTAGGCAGGTGCTCTACCACTGAGCCACACCCCAGCCCCTCACTGGGGGATTCTAGGCAGGTGCTCTACCACTGAGCCACACCCTAGCCCCTTACTGGGGGATTCTAGGCAGGTGCTCTACCACTTAGCCACACCCCAGCCCCTCACTGGGGGATTCTAGGCAGGGGCTCTACCACTGAGCCACACCCCAGCCCCTCACTGGGGGATTCTAGGCAGGGGCTCTACCACTGAGCCACATCCCAGTCCCTCACTGGGGGATTCTAGGCAGGGGCTCTACCACTGAGCCACACCCCCCCTTACTGGGGGATTCTAGGCAGGCGCTCTACCACTGAGCCACACCCCAGCCCCTCACTGGGGGATTCTAGGCAGGTGCTCTACCACTGAGCCACACCCCAGCCCCTCACTGGGGGATTCTAGGCAGGTGTTCTACCACTGAGCCACACCCCAGCCCCTCACTGTGGGATTCTAGGCAGGTGCTCTACCACTGAGCCACACCCCAGCCCCTCACTGGGGGATTCTAGGCAGGTGCTCTACCACTGAGCCACACCCCAGCCCCTCACTGGGGGATTCTAGCAGGTGCTCTACCACTGAGCCACACCCCAGTCCCTCACTGGGGGATTCTAGGCAGGCACTCTACCACTGAGCCACATCCCAGCCCCTCACTGGGGGATTCTAGGCAGGTGCTCTACCACTGAGCCATACCCCAGCCCCTCACTGGGGGATTCTAGGCAGGTGCTCTACCACTGAGCCACACCCCAGCCCCTCACTGGGGGATTCTAGGCAGGTGCTCTACCACTGAGCCACACCCCAGCCCCTCACTGGGGGATTCTAGGCAGGTGCTCTACCACTGAGCCACACCCCAGCCCCTCACTGGGGGATTCTAGGCAGGTGTTCTACCACTGAGCCACACCCCAGCCCCTCACTGGGGGATTCTAGGCAGGTGCTCTACCACTGAGCCACACCCCAGTCCCTCACTGGGGGATTCTAGGCAACCACTTTGTCATGGACCTATATCCCCAGTCGTTGGTTTTTTGTTTTTTTTTTTACATTTGTTTTTTATGTGTGCCCTGGAGTTGGAATTACAGGGGATTGTGAGCTGTTGGACATGGGTCCTGCAAAACAGACTAGGTCCTCTGTAAGGGTTAAGTGTTATTAACCCACGAGCCATCTCTTCAGCTGTACCCACCCCCCAGCCACATTGGTCCCCCCCTTCTGATTTTTTGTGCCCATGTCTTTTTCCAGACTGGACTCCAGCGTGGGATCTGTGTTTTCTTTTGCTATCGTGTCTCCTTAATCTTCTCAATCTGGAAGGTTAGCTTCTGTGCCTCCTGTGCCTGACACTTGAGGGCGCTACTGGGCTGCTCTGCAGAATGTCCCTCAGCAGCATGAGCTGGTTGTCAGGATTACACATGGTGGGCAGAGCGAACACTGAGTCTGAGCCACAAAGTGTGACCTGTTAACCTTGACTTCTGGGCTTGGCAATGCTTGTTGCTCTTTGTCTGTAAGTGTGTGTGTGTGCGGGTGCATGTGTGTGTGTGTCTGTGTGTGTGTGTGTGTGTGACTCAGGATCCGAAGAAGAAGCATAACAGCCCCGTGGGTGGCTCTACCACTGAGCCCCGCACCCCCGTACTGTTCCTTTGTGAGAACTACCTTTGGCACAGAGACCACACAAGCATTTGGCTTCTGTGAAACTGCTCAGCAGACTGGGGTCTGGGCTCTGGGCTCTGGTTCCCAGCATGCAGTAGCTTCTCACAGCACAGGGTCCCCTCACCCACATCTAGGCATCTCTAGTGTCAATGTCTTCAGGCAGATGCCCAGGGCTCAGGAGCAGCCTCTGGAGTTCTCTCCCATGTGGCTAAGTGGACCGGTGGGAAGAGACCATTTGACACACTTCCCACAGTGAGCCTTTAGCCCACCTCTCCCTGGTTGTCATTACACGTTTTGACCTTTGCTGGTGACGGGCGTACCAGAGGTTTCTCATTGTCTGGATGTCATATCTCTTGGGTTGTGCAATGTACTGTACAGTACAAGTACATGTACAGTACAAGGCTATGGACTGGCCTTGCTGAGCCACCAGCTGCACCTGCAGAGTTCTTTATCTTTCTTTTATTTTATTTTACTTCATGTGTACGCATGTGTGATGTGTACTTTATTGACTGAGACATCCTCTCATTTGAACCCAGAGCTCAACAATACGACTAGCCTAGGTAGCCAGCTTGCTCTGGGCATCTCCTGCATCTCCTGTCTGTGCCTTTTGAGCACTGGGATTATGGATGGGCCATCTCACTCACCTGGCATTTTTACAGGTGCTGGCGATCCAAAATCAGGTGCTCGAGGTCGCATGGCAAGAGCTTTATCACAGAGCCGTCCCTACGTCCCCTCTGCCTAGCTTTTCCCACAGGGGCTCTAGGGTTCAGACGTGGGTCCTTGTGCTCTGAAGCACCTTACTGGCTGAGCTACATCTCAGCCTCCTTCTCCTGCCCTCTTGCCCTCCTGCCCTCTTCTCCTCCCCCTCCCCTTCCCTCCTCCTCCCTCCTCCCCCTCTTCCTCCTCCCCTCCCTCCTCCCGTTCCCTCTTCCTCCCCTCCTCCTCTACTCCTCTTTCTCCCCCTTCCTCTGTCTCCTCCTCTTCCTCCTCCTCCTGTATCTGTCCTGCTTTCATCTCTGATGCAATGATAAAAGGCTGGGACCCAGCACCTGGAAGAGAGGAAGGGTTTATTGGGCCTATTTCAGGGTGTGATCTACACTGTCAAGGCAGAGTCTTGAACTGGTCACAGGTACAGTCAAGAGTTCTGTTTTTCATGATTCAGGACTCCAGGGGATGTTGCTGCTCACATTTAGGCTGGGTCTTCCCAGAACAGTTAATGTAATCAGGACAATGCTCTCAGACGCGCCCACAGCCCCCTGCTCTGGCGGTCCCTCGTTGACACTCTCTTTCCCTGTGATTCTAAACTATGTCCAGTTGATAATTCAAAGCAATCATCACAGTGTCTTTCTTTTTCTTCCTTCCTTTTTCCTTCTTTTTTTTTGTGTGTGTGGGGAGCTATGCATAAAATTTATCATTCAAAATTTATAAATTCAAAATTTATGAATGGCCATTTTCCATTGTTTTGGGAGGGGCAGTACCGAGAGGTGAATTCAGGACTAGGTAAGTTTTCTACCACCATTCTGAGGATTTACATTTTATTTATTTTTGTTTGTTTTGAGACAGGGTCTCACTATGCAGCCCTGGCTTGCCCAGCACTCGCTATGTGGACCAGGATTATCTCGAATTCACAGAGATTCACCTGCCTCTGCCTCCTCAGTGCTGGGATTAAAGATGTGTGCCACCGTGACATTCAAGACACCAAACAAATCCACACCACTGTGAAGCCATTCCCATCTCATAGAACCTTCTCTTCCTCTCAAATCAAAATTCTGCACCGATTAAACACTAGCTACTCCCTAGTCCCCGGGACACTGCCATACTGTGGTCTGGTCCCCAGGACACTGTCACACCGATGTCTGTAGTGTGACTCTTCCCTGTCTGGTCTCCAGGACACTGCCACACCGTGGTCTGGTCTCCTGGACACTGTCACACCGATGTCTGTAGTGTGACTCTTCCCTCCCTAGTCCCTGGGGACACTGTCATACTATGGTCTGGTCCCTGGGGACACTGTCACACCGATGTCTGTAGTGTGACTCTTCTCTCTCTGGTCCCCAGGACACTGTCATACTGTGGTCTGGTCTCCTGGACACTGTCACACTGTGCTCTGTAGTATGACTCTTCCCTCCCTAGTCCCTGGGGACACTGTCACACCGTGGTCTGTAGTATGACTGCTCTGGGGACCTCCTGGAAACAAAACTGGATCTTTCCCCATTCCTGTTATGGGCACAGGTTAAGGAGCCCTGGCTGGAGGTCCCTGACTCATGGCTTCCCCTTGTGCAGGGGGAACACCAGCTTTCCCATGGTCCATTAATGACCTTCAACTTGGCGACACTATGCCCTGTGCCCCTGATGTCCTTCTGACTCTTCTCCTTCTCTGCTTTCAGGATGGCCCCATTATGAATGTATCACCCCCACCGCCTGAGGAGACCAGTGACAGGAGGGACTTTCCATGGGGTGCCACAGTTGAGCTGCCCCAGATGCTCCTAGAGAGAGACAGGTGGGCACAGAACCCGGGCGAGGGCAAAGGTAACAAGTCCTGGGCGGGGCTGAGACCCCAGTTCTCAGGAGCTCTGCTGACACACAGCCAGGGGCTCACCTCAGTGTTGTGGGGTGCTCACCAGAGAAGCCTGCTCAGACATGGGTTTAAGCCAATAGAAAGTCTTTTATCAGCTGGCTCGTGACTGCACTAGGTGATCCGGATTCCAGTGTACCCCAAGACTTTCTAAGGGTGAGTTTTTAATCACTAAATCCAAATCACTAAATCACTTTAATCACTAATTCTGGGTTGACATACTTCAGGTAACAAGAACAGTTAGCCAGAAGCAGAACTATAGAAGCCAAAAAGCAAGGCTAGTACATGTTGAGACTTTCTAAGAACTGTATGGACTTTGACGGATTAGGCCTCTGTTTTAGTTTTGGCGGGTGGTGCTGTCTACGTGCTGAGCCTGAATGGCACTTCCATCATGGAGTCAGTTGTGCTAAGGTCTCAGGGCCTACTAAGGTCTGGGGCCCTGTTGCACTCAGAACCCATGCTCCCTCCCCCGGAGGCCTGTCCCATACCTCCTCCTGAGCTTGTCTTACGAAACAAATGAGGTACTGAGGAGACAGCTCAGTGGGGGAAAGGGCATGGCTTGTAAGCACAGTGTCCTGAGTTCCATCCCAGAACATGCATGAAGTAACTGTGCAGGATGACATGCGTGCTGTCATCCCGGAACTGAGGAGGTAGAGACAGGCAGGCACCTTGGAGTTCAATGGTCCAGCTAACCTCACCTGCTTGGCGAGTTCCAGGCTCCATTTCAAAGAATAAAACAAGGTTAAAGGGCGCCTGGAGAATGACGGTTGATGTCGTCATCTGGCCTTCATGTGCCGGAGGGCACACACGCACGCGTACCTCCTCCTCATGCACATGCACGGACTTACTGCATCCGTGTGCACATATATAAACACTGAGGGAATAATAAGCTCGTCGCAAGGGGTGCCGGCTACGTGGAACAGCAATGAGACTGAGGAGTCGGAAGAGTCTGAGGCTGGAGGTGTCCTTTTCACTTCCGGGGTGCTTCTGGCCTGAGTGTGTTTGGTGCCACTGAGCCCTGGCCCTCAAAGCCTCCCTCCTCTGTTCTCTTTCTCTGTGGCACTTTCCAATGGATGAAAACTCACACCGGTGAGTTAAATGCCCATAGGCTCTGTCTGTAAGTTTAATAGTTCACATCTGACCAACCTCCGTGACTGTCCTGTTGCTCGCCCTGCTGTTGTCACAAGACATCGTTCTCTGAGAGCTTAAACACCACGAATTGTCTCAGTAGTGGAGGCTGGAGATCCACAGTCAGCCTGCCAGAGGTGTGAGGGGGCCTGGTGAGGCTCTCTTCCTGGCTGGGAGATGGCTGACTCCTTGCTGTGTCCTTACATGTTGTGGCAGGAGAGGGAGGGAGGAATGGAAGGGGGGAAGGAAGAGAGGAAGGGAGGGAGGGAGGGAGGGAGACAGAGCAGAGAGGTGTCTTCATTATCTGTTCAAAATTTGGTTTTGTTTATTTTTTTTAAGATGGGGTCTCATGTAGACTAAGCCTTAAGCTCACTATGTGGCTGAGGATGATCTTGGAGATAATCCCTCTGCCTCCACCTGCCTGGTGCTGGGATTGCTGGCATGCACCTCCACATCCAGTCGATGCAGACGGAGCATGGGTCTCTGTGCGTGCTAGGCAAGCACTGTACTAAGTGAGCTACAGGCCCAGCCTTTTTCTCCCTTGCAGTAACTAGGGACCGAGCCTCGCCCTCCCTGCAGTGTTTCACTGGAGGACTGTAAGCAGGTGCCCCATGACTGATCGTGAGCCTAGTCTCTCCCTGGGGCAGTCTAGGCAGGTGCTCTTGCTGAACTGTAAAGGGAGTGCACTCCATTAAGGTGGAGAAGACGAGACCTCCACAGTTAAAAAGGAGAGAGAGAGAGAGAGAGAGAGAGTTGAATGCCGATGCTCAGCTCACTTTAATTTAATCTAAGACCCCACCCCTCGCCACAGAATAGCACCACTCAGATTTAGGGTGGGTCTTCCTACTTCAGTTAACCCAATCCAGATAACCCTCCACAGAGCCGCCTAGAGATTTATTTACATGGTGACTCTATTGGAACAACCACGACTGACAGCTGTGTATCTCTCCCATGTGTAGCGGGTAGGGCCCGGGTGACTACGAACCCGTGCTGCCGCTGGCTACCCATAGTAGGTGACCAGCATGGATGAGCTAGCCTGGTCCCAGCCAGCCACAGCAACACAGTTGAGCCCAGCATCATGCCCAATGCACGGACCGTGGTACCCTGGGCCGGAGCAGCAGCTGAGGCTGAATCCTAGGTGCCCAGGGTATGACAAAGGACCCAGGGATTTCAGCATCTCCTGTCTCATCTGCAGTGACGGCAACAGGTCCTCCAAAAGCACTCCCTTGCGAAGACATAGAAAGCAAGACTCTCTTCTCCCTCCTCCAGCCCTCCGCATCCTGCTGACGCCCCCCATGCTGGAGGTCGGTATGCAGGGAGCTAGCCAGAGGGAGGCCCCTTCCCAGCTAGACTGCATGGGGAGGGACTGCTTCTGGGGTCCCATGCTGTACCGTAGTGACTGCCGGTGGCACCCCTGCTCTCCTTTCACAGAAGCAGAATGCTCTAGGCGTGAAGAGTCTGGTGTCCAGGCTGCAGCCCATGGTTGGCTTGGAGCTGAGGACCCCACAGCCGGCTGGAGAGATGACCAGCCCTCCTCTGAGTATCCAGGCCCTTAAGGAGATGGCCCTGGGCACCAAGAGCATTGCTCTCATAGCAGCCAGCCGGCGCTGCAAGGTGTATGACAAAGAGGGCATCAGCCTGGACTCCCGGGACCCCAGCCCTGCAGACAGGAGGTGGCCCCATGCCAGCCCCAGCAGGGACCGCTCTCTGGAGAGGAAGGCAGGGAGGAAGCGGTCACCCTCGTTCACTTGGAGCCTGCAACAAGTATGTAGGTGTCTGTCTGGTTGCTGGGGTACGGCTGGGACGGTGGAAAAAGGAGTGTGTCTGGGGGCGGGGGGGTAGATGGGCTCTTACGCAGCCATTTGTGTTTGGGATCCCGGCACCGGCACTTGGGGTAGAAAAAAAGCATGTTCACCCCACACCAACCCTTCACAGCACCTGACTGCAAACGACAGTGTTCATTCGTGTTTCATGTAGCTAGAACCCTGGAGACGCAGCTCTGTGACCTGAGAATTTTCATGTGCTAATTCAGTATGAAATTCCTTCCTCCCTCCCTCCCTCCCTCCTTCCCCTCCCTCCCTCCCTTCCTTTCTCTCTCTTTTTCTTCCTTTCTCTCTCTCTCTCCTCCCTCCCTCCCTTCTTCCCTTCCTCCCTTTCTCTCTCTCTCCTCCCTCCCTCCCTCCTTCCCCTCCCTCCCTTCCTTCCTTTCTCTCTTCCTTCCTTCCTTTCTCTCTCTCTTCCTTCCTTTTTCCTTCCTTCCTTCCTTCCTTCCTTCCTTCCTTCCTTCCTTCCTTCCTTCCTTCCTTCCATGGTACTAGGGATAGAACCCAGGACCTTGCATGCATTAGACTAGAACTCTATTTCTGAGCCACATACCAGCCCCTCACTGGGGGATTCTAGGCAGGTGATCTACCACTGAGCTATGGTCCCTGCCAGTACTTGTATTTTACTTAAGGAAAAGATTATTGGTTAGCTCCAGAACAAGTCCCCTAAGTAGCGTGTGAGAGTCAATTCCTTGGGTTTACCACTACCACCTGTGTCTGTACTTCCAGTGTTTGGTGTTGGCTAGTGACTGAGGGTCTAGCCAACTTACATCCTGCATCTGGTGACCAAAGCCCCGACCTCTGCTAGACACTTGGTGTTTACTGGCTTGAGAGTGACATGAAGGCGGGGCATTGTGCAGCCTTCTGATGCCAGCATGCAGAAGGCTGTGGCTAGAGGGTCAGGAGTTTGAGGCCAGCCTGGGCTACATGTTGGAACCCTATGTCCTAAACAATAAAACCAAAATTCAAGAAAGAAAGAAAAAAAAGCAAGGAATCAGCTCATTATTTCAGTAGAAAGGAAGGGAAGAAACAGAAACAGAAGAGAGAGAGAGAGAGAAAGAGAGAGAGAGAGAAAGAGAGAGAGAGAGAGAGAAAGAGAGAGAGAGGTGAGCTCCTGCTTTTAGTCATAAAGGCAGGAAGAATCCAATGTCCCATTTGGACGACAGGAGGGTTCTTTTACTTGTTAAGTATCTGGCTTACTGTCCCACTCAGGCCTTCACCTGATTGGATGAAGCCCACTCGTGCAAGGGAGGGCCTTTGACTGTATTCCATGCACTGGCCCACATGTCACACACCCTGAAAGCCCTCCATAAGGGAAAGTGGGAGGAGTCACACCATCCATATGCTCACTCACTGGGGCCGGTTCTGTCATCCTGCTACTCCGCACCCGTAGGTGTTTAACCCTGCTCTTCTGTGTGCCTTTTCCATACTGCAGACAATGGAGAGGCACCAGCCTTCTATGGAGCATTCACTGGAGAGCCAGCTGTCCCCAGCACACCTCCAGCCACCAAAGCCCTCAGGGAAGAGCTTGTTCCCTGCTGTGGCCTCCAAGATGAAACCCAGCCTCAGTTTCCATGCAGGTAAGGGGGTCAAAGAAAGAAAAACGTCTCCTGTATCTCAAGTCATACAAGCCAAAGACCGGGGACAGTCTGGGGTGTCGCCCGCAGTCCGTGCCTTTGGCGTGAGTTTCGGCTTTTGTTTTTCCTAGTTGGATGAATTGATTGTTGGGCGGATGGGGCACTGACCTGGAAAGTTAAGGTCCCTCTGACCACCCTCCTCAGGTCTCGATGAAGGGTTATCTTTGTCTAGGTATAAGCCAGCTGGGATGGATTGAATTGGCAGAGGGTTTGCCTAGAATTCACGCAGTCCTGCATTCCAATCCCAGGACACAGAGGAATGTGGTGATGCACACCTGTGGTACCAGCACTTGGGAAGTAGAGGCAGGCAGATCAGAAGCCCAAGGTCAGCTACATAGTGAATTTGAAGCTAGCCTGGGCTATGTGAGGCCCCGACTCAAATAAAACAGATAAACTTTTTTTTTTTTATTATTTGTTTTGAGAAAGGTTTTGCCATGGAGCCCAGACCCACCTTAAGATCACCATCCCCTTGCCTCAGTTTCCCAAGGGCTGGGATTACAGGCATCATTGTGTTATATTTATAGGTGTGATATCTGTGATCATAAAGACAATTAGTCTTTTCCATGGGCAGCCATGGAAAAGCCCAGTGCTGTAGTGTGCATCTGCAGCCCCAGTGCTGGGGGCAGAGACTCATAGCTCCTAGCCAAAGCACTGAGCTCCAGGATGGGTGAGAGACCCTGTCTCAAAACACAAAGTAGATGGCTGGGTGTGTGTGTGTGTGTGTGTGTGTGACACACCTTTAATTCCAGGCAGAGGCAGGCAGATCTCTGTGAGTTCAGAGCTCAGCTTTGTCTACATGGTGAGTTTCAGGCCAGCCAGGGCCTCGTAGTGAGATCCATTCTCAAAAGCAAACAGAGGTTGGAGGGTGATGGAGGAAGACACCCAGTATCGCCTCTGACTCCCACACCCAGGCAAACCACACAGGAGACGAAGTGCTTCTGTGCCAGGTGGTCCTTCAAAAATTATACTCTGATCTCAGGAGTCTTGGTCAAAGGACCATGAGTAGCAAGCCAACCTGGGCTACACACTGAGACCCTGTCCCAGCCAGCAAGAAACTGCTGGTGAGGTGACACATGCCTGTACTGAGGCAGGGGGACTGAAAGTTTGAAGCTAACTCAGACTACTTAGCAAAATGCAGTCTCCAGACCTACCTCTTTCTCTTTGTCTTTTCCCTTCCCCTTTTCCTTTCCCTCCCCCTCCCTCTCCTCCCCAAACTCACCCTCCATTCTTTCCCAGCCTCCTGTGGAGCCACAGGGAGGTGCCCAGGAAGGAGCCCCCATCTCTCTCCCTGTCCTTAGTTTGATCCCTAGGCTTGTTGAGTTGTCTCTACAGATAACACATCCCCCTGCTGGTGTCTCCTTCAGATGAAAACACACTGCAAATTCCGGAGGTGAACTTTACCTTCCCCAGCCCCACGTGGCAGAGCAACGCAGCCCCAAGTCGGCCTCCCCTCCTGCCATGTGACATCCGAGGTCAGTGACTGGACCTCCACCCGCCTGTTCCCACCCCACTGGCATCTCGGCCACTCACATTCCATCTGTGGAAGAATCAGTGGATGGGCAGCCTCACACTGTAGCCCCATACTGTAGCACAGTCCAGGCCTCTGCTGCTTGTAAGCTATATACTTAGCCCATTTGGAGGACAGCAGTGCTCTCGGAAGACACAGGGATTTCGGGGATGACCCGGGCAGTGAGCGGACAGCCAGGACTCGGAGTTAAGCTCTCTGTTCCCTGTGCCCAGCTTGTTCTGCTGGCTGGGAGGAGGCAGTGGGGACCCAGGCAGCTTTCCAAGCTGTCCTTGTTGCAGCAGAAGTTCCCTGGCATCCCTGATGGAGCACACCCTCTCAAACATTTCCCTTAACCTTGAATGAGATGTCTGGTCCGGAGTGCCTGGCTGGAAGCTGAGGGTCAAGGGTCAAGGTGAGTCAGAAGAGAGCCTGATGCTGCCTGGGATACAGAGGAGCAGCAGGCTTTGGAGTTTAGGGGTTGTAGCTAGGGATGAGGTACAGATAGAGCAAGCACCCCTGCTCGGTGAGGCTAGTGGGTGGAAATGAGCAGGACAAGGGTCAGGATGGGGTGAATGAGGTCTCAAGGCTCTGACCTGGGATGGTGGCCACCCCAGGTGACCACAGGACTGGAGGTAGGGATCAGGTGCCCAGTGGGCAGGTGAGGCACCCAGGTGAGTCCATTTCCTACCTTTCGCATATGGATCCTCCCAAGTTCTTTTAAAAAGTATTCCTGTCGGGGAATCTTGTCACATCTTGTCACCTCCTGGGCCACCTGACAACCAAGCCATTGGATGAAGTCAAACATCCCCGGGCTGTCACACTTACAAGGATTGCTAGGGATAGGGGGCAAGTGAGAATTCTTCCTGTTGTCTGACCTCGGTTCCTGCTGCTGCACATTACCCTCTGCATGCTGCTGTCTGGGAGAAAAGATTAAAGGGCTCTGGGAAGAGGTGTCTTCCAGGCCTGCTGAAGGACAGCCTGTCTAACACTGTATCTTTGAGTGAGGGATAAGGAAGGATCCACACAGGCCCCCATCAGAGCTGCTGGGCGTGTTATCAGACAGAGGGTCCCGAGTGACCTGAGAGCATGGGAGGCCACAGCAGCCTGAAGGTTAAGGAGAGCCTGAGAGGTCACAGATGACAGCTAGAGGAGTGCTCTGGCATTCATGAGGTCAGCTACCTGTCCCAGATATGTGTATGTGTGTGTGAGGTGCATGTGGCCAAAGACTAAAGTCACAGTGTCTGGGGAGTGCTGCCTTTGCTTGGATTGACCTGGCCACAAACTAAAGTCTCCCATCCACCCCAGGGTCTACAGACATCAGAGGCCGGCGTCACAGCCCACTGCCTCCCAACAATCCTCCCAAGCTCCCAGGCGGCAGCGCCAAGAGGCCGAGGCGTCCTAAGTAGATGGCTGCGGGGGACAGACACCTGGAAGGCCAAGGGTCCGGTGGACCCCAACACTGGACCAGAGACGGAGCGTGGTACAGGACTCGCCTCACATAGCCAAGGACCTGGCTGAGCCCCCATGTTGACTTTGGGCCTTTCTTGGATCAATACAGTTGATTCCCTCTGGGCCTGCCCCCACATCCCAGGATTCTGACAACTGACAGCCTGTGGCTCACACTCAGGCAGCAGAGGTCCCCCGGGGAGGCCTGAGCAGGAGCAGACAGGATGGGAGAGTGTGTCCCTATCACCTCTGAATCGTCTTCAGGTTGTCATCTGGGGGAGTCAGCACCAGGGAAGACAGGATGGCTTTATCCCTTATCCACATGGTTCTCCCTCCAAGCTCCCACAACCTTCCCAAGCTCTCAGTCACGCTGATGAGGGAGCTGACGGTGGGGGCAGGAGGAGACACGGGCCAGGGCTAGTGAGAAACCTGCGCCTTGCTTTTACTGGGGACCTGCATGGGGAAGACCTAAGGAACTGAGGAGTCTGGACTAACTTATTATTTATTTATTTCTTTATTTGAGAGAAGATCTCATGTAGCCCAGGCTGGCCTTCAACTTGCAATATAGCTGAGGATGACCTTGAACTCTCGATGCTCCTGCCTTCCTTTCTCGAGTGCTGAGATTACCAGCATGGGCCACCACACCTGGTTTATGTGGTGCTGTCAATGGAACTTAAGACCTGATGCACGCGAGGCCAGCACCCTACAAGCTGTGCCACGCTTCTGTCATTTTCTTTTCCCTTCCTTCCTTCCTTTCTCTCTCTCTCTTTTTTTTTTTTTTAGGGGACAAAAGAGGATACAAAATTAAGTTCTGTGCTTTGGCAAGACATTGCTACTGCCTTGTCTGTTTTTTGTGGGGGCAGGGGGCTGGAGGTGGGGCGATCAAGCCGAACAAGCCAGGAGAGCAAGGCTATCGTAAGTGGCTTCTGTGGTTTCTGCCTCTGCTCCTGCTTGATTCCTTCGCTCAAGGATGGATTGAGAGCTCTAAGTGGAAATGAATCCTCTCCGCCCCGAGTTGCTTCTGGCGTGGTGTTCGTCACAACAACAGAAAGCAGATGTCTCCCTTTCTAGGTTGCCATGGCTGTCCTGGTTGGGAATTTTCAGGACAAAGACAGAGGGGAGAGAGACTGATGGCATTGCCTCCTTAGGGTCAGGAGGTGGGTGGCAGCCCCTTCACGAACTAGGAAGTAGGTCTTAGCCCTGTGTATACCTGGCATGGAAATGTCTGGCAGATGCCACAGTTGGGGTCATCCCTCCCCAACCTGCTGGGACACCTGCTGCCAGGGAAGCTCATGGTTTCACGGAAGCCCATTTGGACTTCCCAAACTGCTTTGGGGGGGTCTATATTTGAGGGGGGGCTTTGTTGTTATCTCTGTGAGTCCTACTGGTGCCCACATCAACTGTCCTGAGGTGTATGGATTTTGAAGCCAGCTGGGGGTCTCAGGTCCCAAGTCCCACACTGAGAACCCTTCAGATGGGGTGAATGGTGACCTTAAGATTTTATGGTCATGGGCAAACTTTTTGATTGTGAAAATTTTTCCACAATGTATATTAGAGGTATGTCACTAGCCCACTGGAGGCTTGGGCTCATCAATCATGGCTGAAAAAGAAAGGGGCTGGGGAGGTGGCTCAGCAGGTGAAGCGCTCGCCTGACTGAAGGCCTGAGTTCAGATCCCCAGAGTCCATGTAAAAGCCGGTAACATGGGCTAACCTGTACCTGTAACCATAGCGCCCCAACAGGGTGGAGACAGAACATCTGGAGGTTTGTAGGCCAGTAGGCTGGCATCTACAGAAGCAAGCGAGAAATCCTGCCTCTAAGTAAAAAGCAAGAGCAGACCCTAGAGGTTACCCCTGACCTCCTCATATGTGGCACATGTGTATCTATATGGCACACACATGAAATTAAAAATTAATAAAGGAAAAGAGGTGTGGAGAGTCAGCTCAGCTGGCAGAGCTTGCATGAGGCTCTGAGTCTATCCCTAGATCTCAAAACTGTTGTTTGTTTTGAGACAGAGTTTCTCTGTGTAGACCTGGCTGTCCCGGAACTTGCTTTGAGAACCAGGCTGGCCTCGAACTTGGAGATTCCCCACCTGCCTCTACGTCCAAGTGCTGGGATTAAAGATGTGTGACGCCTCAGACCCGGCCCCAGCTCACCTCTTCATGGTAGCCATTCTGACTAGGGTAAAGTGGCATCTCAAAATAGTGTTAATTTGTATTTCCCTGATGACTAGGCACGTGGAACCCCTTTTAAAATAGTTACTTATCATTTATTTTTTTTTTCTTGAATACTGCCTGTTCATTTCGTTAGTCCATTTCTTAATAGGCAGCTGTATCACCTTAGTATTTAATTTCCGCAGTTTTTTGTAATTTCTGGATATCAGTCCCCTGTCTGAGGAATAGCTCCAGATCTCCCATTATGTGGGTGTCCATGTGCACTGTTGCTTCTTTAGCTGTGAAGAAACTTTAATTTCATGCGGTCCCATCTGTTGAAGGTTCGCTCTCTCAGCCTCTGGTTCCTCAGAGCAATCTGCAGCGCCAAGAGCGTCAGAACCTCCTGGTGGCCTCGTCAATGCCAACTGATATTTTCTGGTTCATTCTTGCAAAAGCCACAGTTACTTATGTTTTTCCTCTGTCGCAACCCCGGTTATGAAACAAGAAATAGTCACAGCCAGTAGGGCACATGTCCTCTGAGTAGGACACACTCTGGACCCCAGGGAGTTCAAAGTCTCTGTGTGAGGCTGGCAGAAGAAAAGCCTGTGAGGCTCACCCACGTGATGGAGCTTGGTGTTATTATGAAAATAACATGAAATGGGGCTGGGGACATGATTTGGTGATAGAGCACCTGCCTAGAATCCCCCAGTGAGGGGCTGGGGGCGTGGCTCAGTGGTAGAGCCCCTGCCTAGAATCCCCCAGTGAGGGGCTGGGGGCGTGGCTCAGTGGTAGAGCACCTGCCTAGAATCCCCCAGTGAGGGGCTGGGGTGTGGCTCAGTGGTAGAGCGCTTACTAGCCCAGAATCCACTCAATCTGTAGATAACACTGAAACAAAACAACCTTCCTCCCGCTCCAAAACACACACAGAGAGAGACAGAGACAGAGACAGAGAAACTCTGTATCATGGAACCTCAGGGCACAGCCAGCCCCTACTGACCTCTCCTGGCAGGTGCGTGCCCTACCCCAGAAGCCCTTGAAGGAACAGTTGTGTAGCTAAGGCTCTGGAGCCCATAATTTCGACTGGGGTCCAATTCTGTCACTTACAGGACTGTGTGCCTTCAGCTAGTTGGTGAAGTTCTTTAACTGCTGTTTCTTTATGTGTAAATGGCTGGATACTTATGTAGCTGTTTCCCTGAGTGAGAATGTCTCTGCACACTGTTACTGTGGGAAACAGAGGAGAAACGAACAGAATGTAAATTAACCACTTCAGGAGCCGCTGAGACAGCTTAGTTGGTTAAAGTCACTTGCTGCCAAGCCTGAGGACTGCAGTTCACTATCCAAAACCCTCACTGTGCAGAGAACCAGCTGCAGCAAGAATGAATGAATGAATGAATGAATGAATATATAAATAAATAAATTCAATAACAGATTTAAAGGGAACAGAAAGTTCCTGTTGTCTCCAGTTTGAGTCACCTATGAGACAGGGGAGTATGGTCATCACTAGACTACGGAAACTGGCTTTGGGTAGCCCAGGAACAAAAGTATGAGGGTGTTCATTTACATGCTTTCCTTAGGTGGACACCCAGAGAGGGTTTGTGGGGTCGTCAGGAAGGTGTGCATGTGTGGGTGTTGCATGCGTCTGCCCTAGTTTTTGTCACTTAACGCACACTGGGACACACCTGGGAAGAGGGAACCTCGGTTGAGAAATCACCTCCATCAGATTGGCCTGTGGGCATGTCTATGAGGACATTGTCTTGTCTGTTGATTGATATGGAGGGCACAGCCGGATGCAGGCGATGCCATCCCTGCACCAGCGGGGTCTGGTTCTTATCAGAAAGTAGGCTGAGCAAGCCAGGGAAAGCAAGCTAGTTCCTCCATTGTTCTGCTTCAGTTCCTGCCTTGGTTTCCCTGGGTGATAAACTGTAACCTGTAAGCTGAAATAAACTCTCCTCCGCCCCCAATTGCTTTTGGTCACAGCCACAGAGAACAAGCTAGAACAGCATCTGTGTGCACGCAGACATGTGCAGACACGTGTGCCCGTGCATGCACAGGTAAAGGCCTGGAGTGGCCTGTTCTGTCACATTCTGTCTTATTCCCTTGGGAGAGGGGTCTCCGTTTGAACCTGGAGCTAGACTGGTGGCCAGCAAGCTCCATCAGTCCTCCTGTTTCTGCTCGAGCCTCCCTCTCCTCAGTACTGAGGGCATAGGCATGCACGGGGCGGGGCCCAGCCTTTTATGTGGTTGCCCGGGATTCAAACTCAGGTCCTTACGCTTGCACAGCAAGCATTTGTCCTCTGAGCGATCCGCCCAGCTCCAGGAAGGGGTATGTTATATAAGGCACTGTGAGACAGCTTCTCAAAGGGACAATACAGCGTTGTACTTCCACCTGCGAAGAAGGCTACCTAGTAGCTTTGCAGCTTCCCTTTGCATAAGCCATTCCGGAAGATACGGAAGAGAAAAGATTTATGTAGCCCAGGCTGACCTTGCAATCTTGCCTCTGTTGCCAAAGTGTTGGGATTACAGGTGAGTGCCACAGACTTGCCTAAATAAAATCTATCTACCTAACTATTTATTTTCGTTTTCTGAGAAAGGGTTTCTCTGTGTAGCCTAGACTGACCTTGAACTTAGAGATCCACCTGCCTCTGCCTCCCCAGTGCTGGGATTAAAGGTGTGCGCCACCACCGCTTGGCTGCCTAAATAAAATTTAAAGAGCGTTTATTGACCAGGCATGGGCAGACATAGTGGCGCACACCTTTAATCCCAGCACTGGGGAGGCAGAGGCAGGTGGATCTCTGTGATTTCAAGGCCTGCCTGTTTCCAGAACAGCCAGAGCTACACAGAGAGACCCTGTCTCAAAAACAAATAAAATTTGTGCTTTTTTTTTGAGACACTGTCTCACGTAGCCCAGGCTATCTCCAGACTCCCTGTGTAGCCAAAGATGATCTTGAACTTCTGATCATCCCGCTTCCAACTCCTGAACGCTGGAGTCGCAGATGTGAGCCACCACGCCCTGTTTATGCACTGATCAGAATGGAACCCAGGGCTGGGCAAGCACGCAACGCACTGAGTCACACTCCCAGTCCTGACAGTTATTGTTAGAGATTGAATTGTGTCCTATATTCCACCACCCCTCAAAAAATAAAAAAAGAAAGAAAGAAAAAAGAAAAGAAAGAGATGTTGGATCTCTAGCCCCAGTGCTCAGGGATGACCTTATTTGGAGACGGAGCCAGCAGAGTGGTAATAAAATGAGGTCATAGGGTGGTTCTAATCCTGTCTGCCTGCGCCCTTATAAAAATGGAGATCTAGGCCCAAGCTGACGAACACAGAGGGGAGAAAAGAGAAGGTCTGGAAGATCCTTCCGCAGAGTTCTCTGCAAGAACCAGCTTGCTTGGTATCTGCCTTCCTGGCTACTGGCCTCCAGACCCCTGGGACAGAGAGAGCTGTCTGAAGATGAAGCGGGATCTGTGTTAGTCACAGGACCCTGAGCAGCCGTGTGAATAGCTGTAATTTTAGTAGTAAGATGGCGTCATCAACCACTGAAATATAATAAATTCTGCTAGGTTCTGCCCTCTGCCACCCTGTGTCAGCTTGCTACAGAAAGAGGCCTTTATCCTGGGGGCCGGTAGGATCTGTTTGCATGCAAAGAGGCCCCTGCATTGCGAAGGCTGCTCAGCGCCAGAATTCCAGGTGGGCACCACCAGCTAGCTTTGTTCTGCAGGGGTGCGGAGAGCAGGTGCGTGTGTACACTGTGTATGGTTTGTGGAGGTCAGGGGACAACCTCGGGCACCTTCCAACTTCTGTTGGAGGCAGACTTTCTCATTGGCCTGAAACTTCACTATATAGATCGGGCTAGGCAGCAAGCAGGCAAGCTCCAGGGACCGCTGTCTCCGCCCTCTGCCTCCCATCTTGCCATTGCTGGTATTACAGGTAGGCACGACGGAGCTCGGATCACTAACGTGGACGGTAGGGATCCGAACCCAGGTTCTCACATTTGCGAAGCAAGCACTCTATTTACCCATTGAGCCCTTTCCCCATACCTTGTTTGGTTTTTGAGACAAGATCGCATAGCCTAGAATTTCCCATCCTACTGCCTTAGCACCCCCCACCCCCACCCCCACCCCGCCCTAGAAGCTAGGGTGACAGGCCTGCACCACCATGCCTGGCTCTCACTAAGAGCTTTACCTGATGGTCTCTCTTAAGCCCCACAAACTCTGACAGTGATTGTTAGCCCGCACCGCCCACTGGGCAAGTTCAAACCACGGAATGGGCCCCGCCCCCGCCGTGGATTGGTTGCCGCGGAAGGGGCGGGGCTCCCAATGGATGGTGGGTGGGGCCAATCTCTGGCCGTAAATAAATAAGGCGCCACATGGCACTGGCTGGCAGGGGCGGATATGGGGTGGGGTGCGCAGGCGCATCGGAGATGGGCGTAGTCCCGCTTGCTGATTCTCGCGATAAGATGGCGGAGGCGGGGCTCGGGGTTGGGGAGGGGCGGGGCTTGCCCTGGGAGGGGCAGCTAGAGGGAGCAGGCGACATCAGCCGCAGGAGCGGCGGCAGCAGCATCAGCAGCATCAGCAGTGGCGGCGGTAGCGGGCGCGAGGTGAGGAGCTCAGGCTCAAGTGCAATGAGGGATGCGAGGGACTCACGGGCTCGGGTTGGGGCCAGGGTCCACGGGTGGGCGACGCAGATCCGTACCTAATTCTGCACGGCTTAGGCTGATCTCACGCGGTCACAGGTTCGAATCCCGACTCTGGCCAGCCGACTGCGTGACCTTGGCTGATCATGCACCCTCTCTGAGACATCTTCTTGTGCAACCCTGAGGAATGCGTGGAAGAGGGTGTGGCCACTTGACCGATCTTCTTTGCAGTAGAAGCTCCTGCTCTGAGAGGGACAGCTTAATCAGTTTTGTCTCTGGCCGTTTGGGTGTCCGGGCAAGAAAGCGATTGTTCAGAGACTGGTGTGCTGCAGTGTCCCGGCAAGACCTTGCAGGAGGCTGTGAAGCCAGTTTTTGCACAGAGCAAGCACTGGCCCCGGTCTCACCACAGTCAGATCAGCATCCTCCTGCCCCTGAACTTGGTTGGCCACAGACGCTGTGCAGACCCCAGCTTACAGGTGGGACTGAGCATTACTGTGATTGGTCCCTGCAGCAGCCTCATGCCCGGTGGGCCGCAGGAAGCCAAATATTAGTGGCTAACAGTAGGACTTATCTTCTCTTTGGGCTTCTGGCCACGGAGACGTCTGAAGACGTTGCTGGCAGACCCTGGGCTCTGCGCACCGCCTGGCTGGCACACGGGGAGCTGTGATGTTTGTATCCTTCTTAAATTATTTATTTTCATAAACCCACACTGCACTGGGATGCCCGGGTTGAATGAGAATGTGAACCTCCGGGTGGAGGGATTGCCATGAGCCCTTGGTTGCTGGGACCCCACAGTGTGGCTCCAGGCTTGCTAACGGGAGTTAGGACCTTCTGTCTGGGAGAGGAGGAGAGGATAAAGGTTATTGGGAAACTACTGTACGCAGGGTATGATACTGCAACTTCGAGAGTTGCCTGAGGCAGAGTGTGGCGCCAGGACTTCCAAGCAGAGGCAAGAGGATTCTGCTTCAAAACACACAAAAGGGCCTGCCTGGACTCACCGTGTTTAATTTCCCGGCAGATGAGTAGCCAGAATGGGGGGCTGAGTCGGCTGGCAGGCGGTAAACTGTTTACGTTTTGTGTATGTGGCCCTGTGTCTTCAGCTTCCTGTTCTATGGGCAAACCCCCCCAGTTGGGTGGCTTGTTGGAAATCACCGGCCCTGTGTAGTTCAGGTCCACAGCTTGAGTGCCACTGTATGAAGGATGTTTGCAATATGCGAAGAGAACGCCAGGCAAGGTGGCATATAGCTGTAACCCCGGCTCTCAAGAATTGAAGGCAGGAGACGTTGAGCTGCTGTCTCATAGGGGATGGGACTTGTGGAGAGAAGACTGGTTTCTTGTGGGGATGTGTGTAAGTGTGTTGTGTATGCGTTCATATGTGTGTGCAGGTGCACCGAAGGCCAGATGACAGCTTTGATGTCATTCTCAGGAATGCCATCGACCCCCCCGAGACAGACTGGTCTGGAGTTTACCAACTCAGCAAGGCTGGACAGCCGGTGAGCTCCAAGGATCCCCCTGTCTCGGCCTCCCCGGGGGCTGAGGTTATAGGTAGGCACTACTATGCCAGACGTTTCTACTCTGTGGAGTCTGAGGATCTAAACTCAGGTCCTAAGCTTTCATGGCAGGCACTTTCTAAGTCAGCCATCCTCCCAGCCCCAAAAGGACACATTTCTGCTTGAGAAGGGCCAGGATCCTGTGCTGGAGATTGCAGTTGAGGTTTGGCCTGAGCTAGGAGCAGTTCTGTTAGAGGTAAACCCATGGTTCTGGAGGGAAGGGCAGGTGGATTTGGAGTCTGGGGAGATGGTTGGTGTCATTGTGGGTGTAGCACAGTGGCCAGGTAGGCGACGAGGAGCCTGGAGCTCCCAGGGTCTTCTCTGGGCAGTGAGGCTCTCCTCACTGCAGGGTGTGGTAAGAACTGGGCAGAAATGATGGAAGTTCTGGAATGAGCAGCTAGGGTCACCATGCTGGGTGCTGGGGGAGGAATGGGAAAGTGGGTGATGCTGAGATGTGGCATGGTGGACCTCCAGCACAAGGCGCCTGTGTCCAGGCTTGGAATCTCGAGGAACACCCAAAGGAAGAGAAGGAAGCAGAAGAGAAGTGTACTTAGCTGGTGTGGACTTAGCATTCATGGTCATTACCACACAATCACCAGGGTTGGGGGGGTTTTGGGGGAGGGCTGAGGGGGCCCTGGGGAGGGGAGGTTAAGTCTGTTCTTGGAAGTCCAGTCAGAAGGTGCCATGGGTGAAAACAGCCTGGGGGCTCATAATACTGAAATAAATTAGGTGAGAAACATATTTTTAGTTTTTTTTTTCTTGGTTTTTTTTTTTTTTTTTTTTAAGATGGTTTCCCTGTGTAGCCCTGGCTGTCCTGGAACTTGCTTTGTAGACCAGGCTGGCCTTCAACTTAGGTATCCCCCTGCCTCTGCCCCCTGAGTGCTGGGATTAAAGGCATATGCCACCACCGTCAGGCTCACTATACACTTTTTGAAACAGGGTCTTATGTAGCCCAGGCTGGCCCCATTCACCTCTGTAGCCAAGGATGACCCTGAACTTCTGATCTAGCACCGGTTTATGCAATGCTAGAGGTGGAACCCAGGGCTGTGTGCATGCTAGGTGAGCACTGTACCAACTGAGCCACACCCACAGCCCTGGACTATCATTTTAAAACAGCTTACATCTTCACTGTCCAGTTTTTAAAAGTTAGTCTTTCAAGTAGCTGGAAAGTGGTGTGTGCCTGTAATCCCAGCACTAGAGAGGTGGAGGAGCAGCTGGAGGAGGAGGAGTAGCTGGAGGAAGAGGAGGGGTTGGTGCTGGAGGAGCTAGCTGTGAGCTTCACACCCCTTGAGTGTGTGCAGCCCCTGCTGATGGCTGTCACTGGCCCACAGATGTGGCTGGAAATAGCCCGCCATCTCACATAATACTTCCTGCTGTTAGCCAGTGAGGTTTCTAAAACTATTTAGAAACTCTGAAACTTTCCAAATGGGAAACAGCAGAGACCCAGTTGTGAGTGGGGGAAGGGCTGCCCTCAGAGCACCAGGGAGAGCAGCCGAAGAGAGCATTTAGCTCCCTAGCTGGCTCAGCCCACCTGGACCTCGGTGCAGGCTTTTCCCTTTGGCCAGGAGGATGGATGGTCCTCTCAGAACTGGAGTAGCCCGAGAGAGAAAAGGCTGGCAAGCACCAGTGGCCAGTCCCCGATTCGAACACTCAAATGGATTGTTCCTAAAGAAACTCATGAATGAATAATAACCCCTTATGGGTTGAGGTGGGGCATGGTGGCACATGTTGTCTTCTTAGGGCCTGGGAGGCTGAGGCAGGAGGTGAGAGGCCAGCCCGACCTGTCTCAAAAAGCCAAAATGAGAGTGGACCTGGTGGCTCATGCGTGTGATCTTGGGAGGCTGGTCGGGGGTAGAGGGAGGAGAGGAGAGCGTAAAAACATGGGAGAATCAGTTCAGGGTCATCTTCTACATATCAAGTAGTTTGGGGTTAGCCTGAGCTACATGACCACCTGACTCAAAAAACAAACCACAAACAAAAAAAACCAGATATCTCAGTGGATAAGTTCTGACTGTGCAGGTGTGAGGACCTGCGTTTGGATCTCCTGCACCCACAGAAAAGCCAAGGGTGGCCTGCGTACCCACAGGCCCAGTGCTGACGGAGATCCGGGAGCAGGTCGGGAGCATCCCTGGGGCTCACTGGCCAGCCGGTCTGGCGGAATCGATGAGTTCTGGGTTCAGTGAGAGACGCTATGTCAAATAACAAAGCGGAGAGTGATTGAGTAAAACACGCAGCGTCAACCCCTGGCCTTCGTGCACATGAACAACAAGAATAAATAAGTAAACAGAAAATTCCTGATGGAAAACCTTGTCCCCCTTGAACTCCCTCGGGCAAGAGAGCATAGGCTAGACACTTAATACACTGTCCAAATTTGTCTCTGCTGAACTTGAAGGTGACTGGTCAGCTTGTGTCTCTATATAAGGTGTTGAGCCTAGACGGAGAAAGACAACTGGGGACGGGGGGTGTCAGTGTGTTCCCCGGAGAGGGGCGAGAAGAGCTGTCACAGGCAGAGGGGGCCAGGGGGCCAGCAGGGCATCACGGCCACAGGAGCTTCCGAGCCCGTCAGCCCACGGGGCTTTGGGAGGGGACAGGTTAGGAGGGAATGGATTCATGAGGCTCTTCGGGCACTGGAACAGCTGCGGGGGACTTGACACAGTTGGCGGCGTCGAGGCTGGATCCGTCCCGAGAACACAGAAAACAAAGCAGACGAAAACATAGGACTGTTATTAGTTCCTGGGAAAATAAACTGTTGTGCAGGAGGGAAAAGAAAAATAATTACCGTGTTCCGGCTGCCCCAGCTGCGAATAGTCCCTCCGTAGCCGTGGCAGTGTATGTAAACACGGGGCGCTGCTCTAATTGGAGTCGTGACATGCCTGGGGGGGGAGGGGAGGCAGGCGAGGGGACACACTGCGACGTCATCTGCTGGGGTGGGAAGTCTGACCTAAAACTACTGAGAGCTAGCAGGTGTACAGGGAGAGCCGGCGGGAGGGAGAGAATCAAGGCGGGGCATGCGTGCCGTCGCTTGGAGGCATAGGTGGGTGGACTTCTGAGTTCAAGGCCAGCCTGGGCTACGTAGTAAGACCCTATCTCAAAGGAGGGCGGGGGTGGGGGAGAGGGAGAAGCAGCTGTGAGTGTGGAGAAAGGGGATACTGGTTGCTAAGGAACTTGGTGGGCTCCATTGCTACAGATTGGCTACAGACTGCAACAGTCTCAGCATCGCATTGCTGTCTCTGAACAATTTGAACCGCAAGTTCAAACACCAGCTGGAGGGGTTTCCTGTACTCATTTCCCGTTATTCTCATTGTTCCGTGTCCTGTCTCAGCACTGATCACTCTTAGGATGTGTTTGTTTTTATTCATGTGCGTGTGCGTGTGCGTGTGCGTGTGCGTGTGTGCGTGTGTGCGTGTGTGTATACCCACTCCTGACCCAGTGCTCACAGAAGCCAGAAGAAGGCATCAGATCTCCTGGGCCTGGAGCTACAGGCCGTTGTGAGTTGTTTGGTGTGGGTGCTGAGACTTGAACCCATGTCCTCTGGAAGAGCAGCCTGTGCTTTTAACTGCTGAGCCATCTCTCCAGTCCCACCATCTTATTTTCTGAGACAGGGTCTCGCACTGAACCTGGAGCTTGGCATTTTGGCTTGATTGCCCAACAAGGCCTCAGGACCCTCCCGCCTCCTGCCTCTCACCCCAGTGCTGGTATTACAGGTTCCTGTGTAGACATGTTCAGCTTTTTACATGGGTGTGAAGATTCACTGAGCCATCTCAGCTCCTGTAAAGACAAATTTTAAACATATCTACAAGTGGAGAGAGTGCTAGTGATCCTTCACCGCTCGCCACCCGAGTTCAGAATCAGGATGGCCGAGGATGTTGTTGGTCCCCCTGCCACCTACTTCATGTGGGCAGGCCCCAGTGCCCTGAGCCTTGAGAACGTGCTGTGACAAATTTGATGGGTCCTCCCTCCCAGAGCTGCTTAGTGCAAGTGATGACAGTCTCCACACGGTGACAGATCTGTGAGGTGGCAGGTGCTGTGGAGAAGAGGTAAGATGTGGCCAGTGGTTACGTGGTAGGCAGTGACAGAGTTGGGGGCCCGCAGCAGTGGGATTGTGGGGCCCGGGACCTACTTTCTGAAAGCACGATCAGGAAGGCCCTGGAACAGAGTGAGCGTTGGAGCGCCCCAGAGAATGAGTGGCCCGGCAGAGGGATATCAGTGTATCAGGCCACTGATCAATTACAGGGAGTCTCTGTGGCTATGCCAGAGGGACCAAGAGGACAGATGAACAGGCCTGGTCACCACCATGGAAAGGGCTAGAAGTTAGAAGCCAGGGGACACCATGGATTGGAGGACTGGGGACAGAGATGTGTCCTAATTGGCTTTCGCCACAGCAGTGTGGTAGAAGGTAGAAGGGTAGAAGCAGGGGAGAGGGTCTGAGGGTATTGGAACAGTACAAGTGAGATCTGTGAGAGGCGTGGGTGGGTAGAGGAGCCTAGAGAGAGAGGGATATGGATAGACTTTGCAAGGAAAGCCAAGCATGGTCTACTGTTGTTTTCTGTTCTGGGGATGGAACCTTGGCTACTCTACTGTTGAGCCTAGATCCCAACCCTCTCACTGGGGGATTCTAGGCAAGTGTTCTATCCTGAGCCACACCCCTAGCCTCATTACTGGGGGATTCTAGGCAAGTATTTCTACCCTGAGCCACACCCCTAGCCCCTTACTGGGGGAGTCTAGGCAAGTGTTCTCTGAGCCACACCCCCAGACCTTCACTGGGGGATTCTAGGTAGCAGCTCTATTAAGCTACAACTCCAGTCCTCTTTGGGTATTTTTTGTTTGTTTGTTTGTTTGTTTTTTTGAGACATGGTCTTACTATGTAACCTTGGCTGGTCTGGAACTTGCTATGTAGACCATGCTGGTCTTGAACTCAGAGATCTTTCTGCCTCTGCTGAGATCAAAGGCATGCACCTTCACGGCCTAGCTCCCAGGCCCCTTTTTAACTTTTTATTTTGAGACAAGGTCTTGCTAAGTTCTCCAGGCTGTTGAACTCGCCGTTTCCCAGGCCGACTTTGTGCTTGGAATTCTGTTACCTCAGTCTCCTGAGTAGCTGTGTCATGCCTGGCTCCAGTCAGATCTGGTGACGCATCCGATGGTACTGGGAAACACCTTGGACATGTATTTGAATTGACTTAACTCTCGTAAAGGAGTTACCGGGTCGGGCAGCACCAGCTTGAGTATTATGTGGGATGTTGAAGATTTTTTAGCTATGCTCGCTGTCTTCGGAGAACTCCCAACCTGGTTTGGAGCTGTTGGCCCAGTAGGCTGCACTGATGTCCTGTGTGCGTGAAAGCTGCAGACAGGGGACTCGGATCAGTACAGAGAGAGAGAGAGAATGTGGGTTGAGAGCCGGTGCACCTGAGGCCCAGCTCTGCAGAAGTCACATGAGGACAAAGGCCAAGTTAGGATTTGATTTACATACTCCTCCATATGTGCGTGTATATGTGTGTGGGGGTGCATGTGTGTGCATGTATATGCATGCGTGTGTACATGCATGTGTGTGCGTGCGTGCACTTCACGTATGTGTGTGTGTGTACATGCGTGTGCAGCAACCAGATGACAACCTCGGGTGTCATTCCTCAGAAGCAGCCCATCTTGGTTTTGTTACAGTGTACTTGTTTTTGTACAGTGTACAGTTTTGCTACAGGGACAAGGGCTACCGCATAGCTGCATAAATGGAACCCCCGTGAGTCTTCCCAGGCCTCAGTATGTGCC
Source organism: Cricetomys ansorgei (assembly GCA_026225945.1). Taxonomy (NCBI): domain Eukaryota; kingdom Metazoa; phylum Chordata; class Mammalia; order Rodentia; family Nesomyidae; genus Cricetomys; species Cricetomys ansorgei. Next base: position 6,647,320 of record JAMJFZ010000818.1, on the reverse strand, counting down.
AGCCCCTCCCCATTGCGGGGTGATAGGGAGCCCCGGGATACTCGCGAAAATCTCCTGTGACTCTGCTCCTCTGTAGACCACCAACAAGCCCAGTTGATGTGACCTTGATGGAGGAGTGCAACTGAACTCCTCAAGGTAGCAGCTGTGTAGCTGCGAGGACAGTCACTCAGGACAGGCTGGTATGCAAAGAAGCCCATAGCTACTTTGTTCAGCCAGGAAAGGGAGACAGCCCACAGTCCAGAAACTGGGAAGTAAGCTGTAGTATATCCTTTATATATAAAAAATTATTGCATATATTTACGTGTGTGTGTGTGTGTGCGCGCGCGCGCGCGCGCACATGTGCACTTGAAGCAAGATGGAGAGAGAGAAAGAGAGCTCATGCACACATTCACATGCACGCATGGTCAGAGGACAACCTGTGCATGTCAGGTCTCTCCTTCCACCGTGGCTGTGCCAGGTGTCAGGCTTGGAAGCAATGCCTTTACCCGCCGAGCCCTGTCTCCGGCCCTAGTGCTGTGGAATACTACCCAGCAATTAGAGAAGGTTCGTTCATTCTCCTGACATAGCGCTGGCCTGGGTGACCCTCAGAAGCATGACACAGAAAGTTCATGCAAACAAAGCCTCTATAAGAGTGCTTCTCAACCCTTTGGACATCAAAGGACTCTTTCACAGAGCATCTGCATCTCAGATATTTACATTATGATTCACAACAGTAGTAAAACTACAGTTAAGAAGTAACAATGTAAATAATATTACGGTTGGGGGTCACCACACATGAAGAACTGTATTAAAGGGTCACAGGGTTAGGAGGGTTGAGAACCACTTGTGTGTAATGTGTGACTCCATTTACCTTCTAGAAAACAGTGGAGGTCGCCTTGGCTGAGTGTCAGGGCGACGGGCATGCAGCGCCACACCCGGCTGGATATATTAATTGTAGTTTACGTATGCCAAAATCCATTCAGTTGCATATTGAACTCCACATTAAACAAGAAGGCGGAGTTTTATTGTGTGTCAATCATTCCTTGATAAGCCTGTTACAGGAAGCTCAAAGGAGTCAGAGTGACTCAACCGGGAAGGAATGCCTTCCCACAGAGGTTCTGGAGCCCCTGAGGATCTGCGTGGGAAAAAGAGAGCGCTGTCCTCTGACATACCTGTGTCAGACAGTAGCTGGCTTGGCCTCTGGCATCCCCTCCCTCCCACCCTCCCTCCCCACCTCCGCGTAGCACATGGCTTTCCTTTCCGGTCCTTCATGCTTCCTATGCACATCTCACTGGTGGGAGATTCTGACAGCATGATGAGGCAAAGAAGCGAACCAACAAAACCCCATCCAGGTGTTGAAGCAAATGCTGGTAGTTAGGTTTCTGCAGAGAAACAGCCAATTCGGGGAGCGTGTGTGCACAAAGAGATAGATTGTAAGAAATTGGTTCATGTCAGCCCAGCCTGGTGACTTATGCCAATAATCTCAGCTACTTGAGAGGTTGAGGCAAGAGGATGGCAAATTCCAGGATTGCCTGACTGTACGTAGGGAGTCCAAAGCTAGTCCTGGCAATTTATGAGACTTTGTATTAAATGAAAAGGATAAAGAGAAGAGAGCTCAGTGGTGGGTAGATCCCCTGCCTAGAATCCCCCAGTGAGGGGCTGGGGTGTGGCTCAGTGGTAGAGCACCTGCCTAGAATCCCCCAGTGAGGGGCTGGGGTGTGGCTCAGTGGTAGAACACCTGCCTAGAATCCCCCAGTGAAGGGCTGGGGTGTGGCTCAGTGGTAGAACGCCTGCCTAGAATCCCCCAGTGAGGGGCTGGGGGCGTGGTTCAGTGGTAGAGCCCCTGCCTAGAATCCCCCAGTGAGGGGCTGGGGGTGTGGCTCAGTGGCAGAGCACCTGCCTAGAATTCCCCAGTGAGGGGCTGGTGTGTGGCTCAGTGGTAGAGCACCTGCCTAGAATCCCCCAGTGAGGGGCTGGGGTGTGGTTCAGTGGTAGAGCCCCTGCCTAGAATCCCCCAGTGAGGGGCTGGGGTGTGGCTCAGTGGTAGAGCACCTGCCTAGACTCCCCCAGTGAGGGGCTGGGGCGTGGCTTAGTGGTAGGGTGCTTTTCTCCCATTTATGAAGCTCTGTGTTCTATCCCCAGTACTACAAGGAAGCTAATAGAAAAGGAAAAACACAGAAAGAGAGAGCACGGGGGGCAGGGTGAGATTGGGGTTGGGGTTGGCTCAAGTGATTGTAAAAGCCATAAGCTCAGGCCCAGGTGACTGTGTCCAGCTTAAAGGCAGCACATGGAGAGCAGGTTGTCTTGCTTTGACATTTGTAACTTCTTTGTGTTTCATAGTGAATTAAAAAAATATGTCAATTTCTACAAAAACCTTGTAGGGATTATGGTTGAAATTGCCAATCTATTCTGGCTGGGGCTGGATGGAGAAGGTCCACTGCATTGGTCAGGGCAATCTGCCTCCCCCCTTCTCCCCCTCTCAAGACAGGCTGGCCTGTGTAGACCAGGCTGGCCCAGAACTCAAGAAACACTCCTGCTTCTGGCTCCTGAATGCTGGGGTTAAAGGTGTGCAACTCCATGCCCTGCCATATCTAGCGCACGCGTACACACACACACACACACACGCACACGTGCACACAAATATAAATATATATATATGTATATATATGTATATGTATATGTATATGTATATATAAATAAAATTGTGAAATTGGACCTAGGGTCTTCAGCATTCTAGCTGAGCGCTCCACAAATTAGCTATATACCCAGCCCTTTTCCTTCTTTCTTTCCTCCTCCCTTCACTCTGTCTCTCTGTCTGTCTCTCTCTCTCTCCCTCTCTCTCTCTCTCTGTCTCTCTCTCTCTCTCTCTCGGCAGGATCTCTCTATGTAGCCCAAGTCACACCTCCAACTTGCAATCCTCCTGCCTCAGCATCCTGACTGCTGGGGTATACCACCAGTCCCAGCTGCAGTCAGTGTACCCATTCGAGTGTTGCTCCTGTCCACCTTCACTCACACACACTCAGAACAACTGTGTGCGTCGTGTCTGCATGCGTGCATGAGCGTGTGAGAGTGATGTGGGGGGTTGGGGTGTAGCCGATCCAGAGCCTCATTACAGTTTATCTTGAACAGTCTTCGGCTGCCTTAATAGCCATTCCTCGCCCACTTCTGTGTCTGGTCTGACGTCCTCTTGGCTCTTAGGCATTCCTTTGGAATGTACAGATACCTAGCTCCCCCTGCCCCCAACAGAAAAGTCTTGAGTGCCGTCAGCAGCTGAGACCTGTAGCAGAGATCTCTTTGACAGCTGAGACCTGTAGCAGAGATCTCTTTGACTTGCTGTACCCGCCACCTCCCTGATGTTTCTCCCGCTGTATTGGAAAGGCTACTTGATTGACAACTTCCTCTGTTCTGTTACTGTTAATGACTTCAAACTGTTACCACATTGGAACATGGAATTTGGGGTAACCTACATCGAGTCCGGAGCCATGGTCGCCCATTTGGCCCCAGAATAAACTATCTTAACTCCTTCGAGGTGAGAGTTGTGTTCTGGGGTTGACACACTTTACCCGCTGAACTGTCTCCCCAGCCCCAGAATAACCTTTGGTTAGACATCTGTTCTTCCGGTGGCTTCATTCTGTTGACACACAGAAGAGACTCCCATGCTATTTGATGTTCTTGCGCAATAGCCAGGAGTTCTGAAAAACAGATAGACCACCCTTATGGAGGCGTGGGTGACTGACCATGGTGGGACCCTGGCTACGATTGCAGTGTCTGCCCCTGGCCACCCTTCTGTCCCCAGCTCCTTGCCCACGTTGTTGTGAGGGTGGTTTGGAACAGTTGGGCCCTGACATGGCACCTGCCTTCTGGTGACGTCAGGTTTGTGCACGAGGTAGGTGAGGGAGGCGTCTGCCGGCCTGTCACCTGCCTGACTGCTGTGTTTGGTGTTGAAGCTATGCCCGGTTATCAGCAGGTTATCAGCGCTTTGGAGCACCGGACAGACACAGGCCTGTGACAGTCTCCTCGGCTGAGCGCCTGACCAAGGCCCAGGCAGAGCCCGGGTCCCAAGGCCATTTGTTGCAAGTCTACCTGACAGCAGGTCCTTTCCGCCCAGGTGCCCCAACCCGCTGCCCCTGCCTCTTCAGAGCACACGGGGCCTTCTGTTGACTGCTGTTTTGAGAGAGTTGGAGATTTTGGATTCGGAAATAACACCCTTATTTTTTAAATGGAAAATAACTCTCTGAGGTCATTTGTGGTCCCTGGCTGTTTTGGAGGCAAGCAGGGACCATGCTGTGGTTCTCTGCTCTGCTACTCTTAGCTGACCCCCCCCCCCCACCCATGTAACTCTACAGAAGGCAGCAGTGACCCTCCCCCTTCCCACAGATGTCTGGAAACAAGGCTAGACATTCCTAGATCCCAAACTACTTAAGAAAATAAAATAAAATAAAACTGGCTGTCAGTGGTGCCGACCCGAGGGCCCTTCCCCTCCTTCGCTCTTGCTCCTTGCCGTCCTGTGAGCGGCCGCCTTAAAGTGGCCAAGGGAGCCCCTTCAAAGGGCCGCAGTCACAGAGCCCCCTCCTGTGCGCAGCTGACTCATCCCTGTAACTGCTGTTTATGTGGTTTGTCTGAGGTCGGCATGACAAGAGAGGACTGCCTTGATGTTAAAAATGAACCCTGGTCTCTCAGACTGGAAGGCGGATGCAGTCTTAGTGGACAGGGTCCTCGGGTTTGTCACCTCGGTGTAAAAAAATCACGAGAGGGGTTGCAGCTGGCCCAAGACTGGCCGTGTGTAGACTCCGTGTTGTTCCACCAGAACAAGTCCAAAGCTGGATGAGGAACAATGGGGTTTGGCTGTCCAAAGGGAATCTTAAATGGGGACTATAGCTCTGTGATTAGAGCACCTGCCTAGAACCCCCCAGTGAGGGGCTGCGGTGTGGCTCAGTGGTAGAGTACCTGCCTAGAATCCCCCAGTGAGGGGCTGGGATGTGGCTCAGTGGTAGAGCACCTGCCTAGAATCCCCCAGTGAGGGGCTGGGGTGTGGCTCAGTGGTAGAGCACCTGCCTAGATTCCCCTAGTGAGGGGTTGGGGCATAGCTCAGTGGTAGAACACCTGCCCAGAAACCACCCCCACCCCTCACCCCACCCCACCCCCGCCAGTGAGGGGCTGGGGTGTGGCTCAGACAGAGAATGCTACCGTGTGTGAAACCCTGAGTGTCATCCGCAGTGTGGCATTAACGGAAAACTCTGGGATCTAGTACCATGCCTTGTAGGATTCATTCTCAGTTTTATTTCCATGCATACCTTCATTCCACATTTTGGTTTGTTTTGTTTTTCCAGACAGGGTTTCACTATGTTATGTAGTCCTGGCTGTCCTGGAACTCACTCGGTAGACCAGGCTGGCCTGGAACTCACAGAGATCCGCCTGCCTCTGCCTCCCGAGTGCTGGGATTAAAGGTGTGCACCCCCACCACCCATCCATTCCACTTTTTTAAATTTACTTATTTTACATGAATGAGAATTCTGCCTGCATGTGTGTCTGTGCATCACGTGTGTGCCTGATGCCCATGGAGGCCAGAAGGGGGCATCGGATCCACTAGAACTGGAGCTCCAGGCGGTTCTGAACTGCCATATAAAGGTTTGCGGGGTAACCACATCCTGGTCCTCTGCAAGAGCAGCAAATGCTCTTCCCCACTGAGCCGTCCCCAGCTTGCTAGTCCACGGTTTTAGTAAACAGGTCTGTCAGCCCTGGGGTCTTTCGGGACGCGCTAGCAGGACAGTGGACTGTGGCTCCCATGGTCCATTCAGTTTCGTCTTCTGCAGCTCTGGAGCCGACCTGATACTTGAGTTCTTTAGGACAGGTTGTGGCTATGGAGTCCGGTCTGGCCTGAGTTCACAGTCCTTTTACCTAGGTCACCCTCAGCGGAGGCTCCACGGTGGGACAACCATCCTTACCTAGAAACTAGTTTTTTGTCTCATTAATTTCTTTACTATTTACCTGTGCTCCGTTTTACCAATTTCAACTCTAGCCCTTGTTATTTCTTCCTTTGAGGTTTTCGTTTGTCTTACTCTTTCCCAGTTCCGAGAGGTGGGAGTTTTTATTTATAATTTATTTACTTGTTTTTGTGGGTTTGTTGGAGACAGGGGTCTCACTCGGTGCATCAGCCTGGACTTGAACTCATGGATATCCCCCTGCCTCTGCTGGAATGGTAAGCGTGCACCACCGTACCTGGCCGAGTTTAGATCAGTGATCTGTGGCCTCCCACTTCCCAGTGCCTTGAACCCTGCTTGACTGGAGTCCGCCGGTTTTGATGCGTTTGTGGTTTTGTCTTTTCATTCAGTCCTGGGTCTTTTTTAATCTTTCTTTTAAGGGGCCGAGGTGACTCTGTGTGTGACGTGCTTGCTGGACAGGTGAGATGACCTGCGTTTGATCCCTCAGAACCCACATAAGAGCCAGGAGCAGTGGTGTGGATCAAACACAGCAGCCCCAAGGCAAAACGGGGATGGGGGAGGGGCAGAGAGGGAAGAATTGGTCGGCAGCTTGTGTGGTGAGTGCGAAGACTGAAATGAGACATCCTGCCTCAAAACAGAGCAGAAGAGGAGGAACTGACTCCAGAGAAGTTGTCTTCTGACCGCCACCTGTGCGCTGTGACGTGTGCGCACACCACCCCCACCCCCCCAACACACATGCATGCATCCATGCACGCTTGCGGTGGAACGCTTGGAAGGTTTTGTTATTTTGGTTTCTTTAAAAATACAAAATGGCGTTTGGATTCGGTTTGCGTTCCCACCCCAGGTGTGGTGGATGGTTGGGCTTGGAATGCTTGCTGCAGGTGGCTCTGATTTGGATAGGTGCAGTCGTTCTGGCACCTGTAGCTTGTCTTTGGGATTGCGTGCCGCATGGGTTTATGGGAATTTTTGGCTTAGGGTATAAAAGGCCTGAAGCTCCAAGAGTCGGTGTGGGTGTTGGTTGGGTTGCTGTCGTTAGTGTGATAATTCCTAAAAGAACAAAGGTTGGAGAGGTTGAGTTTACAGACGGTGAGCTGAGAAGCTGACTCACTGTCAGCTAGTCCTCTCCAAGCTTAGGACAGCCTAACAGGCTGTGAAGATGTCTACCTTTCTCTCATTCTGTATCCTTTCTATCCTTCATTTCTCTTTCCCTGAATTGAAGGTAAAAGATTGTAATTTATGCACTTAAAAAAAAGGTCATTTGAAGCCAAGGATGCTATTACATGCTTGCACTTGAGAAACTGAGGAAGGGGGATGGCTGACATTTTGAGACCAGCCTAGCCTGTACAGTGAAACAATGTCTCAAACGGTAACAAAAATTCGCTCTGTGGGTTCTTTCAGCCCAGGGATTATTTAGGGCCCTTTGATTCCCAAGTGTTTGGAGGTTTTTCCTGCTTCTCTTCTAATACTGATACTTAGCTTTTATTCCGTTACAACCAAAGAATTCTGGACGATTTCAGTTCCGTTAACTGTGTCTACGTTTGGTCTGCTGTGTTGAATGCTTTGTTGATGAGAGGGGAAAAGGTAAATTCAGTTTTATCAGGAAGCATTCATGTGCCGGATACATCCTGTCTTGTGTCTCAGTTATCGAGATTGGAATGTCGGGACTGGAGACATGGCTCGGCAGTAGAGGGGGTGTACTGTTTTTGCAGAGGACCCCGAGTTTGGTTCCCAGCATCTGCATCAGGTGGCTCACGCCACCTGTAGCTCTAGTTCCAGAGGCTCTGGTGCCCTCTTCTGGCCTCTGAGGATACCTGCACTCATATGCAGATACCCATTCAAACAAACACACAAATACATGTAATCAAACACAAAGAAAAGAATGTTCAAGTCTCCAACCATAACTGTGTTTTTTCCCTTAGCATAATTTAACTATCTTTAAAAAAAAACAAAAAAACTTTTTTTTTTTTTTTTAAAGACAGAGTCCTATGTAGCTCAGGTTATTCCTAAACTCACTATGTAGCCCAGGATGGCCTTGAAATCCTGATCCTTCCATCTCTACCTCCTGAGTACTGATCTTACAGGCATGTGCCATCACACCCGGTTTTATACAATGCCTGGGATAGAATCCATGGCTTAATAGCTGCTAACTGAGCTACATTCCTGACTGAATTTTTGCTCTGTGTATTTTAAAGCTATATTGTGTAATGCATGTGTGTGTACCGTTGTTATGTCTTCTTTGTGAGTTGAAATTTCTGTGATGACACAGCATCTTTCCTCACATTGAGTAAGTTCTTCTGAAGTTTTCTTTATCTGATATTAATAGAACCTCTTCTGCTTGCTTTTGATTAATGTTCGCGTGACTAATATTTTCTGTCCTGGTGGAGGGGAATGGAGAAAGTGGAGTGCCAGCCAGTCCTGCCCCCATGTCCTTGGTCTACCCTCTCCATGCTGTGGGGATGGAGTAAGGTGGAATGCAGCCCCACTCTGGGTCTTGCTGTGAAAGGGACAGGGTGTGGGGGTCAGTTTGGCTATCTCACCCATGCCATCTCCTCCCAGCTATTGACACCAGGTAGGGTCCAGGCTACCATGACAGCATGCTGACAGTCGCAGCACCTCTTGCTCCTATGGGTGGGGGTTGAGGGGTTGGCTTCCTGCTCAGGCCCCATGACTACCACCTGGTGCCTGGTCGGGAGTGTCAGTGCTGCACCCTCTTTACTTGGGTGAAGGATGGTCTCTCAGGAGGCTCTGATACAGTTTCCCGTTGGCCTGAGTGGAATGGGTGTTACTGGACCGATTGTCCTGTGGCTAGGCTTACTGTATGACCTTGGCTTCAGTGATGGGACAGCTGCACTTCCTTGGGAAGCAGCTCACTTGCCCCTGACTTGGGCTTCAGGTCCATGCCATCTGGGTGCTCTGATTGTCCACATGAGGGGCACGCTGTGCTGGCGGCAGGTCACTTTGCTGATGTCCTGTGTGTGCTGTGGCAGGGCCTGGCCCAGCTGTTTGGTCTGAGAGTGCACAGTGGAAGGGTTCTCAGGAGAAGGGTGGTTGAGTGCTGTGTGAACTTCAGCTTTACCCTCCTGGTGACGGATGTCCATATCAGCCTCCCTTCCTCCCCCCTCCCTCCTCTGCACTCCTTGCATGGTTAGCTTCTGGGAAACCCTTCTGTCTCTCTCTCTTTCAATTTTAAAATTTATTCTGTGTGTATGGATGTATGTATGTGTACGATGTATGTGCAGAAGCATGCAGAGGTCAGAAGAGGCTGAAACTGGAGTTAGAGTAGTTATAAGCTGCCATGGGGGTGCTGGGACCTGAACCCAGGTCCTCTTAGAGTGGCCAGCACCTGTCAGTGCTGAGCCATCTCTCCAGCATTCTTTTCCCCCATTACTGTGTGTGTAGAGGTGTGTGTGTGTGTGTGTATGTAGGGGTATGTGTGTGTAGAAGTGTGTGTGTGTGTATAGGGGTGTGTGTGTGTGTAGAGTGTGTGTGTATGTAGGTGTGTGTGTATAGGTGTGTATATGTAGGGATGTGTATGTAGGGGTGTGTGTAGGTGTGTGTGTATGTAGGGATGTGTGTATATGTAGGGGTGTGTGTAGGGGTATATGTAGGGGTGTGTGTATATGTAGGGGTGTGTGTAGGGGGTGGGTGTGTGTATATGTAGGGGTGTGTGTGTAGGTGTGTGTGTGTGTGTGTATGCATGGTTGTGCTTATGTGTGTTTAGGTATGTAAGTGTGTTTAGGTGTGTGTTTGTGGATGAATATGTGTGGTGTGTGTATGCAGATTGTGTGTGTTTAGGTATATGTGTATATATAGGGTGTGTGTATGTGTGTGTTTTTGAGACAAGTCTTGCTATGCAGCCCAGGCTGGCCTCAAACTCACTGTGTAGCCCAAGATACCCCATATTCATGGTCCTCTGCCTCCTTAGTGTTGGGATTACTGACATGTACCATTGTACCGTGTGTGCGTGTGTGTGTGTGTGTGTACGTGTGTGTGAAGGCCAGAAGCCATAGGTCAACCTCAGGTGGCAACCTTAGGTTTGTATGTGGGTGTATCTGAGTATGTGGGTTCACATGTGTGCAGGGTGTGCGTGTGCAGGTCAGAGGTCAACCTCAGGGGTTATTCCCTTGTAGCCGTGCACCTTCTCCTTTGAGACAGGGTCTCTTGAGGACTTGAGGCTTGCCCACTAGGCTAGACAGGCTGGCCCAGGAGTCCTCCTGTCTCTACAACTGTAGTGCTGAGATTACAAGCACACATCTGGCTTTTTTATTTTTGTTTCTTTTGTTTTTTTGAGACAGGGTCTCTCTCCACAGACCTGGCTGTCCTGGAACTCACTCTGTAGACCAGGCTGGCCTCCAACTTACAGAGATCTACCTGCCTCTGCCACCCTAGTGCTGGGACTGAAGGCTTGCACCAACGTCCCTGGCCACTCCTGACTGAAGTGGATTCTGAGGACCAACCTCAGGGCCTTGTCCACAATAAGCTCTCTACCCACAGGGGCATCAGCCCAGCCCCTTGACGTTTTTCAGCAGGGACAGAAGGTCTCACCTACCCTGATGACACTCCAGGCTGGAGTGACTGAAGCCCCAACCCCCATCTGCACATGGAAGCTAGAGGCTGAACGTGGAGGGAGGCTGATTGATGGGAAGTTGGGGGAGAGGCTGGCTCCCAATGTCAGCACCCCCCTCCCACCTGAGGCCCTCCACGTGGGGGAAAAATCCGAACGGATCTGAGCCTCTAATTCAGTGTATTCTGGTCTCTGCAGGTTCATCTCGGCACTATGTCCCAGCTGTCCACCAGGCTGAAGTGAGGGGCCAGGTGTGGGCCCTGCCCAGGGCAGCATGACCAAGCCTCGGCTCTTCCGGCTGTGGCTGGTACTGGGGTCGGCCATCATGATTCTACTGATCATTGTATATTGGGACAACGTGGGCACGGCCCACTTCTATCTGCACACGTCTCTGTCCAGGCCGCACATCCTGGACCCCCTTCCCACGCCGGGACTGGGCGAGGAAAACGTGTTCACCTCCGATGTGGACGAGTTTTTGGATACACTACTCAGTTCAGACGCGAAGCAGAGCGACCTTTCCAGAAGAACTGAGCAGCCCCCGGTGCTCACCCCCAGTAAGCCGGTGCTGAGCCGCATGGAGGAGAACGTGAGAGGCTACGACTGGTCCACCCACGATGCCCAGCAGAACCCAGACCAGGACCGGCAGCAGGCCGAGAGGAGGAGCCTGCTGAGAGACTTCTGTGCCAACGCCAGCCTGGCATTCCCCACCAAGGACCGCTCCTTCGACGACATCCCCAACTACGAACTGAACCACCTGATCGTGGACGACCGCCACGGGGTCATCTACTGCTACGTGCCCAAGGTGGCGTGCACCAACTGGAAGCGAGTGATGATCGTGCTGAGCGAGAGCCTGCTGGACCGGGGTAGCCCCTACCGAGACCCCCTGGACATCCCCCGGGAGCACGTGCACAACTCCAGCACGCACCTGACCTTCAACAAGTTCTGGCGCCGCTACGGGAAGTTCTCCCGGCACCTCATGAAGGTCAAGCTGAAGAAGTACACCAAGTTCCTGTTCGTGCGCGATCCCTTCGTGCGCCTCATCTCGGCCTTCCGCAGCAAGTTCGAGCTGGAGAACGAGGAGTTCTACCGCAAGTTTGCGGTGCCCATGCTGCGGCTCTACGCCAACCACACCAGCCTGCCCGCCTCCGTGAGCGAGGCCTTCAGCGCCGGCCTCAAGGTCTCCTTCGCCAACTTCATCCAGTACCTGCTGGACCCACACACCGAGAAGCTGGCGCCCTTCAACGAGCACTGGCGACAGGTGTACCGCCTCTGCCACCCGTGCCAGATAGACTATGACTTCGTGGGGAAGCTGGAGACCCTGGATGAGGATGCTGCCCAGCTCCTGCGGTCCCTCAAGGTGGACTCCCAGCTCCACTTCCCCCCCAGTTACCGGAACAGGACGGCCAGCAGCTGGGAGGAGGGCTGGTTTGCCAACATCCCCCTGGCTTGGAGGCAGCAGCTCTATAAACTCTACGAGGCCGACTTTGTTCTCTTTGGCTACCCCAAGCCAGAAAACCTGCTCAGGGACTGAGCTCCCCCAGCACCCAATAAGCACCCCGTGCTGTCCCATGAAACTTAATGACTGTCCCAATGAGGCAGTCCTTTGAGGATAGGGACCTGTGGCCTTGTGCGTTCTCTCCTGGTTTCCTTTCCCTCCTGGTGTGAGAGGCAGAAGACAACACGGCTTCCCCATTGGGAGACGGTGTACCTCACACGCCAGGGTTTTGCATACCCCATCCTCTTAAAATCTGGACTTCTTTACTCCGAGGCCTGTGTTCATGGAACACTGTGTTCATACTTACTGTTTTCTAAGATTAATAATATATTTCAGATATATTTAATACAAAAGTGGGAGGGAGGGGAGCTGGAGTAAAATGTGTCCCCCACCCTTGCACCATTGTGGTTCTTTGAGTCTGGCAACAAGCACACACAGGAGGGGCCCAGGGGCTACTGGGATATCCAGGCCTCACACCTCCCCTGGAAGGGGGCTTCTCAAAGTGGCTTCACCAGAGAAGAGCTTAAATTTGAACTGTTTTGTTGTTACTGTAACAAATCCTCTGAGGCTCAGTAATTTTTGTTTTGGAGACAGTTTTCCCCTCTTGTATTCCTGGCTATCACTGAACTCACTCTGTAGACCAGGCTGGCTTCGAACTCACAGATATCCGCCTGCCTCTGCCTCCCGAGTGCTGGGATCAAAGGCATGCGCTGCCACCACAGCCCGGCAAGGCTCAGTAATTTTTAAGAGCCTGGTGGTAACGGCAGCTCTGGTGAGGCCCGCAGGGAGGTGGTAGCAGCCGAGATGTGTGCAAAAAGGAGTGATCTCACCAGACATAAGCAGACTGTGGCTGTGTCCTTCACCCCTCCTGAGGGTGTGAACCCCTTTAGCTTCAAACTCTGCTAGGCCCTGGAGGACATACTCAAACCATCCCCAGACACTTCACAGGTTTTGCCTATGTTACATTTTTAAAAAAATTTTTATTATTGATTTTTTGTGTATGGATATGTTTTGGCTGCATGTAAGTCTGTACACCACATGCATGCAGTACTCACAGAGGCCAGAAGAGGGCGTCAGATTCCCTGGAATTGGGCTTCAGATGGCTCGGCTCTGAGCCTCCTAGTGGGTTGTCAGGCCCTCTGGAAGAGCAGCCAGTGCTCTTATCCGCTGAGCCATCTCTCCAGGCCCTTTGCCTGTATTTTTAAGGAGAGGCAGGCACATTCTTTGAGATTAAAAGCCCTTTTATGGGCATGCCAGTGCAGGTTCTCTGGGGAGATTAGAACCGGGTATCAAATCTCTTGTGAGCTACTGATGTGGATACTGGTGGATGGACTTGAGGTGAGAAGGGACATGGTGTGTTCAATGGCAGGGGACTGGATCTGCCCTGCTTGGTGTTTGACTTTAGAAACCTGTTGAGGGGCAGTGAGATGGCTCAGTGGGTGAAGAGGCTTGTGGCCAAGGCAGATGACTTGAGTTCAGTCCCTGGGACCCACACAGAATCAATTCCTGAAAGCTGTCCCCTGACTTACACACACACACACACACACACACACACACACACGGAAAAAACAAAACATAACAACAAACTACCCAGGGAACATTTGTGTGTTCACTGTACCCCCTCTTCCCTGTTCCAAAGAAGTATGCTCCTTTATCTGGGGAGCTGCTGTCCTACCCTGTCTCCCCTTTATGTGGCCTCAGCCTGAAGACTGGGTTTCCTCGGCCCCCGTCAGTGGGCATTGTTCCCTCAAAATAATGCTCACCGTACACAGGACCACACAAGAACTGATGACTCGCGTTTGATGAAGACGCCCTGGCTTACCGAAGGTTGTTTGAAAATTCTGGACTGAGCCAGGAGGAATCCTATAGCTTTTTGGCTCATGTTCCAGCTGGGGAAATTGAGGCCCTGGTTGGGATGACCCCCAGAGTCTACACCATTGCTCTGAATTTCTAAAGACGCAGCTCCAGGAGCCCCGCCCACCACCAGGCATCCGAGCGGGCAGCACTACCCGATCTGCGCAGGCCAGCTTGCTCCCAGCAGGCCCTGCGCTCCATCTCCCGGTCCCATCTTTGGAAGAGCCAGGATAAGACAAGGCTAGGGCCAAGAGGCCACACACAGGCTCAGTCCCAGGAGCCCCCGGGCTGCTGGACGCTAATGGCGGAGTCAGGAGCTGGTAGAGAGGCCAAATAGTTGAAAGTGGCCTCACGTGCCAGTGGGGAGGGCCCCATGATGTTGGCCAGCTTGGTGGAGAGGCTCAGGGCCAGAGGGAGGAGACAGGAAAACTCCACCGCTTAGGAAAAACATCTCCAGCCCAGGGAGTGGCTCTGGCTTTTACCCCAGCCCAGCACAGGGGCACAGCTCCACCCTGGGCAGCAAGCAGGGCTCTTGGAATTGCGGAAGAGACGCTTCCCGGAGCATTCCCCCAACACACAGGAGGGGGAACTACGAGGGCGTGCAGGCCGCAGCGATCTGGGGGTGCTTGCATCTGGGGCCCTGCCTGGAGCCCTGCCGTCATCTGTCATAATTTCTAACGCATTCCGCAGGGACAGACTTCTAAGACACAACCAGAAGATGCTCTGGAACAACATCAGCCAGTGAGGAGTTGGGGGGCCATAATAACTCTCCTCTCACCTTACGAATATGCCGGTGAGATGTGGGGAGGAGCCCAGGAGTCCACAGAGCAGGAAGGAGTAACTAGGTAGCTTTGGCGACTCCATTGCCCCTTGCCGGTGAAGGTTTGGTACTGCATGTTCTGCGCTGCCACTCACAGTAATGCAGCGCAGCTGTAGGGAACATAAAGCCTTAGTGCTGGGAAGAGGTAGGTAAGGACCTGAGTTCAGATGGCCAGCACCTATGTAAAAGCCAGACATGGGGGAGGGGGCATGCATATAACCCCAGCAGATCCCTGGGGCTTGCTGGTCAGCAGTGAGCTCCAGGTTCAGTAAGAGACCCTGTATCAAAAAAATAAGGCGAGGATCCAGGCATGGTGGCGCCTGGAGAGGCAGAGGCAGGTGGATCCCTCTAAATTTGGGGCCCGTCTGGTCTACATAGTGAGTTTCGGGACAGCCAGGGCTACATAGTAAAACCCTATCTCGAAAGAAAAAAAAAGGAAAGGAAAGAGAAGGAGAGAAAGAAAGAGAGAGAGAAAGAAAGGTCAGTAGGTAAAAACCCTTGCTGCCAAGACTGACAACCCGAGTTGGATTCTGGGGCATAGTCACATAGGCAACTATATACACGGTCATGCACACACACGTACGTACACGTACACATACACATGTGTATGGGATCAAGGGGAATGGACATTCCCATGAGCTGGATGTGGGTGTCTGAGGGTGGGCGCACACCTACCAGGCCATGACATTGCTGCTGCCCCTGGAGCCCACCTGGCCAGGCCCCCAGAGTCATCTAAGTTGGCCACCTTGACAACCCAGGACTCCTCACTTTGAGGGACAGAACTTGCCAGGATGATAGAGAGCTAGTCCCGTGTGTGTGTGTGTGTGTGTGTGTGTGTGTGTATGCGTGCACACGCTCATCTGTGTAGGAATGGACTGACAAGTTCTGGTGCCAGAGGTCGGAAGCGTTGGGGCCCCTGGAGCTGGAGTTACCATGCTAGGGTTACAGATGCACCATGCCTGGATTTCTGTGTGGCTCCTGGGGACTTGAACTCAGGTCCTCAAGCTTTCACAGTAAGCACTCTTACCCACTGAGCCATCTCCTTAGCCACCCCCTCCTTTAATTGGAGACAAGGTCTCATTGAGCCTGGCCTCAAACTCACTGTAGTAGAGGGTGGCCTTGAACTCCCGATTACAGGCACACACCACATGCACGGCTTATACAGGGCTGGGGCCAGACCCTAGGGCTGTGTGCCTGCTAGGCAGATGCTCTAACAACTGAGCTATAGCCCTAGCCTTTGAGATGGTCCCCTGTAAACGATCCAGGGAGGGAGGTCAAGAGAAGAGATGGCCTCTGATGGGCCGCTGGGTGCATTTGTCGACCTTGGGATGACTTCCAGGCAGGCAGGGGCTGCGGTGGGGATGCACTGCTGCTCGAGATGAGAAGCCAGATGGACACGTGGGCTCCAGCTGTGCTGTGGGCCAGGTGTGCTGTGAGCCACAGCTTCTTCCCCTTGAGCCTCCACCCCTGCGGACAGGAAGGAAGCCCAAGTTCACACCCATAGATATAAACACTGTGGTTTCCAGGCCAACCTCTCTTGGTAGACCCCATCTCTCCTAGGAAACACCTGGGGCTTCTACCTCCTGATGCCTCCCCAAGACGGCGTCCTCCGTGTCTTCTCCCCCCCCCATACCCCTCCCCCCCGCTGGTCCTCATGTGGGTCCAGTCTCACGGTGGTGGCCTTCAACACACACACACCTCTACCATCTTCCTCCGGTCATGAAGTCTCAGCTCTCTCTTACCTCTCTGTCCAGCCTCAGTTGGAATCCTTGGGTTCCTGTGCCTCCTGGACCCCACCAGGCCTCAGCTGTTTATGTGAGTGCTGGGGATTCGAACTCAGGTCCTCATGCTTGCAGCAGAGCAAGTGCTCTTACCCTCTGAGACATCTCTACAGAACACCTGGGGGGTGGTAGGTGACCCTGCACTTGACATCTACTGTAGCATCATCCCTTGGCCCTCTGATGACATTTTGGCACGCCCATACAATCTGGAGTTGCCTCGTCCCTGCCCCAGGAGGAAGAAAAGACACGGAGCTGGGATCCCCACTGCAGGACATGGATCTTGGGACCACTTGTCACAATGAAACTTGGGTCTCAGACATGGGCCTTGAACCATGGGGTCCACCGCAGATTCGGACCTCAGATCCCTGCGTCTCTCTCCTTGTCCCGCTCTCTCAAGTCCTGACTTGTTGCAGGCTCCACTTTCTACTTCAGGAAGTGGTCTCATTTTTCAGGATGACCCTGGAGGCGCAGTTAAAAGAGTGGCCCCAAATATCCTGTCACCTTCTTGTCTGAAGAAGCACCCAGAAGAGTGAGGTTGGGTCTCTGTCCCCTTGTTTCACGTGGCCCAGCTTCATTGTTGAATATGTGACAGCCCAGTGGTGCTCCTTGCGGTCCCTTGAAGAGATCTGAGCCACAGTAGGGTTTTTCCTGGATTTTCTCATGTTCTGAATTCCTATCCATCTATCCCTCTATCTATCCATCTATCTCTATTGAGACAAGGTCTCACACAGCCCAGGTTTGCCTCACACTCACCATGTAGCTGAGGATAGCCTTGAACTCCTGATCCTCCTGAGTGCTGGCTTACAGGTGTGGGGACCGTGCCCGTTATGCAATGTTGGTAATGGGACTCAGGGCTTCACACATGCTAGGCAAACACTCTACCAAACGAGCTATATTCCCAGCATCCTCCAGAGTTCCAGAAGTCCAGACATTCACATAAAAATCCAGACTTGCATCTCTTTCTGGAATGAACCGGAAGATCCATCCCTGGCGTCTTGTTTTGCTCCAGCATGCATGGTTCTACCCAGGTCACTGTAGAAGTAAACTAAAATCTTTCACCCTCCTTTTACAGAAATGGATAGAAAGAAATTTTTACCGCTTTTGCAGGTGGGCTTGATAGAGAAAGAGAAAGGGTAGAAAATTCCACAGCCTTTTTAGGCTGTCCTAAGCTCGGAGAGGACCGGCTGACAGTGAGTCAGACAAGCGTCTGAGCTCACCGTCTGAAAACTCCATCTCTCCAACTGATGTTCTTCTGTGCAAGAATCAACACACTAACTTTGGACAAACCAACCGATAAACCACCAGCCAACACCCACCTGGCTCTCGGGCGCTTCAAACCTTTTAAACGCTAAGCAAAAGTTCCCATAAACCCAAGCGGCACACAATCCCAAGAACAAGATACACGTGCCAAAACAGCTTGCTCCTATCAGATTATAGCCACCTGCAACAAGCATTCCAAATCAAACTCCTAATTATCTACCACACCTGGGATGGGAACATACATCTAGTCCGAACGCCATTTTGCATTTTTAAAGAAACCAAAATAACTAAAACGTCTTCCAAGTGTTCCGCTACAGGTCACGACATCCCCAGAGCCGGGGTTCCATTCTCTTAATAACAGTCCCCAGATGCAAGATCAGCAAGGAAGTATTGCTTGCGTTCAGCACAAAGGTCCGTTTTTCTGATACCTCCCACCCCCTGCTGGACAGTTCTAGAACAGCATAAGTTCTTGCTGGGCTGCGTTCCTCTTGCCTGCTGTTCCCCTGGAAGCTCTCCTCTAGAAGGATTGCAGCCCCACATAGGTCTTTCTTTTGAGTTATCTCACAGAGCTGGGGTTGGCAGTGAGGATCGTGTGGACTAAGTGAGCTCTCCCCGCCTTGCAGTGAGTCAGGGAAGGAGGACAAGTGACATAGCCTTAGCTGTCTCTGTTGGGCAAAGAGGAAGCTGATGCCCAGGTTAAAAAGCAGCAACTTCTCCAACCAGTAGCCGCCATGTAAGGCTTGGGGGATCTTATGAAAAGCAGCACAGGTGGACAGAATGCAGAATATGAAGTTTTCAGAGAAAACACGTTTCAAGAAAATCCTTCATTTAGCACGCACTTTCTGTTAGTGAGGACAGGATCAGCTTTTCCTGATCAGTGTTTATGGATGAGCCATCTGTTTTCTGATGGTTTTTATTTGTTTGTTTCTTGTTTGGTGCTGTGGAGTCGAACCCAGGGCTTCCTGCATGCTAGATAGGCCCTCTACCACTGAGCCACACCCCAGCCCCTCACTGGGAGATTCTAGGCAGGCCCTCTACCACTGAGCCACACCCCAGCCCTTCACTGGGGCATTCTAGGCAGGTGCTCTACCACTGAGCCACACCCCAGCCCCTCACTGGGGGATCCTAGGCAGGTGCTCTACCACTGAGCCACACCCCAGCCCCTCACTGGGGGATTCTAGGCAGGGGCTCTACCACTGAGCCACACCCCAGCCCCTCACTGGGGGATTCTAGGTAGGTGCTCTGCCACTGAGCCACACCCCAGCCCCTCACTGGGGGATTCTAGGCAGGGGCTCTACCACTGAGCTCACTTCTTACTTTTTCTCTTGAGAGAGGGTCTCAGTAATTTGTCCAGTCTGTCCTTGAATTTGTGGTTCTCCTGAGTAGCGAGGATAACAGGCCTGTGCCATTAAGCCTGGCTGAACTACATATCAACCTAAAACGTTCTGGCAACCACAAGCAAGAGCTAAAAAAAGAAAAAAAAAAAAAACAAATAAAAGCAAGAGGCAAACCTAACTTTAGTAATATATGCGATCTAATCTATCCAAAATGTGTCACCTAAACTTCCAATTCCTCAAAAAATTACTATCAGGGTATTTTACATCCTATTTTGATGTTGTTTTCATTATTTATAAAAATATGTTTTATAGTCTGGTTTTAAATTTTTTAAGTTTGTTTTTACAAAACAGTTCCTTTCTGTAGCCCATTCTGTCCTGGAACTCATGGCTATCCCCCTGCCTCAGCTTCTGAATGCTGGGATGAAAGGCATTTCCCATCACAACAGCTGGTGCTCTCTGTCTCCCTTACTTGTTTAGCGTGAGGAGGTGGGCGTGGGCTTGCATCTCTGAAGATCGTTTGAAAACTTGATGAAATCAGTTCTCACCTTCCTGCATGTGGGCTGCAGGGATGGAACTCAGATCTTCAGGTTTGGCGGCAAGCACCAGTACCTACTGAGCCATCTCATGACCCCCTTACCTTCCCTCTCCTCCCCTCCCCTCTCCTCCTCTCCGTTTCTTTCTGTTTTTTATGGATGGGTCTTGGGTCTTCAAAATCTAATCTAACCTTGGCCACCATACTGGAATTACGATAACCCTGTACAGATGGGGAAACTGAGCCTCAGAGAGGCTATGGATTGCCAGAGGTGGCACAGACAAGGGTCCTCAGGGATATGTGGTCTTTCCCTGTATCCCTGGGAGCTACCCCAGGTGACTTCCCCATCAGGGAAGGAACCGGTCCGTACTGACGTCTCCTCTCCCACTGACCAGCGGGGCCTGCGGCCTCAGCCAGGTGTGTGCGAAGAAGGCAAGCAGGGTCTCTCAGGGTAGACTCCTCCTGAGGCGGATCCAACCTCTCTAAAGTCCAGGAAGTGGATCCCTGGGAGGGACTCCTCTGGCTGGGCTCCCCTGCCAGAGAGCAACCTTGGTTCAGGATCGTATCTCCAGCCTGTCCACTAGGGGGCAGCCTCGGCTTAGGAACCAGCCTGGTGGGGTTTACCCTTAAGCTAACCTTATAGCTACTGGCAAAATCCACCTGGGTCAGGCCCACCCTCCCGTGCTCTAAAGGCAGTGTCTGGTGAGGTGTGGGGTAGCAGCAAGACACCATTGGTGCTGGAAGTGGCAGCTCACACTCGTGGATTCCTAGGCCAAGAGGGTCCTCTCAACAGACTAGGTTCCCATAGCTAAACTGGGGCCCTTTCATCCAGGCTCCTGATCAGGAGCCAGAGTGATGCTTGACACTGGCCGGAATATATTTCCCCTACCCTACTCCCGCACTACCCACCCCCCAACACGGGACAGGCTCTACAAGGGACCCTGTTCCCAGAAGCCCTTGCAGGACAGAACCTAAGCCCACACCACCTCCATCACTTGCTTTGTGTGTGTGTTGGGGAGGGGGTGGGTGTTCCACTGCTGAGTGCCCATCTTGAGAACTCTAGGGATTGGCTTGACCTCACTCAGACCTTCAAGCTGGCTCACCACTGTCCTCTTAGCCTCTCCTGAGAGTGTCTCAGATCATCACCCAGGACACAGGGAGCACACAGGGCCCTCTCTGGTGTGGCTGCCCTGGCCTCCAGCACAGGGACACTGGTGTTTCCTCTCACGTATCTCTGCCAGGATCCCTGAACTTTTTCACCATGGAGCAGCTGAGGGAGCCCCTTTGACAAGTGGGTTTCCTTTGTAAAGCAGAGTCCTTTAGTTGGGAGTCAAGGCCTCTCCCAGTGCCCACTCACCATCCTGTGGAACCTGGGAAGTACTGTTCCAGTGGACCTCTTGCTTCCTACTCAAAGAATATCTTGTTTCTGGAATGTTCCATCCCTTTCTTTTCTGAGCCCACAGACAGCTCCAATCCCCATGGAGCTCCCTGGGCCCTTAAACAGCACTGTTCAAGAACCTTCTGACCTCTCTAAATCCTGCCTAGCATAAGGCCTTCCCATCCTGCCCTTAAATTCTAGTTTAAATTCTAACCATTTACCCTGGGCTATTTAAAACATCCATCCATGCAAGTCATGGTGAGACATACCTTTAATCCCAGCACTCAGGAGGCAGAGGCAGGTAAGCCTCTGGGTTCAAGGACAGCCTGGTTTACAGAGTGAGTTCCAGGGTAGTCATGGCTGCAAAACTAAGATTCCTGTAATCCTAGTACTGAGGAGGGAGGCTGAGGCAGGAGGATTGCTGTGAGTTCAAGGACATGTGGGGCTAAATAACACATTTGAGGTCAGTCAGGGCTACCTAGTGAACTCTTGTCTCAAAAAAAAAGAGAAGAAAAAGAAAGAAAGGAAGAAAAGAAAACATGGGGTCAGATGTGGCTCAGTTGGTTCAGTGTTTGCCTGGCGTGTACAAAGTCCTGGGTTCTACCCCAAGCACCGCACAAACTGAGTGTGGCGGTGTCTACCTGTGAGTCCAGCACTAGGACATGGGAGCAAGTGGACCAGAAGTCCAAGGAGGTCCTTGGCTGCATAGCTAACTCAAAACTAGCCTGGGACCCTGGCTCCAAAAGCACACCTTTTTTGGTTTGGTTTTGGGTTTGGGTTTTTGAAAACAGGTCTTTCTATGTAGCACTGGCTGTCCCAGAACTTGCACTTGCAGGCTGGCCTCAAACTCAGAGATCTGTCTGCCTCCCTACCGAGTGCTGGGATTAAAGGCGCACGCCACCACTGCCCGGCTGGGTAAAGCACTTTTTGGGCAAGCCTGACAATCTGAGTTTGATCCCAGGAACCCACCTGAAAATCTGGATGTGGTGATGTGCATCCATGATCCTGGCGTTCCTCTGAGATGGGAGGTGGAGACAGGAGAATTGCCTGAAGCTCAAGGGCCAGCTCACTTAGAGTACTCAACATAGCAGAAACCACGAGAGATCTTGCCTCCAAAACAACATGGAGGGGCTGGAGATGGCTCAGTGGTTATGAGCAAGTCCTGCTCTTCTACAGGACCTGAGTTCTATTCCCAGCGTGCATGTCGGGTGGCTCACAACCACCTGTGCCTACAGCTTCGGGAGATTTGATGCCCCTGGCTCCTCAAACACATGCACTTATGACACGTACCCCCTACACATGTACATACCACACGTAATTTTAAAAAATACAAATTTTAAGGTGGAAGGAGAGAACCAAATCCTGAAAGTTATCCTCCAACCTCCACACTGGCAGTGGCAGGCAGGTGTACACACACACACACACACACACACACACATATACACACATGCACATACGTACACACACACTCATGCACACACATACACACACACACTCATGCACACATACGTACATACACACACACTCATGCACACACATACACACACACACTCATGCACACATACATACATACACACACACTCATGCACACACATACATACATATACATGCTCACACACACATGCACACATACATACACACACATACACATATACACATACATACACACATACTCACACACATGCATACACACATACACATATACACATACATACACACATACTCACACACATGCACACATACACACACTCATGCACACATACATACATATACATGCTCACACACGCATGCACACATACATATACACACATACACATATACACATACATACACACATACATACATACACACATACACACACACATGCACACACACACACACATACACACACACACATGCACACATACACACACATACTCACACACACACACATATACACATATACACACACACACTCACACACACACATGCACACATACACACACACACATACACACATACACACACACACACGCACATACATGCACATACTCACATACACACACATACTCACACACACACACACACACAGACACACACACACACTCACACACACACAGACCCCATACTGATAAAGTTAAATAAATACAATAAGAATCAGATAACTGTCCAGCTGGGAAAGGTAGAGGCAAGTTTGAACCTGGCACTACTCAGAAGAGCACCCACCATCCTCCTGGTCTCCCCCCCTCACCCTGCGTGGCCCAGAGGCTCGAAGGAAAAGCTGTCACCTGCCCGTCTGATGGTGGCGTGAGTCACCAGACACAGCAATGGACCCATTCTTGCAGCCTTCATCTGAGACCCAGGTCCCAGCGGTAAGATTCAGGAGAGAAGGCTCGAGAGATTCCTCAAGGGACCTTCAGTCTGAGCCACACAGTCAGAGCCCACAGTGTGCCACGCAAAGATCACATGGTCCAGGAAGGTCTCCAAAGAGAAACGGGTGAGTTAGGAGCGGGGCAGGTGGCCCTGCCGGACGGAGGAAGGGGGCTGCAGAGGGTATCACTCAGGTTACATGAGTGTGAGAAGACCCACGTGGGCCTCGGAAGAGGAGATGGGTGGGTGTTGGTGTAGGGCACCGATGGCACCAATGGCTAACACATTTCTTCTCCAGGCCTCAGTTGCCTCTCTACCAACTCATCCTCATAGGACAACTGCATCCTGGTGCGTGGGAAAGTACTCGGTTCCATTCCGTGGCCTGAGACACCACCGTGGCTGTGCCAGCCTGGGCTCTTGGGTGCTTGCCACACACTGGCAGGGAAACAATGGCCACCTCTGAGCTGAACGTGGGTGGTAGTATCCATGGTGAGGGGCTGCCCAGGCAGCACTGCCAGCTACCCATCCAGGGTCAGCCAGGCTGTGGCCCTGGGGACAGCTTTGTCTCCTAAGCTGGACCTGGGCCCGTGCTGACAGGCTCTGAATGGCTGGCTGTCAGGATGACAAGCGTACATGGCGAGGCCGGGGGGCTCTTGGCTGAAGAGAGGCAGGGTGGAGGGAGGGCAGTTGAATGGCTTCTCGGGTCCTCAAGTCACAAGCACAGACAGGGGGAAGCAGTCTGGGTCACTGACTGTTGGCGATACCCTCCACCTCCTGACACATCCGTGGCTCTGCCTCCTGACTCCCCACCCCCACCCTGGTTCTGCCCATTCTGGAAAGACAAGGCCTGGTGTGCTCTCAGAAGGAGGTAGCCCTCATCTCCAAGTTCCGGGATGTTCTAGGCAGTTGGCCAGAGCACAGTGGGTCCCCTCCGGCTGGACTCTCGAGGTCTGAATGCTGCTCCATCCGGCCACTAACTGTGCCCACTTCCACTCCCATCCTTTTCCCCAAACTGGCAGGAACTCAGCTAGAGCCCAGGGCGACCCACCCTTCCCCAGCTGTGGGTCTCAGGGTCCTCCTCGAAATAACATTTGCAAAAGGAGAGGGCTGGACAGAGGCTCAGTGGTTAAGAACACCGGCTGCTCTTGCAGACCTGGGTTCAGTTCCCAGAACACACATGGTGGTTCACAATGATCTGTAGCTTCAGTTCCAGAGGATCCAGCACCCTCTTCTGGCCTTCGTGAGCCCCACACCCACAGGCTGTGCACAGACATGCGTGTGATGAGCAAAGCACTCATGCACATACAATAAAAATGAATAAATCTTAAAAAAAAAAAAAACAGGAAAAGGAGAGGCTAAGGGGTTTGGGGTGTGGCTCAGCTGCTACAGAGCTTGCCTCAAAGCCCTAGGTCCTGTTCTGAGCACGGCGTAGAGAGAAGAGGATCAGAAATTCAAGGTCATGCATTCCTTGGCTACATATGGATGTTGACGCTAGCGAGGGCTAAATAAGGTCCTGTCTCAGAAAGGAAAGGAACCAGGACCGAGGAGATGGCTCCTTGTGTAAGTACTGGCTGTGCAAGAATGAGGTCCTGAGTTCAAATCCCAGGACCTACAAAAAGCTGGAAGTGGCACTATGGGTAGTCCAACACTCCCATGGGGGGCAGAGGAGGGTGAGAGACAGAGACCACACAGCTCACAGGCCAGCCAGCCTGCTGGTACAGCAGAAGACACGGGACCTTGTCTCACGTAAGGGGAAAGGCAAGGGCCTGCACCTGAGGTTGTCCTCTGACCTCCACATGTACGACATGGCATTTGTGTCCCTGTGCTCACACAAAAATATGCACGTAACACAAATGTGCTCTCTCTCACACACATACACGAGATAATTTTTTTTAAAGGAAAGAGCTGGACTTGGTGGCGCACACCTTCAATCCCAGCACTCGGGAGGCAGGGGCAGGAGGATCTCTGTGAGTTCAAGGCCAGCCTGGTCTACAGAGTGAGTTCCAGGACAGCCGGAGCTACAACAGAGAAACCTTGTCTCAATAATAATAATAATAATAATAATAATAATAATAATAATAATACAACAATAATAATATAAGATAATAAAATAAAAGGGAAACAAGGAAAAACAACTAATTCTCTAAAATATATTTTTCCAAAGTCACTCAAACACCTCAGAAGGCTCTGGAGACAGGTTGCTACGGTTCCAGCTACAGCCCTGCCAGGGTGGCATTATAAGCCTTCCCTAGCCAAGGAGGAGGTTTCGGCACGCACTGGGGCTCATTAAGGGTTGGAGTCAGCCCTCTCCTTGCACTGTGTGGGTCCCAGGACCACAGATCTTGAACTCAGATCTTCAGGATTTCATGACAAGCTCCTTTTCCAACTGAGCCATCTCAGTGGCCCATTCTCCTCCTCCTCTTCCTCCTCCTCTTTCTCTTCCTCCTCCTCCTCTTACTCTTCCCCCTCTTCTTCCTCCTCCTCCCCTTCTTTCTCCATTCCCTCTCCCCCCTCCTCCTCACCATGCCCATCCTCCACGATGTACCTCCCCACCGTGACCCAGAAATGCAGAAGCAGCTGAACAAGGACCGAAAGTTCTGAAGCCATGAGCCGAAACAAACTCTCCTTCTAGTGAGCTGGCGGTTCTTGGGTCTCTTCTGGAGACGAGAGTCTAAGGAACGTGGGGCGGAAACATACAGAAGGCAGCTGGGGCCCCACCCCTACCCCATCACCGGTAAACACGAGCCTTTCCCACAGTAGAATCGCGGCTGCGATTCAGAGAGGCCACGTGGATGCCACCTCCCTAGAGGAGCATCCTTGCTTGGACCGGCCATAACCGGGGACCTAGCAGGTTACAGGCGTGTGACAGCAGGGACAAGTCCCTGAGCAGACGTAGATGATGTAGATGGTTGAATGGGTATGAGGTTGGTAGACACCTTCTTCTTTCCCGTCACATTTGCTGAGGGCCAGTGGTATACTGAGCTTCCCTGAGCAGTATCCATAGTGCTCCAAGGCTTCCCGTGGCGATCCGGGGTGCTGGGTGGAGAAGGGTTAAAGTCAGGACTTTCTGCCACTCCTATCTCTGCCTGTCAATCATGAGGGTGAGGGTGAAGAGGAGAGGCCTGGAGTATCACCAAGTGGTGTGATAGCCAAAGGAGGAAAGCCCTAGAAAGGGCCACCACTATCCTCTGAATATCACCAACACAAGGACAGTCCCCCAGATGCCAGGTCCCTCCCCTAGGCTGCAGCGCATCTTGCTCTTGCCCCAGCCCCAGTCTCTTTCTGTTCCAGGCATGTGTGTGGAAGCCACACTCACGCCTACACTCCTGATTGGAGCAGATGCCTCCTGCCTATGAGCACTCATGGTCCCCCAGCATCCTGGCTCCTGTACTCTGGGGTCCTGGCCTGCTCTGTTCCTGTCCTCGAACCCTGGGGACCCCTATGAATAGCTAACTGTGACAGGTGAGACTCAGGTCCCTTGTATGCCCTGGAAGAGTGGAGGCTCCGCCTGGTGCTATAATGCCACATCTGGCTATGCTGCAGCATGACCCACAGGGAAGGGTCTCTCACACACAGCCCCGGGTTTCCCCCAAAACTCCAGATTTATAGACATACTTGTCACCTCATTTCCCAGAAGGGACAGACTCCAGGGGTGATTTCTCTACCTTCCCCCATGTAGGAATGTTTGCTGCTTGGCTCCTGGGCACTGGAGAAGACACACACCCATGTGTGGACCTTGGCATCTCCACCTCTTCACGTGGGTCCAGGTGCGTGTGTGTGTGCAGGAGTGTACGCACATGTGTTCACATACAAGCAGAGACCAGAACTTCAGTTGCCATCCCTTGGGACACTAATCACCTTCTTCTTGAGTTCCCTGCCTAGAACTCAGCAGATAGGTCAAGCTGGCCAGCCAGCAGGCACCTAAGATCCACCTGTCTCCACCACACCAGAGCTGGGTTGAAAAATGTTTGTCACCACACCACCGAACGTTTTACCTGGGTGTTAGGGGATCAGACTTAGATCTTCATGATTATGTGGAAAGTCTCATGCCGTGGCACCTGTGGAGGTCAGAGAACAACTGTGGGAAGCCAGTTCTCTCCTTCCACCATGAGGGTTCTGGGCATCAAACTCAGGTCATCAGGCTCGGTGGTGAGCGCCTTCAATAAATAAAATATTTTAAAAATGACATTGGGGAGCCCGTCAGTGTGGCTCACAACTTTAATCCCAGCACTCGGGAGGCAGAGGCAGGCGGATCTCTGTGAGTTCGAGGCCAGCCTGGTCTACAGAGTGAGTTCCAGGACGGCCAGAGCTACAACAGAGAAACCCTGTCTCGAAAAACAAAAACAAACAAACAAACAATGACACTGGGAATCTGGCCTTCATGTCACAGATTGTTCCAATGTCCTCAGGGATTCACAGATGTCCTCTGAGCTCTGGATCTCAGAATTCAACCTCAGATTCCAAATGAGCTAAAGCTAACATCCCAGTCTACTGGGTGCTTTTTAAAATGCCATCTTTTAGTGTGTGTGTGTGTGTGTGTGTGTGTGTGATGTGTGTTCAGGGTCCTACAGAAGCTGAAAGAAGGTGTCAGATACTTTGGAGCTGAATTTTAAGATAGTAGTGAGTCACTGACAGTTGGGGCTGGGAACCAAACTCAGGTCCTCTGCAAGAGAAGCCAGTGTTCTTTACTGCTAAGCCATCTCTCCAGCCATGCTGAGTACTTCCATGGTGAGAAAATAGAGCAGAAAGGACAGGCATGGTGGCATAACCCTTTACTCCCAGCAGCAGGGAGGCAGAAGCAGGTGGATCTCTGTGAGTTCGAGCCCAGCCTGGTCTACATTGTGAGTTTCAGGACAGCCAGGGCTAAATAGAGGAACTCTCTCTCTCTCTTTCTCTTTCTCTCTCTCTCCCTCTCTCCATATATATATTCAGAAAAGCGTGTGTGTGTGTGTGTGTGTGTGTGTGTGTGCCTGCCTGTGTATGTGCATGTGTGTGTTCGCACACACGCACGTGCACACACATACTAATATATGCACCCACGTGTCTTCCTGCACCACCACTTCCTCATTTTTTGCTCAGCTCTAAGGCAGACTGTTGGCTGTTGCTGCAAAGCTCTGTTCATTCCATATACAACTCTTACCTATACCGTCTTGTTTGTGAGACAGGGTAGTAGTAGTCCAGTAGTAGTCCAGCCTGGCCTGGGACTTGTAACAATCCTCCCGTCTGAGCCTTCCAAGAGCTGGGGTCTCAGTAATGTGCCAGCACACTCAGCATCCCCTGTCTATCTTCCATATCCCTTCCCCCATCGTGTGGACTGCCTCTTCAGGCTCCTGGTAGAGTCCTAGCCACAAAGTCACTGCCAAATCCAAAGCCAGGAAGCATGCCCTCCACCCTGCATTTCCCCCTGAGAGTTTAATCGCTCTAACCACCACATTCAGGGCTCTGACGGCGTGTGCATTAATTTCTGCCTACGGAGTAAGGCCAGAGTCCAGCGTGTCCTCTGTCTGCGGCTCCCTGTTGTTGCAGAATTCCTCGTTAATTTCTTTCTCTGGCAGGAGAAGTGGAGTGGCCCCCTCATCTCCACGTACCCCTGTGAGAAGCAACCTCACCCGCCCAACCCCGGTGTTGGTACAAGATTGGTTCCCTCCCCAGCCTTACAGTCTTTGAACAAAATAGCGTTGTCCCAAATCGCTTAGATCAGCCCCTTTCTCCGTCCCTGTTTCAGGAATGATGTCACACGTTTGTAATTCAATTAGTATCCCTTGTGCAGGCTGCATTCCATCCTGGCTCCCCTGGCTTCCTGGCTAATGTTTGAAAAATTTGCATACAGTGAAGGTGCCTCTTTGTACTGTGGAGTTCAATGGTTTTGGCTACTGTGGGGAGGACTGCTTCCGGCCACAGAGCTGCAGAGGAGACACTGAGGTTCCTAGTCATCCACTGCCATTTCCTCCTGGAACCCTGGCAACTGTTCTCCTAATGATTAGTCTTTAATATTTTTTGAGACAGTTTTATGTAAGTGGAGCTGGCCTTGAACTCCTTGTAGAAAGTTCGATTTGAACTGTGTGTAGGCTGTACCATGTCCCCTCATTGGTGGATTCTAGGTAGGTGTTTTACCACTGAGCCAGGTGCTCTACCACTGAGCCACACCCCAGCCCCTCACTGGGGGATTCTAGGCAGAGGCTCTACCACTCAGCCACACCCCAGCCCCTCACTGGGGGATTCTAGGCAGGTGCTCTACCACTGAGCCACACCCCAGCCCCTCACTGGGGGATTCTAGTCAGGTGCATATCCCAGCCCTTACCCTTTTGAGACTGACTGGTCTCTCTACATACCCAGTCTTGCCTGTCAATGGTAAGTCCTGTAACGAGGCTTCCAAATCCTTCCAGAGAGAGCCTGGCAAATAAAACATCCACATGTCTCCTCTTCCTCTGCCTATGAAGCCTCCCAGGAGGCCTGTGTTGACTTGGCATTCTCATCTGTCTGGTGAGTAGCCTCATCTTGAAGCACCTGGCTTCTTTATCAGGTCCTCTCTTCGTGGACACTGAGGTTGTTTCAGGCTGTGCTTGGCAGCTTCCCTGTCCCTTCTGTAGGATGCTCCATGTGTGGGGCCTCTGTACACATCACACCCCTGCAGGCTCTGAGGACTGCCAGCACCCACCCAGTGGTCTGGACTCACACCCCTCCCCCAACAGGAGCTATGCTCCGGGCTTAACCTGGTGTTGGGTTTCCCACAAGAGACCTTCTTCTGCTCTTGAAACAGAGTCTGCCCCGCCTCCAGCAGCCCCAACAGGTTACAGTGACTAGCCTAAGATGTCACTTTGTTGTATTTTTGTTTTGTTTTGTTTTTCTAAAATAGGGCTCAGGTTCTGCAAAATGGACTGAAGAATCCTTATTGTTCCGGGAGTGACACTGATTCTCTGGAGGTGGTCGCTTCTGCTCCAGGGTGCAGCCTCACCATCACAGAGCACCCCCATTTGGGTAGTGTCTGTCTTCTCAGGCTCCTGCTGCTTGGAGGTGGTTTGTCTCCTATTTATTGATCAGACCTGGTATTAGAGGCACGGATCAGAGTCCTGGGATGAGTGCTCAGTGGGCACCTGCTGAAATGCTCAGGATCTTGGGCTGGTGAGATGGCTCAGCAGGTAAAGCTGTTTGTAGCTAAACTTGATGGCCTGAGAGATCCATCCCCGGCACCCACGGGGTAGAGGGAGAGAACACGGGGTAGAGGGAGAGAACAAGGGGTAGAGGAAGAGAACACGGGGTAGAGGGAGAGAACCGCTTGTGCGAGTTGTCTTGTCTTCTAACCACCGTACGTGCACTGTGCGTGTTAAATAAACAGACGAATAAATAGAAGAGGGAAGGAGAGATCCAGGTTCTCCTGACCCCGGACTGCACCGAGGACACATGGTTAGAAATAGAAATAGTTTATTAAGAAAAGGAGCCAGTCGTGGTGGGACAGGCCTTTAATCCCAACACTCAGGAGACTGAGGCAGACAGATCTCTGTGAGTTTGTGGCCAGCCTGGTCTACAGAGTTCCAAGACAGCCAGGGCTACATAGTAAGGTCCTGTCTTAAAAAAAAAAAAAACAAAAAAAAACAGAGAGAGAGAGGAAGAGAGAGCGCACTCCTGAGAATGGGAGTGGGCAAAAAGTCTCCAAAGCCCTGGGTCCCCAGGCTCATGATCCTTGATAGGACATTTAACAGAATCCACCATTTTTATTTTTTTACATATACGGTGGGCTTTTCTCACGAATGCTCTGTTGGATGAAGCTAAGGCAGAGAAGGGTTTCCAGTCTTTCTCCGGTGACTGGTTTCCTTTATGTTAATCTTCAATTTTATTTATTTGTTTGTTTTTGTTTGTTGTATGTGCCTGAGAGCCCTGGTCCATGCTGTGTGTAGGGAAGGCCGGGACAGTCTGTGAGGATCGGTTCTCCCCTTCTGCCATGTGAGTTCCGGGATGGAGCTTGGGTGGTGAGGCTGGTGGTAAGTACCTTTAGCTGATCTCACCAGCCCTACGCGTTTGACTTGATATACCTCTCCCCAGTCTCTGTTCACCCACCATGCTGGAACCCAAGGCAACCAGAGAAGAAAGATTACAGAGGCCGGTGTGTGGCACCGTCCCTAGGTCAGAGCTCTGGTGCGCCTTCACTCTGGCCTGTAGTGGAAGAATCAGTAAGCCTGTGTACGTGGCTTAATCATTAGACGTGAAGAAATTGTCTGTAAGATTTATACTTAATTATCAGACGTGAAGAAATTGTTTTTAGACATGCTCGGGCTTTGAAGAAATCCATGACTGATTAATACTTGTTTTCTGTGACTGATGGAGCTGTTTGTGAGGGGCTTGCAGCGGGTCACAAGAAACTCCTGGCAAACCTGGATGTCTTGCTCTGTTGGCCATCGGGAACAGTGTCTGATAGACGGACTGTGGTTTTGTGTGGGCTGTATTGTTCTTTGAAGCAGCACCTCGATCAAGGTTTTGGAATGTGGAATTTTGTCCTGCCCTAAATTGAACTCTGTGTAACTATCAATAAATATGCTTCGGAAAGGCTGTGTGTGGCTGTTCAGCTTTGTGGAAGCTTTGTCCTCCCTGTTCGGCTTTGTGGAAGCTTTGCATTCAGAGGATGCTCTCTTCATCTGATCGGGTCTGAGATACTCGACACCGACACTAGCCAGAGAGTGCCATGCTGGAGATTGCACCGTGGTCCCCAAGCACACCCCACAGTGCCTCCGGAAGTCTGGTTAAAAGCAAGGTTAAGAGCCCTGGACTGCTCCTCTGGAGGTCCTGAATTCAATTCCCAGCAAACCACATGGTGGCTCACGACCATCTATAATGAGGTCAGATGCCCTCTACTGGTTTGCAGGTGGACATGCAGATACAGTACTAAAACAATAATTAAAAAATGCAGACGGAATCCAGGCTCCACCTGTAGCTATAGGCAGAGGGCGGGCAACTATTACATAGCCTGAAATGGGAACTCTGGGCCCTTGGTGGGGTCTGGTGACCTCGGGCCTCACCTCTGCCTGTCTTGGTGGTGGCAGGGGAGGCAGATGATGCCTGCACTCTCTGTCCACTCCCCTGGCTGGGCACTGACCACACCCTTCCTCGCAGCAGCGTGTTTTAAAGAAAAAACGGAGCCAGGTGTGGTGCTGCAGGCCAATCACCCCACAACCCACGAAGCAGAGGCAGGAGGACTGCTGTGAGTTCAAGGCCAGTTTGGGTGATGGAGTGAGACTGTCTCTCAGTAAGCAAATGAAGGAGTAAACAGGCTTCAGCAGGATCTGTCCCGGCTTCCACAGTGGCAGGTCAGCCTCAGCCTTAGGCTCTGCTCGCTGGTTTTATCTGGGCCACAGGCCTCGGGAACAGGCCAGGGGTCTCATTTTGTGTATTCTCACGGGTTTGTAGGACAAAGACGCGTGGGGCGTGTGTGCCCGTGTCAGGTCTAGATTTCTTGGCTGGCCCAGTCTCTCACTTCTGAGCAACCTTGGGCAAGTTACCTACCCTCTCTGATCTGTTGCTGAGTCCTTGGAGACCCCCGTGGACCTGCTCCAGGCTGCTCCACTGTGGGCTTGGCCCAGGCTTCTTCTCCACCCTGTGAGATACATCTTCTGGTGCTTTTCCACCCTTGCACTAACACTTTTGGAGAGGCAGCGCTTTTCACTGTGGGAAACTGAGGCTCAGAGACACTGAGCCCGATGGGGTCGCATACCTGGCTCCTTCCACCCTCTCCGTACTCCACCAAAGCCGAAGACTGTCCAAGACACACTGTAGACAGCCCCCAACTCCTCCTGTGGCTGACACAAAGGCCAGAACTCCTGAGGGGAGGCAGGAAGGGGCCTCAGGCCAGCTGGGCCAGGACACAGGGGAGGGAAGTGAGCAGAGACAGGAAGCGCCACAGCTGGAGCCTGGGTCACCATTGTCCCACCTGGAGGTCGGCTCCTGCCCGGCTGTGGACTCCCAGGTGCCTCCCCGGCTCGGGAGCCATGGGCCCTTCTTTCTTGCTGGTTTCCCTACTATAAGCCTTAGAGCAGCGGTTCTCAATCTGTGGGTTGAGACACCCTTGGGGCAGAGCGATCCTTTCGCAGGGGTCCCCTAAGACCATCTGCATGTCAGAAATTCACATCACGTTACAGCAGCAAAATTACAGTTCTGAAGTAGCAACAAAAGTAGTTTTGTGGTTGGGGGGGGGTCAGCACAGCATGAGGAGCATAGATGATAAATAACAGCTGATGAGATTAACAAAGACATGATAATACATAGAGAGACGCTAGATAGTTAGACAGACAGATGATAGATAGAGTAAAAGGTACATAAAAACAAAGAAAGATACTAGGCTGGGGGCGATCCAGTGGCTAAGAGTGCTTGCTCAGCAAGCATGAGGACCCGAGTTCAAATCCCAGCACCAGTGTAAAAAGCCGGCCATGGCTGTCATGCCTGTAACCCCAGCAGTTCAGGTCAGAAACGACGGATCTCCAGAGCTCGCTGGCCAGGCAGTCTAGCCAACACAGTGAGCTTCCAGTTCAGTGAGAGAACTTTCTCAAAGGCGGTAAGTCAGGGAGTGTCTGAGGGAGACACTGGTCCCGCTCCGGCTTCTTCGCACACACACACAGGTGCGTGCACCCGCACGCTCATGTAGATATGCCGCACGCATGCGTCTGTCTGTATGTACATACGTGTATAGCTATACGTATAATAAATCACTGGGCAGATAGACAATGAAAGATGATTAGACAGGCAGGTAAGAGGTGAATGGATGAGCAATGTCATTCTAGCATATTAAAATTAATACACATCACGGAAGCTACCGGGACTCCTGCCATAGTGAGTCCTGCGGTCTCTCCTTGTCTGCTCAGGGAGCTCTTGGGCTGTGGTTGGAAGGCTTGGCCCTTCCCGGGCTGGCGTGGGCATTCCTCTCGGGTAGTCTGGAAGGAGGATTTGCGGAAGGGGCAGTGGCTGTAGACTGTAGGCTGAGCCCCGTTCCTTTCTGTGACCCTCAGGGTCCTCCCTACCTCCCACTGCTCCGTGCCTGGCTGTCTCACTCACACACACACACACACACACACACACACACACACACACACACACACACACGACAGGGACAGGAGCACGTCTCCCTTCCAGGTGGGACCTGAGGAAACAGGAAGGGCTCCAAGGGGAAGCAGGGGGAGGAGGAAGTTTCCCGGAAGCCTGGGGCCTCTGAAGTGATGTCTTAGACTGGGCCAGACGCAGCCCTGCGCCAACTCTCCCAACTGGGGCTGGAGACCTCATGAAAAGTCTCTGTTCCACCCTGGGACAGAACTGGAACCAGTGGCTGTGGCCACCCCATGACACAGTGTCATGTGAGTGTCAGAGACTGTCCTTTGAAGTCCTGCCCCAGACCTCCAGGGTCTTAGGGAGAGAGGTCCTGGGCAGTGTCTGGGGGCAATGCTCTCAGGAAGCCCATTGACCTGACAGGCACATCTGTGCCTATCACAGCCGTGTGCACCGTGTCCCCACCACAGCAGCCAGTACTGTAACCTGATCACATTTTATTGAAGGTAAAGCTAGGTGCTCACACAGACCCTCAGCTCCCTAGTAACCATAGGGTGTGGCTCCAGGAGGCAGGGGATACAGGATGTCTAAGGCTGGCTCTCAGAGGCTGTGGTCCACTCAGTAGCCCCCATCCCTGCAAGAATCCAATGTTCTGGTCTTAGTTCTCTTCGCTCTGACCAGATGTGGACGACTGGGGGTGAGAATGGGGGGCAGATATTCAAGGCCAAGAGAGGGTACCATACTATAGCCACCCAGGGGACAGGTGAGTAGGAGTCCCTGATAGGAGGTGTGAGAGGGCAGGGCAGGCACATTACCCCCAGCTCAGGCTCCGCTTGGCCAGCTCCACCTGGGCCAGCCGATGGTCACTGAGTACCCGCACTCTGGTGATGGTGGCCAGTGGTCTGTGGCGATGTGGGAACTGGAGCACCTTGTGTTCCTGGGCGTAAATGTGGAAGTGTTCTGCGTCTGTACTCACCTCCATCTGGGGGGGAGGAGAAGCAGGGGTGACCCTGGGTCCCAGCCACAGAGGCCATCCTGGCTACTTGGAAAAGTACGGTATGGCCAACCTGACCCTGCGATCCCAGCTGGGGACCTCTCTTCTCTCCAAGAGAGGGTGGTTGACAGCCAGAGAGAGAAGCATCCCAGAGAACGAATAGGGAAACTGAGGAAAGAGAGGCCACAGTGTGGAGACCACTGCACCACTCCAAGTAAATATCCACAGTGGTCCCCTTCTCTGTGGACCTTGGGTATCCCCTCCCCACCTCTCCTTCCTCCCACAGGCCCCGTCACCTCAAAGGGCTCTCCCGGGGTCAGCGG
The DNA here is from genome assembly GCA_026225945.1 of Cricetomys ansorgei. NCBI lineage: Eukaryota > Metazoa > Chordata > Mammalia > Rodentia > Nesomyidae > Cricetomys > Cricetomys ansorgei. Next base: position 6,611,687 of record JAMJFZ010000818.1, on the reverse strand, counting down.
GAAGACGTTGGACACCTCCTCCTGTCCCCAGCATCCTCCCTGGAAAGCGTTGCCCACCACCGTGGCACTGGAGAATCGGGGTTTGACGTGGAAGACGATGTCTCCCGTGTCTGTTAAGAAGTTGATCTCAAACCTGTGGGCGGGAAGTGAGGTCAGGGTCAGGAGTGTGGCCGGAGGGTCCCTTCCGTGGCCCCAGGAAGGGAGAAGGGAAAGACTCTTACTTGTCTTCTCCAGCATCTGCCTGTCCCTGTACCATCAGGCTCCAGCCTGGGGCCAGGCCCCCTGCACAGAAGGCTTCGAACTGAAGGCAAAATACAAAGGACAGAGCCCCATAGGGCTGCAGCCTCCTGACTCCTCTCCAAGTCTGCCCGCACCCAACCCAAGGCCTCCACCCCAATGTCGCTCCAGGTGGGGTGGTCCAGAAACCTTACCCCTACAGCCCCTCCGCTTCATGTCTAAAGAGAAGATATAGATGTTCCCCAGCTCTATAGTGAGGAGGGGGAGCCTGCCAGACACCCCCAAACCTTCCTTCTCCAGCTTATGCAACCTCCCATGGCTGTGGCTCTTACCCACCTGCAATGCCATTGCTCTTAGCCGCTGGGGAGGGCAAGGCAGCCGGGATATAACAGAGCCCTCTGGGGCGGGGCACAGGAGCCCCACCTCCAGGGATCTTGTCTGGATCACATGGCCCTCTGTGCCCCATTTTCCCCCTCCATGCTGGAGAGGGGGCCAAGAGCATGGCTTGGTTTTAGAGATCTTGCCCTGGGTTCATGTCCAGCAGGGCCACTGGTCCTCTTAACGTTCCTCCTCAGGTCTGTCTGGCTCTGCCACCAAGACCATTCATGGTCTTGCACACATCCGGGGACAGGGCTCCCATCTTTGTAGGAAAGGGTATGAGCAGGGTCGCCCCCTTCCTGTAAACCAGAACCCCAAATTGGCCTATCTGTCTCAAAGGGTTATGGAACCCCGGCTGGCCTTATGGGGTCTGTCTGACCATCCACCCACTGTCCACCATACTGGGAGTGTGTGCCCCCTCCCGTCCTGTCCCCCATCCCTGAGGCTGCCCTGCTGCAGTGGCTCAGTGGCCTCGTGGGGATGAATGGGGATTAGGCGGGGCTCTGCTCAGCACATTCCAGTCCCCAGTCTGCAGACTGGGGAGAGCCTTTCCCACACCCCCACGTCCCTCCTGGCAGGCTGCCTCTTAGGCTGAGCCAATGAGAGTGGTCCGCTGGGGCCCAGGAGGCCACCTCAAGGACAGAGAAGAGGAGCCCAAGGCTATGGGGCAGCTGTGGAGGCCTCTGGGAGTCTCTAAGGAGAGAAGTTGGGCCAGAGTGTAGCCAGGCTGGGTGCCCAGAGTCTCGGGGGTACTGCCTACAGATGAGTGTGCTGACAATCATGCATCCCCTGTCCCCTTTCCTCCAGCCCCCACGGGTCCCCTCTACCGCTATCCTTCTCTCCAGGCCCGGCAGGGCTGGCTGAGGCCAGCTTTGCCTCTTCCCAGTGCGCTGCAGGGACACAAGTCTGGCAGGGAGTGGCGGATACTAAGGTTACTAAGGTCAGGCAGGACACAGAAGCTCACTTAGCAGGGCAGTGCTAGTATTTCTCTGCTGCAGGGAAGGGGCAGGGTTGGCTGTTCCTGTAGGGGGCGGCCCAGAGCAATGGAGGCTCCATGGGGTAAGCCTGATGGGCCTCCCTTGCCCATACCCATGCCCGTCTAGCTGCCAGCGCATAGTCTGCAGACCCCGCACACTCACCTCCCCAGAGGAACACCGGGAAGCCCCTGTGGGGAGATAGTACAGTCAGTAAAGTGCTCGCTTAGCATGCATGAGGATCTGAGTTTAATCCCAGCACCCACGCAGCTCAGCGGCCTGGGAGAGACAGGGAGACAGAGATAAGAGGACTCTGGGTTCTCTACCCAGTCAGGATATCCAAATCAGCAAGTTCCAGGACCCATGAGAGACTCTTTCATAACACACACAAACAGTCGGGCAGTGGTGGCACACACCTTCAATCCCAGCACTCGGGAGGCAGAGGCAGGTGGATCTCTGAGAGTCTGAGGCCAGCCTGGTCTACAGAGTGAGTTCCAGAATAGCCAGAGTTACACCAGAGAAAGCCTATTTCAAAAAAACCAAAAACCAAAACCAAACCAAACCAAAAGCCAAACAAACAAAACAAAACACACACACACACACACACACACACACACACAAAAAGCCCCTGGGTCACAGGGCCCAGTAGGAGGTTTCAGGCCAGCTTCATGGTTCCTCTTGTCCTGTCCTCTGTGGGGGTGGGGGGTACTGAAGCTCGATGTCCATCTTAATTTCTCCAGACATTCAATACAATGCTGGTCAGGGCTCAGGGCTCACAGTTGGGGCAGAGTCCACAGCCAGGAATGTGGAACAGATTTTGATGCTCTGACCACCTTGAGCCAGTGGCCTCTGGGCTTTTCAGCTTCACCCTGGGCTCAGCAATGCTGGCATCCACCTGTTCTGCCTTCCCCGTGGTGGGGGAAGGTGGACACAGACAGATGTAGGGCGAGGGAACTGAGTCAGTCCATTCCACCTCCTCGGGTAACAATGCTGGTGTGGGCACCTTGTTCTCAGCATCTGGCTGCCTGGAGACCCTTGCTTGAAATGGGGTAGAGGGGGGCAGCTGGGAGGCAGGGGCCCCAGATCTGTTGGACAGGAGGCCCAGGCATTGCTACTCAGGGCAGGGAAGCCAAAGATGCCTGCTTCCAGCCATCTCTCCCCTCCTGAGCCTCAGTCTCCCTTTCTGGCTTAAGGGATCTGCACTGCATAAAAGCCGGCTGCTGCCCCCAGCCCCACAGCTCTGGGAAACCTGGACACCCCAGGCCGTTCTGATGGAGGTCAGCTGTGCACCCACATCTGGGCTCCACCCATGGTGTCATGCAGACCTATGCTACCATCCCTCTGAGCGGCTGGGACACGTGTTTGGGAGGGTTGGAGCAGGAGGCTGTGACAGCTCCCAGTGACTCGAGCAGCTACAGCCTGGGGACAGAAAGATGGAGGAGAGACCCGAGATGCATGCACCTTGCGCTCCATAAGGAGCCCAGATCCTTCTCTGGCTGCTTCTGCCCTGGCCTGATTGGTCTTGTGAGACAGGATGGTGTGGTGGGCAGTGCCCCTCTGTGGTCTGCGGTCCAGTGCTTCCAGGCTGAGAAGAACAGACCCGCCGTTTAGGCACCACCCACCCCACCTCCACCTCCATCCGGATGTGCGGTTTTGCCTGGAGCTGTTGACTTTGAAGGTTCTGAAGCAGGAGTCCGTCTCCATCCAGCTTGGAGGAGGAGCTACATGGGATAGGGCAGTCACCTTGGCCAAATCCTGCCCAGTGCTTAGAGCCAGATCTCTTCTTCCTCTTCTTTTCTTCTTCCTCTTCTTCCCCCTTCCTTTTGCTTTTCCTCCTCCTCCTCCTCTTCCTCTTCTCCTTTTTTTTTTTCTCATTTGTTTTTAAGAATGCCCCCATGTAGCCCAGGCTGACCCTTAACTTTCGATCCTCCTGTTCCAGCCTCCTCAGTGCTGAGATTATAGACCACCTCAACCAGGTTGTTAAGAAAGGGTCACCATGCATAGCCCAGGTTAGCTCTCTGCCAGGTACCTGCTGGACAGTTTATATGCATTTCTGTAGCTGACAGCCTATGGGGTTGGTTGGTCCTGAAATCTGTATTTTGGAGAAGGGTGTAAGAGCACAGCCAGGCTGTGCCTGAGCCGGGGTCTGAAGCCAGCACTGTGCCTGAGTCCCCACCCTAACACAGCCTGAACCATGGAGTTGAGAGTCCATCAGGGCTAGCTTCCAGGAGAGAACACTGAGGGCAGGCAGATATTATAGAATGAACAGGAGTTACAAGGCAACGGGCAGGTACCCAAACCCACAGAACTATGATTCCAGCCCTCAGGAGGCTGAGGCAGAAGGATTGGAAGTTAGAGGCTAGCCTGGTCTACAGAGTGACATCCTTTCTCAAAAAAGGGACAACCAGAAGAACAAGAGGAGGAGGGAGTATGGAAAAGAAAAAGCCAGGCATGGTGATGCACGCCTTTAAGGGAGACAGAGGCAGGAGGATATCTATGAGTTTGAGATCTGCCTGGTCTACATAGGGGTTCCAGGACATCCACATAGAGAGACCCTGACTCAGGAGAAAAAGAAAAAAAAAATAAAAAGGGTGGGGGGGGGGTAGAAAGAGATAGCTGCCCTTGATGTGAACCATTAGGAAGGCTTTCTGGAAGAGGTGGCGTCATAGCCTACTTCAGAGGAGAGTGGGGCTCGCTAGGCACATGAGGGTTTCCCCCAATGAGACCAGCATGTGTAAGTGCCCTGGGGAGGGCAGGGGGAAGGGGAGTCCCCTTTTCTTGGCTACACCTGTCAGTTTCTGGACCAAACGCCTCAGTCAGTACTCTCCAGTAATTCATTAACTTTGCAATCATCAATGAGTGTTCACATCTGTTCCCATGCCTGCTGGACAAGAACCTTCCAATCAGGCCACTATTGGGCTGTGTAGGCTGTTTCCCTGGGTGGCGTGTTGCTGCGAATAGCCTGCAGGGGCAGTGAGGAGCCAAGTCAAGGAATGACGCTCATATCCCCAAGTCAGTTATGGCATTGCAGGAGAGGACCGTGATGGGGACCTGGGTATGGAGGAAGAACTCTTTCCAGTTATCCAAAGCACACGAGGCTGGGCTGTGAAAACCAACTGATCCGATGCCAACGGTGAATGAGCCCAAGGTATGGCCATCTTTGAGGAGGCTCAACTGCTTAGATACGGAGAGAGTTGCCTGAGACAGGGACACAGCATGGGGAGGTGATTGAAGCAGACCGGGCCAGCTGAGTCGGCAGGGCATGCCTGCCCGCTAACTTCTGACCTGGAGGGAGCCAGATATTTTCTCCAGATGTGTACTGGGCTCCAGGGACGTGGCAGGCTGCGCCAGGGCTATAAACAGACCTGGGGGCTAGATCGGAGGAAGGAAATACAATCAGACAATAAAGTGTCTGGGGGATCCCTTTCAAGCTGTCCTAAAGATGTAGGTGCTGGAGTTCTGAGGACCAGCCCAGAACCAGGGAAGGACGGAAGGGACACAGGTCACCAGTGACCTGGAACCATTATCCCCCGGAGCCAGCGTGATTTTATTTTAAGGATTTATCGTAATTTGTGTGTACGAGTGTGTGCTCTGGGGTATTTTGTGGAGTCCAGAAGAGGACACCGGATCTCCTGGAACTGTATTTACAAGCAACTGTGAGTCACCCATCACAGCTGGACTGGGTATCAAACTGCAGTTATAAGAACAGCTGGCTCTCAGAGTGGCTGAGCCATCTCTCCAGCCCCAATTTTATTTTATTTTAGCGTGTGCGCATGCTTGTGCACACTTGGGCCCTCGGAGGCTGCCAGGCTCCCTGCTCTATCACCCTCTGCCCTATTCCTTTGAGGCAGGATCTCTAACTGAGCCGGAGGCTAGGCTGGTGGCCCAGCCTGGAAGGCACCATTCTCCAACAGCACCCGAGTTTACAGGTGGCCACAGCCAAGCCCAGATTTATTTTTTAAATGTGAGTAACGGAGATCCAAACTTTTGAGTGCAGAGATTACACACACACGCACTACCACACTCGGCCCTCCAAGGGCATTTAAAGAGCACCAACTGCATTCGTGCAATGGTAGACGCTGGGAAAGCGAGACTGGCCACCTGTGTTTGTATTGCAGAGGGAGACCAACGGGATGAATCCACTAACCATCTGAATATTCTTTGGAGATGTGAGTGTAAAACACAATCCGGATTCTGAACCCAGGACAAAAGGCACGCAAGTTCTTATTAATCGTCTTTTCCTTTCTTTCCTTTGGAGACAGAGTCTTATGTAGCCCAGGCTAGCTTCAAATTCACTGTGTAGGCGAGGATGACCTTGCTCTCCTGATCCTCCTTCCCCCTCCTCCTCCTGAGTGCTGGGATTACAGGTGTGCAGCACTGTACCTGCTTCCTGTAGGGCTTGGGATGGACCCCAGGGCTGCACATATGCTAGGTAAGGGTTCTTACCCACCCCAACCATACAGCCATCCCTTCCCCCCCTTTTTTGAGTCATGGTTGGTCTTATTCTTTAGCCTAAGCTAGCCTTACACTCTCTGACATCCTCCTGCCTCAGCCACCTAGGTGCTGAGATTACAGTCATGCCTCATGGTGCCCGACTTAATACAGCACCTGAGAATCAGTGTTGTAAAGAAAAGGGGTGTTGCCAATGGCTTCCCGGTCCTTGAGGTGGCTCCGGCCAGCAGCGGCTCCCGGGCAGGAAGCTGCATGGGCAGCAGCATGGTTTCACCGTGGGCCGGTCTGGTCTTAGAGCAGAGATCTGTGAGCCGATGAGAACGAACAGAACGAACCATTCTCCAGAAGCAAGGGCAGAGGGCTTGACTCGTTTAATGGGGAAGGGCTCATATATTAATAGCCAGGGGAATGGTCCCTGTACCCCAGGACCATCACTAAAATCTCACTGGTGGGGCTTTCATATTGGGGTTACAGCTTAGGCTTAGGTATTTTTCTGGGGACCAGAGAGATAGACCTTATATGGAAGGGTTTAGTTGAAACTCCAGATAAACATTTTGCCAGATCAGGCGCCCTTGGAGAGGGGTGGTGTTTTGCTGTGGCTTGTGGTCTGTCAGCTATTCTGGAGGGGAGGGGACAGATTCCTGTCAGCTCTTCAGAAGGAGAGCTTGGGGTTCTAAGCATCCTCAGACCCACTCAGCTGGGAGACAACCCCACAAATCAGAAGTTCAAGCCCAGCCCCAGTTACATGAAACCTTGTCTCAAAACACAGCAAAATTTAAAAAAAAATTTTTTTTTAAAAGAAAGACAAATGTTACATGTTTTCTTTCAAACATGGAACCCTCAAAAAGCATAAAGAAGGGGAGGGGGCATTAGGGACAGCAGGAGCTGGGGAGGGGCTGGGGAGGGGGTAGGAAAGGGAGGGTAGACAAGGTCAACCCATGACACATGCATGGATGGAAATACCCCGGTAACACCCACGGATTAGTGCAGTTACTATCTGCTGGCAATTACCAGGGTCATAATTTTTATATTGGTTACATGTTCAAATGATAAGTTCTGACATACTAGGCTAGGTGCACTGTATAATTAAGATGTATCCTATGCACTTAGAAAATGTTGGGAGGAGAGAGTTGGAGAGCTGGCTCAGTAGTTTAGGGCACTGGCTGCTCCTCCAGAGGAACCAGGTGCAATTCCCAGCACCCACAAACCACCTGTGACTCCAGTTCCAGGCAATCTGATTCCCTCCTCTCCTGGTCTCTGCAGGTACCAGTCATACACATGGTACACAGGCAAAACCCTTATACACATAAGATAAAATAAAAGCCGGGTGGTGGTGGCTCAAGTCTTCAATCTCAGCTCTCAGGAGGCAGAGACAGGCGGATCTCTGTGAGTTCGAGGCCAGCCTGGTCTACAGAGTGAGTTCCAGGACAGCCAGAGTTACAACAGAGAAACCCTGTATTGAAAACCAAAAAAAAAAAAAAAAAAAGATTAAGATAAAGTAAAAAAAAAAAAGTGTGTTCACATGTGTGTGTGTGCGTGTGTGTGCGCGTGTGTCTCTGGATGTATGCGTGGAGGCCTGAGGTTGCAAGATATCAGGCGTCTTCCCTTGGCGCTCTGCACCTTGCTACTGCTTTTGCTTTGTTTTTGAGGCAGAGTCTCTCATTGAACCTGAAGCTCACCAGCTCGGCTGGAATGGCTGACCAGTGAGCTCCAGGGATCTGCTCATCCCCACCCCTAGCTCTGAGGTCATAGGTCGCCATGCTGGGCTTTTATGTGATGCTGGGGAATCGAACTCAGGACTCATGCTTGCACAGGCAGCGCTTTGACCAGGTGGTCTCTCTAGCGTCCCCCACATATCTATTTCATTTTTTAAACATAGTCATTAGAGAAACTTACCTAACAGTTGTGATAGTTCACCTTTATACCATCACAGAGACAGAGACAGAAGGGACTGTGGGTTCCGTGCCTGCTGAGGGCACACGGTCATATTATGTCAACCAAAAGTGGGGTTGGAGGTGTGGCTCGGGCGGTAGACTGCTTGCCTAGCTTGCACAAAGCCCTGAGTTCCATCCCCCAAACTGCATAAATTGGACATGATTACTGTTCACCCATAATTCCTGCACTCAGGAGGTAGAGGCAGGAAGATCTGAAAATTCAAGGTCATCTTTGGCTACACAGTAAGTTGGAGACCAGCCTAGGCTACATGAGATCCTGTCTCAAAAAATAAAATACAACAAAGAGATAAAGAGAAAGAAGTTGTATATTGTACCCGTGGCTGGGACTGAGCCCTTCCCTGGAATCCTTAGGGACAGACTCTGGCTGCTGCCCCGAGCCTCTGTCACCAGGAAGTCTGTGCTGTGTCCCTGAACCACACTCCCCCAGCCTCAGGCAGCACAGGCCGGCCGCCTGGCCTGCTCTGGTAGAGTCGACTGGCTTCTAAAGGGCTCCATCCCGCCAAGGCGCTTGGGAAAGACCCAGGGGAGCCACCAGCTCCCAAAATAACTCTCATACCAGTTCCAAGACATCTGTGGGACGGGGAGGAGCTGTGAGCCCCACGGAACACTGGAGAGGCGGGTAGGCCTGGAAATGGGGACAGGAGGGCAGACCCAGAAACAGAGAAAGCAATAGATAGAAAAAAGTAGACGCCAGGCAAGGCCTGGTGTCAGAAGCCTGTCATCCCAACTGTATGGGAGGCTGAAGCAAGGGGGTCACGAGTTCAAGGCCAGCCTGGGAAACTTATGGTGAGATTCTGTTTCAACATAAAGAGTTAACAAAGGGCTGAGGATGAAGCACTGTGGAAGAGTACCTGCCAGGTATGCAGAAGCCCTGAGGTTCAGTCCTGGGAAGGGAGGGAGGGAGGGAGGGGAGGAGAAAGCGGGGAGGGAGAGAAGAAAAGCAGCATTGACAGAGACAGATAATCCTTGAGGAAGACTAGAAGAGACCCATAAGGACATATCCCAGGCTGGGCAACCCCAGCACTTCTCTTTTCTCAAAGGGGAAACTGAGGCCCAGATAGGCTGGGAGAGTTGCCAGGAGAACTCCAGCCCACAGTGAAAATAAAGCCACGTTGCCTCCTGACCTTCACACTTGTCCAGAGCTTACGCAGCTGGCTGCAGGCTCTGACATACTGTCCTACCCCTGCCTCCAGTCCCCAGGGGTTGAGAAATGTCCTCTGAGTGGTCAGCACTAGATGAAGCTTGTGGAATTTCCCCAGCTCGAGGGGGTTGGAGGCCAGTGGAGATCTGAGACTGGCTTGCAACTAAGAAGTCAGCATGGGTAGAAACTGAGGCAGAGGAAGAGGCTGGCACAGAGGAGGAGCATGGGTATTTAGGAAGCAGGAGCTGAAGGGTGCTTTTTGTAGTTGTTGAGAGGGGGTCTCATGTAGCCAAGGCTGGCCTGGAACTCACTATGCAGTTGAGGGTGACCTTGAACTTCTGATCCTCCTGTCTCTACCTCCCAATTGCTAGGATCATAGACATTGGCCACCATGCCCTGTTTATGAGGTGCTGAGGATGGAACTGAGGGCTTCCTGTATGCTAGGGAAGCACTCCATCAACTAAGCCACATCGGCAGCACCTGAGGGTGAGCAGTTTGAACCTAAAGGATTCTTGTTTGGAGACCGTGCTCTAGGTCCGTGACTGAGTCATCCTTCAGTCATTCAACAGACACTGTGGGTTGGGACCTGAGGGGGGAGTCAGAATAGAGGAGAAGGGGTGCTAGGTCACAGGTGGAGACCGAAGCTCTGGGTGAGCATGCTCCTGGGATAGGCGTGGCACTGAAAGGTAATCCCTGAGGGATGGTTTGCAATCTCTAGAGCCAGGTTGGGGGCTCATGGGAGTGTTTGCCCAGGAGAAGAGAGCAAGCTGTCCAGACACAGGACCTGAGAAGACCTGGGGCTTGACATGGAGGCTCGTAAAGCCTGTTTTCCCCGTCCCTCTCCCTCCTCCTGTCTTTTCCTGATCCTTTGAACAGCCTTCCCACTGTCACCCCAGGACTTGGGAAGAAGATGGCAGCTCTGAGAGGGGCTAAAGTCTATCAGGTCTGCTCACCTGACCATCAGGGTCCCCCCCTAAGCCCCACTGGATGTCCCTGCTCTGACCGCTGCCCCCACTTCCCTGGGTTGGAACAACAACGGGACACAAGATTCTTTCAAAAACATTTCCTTTGCAAAATAATCCTCCCAAATATGTTTTTGGAAACCGAACAGGAAGATGTTAATTAAGGTCCCTCCCCAGAGGGGTGCAGGGAGGAAGTGTGGGGGTCAGACACGGGAGCAGGGGCCAAGTTGGCTCAAGAGGACCTGGTCCACACCCAGCTCCACAGCCCTAACATTAACCAGCCTCTCTATCCTCCACTGCCCATAGCAGGACACGGAGGCCAGGAAGGGGCAGTGCATGGCCAAGGTCACAGGTCAGAGGCAGAGGAGGGTGGAGACTCATCTGCAGCCACATGGAGTCTGTGTTCACAGAAAGGCATTTGCACACATATGTTTGAATGTCTGTGCCAAGCAAACAGGGTGTGGGTTGGGAGGCCCTGGGGTCTGTGGGGCTTGCTTATCTGGAGGTGAGCCTGAAGCCTTGGCTTCCTCACATGCTAGTCTGGCCTCCACCCTCTGAAGGAAGAAGTTTGAGGACTGTTTTCTGTTCGGAGAACCCCAACCATCTTCTACACAAGAGCCTTCTGGGTTCTCTGTGGTCCTGAAGGAAGTCTTATTGGACTTTTTTTTTTTCAATTATTTTAAAGATTTAATTATTTTATATGCACAAATGCTCGACCTGCAAGTATGTATGTGCACCTCATGCGTGCCTGAATCCCGTGGAGGTCAGAAGAGGGCATCAGATCCTCTGGAACTGGAGCTATGGATGGTGGTGAGCCACCATGTGGATGCTGGGAATTGAACCCTGATCCTCTCTCTGCAAGAGCAGCCAGTGTTCTTAACCACTAAGCCATCTCTCCAGCTCCCTATCCAGATGTTTCTATCTCAATGAGTTCATGTTCACGTTCTGGGTCACATAGTTGGACGGTCCTAGAGACTGGAGTTTTCTTAGAAGTTTGGAGTTCTAAGCCCTGACGTCTGCTTGGTCATCTAACCAGGGATGCTATCATCCAGCTTGTAGCAGCAGGCTTCATCTGAGTGTGTCGGCAAGGGAAACCAAGGCAGAAGCTTGAAGCAGGAACTGAAGCATAGTCCATGGAGGAATGCTGCTAATTGGCTTGCTCACCCCCAGGCCCACACTCTGCTACCTTTGTTATACAGCCCAGGCCGACCTGCCTAGGGATGGTACCACCCATAGTGGACTGGGCCCTCCTACATCAGTCAGCAACCAAGAAATCCACAGGCCAACCTGATGGAGATATTCTTCAACTGAGGGTCCTTTTCCCCCCAGATGTATCAAGTTGACTACCAAGATAGCCAACAAACCATCCATTCACCCAAACTATCCTCCACCTATCTACCCCTCCATCCATTTCTCTACCGGTCCACCCAAACACTGTATCCATCCACCTATTCATTCACTCATCCACCCCCAGGTGTTCATCCATCTATCACCTGATCCATGACTGCAGCTGTCCATTCATCCATCCAAACATCCATCCATCGTCTATCCATCCATCATCCATCCATCCATCCATCCATCCATCCATCCACTCATCCATCCATCCATACATACATATATACATACATCCCTTCATCTATACATCCATACATCCGTCCTTCATCCATCCTTCATCCTCTGTCCATCCGTTGCCTATCTGTCTCTCTGTTCATCCACGTGGACAGGATGCTGAGTGGGAAGGATCAGAGAGTCATGGGGATTGTGGGAGGAAACAGAATAAGATGAAGCCTCCCATCCCATGGTTAGGCCTTCCCATCCTCAAATCTCCTTCCTAGACTATTGACACATACCTTGGGGACCAGTGGTTGCCTCTGTAGCCTCCATCCTGTCCAGAGGAGGAGCTCCTAGAGTGGGAACTGAAGCATGATGAGCAGCCCCGTGCCTGACATCAGCCTCCAGAAGCCCGTGAGTATTGTCCCGACCCACGGGTAGTACAGGGCCTGCCTATTTCAGGACAGCTCGGTAAGTATGATTGCCTTGTCACTGTGAGATCAGGGCAGATGCCAGCCTTGCGGGAAAGCACCCTTGATCCTTGGCAGGGTACCACAGGCCATCTTGTGGAGGAATAGCTATCACCCTGACTCTGGACCGAGCTTAGGATGATTGACGGGGAAAATGCCTTTTATAAAAGAGAATGGACAGCCGAGCCCTCCCTGGGGGATGGCTCATTCCTGAGCAAAGGGCCCCTGGTCCTCTACCCCTTAACTCCGTGGCCACTACCCTGAGGACAGGACTCTGATACACTTTACTTTTATCCCCCATCTGTCCCTCCTAATCCATGTCCCGCTGTCTCTTTCTGTGGCTCCTTGTCTCTGCCCCCCCCAACCCACTACACCATCCTCTCCCTTCAGAGGCACCCAGAGCCCTCTGCAGGCTCCACTCTATGAGTGTCTTGCCTTGTCCTGCGATGCCTGGGGTTCCTGCCTCCTGCCCAGCCTCAGGACCCACCAGGAACTTCATCCTCCAATAGGATCGGCCCAGTCTGCACAAGCCATCTCCCTGCTGCCCCTAAGACCCTCACTCTCCTGTCTCCCTGTCTGGAGTGCTGAGTTGTGGGCACCCTGAGGTCTCAGAGAAGGACCTAGTGCCCCAGCATCACCTAAATGCCTGTGGCATCTGTTGAGATGTCTCAACAGAAAATGGAGAGAAATCCCCTCCCTGACCCTTGCTAGGCAGTGACTGCCATTGTCCCCAAAGTTTGTCCTGACCTTACTGGATGACTCCGTGTCCCTTGCAGGTTTCTCACATGACCTTTAGCTGAAGAGATCAGTGAGGCCACATGTGGAGTTTCAGCGTGTGCCTCTCAAGGGTGGCAGGAAGGGGCATTGCTAATGATGGACAGTAGCTCAGAGCTCTGTGTCACCCCAGTCCCTACCCCTTCCCGGCACCCTCCCCAGAATCACCTGATGTCCTTGCCAGGACCCAGACAGGTCTGTACCGGGCATCTTCCCGCTGCAGAGATTGAATGAGGCAGAGACAGGCTGTGCGCAGTCACAGAGAGGCTGCTTGACCTTGCCAGCTGCTCGACCCAGGTCCCAGTGTTTCTCTCCCACATGGATGCAGATGGCAGCTGTCCTCCCACAAGGCCTTAGTGTCTCTTATCGCCTCCCCTATGCTTGGCCAGCCGCAGGCCTGCACAGCCCATAGACACAGGGATCCAGGGTCAGTACCAATGTGAGACCCAACTACGCCAGCCTCCACCACAGTTGCCTGCCTCCTGGCTTCCATCCGTACCCCACGACACACACCAGTAGGAGACACTATGGGGGCCAGGAGCCAGAAGGGCTCCCCTAATTTGACTGTAGTCTCCAAAGGCTTTCCGAAGTTGCCCAGTACCCTTACGGCTTCCAAGGGAACAGTACAAGTGTCCCTGGTCCTGGGTGGAGGGGGTTTTGGGGGCTGATAGGGCCACAGAGCTCTGGATAGCATGTGGCTGGGTCACTTATGAGTCCATGTGGGGGTGAGGGGTCTGGGGCCTATAAAAGAGGGGGCTGCTGGGTGAGAGCCTGACAGGCTATCACAGGACATCTGCACATTTCGATTCCTGCCTGTGGTCTCTCGCCTTGTGCTACCCAGACCTTCTATGCTCAGCAATGGGGTGGGTCCCCTCAGGGCAGGGTGGCCCCCACAATGGCTGTGAGACCATTTTAGCTTCTCTAAAAGCACCTACCCCAGTTCCAGTTCTCTTTGGGGCAAGTGGGGAAACTGAGGCCCAATGAGACTCATCCCAGGATAGTCAGGGCCAAGGGCTGCCAGACAAGCTTCCCCTGTCCACTGGGATTCTACAGGGTGAGGCTGCCTCCTGACTGCTGGACCATTTTTCCCAGGCCCCCTCCCCATCACTCCACCCCCATTCCACAAGAGGCACTGGGGGAGGGGAGCACGGAGCGGACCTCGAGGGAGGACACCGGCCCTTAACAAGCTCTTCCCAGCCAGCTCCGCCCTGAACTCCCCAGACCCTTCCCAGGCGGAAAATTCAATTAGTCTCAAGCAACTGCTTTGCTGAGGAGCTAGAGAAAGGGGGCCCAGGGGAAAGGGGACCCGCCTGGCGGCTGTTGTGTGTTGCAGAAGGGGGGGGTCCGGGAAAGGGGGAGGGGGTGCTGGGGAAGGGGGGCTCTGGGGGAGGAGGAAGGGTACCGGGGAAGGGGGTTTTGAGGGCAGGAGTGCTGGGGAAGGGGGGTCCTGGGGAGGGGAAAGGTGTTGGGAAAGGGGGTTCTGGGGAAGGGGGCTCTGGGGAGGGGGGGTACCAGGGGAGGGGGCTCTGGGGAGGGAGACAGGCGCAGGGCACAGAGACAGCCGCCAGAGATCACAGTCATTTGCTTTTCTTACCCTGGCCTCTACCTCTGGGCATCCCTAAATCTGGGTCTGCATAGGTGACACTGGTGTGCACTCCAGCCCCAGGGCCATGCTGATTTTGATCCAGGTTAGCCACAGTGACAAATAGCCCACCCCAAATCCTCCTGGCTCGGAGGCCAGCCTAGAGGGGTGGCATATAGAGGAAGGAACACTCCACTGCACCTGTGAGGCCATCTTCTGTTCATGAGCTGTAGTGTTGCCCCCCCAACCCGAGCCTTCCTGAAACAGGCCTTCTTTCCTATTGGCTCCTTACCTAGTCATCACTCTTCTTTTGCGCCACCACCACCTGGCATCTTTTGTTTTTTTGAGACCAGATTAGTTGATGTTCTGGAACTCACTCTGTAGATCAGGCTGGCCTTGAACTTAGATAGGAACTTGCCTCTGCAGGGGGGTGGGGGGATAAGGGTGGGGGGGATAAGGGTGGGTGAATGCAGCAGACATCCCCTTTTTGAGCTGGTATACTCCTATCTGCCCTGCTATGGCCAGTTCCCAGTGCCCTCTCCTCCACGATGCTCAGAGTGGCTTTAGGGATTGGAGAGGCTAAGCACCGCAGCTTGGCTGCAGTCCGGAGCCTCTGCGTCCTCTGGGGACTTAGGTATCCCATGTTGTACTGTGCTCACACAGAGGACCATCCAGGATGAGATGGATGCTGTTTCCTGTCCATGGAAGGCCTCTCAGAGTCAGGATGGGTCCAGGGTTGATTTGGCTGCGCCTTGCCCTGGCACCTTTTAGCAATACCTTCCCCCTTTGGTCTTCTCGGTTCTTCATGGGGAACAGACAGAGAACCCCTGGGTGGTAGTGGTGCACACCTTCAATCCAGCTCTCTGGAGGCAGAGGCAGAGGCAGGTGGATCTCTGTGAGTTCCAGGACAGCCAGAGTTACAATAGAGAAACCCTGTCTCAAAAACAAACAAACAAACAAACAAATGAAGAACTGAGACCACCCTCAGGAGGGACTCCGGGAACCCACAGGGCACTGTACGTGAGCAGGAGGTACCTGATTATCTGAGACTTCTTTTTGAGCCACTGTGATCCTTGGACAAGGAAGGGAATGCAAGGGGCTTGGGAAACACCAGATGTGAGGAGGAGACATGCTGAGGAATGTGGGTAGCCCCTCCCCCTCCTCAAGAGAGACGGAGGCAGATGGCAGACTTGGGGGGGGGGCACAGAGGGGGAAATGGCTAGCCCTGCCAGAGGCTCTGATGGCGCCCAAAGCTCATCCTCGGAAGCTGAGGGTGGAGGCAGAGCCTGCTCATGTTCCCAGTGTGCCCCTTCCCTCCTGCCAGCTGTGGGCAGCTGGGGCCTCAATCTGCTCTGAGGAAACCCAATACTAACATGATGGGGTGTGGGGCAGGAACCTGAGGTCTCCTAGGTTCCCTGACTCGGGCTACTAGTGATCTGCTGTGACACTCTGTCCCGATCAAAGAGGTGACAAGGGAGAGCCCAGGGCTCGGATCTGACAGGTGACAGGTGATCGCCCCAGAAAAAAACTAAAAGGTACAGTGTAGACAGGGCTCCCACCATAGGTTCTAAGTCTTCAGTCCCCTCCCCCAACAGTTACCACACGGCACACAGCTCTCGTGTGTGTGTGTGTGTGTGTGTGTGTGTGTGTGTGTGTGTGTGTGTGTGTATGTACACCCGTGTGTATCCAAAGAGGACAGGATTCCAGGGCTGGAGAGCTGGATGCTGGGTTGGGGCATTTAGAACCCGAGGACAGAGACATTTACAGGAAAACATTCGTGACTACACATGCCTGCTCTCCCAGCACTGGATGAGAGGTGGAGACAGGAGGATCAGAAATAAGTTCAAGGCCAGCTGGGATACTGAGACTGTCTCAAAGAAGAAGAAGGAAAAGAAAGAGGAGGAGGAGGAGGAGGAGGAGGAGGAGGAGCAGGAGCAGGAGCAGGAGCAGGAGCAGGAGCAGGAGCAGGAGCAGGAGTATCAGTAGGTAAAAGGACTTTTGCCAAGCCTGATGATTTGCGTTGGATCCTGACCCTTGTATGTGTGCTGGGCACACATCACACACATTTTATTATGCACAATAAAAATATTCTTGAGTTGCTGGAGTCTACCACTGCCCTTGAGCCTCAGTTTCCCCATAAGAACAGAGAGCCTTGACCACAGCTCCTTGCTGGGCAAGCTCTTAAAGGCTTCTTTCTCCTACAGGAGTTCCCACCCCACCCATCCTGTGCCATGGTCCCCAAACTGACCAAGGAAAGCATCTGCCTAGAGGTCCCAACACAGAGGCTACTGCTGCCCCAGCCTGGCTCTCCAAACCTCAAACGCTCAGTCTCCGGATGGGGACACTGAGGCCCATCCTGGAACTGTTGGAGCTACTCCTGCCTTGCCTGATGGTTTCCGGGAGCCAGGAAGGAGGGGCCCTGCCCGGAGATGCAGCCAGATGGCTGTAATCCTGCATCAACAGAGGCTTAGACACCTGTTTGGCTCCTTCCCTGTCACTCTGGCCTGCCCAAGCATTCCAGGGCATCTCAGCTTCCAAGGGGCTTTCCCCAGCGCCATAGTGGAGCCTCGGGGCTCTGTCCCTGCCCCGCTGGTGTGAGTACCAGGCAACCTCGGGAGAAGGCTCTGAGGCCAGCTCTGCTTCCATCCCTCCCGCCTGGTCCTGATCTGGTCCTCTTGTAAGCCCTGTGTGAGTTCCCTCCCTACACACTCCTAAGGCCGGAGGTGGCACAGCTTGGGTAAGGGGGGGAAGCTAAAAGAAACCAGAGGTCCCACAAAGTGCCTGAGCTCTGGCAGAAGAGGGGCTTGGGAAGGGGTCTCAGTGAGGAAGGGGGCCAGAGCTGGGCTTTGAGTGTGCTCCCGGGGGGCAGGGACTGGGCAGAAAGAACAGAACGCCCAAGAAGGCAGAGGGGCCAGCATCCCCTGGCAGACAGAGGTCATTGCTGGAGCCAGAGTCACAGGGGGGCTGAGCTAGGGACAGCTGAGAGGGAAGGTCAGCCCTAAAGTCCTAAGGGTGAGGTGGCTTGGGGCACCAGCCCTGACCACCCTACCCATGGGGCCAGCACAAGCACCTTCACTTACAGGCCTTTCCCCTCCAGAGCCCACAGCCCTACCCAGGACCCTCACTAACCCCCTGTTCTGTTGGCACCAAGACAGACTACCCTGGACCCCATAGGGTCTGGGCTCCCCGTAGCACTCGTGAACAGAGTAGACCTCGGGGACACGTGGCTGTGTAGGAGGCGGCGTGGACCCTGGAGAATGTGGGTCAAGCAAGAAGGTAGGACTCACTTTTCCCAGCGTCCCAGCACCTGCCCTGCCACCTCCCACCCCTAGGCTCCAAAGCCCGTATTTCCATGTGAATGGCCGGCCGCAGCCTAGTAAGCTGGTTAACAAGCCCCCAGCCCCACAGAGGGGAGGGAGGGTGTTAACACAGGCCCATTGTCCCGGCTCAGGCTCCAGGTTGCCATGGCACCTGCCTTTGGGCCTGGACTAATCCTTTCTCTGGGTCTTTCTTTGCCCTAAGTCCCACCCCCAAAGCTGGTCTCTGTGACTTGGCTGTGCCCAACAAGGCTAGTTTCTCTGCTGGGGTCAGGAGAGGGCATAAATCCAACCCTCAGGGCCCCTGGCCCCAGTTCTTTGTCCCTGGCTTTGTCCCCATGTCTCTGTTCCTCCAGTTCTCTGGGAACTACTAAGGCGGTGTGGCGGGAACTGGACTCAGCCAGGTGGCCAGTTCCTCTTCTTTGGAGAAGAGGGTCCTCCATCCTGTCCTCTCTGGCCTGCCCTCAGCTCTTGCACACAGTGACTCTATGGTGGTCTCTCTGCTCCTGGAGCGTCCCAGTCCACCTCTCACCTCTTACCTTTGCTCTCGCTAGAGTGTCTGCCCCAGGTGTTCCACAGAAACGCCACCACCATCTCTGAAGTCTTGTAGCTGCATTGAAACTTCTGGGGACAGGGTCTCAGGTAGCCCAGGCTACCCTCAAATTCATTCAGTAGCAAAGGACGACCTTGACCTTCCGATCCTTCAGCCCCCACCTGCCCTGGGCTGGCACCACAGGTCTGAGCCATCACGCTTGGTTCACGGGGTGCTGGGGATGGACCCCAGGGCTTCGTGTATGCTAGGCAAACACTGTGGCCACCGAGCTAAGCTCCCAGCCCCCTTTCTAAAAATTTTTTTTTTTTTTCGAGACAGGGTGACATCGCTCAGGCTATTCTCAAACCCATAACGTCCCTGTTGGGACTACAGATCAGCACCACCACGTCCACCCTACCTGCAGTCACCTCCCGAGTCATTTGACAACTTTCCCTCTAGAATGCCGGTTCTGCTGAGGAAGGAGCTCCACAGCCAAGGGTATGGTTGATTCTTGCAGATGATGAGTGCTCCCTGGCCAAGAAAAAAAGAAAAGAAAAGGAAAGGAAAATAAATGGCTGGTATAGCAAACATGAGGGCGTGAGTTCAGATCCCCAGAACAGCCAGGCATGGGAGTCTGTCTGCTTGTAACCCCAGCCTCCATATCTGGGGCGTGGGCGGAGACAAGAGGATCCCTGAAGCTCCTTGGCCAGTCAACCCACTTGACTCAATGAGCTCCATGTTCAATTAGAGATCTCATCTCAAAAAAATGAAGGTGAAAGCCAGTCATGGTGGCACACGCCTTTAATCCCAGCATGCAGGAGGCAGAGGCGGGCAGATCTCTATGAGTTTGAGGCCAGCCTGGTCTCCATAGCAAGTTCCGGTCCAGCCAAGGCTGCATATAGAGCCCTTGCCTCAACCAAACAAAAGAAAGAGTGGAGAGCGATTAAAGAAAAATGCTCTACACCCATCTTAGGCCCCCACGTACATAGACATACACGTGCATGCACAACTATTCCCACACATACACAGACCCCACACACCCCACACATATGGACTCACAACAGTAAAGCGAATTTGCATGCTAATGAGGCAGATGTGTTTGTTTTTACATAAAATCTCAATCAAATACTTATTCTTCAGAGTTGATCAATACTTGGACTCTTTGATGGTCAATGCCGAGAACATCACTTCGTGAAAACATCATACAAAATGGTAGAGCATGTTTAGAATCATTTCAGAAATTGTTGGAAATTCTGTCCTAAATCACAAGCCAAAGTTCATTAACAGTTTTTCAATAGTCAGTTGCTATACCAGCACTTTCTTTTTTTCTCTTCTTTTGGTTTTTCAAGACAGGGTTTCTCTGTTGTAACTCTGGCTGTCCTGGAACTCACTCCGTAGACCAGGCTGGCCTCGAACTCACTGAGATCCACCTGCCTCTGCCTCTGCCTCCCGAGTGCTGGCACTAAAGGCATGCGTCACCACTGCCCGGCTTGGGAAGTATTTTTTAAACCATTCTGTTTCAAGAAAAGCAGATGCTTTTGTATGTACAGGTAATGCAGTCCATAACATACGATAGAGGGGCTGGAGGGAAGGCTCAGTGGCTAAGAGAGCTTGCTGCTCTTCCAGAGGACCTGAGTTCAGTTCCCAGCACCCATGTTGGGAGGACTACAACAGCCTGGAACTCCAGCTGTCCTGGACTCCATGGGCTCTCGAACATATGTGGCTCACACACACATCTCACTCACACACACACACACACACACACACACACTCACACACACACACACACATCTCATACACACACACATCTCACTCACACACACACACACACATCTCACACACACACATACACATCTCACACACACACACACATCTCACTCACACACACACACATCTCACACACACACATACACATCTCACTCACACACACACATCTCACACACACACATACACATCTCACACACACACACACACACATCTCACACACACACACACACATCTCACACACACACATCTCACTCACACACACACACACACACATCTCATATACACACACATCTCACACACACACACACATCTCACACACACACACAATCTCACACACACACATCTCATACACACACACATCTCACACACACACACACATCTCACACACACACACACACACACACATCTCACACACACACACACATATCACACACACACACACAATCTCACACACACACATCTCACTCACACACACATCTCACTCACACACACACATCTCACACACACACACATCTCACTCACACACACACACATCTCATACACACACATCTCACACACACACACATCTCACACACACACACACATCTCACACACACACATCTCACACACACACACATCTCACTCACACACACACACATCTCACACACACACATCTCATACACACACACATCTCACACACACACACATCTCACTCACACACACACACATCTCACTCACACACACAATCTCACACACACACACATCTCATACACACACACATCTCACACACACACACACACACATATCTCACACACACACACACACACACAATCTCACACACACACACATCTCATACACACACACATCTCACTCACACACACACACACACACACACATCTCACTCACACACACACACACACACATCTCACTCACACACACACACACACACATCTCACTCACACACACACACACACACATCTCACTCACACACACACACACACATCTCACTCACACACACACACAATCTCACTCACACACACACACACACACACACATCTCACTCACACACACACACACACACACACACATCTCACTCACACACACACACACATCTCACTCACACACACACACACACACACACATCTCACTCACACACACACACACACACATCTTACTCACACATACATATGCTCTCTCTCACATACACAATCATAAACACCTTTACACAAGGGTTTTAAAAATCATAATATTTAATAGCCTCTAACCTGAGCCAAGGTCTTTGAGGCCTGTGTGCAGTACAAATTCTCATATTGTGTGTTCAGAAGCAAAGCTGCAGCCAGCAGCGAAGCTGTAAGCTCCAACCCGGGCAAGTACTGTCAGGAACGCCATGGGCTCATTATGCATTTAATTTTGGATAAATTTTTGTTCCTGTATGGTCAGAAAACTTTTGCCAAATTTTTACAACCCCCCACCCCCGTCCCATTCAGTTATGCGTAGGATTGCAAGCCCGAAGCTCATCTGTCTATCCAGGCTGCTCCCCATCACTAGCTTCCGCTGCTTCCACACTCCCGGGGTCGGGGAGCTAGTCCCTGACGGTTCTCAAGGGAGAACGTGCCAGTTCTGGGCGGTCACCTAGGTGACTAGAATACAGAACGTACCTGGACCATAGTCATCCTCTGGAGTTGAATGAGAGTGACAGAGAGCGTGGTGGGATGGGGGATGGGGTGGAGTGAGGTGGGGGGAGTTGGGGGGGTGTGCTCATGGTTATCTACAGCTTCACCCATTGGTTGAAATGTTTTGGTGAGCTGGGCTTGGTGGGGCACGCCTCTAGTGCCAGCACTTGGGAGGCAGAGGCAAGTGGATCTCTGTGAGTTCGAGGCCTATGTAGTGAGTGCCGGGGCTTTGTAGAGAGAGACCCTGTTTTAAAACAAAACAACAACAAAAAAAAGGACCTTCCAAACAAAAGAAATGTTATGGTGATTTTGAAAGGCGAATGTCTTCATTTTGCAGCAGAGAAAACGGAATCTCGAAGGTAAGAGTGGAGCCTCAGGAGGTGGACAGAGCCTGACTTCTGACCCCAGGACCTTTGCTCAACTTTCTGGCCAGACAGAGGTGCTGCAGCCTTGTTGCCTCTCACTGGCTCAGCTCAGGTGCCTGGGCCAGGGGAACTCTGGGTAAGACAGGCGAGATGGTGTGGATGGTAAAGTGCTCGCCGCGCACACGAGAAGACTGGAATTCCATCCCCAGAGCCTGTGTAGAAGAGCTGGGCGCCGTCGTGACATGCGTTTATGTTCCTGTTGTCAGACTTAGGGGGTCACAGCCTGAGCCCCAACAAACCAGGTTCAGTTACCCCCCAATATAGCAAAAAGCAGAAAGAGAGATGTATTCACTGTGGCTACATTGGGAAAACGGACAAAGAGATCCTGTTCCCCCCTCTTCTGCCCCCCATCCTGTTCCCCCCTCTTCTGCCCCCCCATCCCCAGTCTATGCCTGGGGTCCTGAAGTGAAATCGAGGACTCGCTAGAGGCCAGAGCTACACAGAGCTCAGCAGTGCTGGTCAGGCGTGGTCCCAGCCACTGCTGGTCCGTCCTTGCCTCTCCTGTCAGGTGGTCTGCCACCGCAAGTCTCCTCCGAGGAGGCAGATGTCATCTCCCACTGACCCGGGCTTTGCTTCTTTCCTGCCAGTGTACTATCTATGGGGAGGTAGCCAGGAGGTTCCCTGGGGCTCATTGGCCAGCCAGGCTAGCCTACTGGCCAGCTCCGGTCTGAAAAGACTATCTCAAAGGAGGTGAACTGTGTTCCTGTGGCTGATGCCTAAGGTCCACGTATGTGGACATATGCCCACACGTGCGTGCAACATACAAACACACACGAATGGGCACACACAGCCACAGACACACAAACACCGATGGCCACACACACACACATGCACATGCACACACAGACACACGAATGGGCATACACACACAACAATGGCCACACACACACACATGCACACACACGTACACACTTGTGCACACACATTAAAAAAAAGATGAGGGTTCAGGATGGGGGATTCCTAAGCAGACTCAGTTTCTCATTCGCCACAGGGGATTCCTCAGGGCCCCAGCAGCAACCCCTCCCCCATCCTCTATACCCCAACTTGGGAAGGGGTTGTCCGCTGCTCTCCTTGAGAAGGGGCTGGGGAGACACACTGGGGGGTTTCTCCCTGCACTGCATGGGCAAGAGCCAGATTCCCAAACTCTCCGGGGAGATGGAGGAAGATTCAACCTGGAAGCCATCATGTTGAGGGTCCCTGGTCACCTCCGACCTGCACTTCCTGTGTGTCCCCAGGTCCTCAGCCAGATGTGCAAGTAGAGTTCCCTGACAAATGGGAGCCTTCACAGTCCGGAGAGGACAAGTGACTTGTTCAAGGCTACGTGCCGCTGCTGTCTGCAAGATGCGTGAATGAATGAATGAATGCACAGGTGTGTCGGAGAATAAGTGAATTTATGAATCCCTAGCGGAGGGCTCTGGCTTCCTTGGGATCCTCCAGTGGGGTGGCAGAGGACAGACAGCCTTTGCCCTCTGGACCCCTCCCGCCCACCCGCCACTGGTGAGGCCAGGCAGCCTCTCATGAAGGCTGGCAGAGGCCTCTCTGGGCCCATGGATCTGCTGTGTGTGGGCGTCTGGGCCCGGAGCGGAGCCGGGCTGCGAGTCGGAGCAGGCCCACACTTTGGGAACTCACACAGCTTCCCGCCTGTTGCAGCTGGAGGTCTCCACCCCCAGCTATGCCTTCTGCTTCTCCCCTGGCTAGTCTGCCCAGCAGCCAAGCCGGTGAACCCCTGGATAGAGGGTTGCATTTTTGAGCCTTGGTTTCTCAACTCAAATCATTGCTTTGGAGAAATGCAGCCATTTGGGCCTGCTTGGGTGGACTCGGGAACCCCACAAGGAGCACAGGCTCAGCTAGGGTGTCTCTAGGGTCAGATAGCTCAGGGGGGCACAGCTGAGGTGTGACAAAGCAGGGATCAAGCTCCTGCCCACAGGCCTGGGCTGAGTGTGTGAGGTGGGGTGAGGGGACCTCGATACACTGGCTCATCGATCTCACAGAATCCTCCTAACATTCCCATTTTACAGCTGAGGACACTGAGGACACTGAAGCACAGAGAGGTTGCTCCACTCACCTAGAGTCACCCAGCGATTAACTAGCAAAGCTAAGTTTGTTTGTTTTGAGACAGGGATCTCATGTAGCCCAGGCTGACCTCTCATTTACTATGTAGCCAAGGATGCATCCCTCGAACTCCTGATCCTCTTGCCTTAACTTCCCAAATTCTAGACTTACAGGGGTTTATGTGGTGCCGGGCTAGAACCCAGGGCTTTGTGCATGCCGGGCAAGTCCTCTACCAGCTGAGCCACACCCCAGCCTGGTTTTACCTTGGAAGTATGACTCTAGGAAACAGATGACTAACAGGTAGACTCCCTGGTTCAAAGCTTCTAGCTTCTCTCTGCCTCAGTTTCCCACTGGGATCCCAGCTCAAACCCAAAGCAGGCACGGATTCCTCAGGGACAGCTTTAAAGGGTGTGGGGTCCCTCTCCCCAAACACACAATGAAGGTTTTTTCTTTCACTACCTGTAACAGGATCATCACCCTGGCTCCCCAAGGAGAAGTGGGTGACACTGGCAGGCATGGTGGCCCTGGGGGGTGGGGTGGGCACAGGGGTCGTGGGAAGGGACCTCAGAGGATATTTTTGCAGACACACCTGGGCGGCCTCTCCTCTCTAGGGACGGAGAGATGGCATCAGGTCTGGCTGGGCTCGCCCGTGACCAGATGGCCACCCCACCCGAACACTGTCCCTGGAGGCGGGGCCAGAGCCGCCCGTGGCCCCTGGGGAGTGACCTTCCCTCGCTCCTCTGCAAGAGGCAGAGGAACCGGCTGTGTGAGACACCTGAGCTTGCTGACCAGGCCTCCCAGGGGGCGACAGCCTGGGGGCTGGGAGGCCAGGCGAAGGCTGGTTCCCACCGCCTCCTGAGACAAAGCCACGGCAGAATCAGGTCAGCAGGTGGTGGGGCGAGCTGTGAGCCTGCCCAAGCCACATCTGCTGGCCGAGGGTCTTGAGACTTCTTGGCCTTAGTTTCTGTCCTTGGCTAAGGAACGCTGAATGGGGCTGCGGCTCAGTTACTAGAGTGTTTGCTTAGGCGCCCTGGGTTCTGTTCCCAAGGACACATAAACAACGCAGGGTAAGGCACACCTGTAATGAATGAGGTGTTCTGGGAGATGAACCAGGTTATATCCGGCATGGGTGAATCTGCTGCAGGTGACATCTTCCGGCTTCTGGGACATTCCCAGGGAGCCTGCCCTCACTCCTGAAGATCTGGTGGTCCCTTGCCCAGCCCTCATGCCTGGACTTGAGGGCTAGATGTGAGACGGTCATTTGTAGAGTCCTCAGCAATCTGAGGGTGAAGGGTCATGATAGGTTTGTCTCTTGAAGCAGGCTGGTCTCGGGGATCCTCAGAATGAACAGGAGCTCAGGGACATTTGGTCTGTCTGTCATCTGGGGTGGGACTGCGGGTCACAGTTCCAAGAGGCAGGCCCTCTGAGTTGGCACTCCAACCTGCACCATGGCGGCGGGGAGTGGGGCACTTGTTGTGTAACTGTCTCTGCCCTGTACCTGCCCCCTGGTCACCTGTCTTACCTCATCAGAAGGGGACCTGCCGACCCCCATACAATCTCTCTCTGCCTCAGTTCTCTCTCTCTTCTCTTCTTGGTCTCTCACCACACTGTCCTCTCTCTCCCTCTCTCCTGTCTTTCTCACTTTTTCTCTGTCCTACTCTACCCCGGGCTCAGCGTACCACACTCTCCCCCCTAAGAAATAATAAACCTTTGCTAAAACTCACCAGCATCCACGCATCTAAACTCCGTCCCTCACCTCCATGCGCATAGAGAATTATTACAGTGGTGTCCACCCCAGTCTCCCACAGGAGAAGATGTCACCCGTGGCTCCTGAGGCAGGAGAGCTAGCTTAGTAGTGAGGGGAGAGCCAGTCTCTCAGGTCCTGTCTTTTATAATGGGATGGTTAATAGCACCCCAAAAGGTAGTTCAAGTTCATGCCCCTAAAAGGGGCTCAGTGAGCCGGATGGTGGTGGCGCACGCCTTTAATCCCAGCACTCGGGAGGCAGAGGCAGGTGGATCTCTGTGAGTTTGAGGCTAGCCTGGTCTACCGGAGTGAGTCCCAGGACAGCCAGAGTCACAACAGAGAAACCCTGTCTCGAAAAACAAAAAACTAAAATAATAATAACCATAGGGCTCAGGGAGTAAAGACACTTCACTAAGTCTGATTTCAATCTATGGACCCACATGTAGAAGGAGAAAGGAGACCCCTGGGAGTTGTCCTCTGACTTCTACAGGTGTGTCATGAGAGCACACTATCATACACATACATGCAACGGATAAATGCAAACAAACAAACCCCACAAAACACCTTTTTTTTTTTTTTTTTTTTTTTAATAAAAGAAAGGGACCTTGTTTGGAGAAAAAAAAATCATTGAGGTCTCCATGAGAAACTGGCTAAGTCTCCATGAGGGAACTGGAAATTCAGTGAGAAGCCTTGCTCTTGGTCAACCTCAGGGCCTTTGCCCGTGAGATCTCCTATCCCGAATGACGAGCCCACAGCCCTCAGGCCACGCTCCATGCTGGCCTCGGAACAGACGGTGGTCATCAGAGAGTCAGAATCGCTTTGACCTTGAGAACTGGGAGAGAATCAGTTTCTGCTAAATCTACCCAACTGGTACACAGCTGTTACAGCAGCTCTGAGCTCATCTTCTAGCGCCTAGGAGGGGAGGGAACTGGGGAGCCCACCGGGTACCACTCGGGCAAACGGCAACCTTCCACGGATGAGAGGAGACACTCCGCAGACGGGAGCCCTAGCTCAAGTTTTAGCTCATCAGTCCAGGAGGACTATGGGTCACTGCGGGACAGATCTCCTGGGCTAATAAGGACCCCTGCTCCCCCAAAGACCGGAATGGGTGCGAGTCCAGCTAAAACACTTGTTGCCACCTAGGAGTGGGAGGTGGGCTCCTGCTAACCCTGAGCTTCTCACAGCCTGGGGTTTCTAGCTCTCTGAGGAAATGTGTCCCTACTCCCAGCCCAACCCTGTTCACCTCTGACCTAGGAGCCCCAATTCCCTGCAAAATTAAACCTTCTCATTCATCAAGCCCAGCTCTGACTTATGCCACACAGACTCTCCCTGTGAGAGCCACTGTAGGAACACAGGACCTCAGTTGGCCACAGGGCCTTTGCACTAACTAGATGGTTCCTATGATGATGTTCCTACAGGCTCAGGACACCCTCCATAGCTCAGTCCGTATGTCCACTGGCCTGCCTCATTGCTGCCTTCTCTGCCTCCTACCCACAAGCAGTAGGACCCTAAGACCCTCTTGTCTCAGCTCCCTGAAGGCTGATTACAAGGTATAAATCACCTGCTCTCTGTCCTCTTTTCTTTCTTCCTTCCTTCCTTCCTTCCTTCCTTCCTTCCTTCCTTCCTTCCTTCCTTCCTTCCTTCCTTTTGTTTTTGCTTTCTCGAGACAGGGTTTTCTCTGTTGTAGCTCCAGCTGTCCTGGGACTCACTTTGTAGACCAGGCTGGCCTCGAACTCACAGAGATCCACCTGTCTCTGCCTTCTGAGTGCTGGGATTAAAGGCATACGCCACCACTGCCCAGCTCTGTGCCGTTTCCAAAAAGAAATTTAAAATTAAATTTACTTATTTGTGTGTGTTTATTATGGCGTGTATTACGAGTATCCGCAAGCATGTATGAGCGTTCTGTGCAATCCTGGTGGCCACAGAGGTCAGTCAGATCCTCTGGAACTGGAGTTATGGATGATTGAGAGCCACTGTGTGGGTACTGGGAACAGAACCTGGGTCCTCTTCTGCTTGTGCGTGTGTGGAGGAATTGAGACAAGGTTTCTCTGTGTAGCCCTCGCTATCCTGGGACTCACTCTGTAGATCAAGCTGGCCTCAAAAATTAGGGCTCTGCCTGCCTCTGCTTCCCAAGTGCTGGGATTAAAGGTGTGCACCACTACTCAGGGAGATATATTTTCTATGTTTAAACAATTGCGTAGAATCCCACAGTGAGGGGCTGGGTGTGCCCCAGTGGTAAAGCACTGCCTAGCATGCTTACGGTGGACACCAAAGTCACAAGAGCCCTGATCCTAACAGTTAACTCTGCAGGCCCCAGTCCTGACCTGACTGTGGGCCCCAAAGCTCACAGTGGCCATCTCTAGCCACGATCACTCCTTTGGACTGAAAACACTTGGTGAATGTGTCCAGTGAGGGGGGTGGTTGCTGGAGGAAGAAGCTGAAAAGGGAGCTACCGGAGCAGGGATGGAAGCCAGGCAGGCATGGGATGGAAAAGGACCGGTTCTCCTCTTCTCTGAAGTGATGTGCTCAGACCTTCACTGCGGGCTGAGGTCAGGGAACCGTTCCTTGGGGAAGAAGCCACGGAGGGTCTGACAGACTCTGTAGGTGCTGACTCAGCCTCAACAACCACACGGCATGACTTATAGGCATGGCTTTCTGGATCTGCCAACCTCCTGTCCAAGTCTGTCCTGGTGCTGGAAGTGAGTGAGCATCAGGTCAGGACCACACTCAGGACCCAGTGCCGCTCACTGCCAGGCTCGGCCTGTATCTGCCTGTCTAGGGCCAAGGTCTCACCTCATTCCTGACTCTCTAGCTAGGCTGGGGGAAGCATCTGTCTCCAGGCTGCCTGAGCACCTTGGGCATGTGCATACAGAGAGCAGGTGCACCTTGTACACCGTGTCCAACAGGCTCACGTATATGTGCAGGAGCACAGAAGCATTATCTGTGGATACCTGCTCAGCCTTGCACACTGAATGTGTGCCAACCAACAGAGGTGCATCTCCACTAGACTCCCAGATTCCTGCAACTATCCCAGCATGCTCCAGGTGTGGCTAGTACCAGTGCTCCCTTCTACTCCCAAGGTATCCCAGATTAGGAATTGGGGAATGTAACTCAGCAGTAGAGCCCCTGCCTAGAATCCTACTGTGAGGGGCTGGGGTGTGGCTCAGTGGTAGAGCACCTGGCTAGAATCCCCCAGTGAGGGGCTGGGGTGTGGCTCAGTGGTAGAGCTCCTGCCTAGAATCCCCCAGTGAGGGGCTGGAGTGTGGCTCAGTGGCAGAGCACCTGCCTAGAATCCCCCAGTGAGGGGCTGGGGTGTGGGTCAGTGGTAGAGCACCTGTCTAGAATCCCCCAGTGAGGTGGTGGGGTGGCTCAGTGGTAGAGCACCTGCCTAGAATCCCCCAGTGAGGGGCTGGGGTGTGTCTCAGTGGTAGAGCACCTGCCTAGAATCCCCCAGTGAGGGGCTGGGGTGTGGCTCAGTGGTAGAGTCCAAGGCCCTAGGTTCCATGTTCAATATCAAAAAATAACTTGTCCTAGTTTTGGTAATAAACCGTATGATCACCTATATTGTGCAATGAGGCACCAAGAGAAGCCAGATGAACGTATGCACAAGGCCAACAAGCAGGTCTTCTACCCTCAGCTGGAGGCTGAGGGTATCTATGCGGGCCTAGGTGGGTGAGGACACAGTCAAAGAGAGCAAGAAGAGCTGAAGAGAGTCTCAAGATCAGGGAAATGGGGCCGAGGGTCCTGTCAGGGTTTCTGTATGCATCTGTGTAGGTTGTACACCGACTGAGGTCATACACTGGAGGGCCAGCTGTTTCACGCAGAGGCCGCTCCCTCTGCACACAGCAGTGGCCCTGGGCAGTCAACAAAATGTGTGACAGACCTGGGGGTTCATGCCTTCCCTGGTGCTCTCTAAGGTTGCCAGTGTTTCCCCAACCCCTGTTTCCAAACAGCCCAGGGGATGCTGGGACCCAGCTTGAGGCCTGGGCTCTAGGGGCAGGCAGGCCAGGCTCTGTCTGGCTGGGAGGCCTTGGTTCCCAGGCCACCACAATAGCCACACAGCAGGGGTCCCCGGGGAGGGAACCTAATCTTGGGCTATTGAAGACCTGAAAGCCATGGTCCCTGCCCCAGCGGGCAGACGCGCCTGCCTGCCCCACCTGGGACACCTGATCCACCATTGGACCTGCCTCAAAGGGGGACACTGTCCCTCCAGGGTCTCCTGCCCCGAAGCACAGACAAGGAGGGAAACTGGGTCGCAGGGATAGAGTAACAGCCATGGCTGTCTTGGATGAGACAGGAGGGAGAGATGGCCCATTGCAGGACAAAGATGAGGATGAGGCAGTCTGGAAGAAGAGCTGCAGGGTATGAGAATGACAGCCCCAGGAGGGCTGATGTGAGAGACCACAGCCTCCCACCCCCAACTCCCTCACCCCCCATCCCCCGCACCCCCGCCATGCTGCAGAGTGGACTGGAGAGTCCGGCCTCTGCCAGTGCACATCCATTTTAGAACCCGTTCCTGAAATGTACAGCAATTCCTGTGTGTGGCCTAAGGCAGGGCCTGCCTTTCTAGCTCCACTCTTCTCATCTGTGAAATGGGACTTTAGCTGTAAAGCTCTGTGGTTCCTTGTGCATCTGCTAGGAAGGGTTATATATCCAGGGAACCCTCCTTTGCGTTTGGGTGGCTACCACTCTCAGGCACCAGATTGTGTGCAGGACTGGATGGGGCCGGGGGGTAAAGAGAAGGATGGGTGAGCAGGAAGCAGACACTGAGCAGGGAGGTGGAACCTTCCTGGTAGAGGTGAAGGGTGAAAACGGAAAGTTCCAGAAGCCACCTAAGGTTTTCAGCAGCAAATGGATGAGAGAGGTCATTGGACCTAAAATCACGGTGGCCTCCAGAGGAGGGGTCAGACCAGAGCCCATCTATAGGATCCTGGGAAGTCAGCCTTCATTGCTCACCAAAGTCCACCCTCTGGCCACGGGGCTGGCATGGGACTGTGGTCTAGGGAAAAGCGGGTACAGAAAAATGCGTGTGTTATCACCGTGCCGTGGCCTTGGCTCTGATGAGGCACTCTTGGGCATCAAGAGAACTGCCGTGGGCAGGTGAGGAACCATCAGACACCACTGAGCCGGACCGGTCCTCTCTGGCAGGTGAGTGGTTGTGTAGAACGACCCCAAGATTGCCCTGAGCACCAGGCACATGGCTGCTTCCTCTGGCAGGGGTGTATTGCATGGCAGCTGCCATCCCTATCATGGTCTCCTTCCCTCCAAGTGTACTAGACAGAGACGGGGGACTGTCTGGGATCCGACCCCTCTTCTGGGCAGACAGTGTGTGGGGACAGTATGGGGAGCCACACCCAGGTATGTTTGAGATGCCCCCACCCACGCTGTGTGACCCAAGTTGGTTCACTTCCCTCTCTGAGCCACTGTGGCTTCCTTATTTATAAAATGAGGCTAGAGGAGGGAGGGCTTCTATTTTCTCATTCCTCATGCTCTTACCATCAAGGACCCCCCCCCGCCCCCAATCTCCTGCCCTGTAACTAGCAAAGCAGGAGAGGTACTTTATCCTGAGGTACTATGTGGGGAGCTATGGGAACCTGGGAGCACCAGTGTTGGGTGGCAGGGTCTGTGAGGAGCTCCCCCCCACCCCCCCCACTAGGCAGGAGGGCCCCCCCAACTCACCCAGGCCAGCCGGGAACTGAACCTGGCAGGCATGAGGCCCAGTTCCGTCTGTGGCTGAGGCTTGTGTCAATACATGCCTTCCTGTTTTGGAGATTAAACCTTAGCTGAGCAAACAGCTGCGCCAGGCCCCTCCCTCCACTGGGTCCTCAGCCTGCTCCACCTGGAAGCCCTGCGGGTGCCAGGGACAGGTGGGGAACGACTCTGCCACTTCTGTCCTCTCCAAGCCCTGGTTGAGACCCCCCAAGCTGCCTGGCTTCTGTCCCAGGGTCCCCAGCCCATCAAGGCCACTACCTGCGGAAGCCCCCAGTGCGATCCTTCCGCTCTTGGCGGCCACAAGTCCTGACTGCTGCTACATCCTCTGCCCTTGAGTGACCTTCTGCAAGAAGGCTGGGAGAAAGCAGCTCCTGGGCCACACTGGCCACTCGTGGGCACATGCCCAGCTCATGAGGAACCCAAACATGGCAGGAAAGTCATCCTGGAGAGCCCCTGAGGGGAGGCCTGCCACTTCTCAGCAGTTGCATTGTGGGTGAGATTCTTTGTGGGATCCCACGTCCTGTGTGAGTGATCTGAGTGGCTTAGCAGCACCCTGGCTTTTCCTTAATACTCAGAATATGTACATTTCTCCCCAGCTGTGCTTGCAAATTATCCCCATGCTGGGGATAGAATCAAGGGCTTTGTGAGCCACACCTCTGCCTTCTTCCCCTACTAGGGATTCTAGGCAGGTGCTCTACCCCTGAGCCACACCCCAGCCCCTCACTGGGGGATTCTAGGCAGGTGCTCTACCACTGAGCCACACCCCAGCCCCTCACTGGGGGATTCTGGGCAGGTGCTCTACCACTGAGCCACACCCCAGCCCCTCACTGGGGAATTCTGGACAGGTGCTCTACCACTGAGCCCCAGCCCCAACTCATTTCTCCAATTGTGATAACCAAAACTCTTTTCTGACATTGTCAGTTTTCCAGGACCAGAATCACCTTGGATGAAACCCACTGGGCCACAAGTCCTGAAGACAGCAAAGGAACAATGTGACCCTGGCTACAGAGAGAGAGAAGAGCTTCAGAAGCCCTGCCTCCCTTCCAAGCTAGCTTCAGCTCATCTCTGCAGCCTGGAGCCTCTGTCCCCTCCCTGTGGGAACCCTGAGCTACTTGGCCATGCCTGCTCCTGCAGTCCTCCCTCCTGGCCCCAGTCTAAACTCTGTTAACTAAGGCCTCCTAAGGAAGCTAGAAAAAACACAAAAGCTGGCCAGGCCCCTCCCAGCTTTCTCCCTCTGAAGGCTCAGAGGACAGGCAGACATAGAGGCTCAGGGTGAACACACACAGATGGAGGACTGACAATCATTTCTTCCTGTATGCAGTTTGTTGCATTTCCCTTGGGCTTGCTGTAGCTCCTTACTCTCTCTCATGTGGCATCCTGAGCCTGAACTTCAGGCTCCAGCTCACTCTAGTTTTTTCTCCCACTGGGTGCCACCCTCACCCATGCCTAAACATACGACCTCTCCAGACCTGACAGGATCCCTTCACCTGCCTGAAGTGTCTAGTCCCCATGCTGGGTCAACAAGATGACTCACAGAAACCCAGCGCACGCCTTTAATCCCGGAGTTTAGGAGTCAGAGGCAGGTGGATCTTCGAGTTTGAGGCCAGCTTGGTCAACAGAGTGAGTTCCAGGACTGCCAGGGATATACAGAGAAACCCTGTCTCAAACGCCAAAACAAAACAGACTCAGGGGGTTAAGGCACTGGCCACCAAGCTTGAGGACCTGAGTTTGATCCCTGAGACTGACACGGTGGGAGGGGGGAACAGACTCCCACAAGCTGTCCTCTGACCTCCACATACATGTCTATGCACACACATACACACAGAGATAAAATAAAAAGAGATATCATAAAACAATTTTTCCCAATTCCCCATGCTAAGCCAAGAATAGTGGTTTATACCTGTGATGAGGCTAACCCATCACTCTGGGAGCTGAGGCAAAAGGACTGCTTCAAGTTCTAGGCTAGCCTGGGATACATCCAGAGATCTGATGTATGAGTTAGTAGGAGCTAAGGAGTAGGCTCCATGGGTAAAGTGCCTGCCATGAAGGCAGGAAAACCTTAATCCAGATACCCCGCAGGTGTGGTGGTACACACCTCACCTGTAATCCCAAGGCTGGGGATGGTGTAGAGGCAGCTGAGTCCCAGGGAGCTCGGGCCAGCCGGTCTACCTGAACTGATAAGCTCAGGGTTAGTGAGAGACTCTGCCTCAGAAGGTAAGGTGGTAGAGGAAGACGCCTCATATAGATGACTGCTCTCCACACATGAATTTACAGAGGAGCACACCTGAACATACACACACACACTCCTGCAGACACACACACTCCTGCACACACAGACATACACACACACACCTGCACACACACACACACACACAGATTACACACACACACTCCTGCACACACACACGCCTGCACATACACACACACACACGCCTGCACACACACGCACACACACATATACACACACACACACCTGCACACACTTGCATATGCACACACACTCCTGCACACACACACACGCCTGCACACACTTGCATATGCACACACACTCCTGCACACACACACGCTTGCACACACACACACACACACACTCCTGAACACACACACACACACACTCCTGCACACATACACACACACACGGACACGGACACGGACACATATATCCCTGCATATACACACCCTTGCTCACATACACACCTGTACACACACATACACACCTGCACACACAATACATACCTGCACACACACACACATACACATACACACACACACAAACCCCTTCACATACATACCCCTGCACACACACACTGCCACGCTCACACACACACACACACACACTCAACACACACTTGCACACACATAGGCAAAACCAGTAAATAAATAAATTTAACCCATACCAAGCAAAGTTGAGAATAAAGCAAGCTAGGGGAGAGAATGGGTGGACAGTCAGACAGACAGACAGACAAATGAGTAGAAGTGAGCCCGTGGTTGACTGATGCTGTGGTGGTAGCTTGTCTCTCTGGAGGTGTGATTGTCATTCTGGTATGTAGCCTCCCCCTTTCCCATACCAGCCTGGATTACCTTAGATGCCATTTCTATCCCACCCTTAAGAAGATGAAGGAAGTTGGGCCTAGTGGTGAAAACTTGTCATCCCAGTTACTAGAGAGATGAAGCAGGAGGATTGCCAGTTTGGAAAATTTAGTGAGATTCTGTCTCAAAATAGAAAGTGCAGAGAGAGCTGGGGGTATAGCTCAGTGGTAGAGCACCTGTCTAGAGTCCCCCAGTGAGGGGCTGGGGTGTGGCTCAGTGGTAGAGCACCTGCATAGATAGAATCCCTCAGTGAGGGTTGGGGATGTAACTCACCAGCAGAATACCTGCTCAGCATATTGAGGTCCTAAATTCAACCCCTAGTACTACTAAATAATATATAAATAAAAATTAAAGGAGAAGGGTCAACATCAGACCACTTTACCAAGGAAGAGCTGATGGTCAGGGAGAGACTCCATCGTTCAGTAAGCAGGGTCCCATTTGAGCTGAGACTGACCTCTGCTGCCACCACTCAGCTCAGAGTCTTCTCCCACTGACTGGGAATGGGGTCACGACCAACAGGCTCCAGTACCACCCGGTCCACCCCTGCCTGCCTGTGGCAGCTGCACAAACTGGCCATTCTTGGAGAAACAAAAGCTGGCTGGGCCGCAGTGGCTCTGGCGTCTTCCTCAAGGATGTCTGGCCTCTGCAGCATGTCAGGAAGTAGATCTGGGTGGTGGTCAGACACTATCACTGGGGATTGCAAATCACACTAAGCCAGGCAGCCACCCTACCACCCCAGCCCAGCTGCCCTCATACAGCTTAACCGCCAGCCTAGGCAGGGAGGATCTAGCTCCCAGCAGATGCAGTCGGTCTGCCCCCACTGTGGAGTCCAGGGCACACCTCCGTTTTTCTCTCAACCCTTGGGTTTGAGGGAGACCCTTGGAAGCCTGTGTGATGTGTGATGGCTGTGGTACAGTCCCCTGTGCCTTATACCTGAAGCTCAGTCTCATGCACTAATCCAATGTGCCTCCCTGATGCCCATGCCCTGGGCCAACTTAGAGGTCAGCAGGTGGTCCTGCCATATCTTCTTATTCCCAAGACCCATGGTTTGGAGGATGGGGGCAACGGAATGACTCCTCGACCGACAGCATCTGTGCGATATGCACCTCTCCGTCTGACATGTGTCCACTACGCATATAGTAGATGCCGGGCTCTGCTCTAGGCAGGGGCAGAGCCTTGACGGTTTGTGCTCTCTGACATCTGGCACCTTCAGAGATATCCACATGTCTCTCCCCTGGTGTCTATTCATCCATCCACACCATTTATCCATCCTCCTGCTCATCTATCCATCCATCCTCCCATCCATCCATCCACCCACCCATCCATCCATCCATCCATCCACCCACCCACCCACCCATCCATCCATCCTTCCATCCATCCATCCATCCATCCATCCATCCATCCATCCATCCATCCATCCTTCCATCCATCCATCCATCCATCTATTCATCCATCCATACATCCATCCATCCTTCCACTCATCCATCCATCCATCCTCCCATCTGTCCATCCATCCTCCTAGTCATTCATCCATCCATCCATCCATCCATCCATCCGCCCGCCTGTCCATATGTCTGTCCACCCATCCATCCATCCACCCACCCACCCATCCATCCATCCATCCATCCATCCACCCATCCACCCATCCACCCACCCACCCATCCATCCATCCATCCATCCATCCATCCATCCATCCATCCTTCCATCCATCCATCCATCCATCCATCCATCTATTCATCCATCCACCCATCCATCCATCCTTCCACTCATCCATCCATCCATCCTCCCATCTGTCCATCCATCCTCCTAGTCATTCATCCATCCATCCATCCATCCATCCGCCCGCCTGTCCATATGTCTGTCCACCCATCCATCCATCCACCCACCTACCCACCCATCCATCCATCCATCCATCCACCCATCCATCCATCCTTCCACTCATCTATCCATCCATCCTCCTATCCATCCACCCATCCATCCATCCACCCATCCATCCACCCATCCATCCATCCATCCACCCACCCATCCACCCATCCATCCATCCATCCATCCATCCATCCACCCACCCATCCACCTATCCACCCACCCATCCATCCACCCATCCATCCATTCACCCATCCATCCACCCACCCATCCACCCATCCATCCATCCATCCATCCATCCATCCACCCACCCATCCACCTATCCACCCACCCATCCATCCATCCATCCATCCTCCCATCCATCTATCCCCCATCCACCCATCCATCCATCCATCCATCCTCCCATCCATCTATCCCCCATCCATCTATCCTCCCATCCATCTATCCCCCTATCCACCCATCCATCCATCGATCCTTTCATCTACCCACTACTCACCTATTATTCCATCCACGTGATTGCCCATTCATCCATTGACATGTCCATCCTTCCATCCTCCCATGCAGCCAGTCACCCCATTCACCCACTCACATTCTATTCATCCTCTACCCTCTGTGCACTGCGTTCACTGAGCCCTACTTTGTGCCAGATCTGAACGAGGAGTAAAATGTTACCCTGCCTTCAGGGAGAAGGACAGGTCAGCAGGCTGTTCTCATTTACGTGGTGAGTACCAAGGTGAGAGGGGGACGAGGGTGGGAAAGGAGCATCACTTGGGGTTTATCAGGACACCCCAAACCAGAGTGTCATCTGAGGCAACTGGGCTCACTGAATCATGTCTGCAAAGCACCAGGGCGGAAGGCGCCAGACACGTCCCTATTACACAGTGGAGAGAAGCCCTCAGTCTACAGTGAACCGGGGGCTGGCCCGGGACCACACAGAGTGTGGGCAGTGGTGAGGGGTGCTGGGCAGAGTGGGCAGATGGGTGGGTCTGCATGGGGAGGCTCTCTCTTGCAGCTGGAGTCTGTCTGCTCTGTTCTTGGATAGCGCCCACCCCAGTGCCCACCCCAGCTGATGGGAAGCAGCTGCCGTGTTGTTCCTAGCCTTATTACCCACACACCCCGCCCCTGGCTGCCTATGCCCCTGCCCTCCCTCTCCCCACTGGCTGGAGCTGGGTGTGCTGAGCTCCTAGCCAGTCCTATCCCTTCCCCTCTGCCAGGAGTGACAGGACCTTCTGTGCTGTGCCTCCCCGGCCACCTTGAATTGAGCCCCATCTCTGGTGTGTGTGCTGCAGATAAGGAAAGGGCCCCAGCCCTGCCTCGCTGTGCTTCTGCGCTGTGACCTCAGGAACACTGCCTACCCTCATACACCAGTGCGCATGTGCCAGCAGAGGCCAGAGGTCTCAACCTCAGACTCGTCTACTTTGTTTTTGTTTTGTTTTGAGACAGGGTCTCTCTCACACTGGCCTGAATCACTCAACAAGTATTCTGGGCTGGCTGGCAATGAGCCCCAGGAAGTTGCTTGTCTCTAACTCCCCAGGGCTATGATTCTAAGCACAGACCACCACCTCTGGCTTTTTATACAGGTGTTACACAGTAAACACTTTGCCAACTGAGCTATCTCCTCTGCCCCCTATTTTTGGTGTTTTTTTTTTGTTTTTGGTTTGGTTGCTTGTTTTGTTTTGTTTTTTTTAAACAACAAGATTTCATGTAGCTCAGGCTGG
This sequence comes from Cricetomys ansorgei, assembly GCA_026225945.1. NCBI lineage: Eukaryota > Metazoa > Chordata > Mammalia > Rodentia > Nesomyidae > Cricetomys > Cricetomys ansorgei. The sequence continues at coordinate 6,573,339 of JAMJFZ010000818.1, read as the reverse complement.
CCTTGTACTCTTGATCTTTCTGGCTCTGCCTTTTGAGTGCTGGGATTACAGGTGTGCACCACCATGCCCAGCCTCTCTGAGCTCTGTTGCCCTGCTAAGGGAGGACAGTTCCCAGACTGCCAACTCCAAGCAGTGATGGGTGCTGGGTTGCCTCGGATGGCTTCCTGCGGAGTTAATGGGTCACTTATTGAGTCTCCATAGGTCTTCCCAGGACCCTGCATGGGAGGGCAGGCTGCTGCAGGGGCTTCAAGACACCAGGAGGAGGGTAGTGGGCTGAGGGCCAGTTCCAAACCAGTCCTAAGACTAGTAGGGTAAGGGAAGACCCTGGCTGTGTCCTCGGGACTTTGTGAGATCCCTGGCTTAGCCTACAGGGGAACTGTTGTCACCGGAGACAGCTCTGTTCCTCAGTTCACCAGTTTCCACCAGACCTAAACAGCCACTTGGGCCTCTATCTACCAGCCAGGGACTGACAGAGTGATTCAGAAAGCAAAAGCTATGCCTTGAGTCTGAGGGCCAGGCTGGTACTCTGTCACCAACAAGCCTGGGGACCCAACTCTGTCCCGGTTGGCAGTAAATAGGGAAAAGCTAAGTTCGGCCACTGAGAAATGACAGCTGTGACTCAGGTGTCTCACGAGGGGACATCGAACGTGTAAGATTCAGATCTTGTTCAATGAGAGCGAGATAAAAGATTGTGCCATGGGCTCAGATTAGAGAGGGAAAAGTTGACGTGGGAAGTCATGGGCCCATGGGGTCAGGTATCAATATGCTGTAGAGTGTGACTTTCTCAATGTGCCTCCTGGAAGGACAGGTGAATGAAGAGTTTCTCTCGAATGTTGATGGTAATATAATGTTCAGAACCTGGAACCTGGATGTGCTCCCTTTGATGTCCCCTGTGACCCATTAACCTGCTCTCCGGCTTCAAGGTCAGCAAAGTCCCATAACTATAAAGAGAAGGAATGGAGCTGAAGCCTAAGAACTCACAGCTTCAAAATAAATTGGAAGGAAGGAAGGAAGGAAGGAAGGAAGGAAGGAAGGAAGGAAGGAAGGAAGGAAGGAAGGAAAGAAGGAAGGAAGGAAGAAAGAAAGAAAGAAAGAAAGAAAGAAAGAAAGAAAGAAAGAAAGAAAGAAAGGGAGTCAGGCTTAATAGTAGAGCCCCTGCCTAGAATCCCCCAGTGAGGGGCTGGGGTGAGTCTCAGTGGTAGAGCACCTGCCTAGAATCCCCCAGTGAGGGGCTGGGGTGTGGCTCAGTGGTAGAGCACCTGCCTAGAATCCCCCAGTGAGGGGCTGGGGTGTGGCTCAGTGGTAGAGCACCTGCCTAGAATCCCCCAGTGAGGGGCTGGGGCGTGGCTCAGTGGTAGAGCACCTGCCTAGAATCCCCCAGTGAGGGGCTGGGGTGTGGCTCATTGGTAGAGCCCCTGCCTAGAATCCCCCAGTGAGGGGCTGGGGGTGTGGCTCAGTGGTAGAGCCCCTGCCTAGAATCCCCCAGTGAGGGGCTGGGGTGTGGCTCAGTGGTAGAGCACCTGCCTAGAATCCCCCAGTGAGGGGCTGGGGTGTGGCTCAGTGGTAGAGCCCCTGCCTAGAATCCCCCAGTGAGGGGCTGGGGTGTGGCTCAGTGGTAGAGCCCCTGCCTAGAATCCCCCAGTGAGGGGCTGGGGTGTGGCTCAGTGGTAGATCTTTAGCAAGAAATGTGGCCCCAAAGCAACAACAACAACAAAACCTAACAGCCATCACCATGCTGTCACAGGTGAGAACACAGAGGCTGCATAGAGCAAAGTCACAGGCCCTAGGCTAAAGCTGCTAAGCAGTCCCTCTGGGATTGTGCTCACTGTGCTCCTGCCTGGGCCTGGGCTCCCCTCCCAGAACTGTTGCTAAGGACCCCGGAGGGCCTTCCTGAATGTCCTGGTCTTCCTCTCCAGCCCCTCATTTCCTATCTCACACTCCTACAGAACTACTGTGGTCCAGTGGGTCCCCCTTAGGGTCTAGGGGAAGGGGTGCCCAGGCTAGAGCTGACTGAGGAAACATAGGGAGGGTGGCTTGTCATCCTCTCCCTCTGGCTTTCAGACTTCAAGGAGTAACCACCAAATTCCATTCTCCTGACAGCGAAGAAACAGACTCACTCTTGCCAGAGCCTGCAGCTCCCACAAGAATGCTATAAGACTCTGCCCTGCCATTCTCAGACCAGCAGTCAGAACAGGGCTCCCCATGGCCCCTTCAGCCCAGCCTGGTGTACACGGTTGACTCAGTCTCCCCTGCCCAGCTGCTCTATTGCACCAGCCCCTCTCTGAACACCAGCTTTCTTTACAACGGACATAACCCTCTCTCTTCCTGGTGTGTCAGAGCCACAATGGTTGTGAAGAAGGAGGAGCGTGAGGACTTGGTGCTCAGGGCTGAGGGGGTGCCAAGCCTGGGATGGAGGCCCACAGAGACTGATGACCAGCTAGGGCCTAGTCAGGCGTGTGTGGAAGCCATGGCTATTCCCTGCTTCCTCTCCTGCCCCTCGCAGACTGGATGAGTGCCCACTAAAGACTCTCGCTCCTGGCTTAAATTGAAGCCATGCAGAAAGCTGGAGGGCTAGTGGGCTTGAGCCGTTGGGGAATGAAGAAGACATCGCGGAAGGGCGGTGGCTAGGACTGCCACAAGACACACGGACACCAGGCCAGTCTTGAAGTCATAGGTGACAGCAGGAATGGTCTATTTTGACAGAGAGAGAGAGAGAGAGAGAAGGAGAATATGTAGACTAGGGAATGGGTTCCAGTGGTCAAGCATCAAGTAGTCCAGGAGAGCAAACTCAAGGAAGAGCCTCAGCCATTAAATACTTGAATGGCAGATAGACAGGGGTCGGCGGTAGAAAAGGATCAGCCCTTGAGGCTGGGGCTGGATCTGGGCTGGTTTAGGGGACAGTCCACCAGATACCAGGTAGGACTTTTTCCTTCTTGCCTGTGAGGGACTGGGCTCTGGTGGCCGGGGGAGAGGGGGGGTTTATAGCAGGAGGTGACGCCATGGGAGACTTGTCACTTGGGCACAGTCAGCACCATCTGCTCAGGCATCTGCCTACCAGAGGTGGTGCCTTCTAATTACCTGGGGGAGGGGGCCAGGAAGAGGCCTGGGAACCACTACAACCCACTCCCTCCCACCACAGAAGGCCTGTGCTGTCCCACAGGGCCCTCAGAGCAAATGGACCACAGATCCACTCCTGGGGCGGGTAAGGGCGGGGCAAAAGGGCGGTGGAGGGCCCAGCTTCACATCAACTCAATGCCATTGTATTTCATTTTTGAGACAGGGTCTCAAGTAGCTCGGGCTGGACTCAAACTCACTACTAGTGGGGGAAGATCTCCACCTCTTACCCTACAAGTGCTGGTCTTACCGGTGTGGGCCACCATATCTACTTTTATTTGGTGCTGGGGACAGAACCAAGGTTTCATGCACACTGGGCAAGCCCTCTACCAACTCTGCCAATGGAACTACATATGTCTCCAGCCCCTTTTTCACTGTAGCAGAGGATGACTGTATATGTATATGTATATGTATATGTATATGTATATGTATATGTATATGTATATGTAATTCAGGCTGCCTTTAAACACTCAGCAATCTTCCTACCTAATATTTGGGCTACCATGCCTGTCTTTAGAAAGTTTAAAAAGAATTTTTAAGGCAGGTAGGTGTGTGTGTGTGTGTGTGTGTGTGTTTGCTCAGGCCAAGCCACACGTGTGGAGGTATCAGGACAACATGCTGTTGATTCTGACCACGTGGGTCCTGGGAATCAAACTCAATTCAGGCAGCATTTGCCTTTACCCACGAGCCATCTGGCCAGCCCCTTCAACAACTCTACAGAGAGCGGTGTTCCATCCAGTACCTGTTCTAGCCTGGGATCCAGCCTGCTGCCTTGTTCTGACACTCTTAGAGAGGGGTCTTAACGGAGCGTAGTATATAAATAACTAAAAATGTCACTCCGGTCTTAATTATAAGTGGTAGGGAATCCGCGGCAGAAGGAACAGCGGTTTATCCGTGGTAGCAGGGTGGTCTCAGACCTCCTTTGGAGGGAGACGCGGAAACTGAAGCTGACCAAACCCACTGGCAGCCAGGCGGATAGCCGCCCCCAGCTTCGCTCCCGGAAGATGGAGTAGGCTCGGGTTCGGACCCTGATCTCACTCGGGGGACCCTTGGCCACTTCCGGACGCGCAGCCTCTCACCCTACCATCAGGCGAGCATTCCTGCCGCCCCCGCTCGTGCTGGGCGCAGGCGAGGCCCCCGCCCGTGGGAAGGGGGCCGTGTGCCGGGGAGGCGGGGCTGGGAGGGCGCACAGCTGGGTCACATCTGGTCGGAGTGCGGAGGAACCAAATGGAACAGAAGGTAGCCTTTCATCCAGCGAAGGAAGGGGCGGCCAGAGTGTCTCTCGCCACGGGGCGCCTGAGGTTTTCGGGGACCAACCCTTCCCATATAGGAACTTGATGCCAGGACAGGCCTGCTGAGGGGCACATAGAATTTGGTTGCAGGTACTTTGTCGCCTGAGCCTTAGGTTCGCACCTAAGGCACAGGTGTCAATAATGGCAGCCCCAGAACAAATCGCTCAGGACACCCGCAGGCCACCACTTTGGCTTGACCAGCATTGTCCCCAGGGAAGGAAACCCTCCCAGGGACAGGAAGTGCACAGCGAGAAGCTAAGGATGTTGCCCGCTGGGGAGCACAGGTCCTATCACCAGGTCCCAGGGCCGGCGGGGACCGAGGTTTGGGGTGCAACCTTCCACGTGCAGCCGTGGCGGGGGTCGGTCAGCCTGGGTGTTGCTCGGAGCAGCTCGGGAGGGTGATGCGGAGCGAGCGGGACGTGCACGTGCGCAAAGGAGGCGGGTGCCGTGGGTACCCCAGATGGGTCGTTTGCAGCCACCCTCACCCCCACCCCGCCCAGTCGACGTCCCACGTGGGAGCAAGAGATCACTCTGGAGGCTAGGCCCCCAGGCTAGCAGCCAATGAGTGCGCGGGGGCGTGGCCGACAAGGGGCGTTTAAGAGCGCACGGAGCGGGAGGCGCGCAGCTGGACCGGGAGCCTCGGGCAGCCGGACCAGCTGGCACAGGGAGGGCACAACGTGCGGCCGCCGGCCACTATGCTCCAGCGCTGCGGCCGGCGCCTGCTGCTGGCGCTGGCGGGCGCGCTGCTGGCTTGCCTCCTGGTGCTCACCGCCGACCCGCCACCGACCCCGGTGCCCGCCGAGCGCGGACGGCGAGCTCTGCGCAGCCTGGCGGGCTCCGCTGGGGCTGCTCCGGGTCCAGGGTCCAGGACAGCGGCGGAGGAGCCCGGAGCCCTCGCCCGCGAGGTGCACAGCCTCTCCGAATACTTCACTCTACTCACCCGCGCGCGCAGAGACGCAGATCCGCCGCCCGGGGGCGCTTCCCGCCCCGCCGACAGCCACCCGCGTGCCCCGGCCGAGGTCTTGTCCCCCCGTGACGTCTTCATCGCGGTCAAGACCACCAGAAAGTTTCACCGCCCGCGTCTCGACTTGCTGTTCGAGACTTGGATCTCGCGCCACAAGGAGATGGTAAGACCCCGCGCGGCCTGGGCAAGAGGATGGGGTAGGAATCACCCTCTAGTCCAACTGGTGACAGTGTTGATAGTGATTCTGGCTGCACCCAGAACATTGGCTCCATCTGGGAAGCGATGACACCGATCCGTCCCATTCCAGCCCTGTGTGCTGGGGGCCACTTAACCTTACAGCCCAGGAAGTTTCCTCTCGTGTCGCCAGGGTCACCCCAGCCAAAAGCTTTAGGTCTGGACGAGTAGCCTCCAGTACTTAGAGTTGGCGCCCTCTGAGACTTCTAAACACTGCAGTGAATGGCCATATTTGTTCCCAAACTTTCCCAAGCAAATTGGCTAAGCTCCATCCTGGGTTCCCTTTACTCTGAACTGACCCCTTCTTCCTGGGTGGAAGTTCTTCCTTTGAAGGGCGGGGGGCCGGGGGTGGGGGAGGCATAGCACCCGTGGGCCAGGCATCATGAAAGAAATAGGGTGTTAGTTCTCCAGGCTTGTGCAGAACCTTGTCTCTAGTAGTTCACTCCCCCACCCCCAGTTAGACATCAACTTCATACTCATAATAAAAAGACACACCTCATTTTGAAAATCTCCCTGGAGGCTACAGCAGGACCGTTGGAGCGGGGAGAGAGCAGTGTGTGTGTGTGTGTGTGTGTGTGTGTGTGTGTGCGCGGTGTTGAGGGGAGGTTCGGTATTTTGTGTGAAGATGAAGGTTCACTTTCCTTCCTGTTCCAGCCCCAGGGAGCCAAGGCCATCAAGTTTGGCTAGGCTCTGTTTTGGGACATAGTTGGGGTTAAGGGGACAGCCTCCTATCTAGTCTTGGTCAGAGAGAGGCCCTGAGAACCCCATAGCAGCCTCCTGAGAATGAGGCATCCCTTTCCTAGGGGCTCAGCAGGCCTTCAGGAGGGGGCAGCAGGGGCCATGGGTTTTGTTTGGCTGTGGTGCGGTTAGGATTCCCAGTGCTAGGCTGCTCTCACGCCGGCCTCTTGGGCAAGGCAACAAAGCCCCTTTCTCCAGCCGAGAAAGGCGTCAGCCTCTTGTGTACAGCTATGCGCTCCATGGGAACCGTTGGCTGGCGTGCTGGCCGCTCAGGTTGCCTGGCGATGAGGGGGTCTCTGTGTCCTCCCCCCAACTCTGAATGACAGCCCTCATGGGGCACGATCCCTGAGCCAGGGACACCCACCCCCTCCGTTCTGCATTCAGCCTTTCTGCTGTGTGATATTGGATAGCATCTATCCCCCTCTGGGCCACCACAAGTTCAGAGAAACTCTCATTTCAAGATTTGGGAACTTTCTCCAGCAGAGAGGATTCAGAAACAAGTCTTAGTTGGGCTTTGTGGCTCGGTGGAAAGCATAGGCCTCTCTGGCCCTCAGTCTCCTGCTCTCTGAAAGGGAAATATTGTCTTTCTAATAAGGTATTCTAAAGCAGGCTGCATAACTTTGGAGGCTTGTGGTAATCCCAGCAGGCATTCCCAGTAAAGGTTGTCCTTACCCAGAAAGAGCTGGATTTACCCTCATGGTCAGCCCACGTGCACATGAGCCCCTCTGGTGGTGCGCTGTGGGCAAGAGTCCTTAGAACTGTGGCAAAGGGCCTGCTCTTCTGTCTGTTCAGGACAGCTGCAGTCCCATAGAAGGTGAGAGGGTGCTGCATTAGCACAGGTTGTGTATGAATGGAAAGAAGGCTTCCTGGAGGAGGAGGCTCCAACTGAATCAGCGTCTTATGGCCTAAGAAGGACAATCTTGGCATCAAGTATGATTGTGGGGTTGTACAAAAAAAAAACCAAAAAAACAAAAAAAACTAAAACAGGCAGCCTTTGAAGAGGTAGAGAGGCTGGTCAGTGGGGGACAGGAGGAGACGCCTGGCCTCTGGCCCGCTAGCTCCTCCCCCACCACAAAGGAGCGCGCCAGGCTGTAGGCTGCCACCGCCACAGCCACAATGGCTGGGGCAGAACTTGGCATCCTGTGTTTCTTTGAATCTCGGCTCCAGGAACAATGCTGCTTCCTGTGTGTCTCTCCCCCACCCCCTTGCCTGCCCTCACCAGCTCTGCGCCCTGATGGTCCTCCTTTGGGGAAGCTGGAGGTGGTGTTGGGGGAAGACTAGGAGATGTGGGTCTCGGGTCCTGGAAAGGTGTCACTTCTTCCTAAGTGTGGCCACAGGCTGGTGCCCTCTCTGGTCTCTCTGCTGCCTACCAGGGAGAAGATGGTACCCACCTTCCAGGGACACTAGGGAGAGGAGAGTCCATCCCTAGCACTTGGCTCTGCACAGGCGAGCTGTGTGGTGCCTGTTTTACAAAGTTTCTGGGTCTGGGGCTGATTGATGCCCACAGGTGCAGCCCCTGCCCCCTCCTCTCCTGATTGCCCTGTATTAGGGAGACAGCAGGAGAAGTACCCATATACCCCACGGCTCCACCTCTCAGAGACTGTTCTCCAGCCGCTCCCCGCCCAAACCACTGAACAAAGGTGACTTTAATCTCCGTAGCCTTGGGCTGGGTTTTTAGGGCACCAGAGAAGCGCGGGAGAACAGGCCTCTCTTGATCTCATTAAGAAAGCATTTTCCTTTTAATCCAGCAGCAGCGTCTGCACAGGCCGGCCCGCCGTGCCTCCCACGGCATTCCTGGGCCGAGATGCTGGGGTGCAGGGGGAACTGGGTGCGAGTCTGTACGTGTGGGTCCAGGTTTCTGCAGAGCACTGGAAGGAGGGGTGCTTGCTTGCAGATGATATAGATCCCACCTTTTGCTCTCCTATCTGGGCCTCTGGAGCATCTGGGCATGGGGTCAGCCAGGGCAAAGAACTAGTGCTGCCCAGAGCATGGTGTGTCACCCCTCCAGACCTGGGGCAGTAAGCTCCTTGGGTGACTGAGTACATGCTGTCTTCCAGGCTTGCACACACCTGAGTTTCCTTGGGACCCTTTTGTGCACAAAAGGAAAATGAGGACTAGTGGTCACGGGGAGGGGGGGCAGCCTGCCTCCTCTGCTCTGAGCATCCCCCACCCGCCCCAGGGTTACACTCTGCAATGCCAGGGTGCGGCAGGCGGCACGCGCTGGGCGGGCCAGCGGAGGAAGGAACATTCCTTCCCATGTGCCGACCGGCCCAGGCGGGTGCCGGCAGCTCCTGGCCCCGCCCCGGTGCCCCCCTCCTCTTCCACAGAGCAATCCTGGCAGGGGGTGGTCCTGTGCTGGGCCAGGTAGAGACTTGGCTGTGGCCTTGGATAAAGCCTTCGGTGAATGGGGAACAGTTTTCTTCTCCTATGCCGCCAAGGTTTGTGTCTCCCTCCTTCCTCAGCTGCCACCACCATACTGACCACTGGTGACCTCCCAGAACCGGGCAGGCTGCTGTGGCTGGGGGAACCTGGCCTATAGGGCACAGCAGGAGGTCCAGGCCAGAGTATTGCATGGCCAATGGCCTTACCCATAGTCCTGTGCACGGGACCTATTGCCCAGCAGGCCCAGTTAACCAGGCCAGCTGTATGGAAATGACAGCCCGGCCACTCCTGCTTAACTCGGCAGAGTTAAGGCTGGCCCAGCCCAGGACAAAGCTGGCGGACAATGGCTGGTGATTCATCCTCCCTCCAGGGCCTTTGTCTGCCAGGGCTTGGCAGCAGCCCAGCAGAGGCCTTTGTCCCCGACCCGAGAGAGAGTGAGGCTCAGCTTCCCAAAGCCCACCTCCTCCTTCTCCGCCTCCTGTCCCCCACCCCCTCCCACAGCTCGGAAAGCCTGCAGGCTGGGCGGGCAGGCGGGCCGGCTGTGTCAATAAGGGTGTGTGTCCCGCCAGGTGCACAGGTTGGCGGGAGGGTTAGCTGCCGCCCGCCCGGTTACCTGGCTCGTGGGTGGGGCAGCCCACCTGGCTCGTGCCTCTCAGCTGCCTATGGTGACCTTGGGCCCAGATGTCTGAGGTTGGGGAGTGAGCTTTCCCTCCCCTGCCAACCCAGCTGCCACTCATCCTGGGCACTTGAGCACACATTCTGTGTGACATAGAATCTATCTATGGGCAGTGGGGGATTCAGGCAGTTGTGCGGGGTGGGGGAGGATAGACCTACAGCCAAAGACACTCCAGGGTGCCCAGGCTGTGGCCCTGGTGGGGAGCTTGGAGCTGCAGGCTCAAGGTCTTGTCTCTTCTTCCAGACTTTCATCTTTACCGACGGGGAGGACGAAGCTCTAGCCAAGCTCACAGGTGTGTCCCGGGCTGGGTTGGGCCTGGTCCTAAGCAACCTCTTTCCCTGAGGCACCCTAGGCCTGAGAGGTCACCAGCCTCAGCAACCAGTTTACTCTGGCCCGGTTTGCTTCACGCCCTGCCCCACCACTTCCAGGGGCCCCCCGATTCTTATGCAGAGGAGCCCTTTTCAATCCTCTGGGGACCCTTTGAGTCATGCAAGCAGCAACAGGTGGCCAGTACTGGGGAAAAGCTGGCTGAATGAATGGGCAGGGGCAGCTACTGTGGGGGTGGAGGAGGGAGTCGGGAGGGCTTAGGGGTAAGGTCTGAGGCAAGAAGAGTCTACTGCTGGTGTAGCCCGGGCCTGCTCACAGCCCTCCCCTGTCCACAGGCAATGTGGTACTCACCAACTGCTCTGCGGCGCACAGCCGCCAGGCTCTGTCCTGCAAGATGGCTGTGGAGTATGACCATTTCATTGAGTCGGGAAAGAAGTAAGTTTCTCTCTTTCCCACTGTGTCCCGCCCATGTCCCTCCCCCGGCAGCCTGGCAGTCCTCGCCCCCTGGCTGCAGCCCCTGACAGCGTCCTGCCTTGTGTTCAGGTGGTTCTGCCATGTAGATGATGACAACTACGTCAACCTCCGGGCCCTGCTGAAGCTGCTGGCCAGCTATCCCCATACCCAGGACGTCTACATCGGCAAACCCAGCCTGGACCGGCCCATCCAGGCCACAGAACGGATCAGTGAGCACAAGGTGGTGAGTGTCCCCCATCTCTTTCTCAGCTGCACACACCCCGAGGAGTTCGGGAGGGGCTGAGCCACTTTTGCCACCTTGCCGGAACCCAGGGGTCTCATAACATCCCATTTCACTTTTCCCCAGCGACCTGTCCACTTTTGGTTTGCCACCGGAGGAGCTGGCTTCTGTATCAGCCGAGGGCTGGCCCTAAAGATGGGCCCATGGGCCAGGTGAGTGCCCACTGCATGTGTAAGACACCCCCCTACACACACACAGCAAGGGTGTTCATTCATGCTCCTGGGTGCTCCACACACGGCAGGGCCTGGCTCGGGCCTCCCTCTCTCAGCTGCCCATGCCTCTCTTTTGTGTTTACAGCCACTCCCTGGCTAGAGCACCCTTGGGTGAAACCCTTTGGCATGGGAGAACTACGGTTCACAGATGGAGGGAGCCACAGTGTACCCCCTCTTTTCCAGCCCGGTTTGGCAAGGTCTTGTCCACCCTCTTCCCAGCTCTGGCTTCGGCCTCTGCTTAACTGTACCCTGGGCCCTTCCTCTTTTGCAGTGGGGGACACTTCATGAGCACGGCTGAACGCATCCGGCTTCCGGATGACTGCACCATTGGCTACATTGTGGAGGCGCTGCTGGGAGTGCCCCTCATCCGGAGCGGCCTCTTCCACTCCCACTTGGAGAATCTGCAGCAAGTGCCCACCACCGTGCTCCACGAACAGGTGCGCGTGCATCCCCCAGGCCTGAGTGGCCAAGAAAGGAAGTCAACAGGGACAGATGGGAAAGGGTACCTCCAAGGAAGGGACCATTCACTGTCTGTCTGTCTGTCTGTCTTTCTATCTATCGTGTATGTATATATGTATGTATGATCTATCTAGCTAGCTAGCTATGTATCTATCATGTATGTATGTATGTATGTATATATGATTATCTATGTATCTATCTTGGGTTTATTGAGACAGAATTTCACTATGTAGCCCAGGCTAGCCTTGAACCAGTGATCCTCTTGCTTCATGCACCCATATGCTGGGATTCAGGTGTGTGCTACCACACCTGACTCAGGGCCATTTAAGGATGTATGTATGTGTGTTTTCTTTATTGGTTTATTTACATAGAGAGGAGTCTCGTGTATTCCAGGCTAGCCTTAAAGTTGATATGTAGTTGAGGATGACCTTGAATCATGATCCTCCTGCCTCTACCTCCCAGGGCTAGGATTTCAGGTCTGCACCACCACACCCAGTGTATGCAGGGGTGAAGGAACCCAGGGCTTTCTGCATGGTAGGCGAGCACTGTACCAGCTGAGCCCCATCCCAAGCCCAGGGTCACTGTTTTAAATAGGAGTGTCAGAGACACCCCATTGTCAGGTGTCACGATCTATACTGAGCTGGGGAGCTGCAGCTCAGTGGCGGAGCACTTACTTACATGCGTGAGGCACCCTAGGTTCAGTCTCTAGGCCCTCCAGAAGCAAAGTCAAATAGACTCTTTAAGTTGCCGATCCTGCCCTTTGGCGGACACGCCTGCGCTTTCTTCTTCACGCTTGTGGTGGCCCACACCCTGGACTGCATTCCCAGGCGGGCAGAGCAGGTGTCCTTGGTGTAGGGGAGAGCAGCGGGCATAGCCTAGCAGGCAGGACTGCACCCCTCCACATCACTCTGCTGCTCCCAATACAGGTGACCCTGAGCTATGGCATGTTTGAAAACAAGCGGAACGCAGTGTATATCAAGGGGCCCTTCTCGGTGGAGGCTGACCCATCCAGGTAAGGGCTTGCAGAGGCTCACCAGATACCCCAAAGCATCTAGATTACATGGAGGGGGCCCCAAGAACCCCACCAGTGCTGTTGGGGCTGCCGGAGGGTGCATGGCACCCCTACCCTACACAGACCAGTCCTCTGCTCTGTCTCCACAGGTTCCGCTCCATCCACTGCCACCTATACCCGGACACACCCTGGTGTCCTCGGACCGCCGTCTTCTAGCAACTGTGGCTGAGACCATGTCCCTGGGTGCCCCTGGTATCCAAAGGACCCAGGGACCCCTGTTGTGTGCCCTGGCCTTGGCGTACGAGGCTCTCCAGGGCTGTGTGTATGTGTGTGTGTGTGTGTGTCTATATTTGCATGTTTGTGTGGCGTGCCCACCCATGTTGCAGACTGCTGGGCAGTCGTGTTCTTCAGGGAGTGGCACGTGTGTCCCTAACTAACTTTTCTACACTCCGAGGGCAGTTCTGTGGGATCTGTGTTTGATCTCTGCAGTGGTGGGGAGGTCTCAGGGGTGCATAGTGCTGTCTTTTGTAGCACAGTCTCTATGTCGGGGTACCAGCACCCGCCCGGAAACTTCCCTGCCTGAAGCTCCGGTTCAGCTGAGCCCAGCGATAGGGAAGCTGGTTTGGGTAGTAAAAAGCCTGGGTACTGCCAGTGGCCGTTCGGGTGAACAGCCTTCCCTCCCTGCCCCACGGGGTCGGGGTGAAGTCTTCAGCCTCTACTCCTTGATGCTGTCTTTGTCTCCCACACCAGGGGGGGTTCAGAGCAATGAATTTTATCTCCTCTCCAAAGTAGAGAGAAAGTCGCCCATAGTGGGTGTTTCTGTAAATATTGTGACAGTATTTTTTTACTGTGCTGTTTCATGGAAGGGGAGGGGAGGGGAGGGTACAAAAGGAGAGGGGGGTTGTTTTCTGGGGTGGGATGAAGAGGGCCCTATTTTATCTTTTCTGTGGATCAGAAAAAACTGCAGAAGCCAAACCGGCTTGGTCTTTGGGAAGTTGGACCAGGAATGTCTTTGTACTGTATTTATGTCTTCCAGTATCTGGAATCCTGCCTCCCCTGCTATCCCGTCCTCCCCAGCACCCCGAGGCTCCCCTCCTCACCCCCAACCCTAACCCCACCCCATGGGCTGTGTTCTGTGTTCTTTCTGCAAAGACCTTAGCTAGGCAAGCTAACGACGATAAGGGAAAAAGCTCTCAGGGAATTGATGTGTTGTTGCTATGGTGACGGTGACGTCCTTCCTCTGAATAAAGGTGCTCTTTGCAGCAACCCGAGGGGCCCTAGTCTTGCTTGGGAGTTGGGTCTAAGCCACCTGTCCATCAAGGTAATTCCCAGGGACACTCAGATGAGGGCATGGGAGGCTGGCTCATGCCATGGAGAAGGTAGTTGGTAGGAATCCTACAGTCTGACTATTTAGGAGGGAAACTTGGTGCTAAAATAGACAAACGTGTAGGTTTGTCACTGATGGGTGGGCACGATGCTGGGAGGTGGGGGGTGGCCAGGGCTGACGGAGGTAGCTGCTTGGTCTGTGTTAACATCACCTGTGATAGATAGGAGTCCAGACCTTCCTGCAGGAGGGACAGTGGCTACTGCGGGCTGGCTGGAGACCCATTTTACAAACAGGGAAACTGAGGCTTGAAGAAGGCTATGTCATGATGGCCTAGGTCAGGCAGCAAGGCTGCTGGAATGCTGGATCCCTAGGTCTGGGCTCTCTATTCACCCTGCCGACACTGCCTGGCCTGCTACCTGTCATGAGAAGCTGGAGGTACCCTCCGAGGATGGGCAGTACCCGGCTGGGTATGGGCAGGGCTGGTGAGGACTCAGATCTTTCTGAGGCTCTTCAGGGAGCTTCCTCAATCCAGCTGGGGAGGGAAGGTGGCTGAGCAGGGGGGATCCCCACCCCACCCCCTTCCTGTAGTCCGCCCTGTAGCTTCCTGTCCTTAAAAATGAAACCTCTTGGGCCTAGCAGGCCTTCTGCGTCTTCTGCCTCCTTCCCCACCCCACCTGATTAGAAATCTGCCCCTCCCCACTTCCCTAGACACTGCTTGAAGTCATGGGCTCAGCACCCTCAAGTGGGTGGGCCCTTGCTGGTAACTGCCCTTGCCTTAGGGGGGAGGGGAGGCACTGGCCAGGGCCTGACCCTACCTTGGCCCTGAAGTTTGGTCTTTTAAGGCCTGGGGCAGCTGCCTAGGGTTTCCAGATCAAGGGATGGGGGAAGAAGGCCCCTGAATGGTGGCCATTATCTTTAGCATCAACCCTGTGTAAGGGCCTGGTGGTGGTGGCTGGGGCTCTACTTCTGGATGAGGAAGCTGACTTTTGCTAGTGGTGGAAAGGTCACGGTGGAACAGTCTGTGCACAGGCTGTGGGCCTCCTTCCTTCCTGGGTGAGTCAGAGGCCTGCTGCCCTCTGCCCTGGTCTTCACACAGTCTCTCCTGAAGCTGGCATCAGCCTCCCAGCAGAGCTGCCAGGCACAGGGGTGAGGCATGGCTGCCACAGCTCATAGACACGGAGTTGGGTCTCAGCCAGGGTGGGATTCCCATTGGAATTGGAGCCAAAGAGCCTCATCATGGTGGTCCAAATGCCCTTGATCCTGGAGGGGACATGACAGCAGCAAAGAGCAGGGTGGGAACCCAGTGAGGTGGTGTGGGCCTCTAACCCCCTTGGGTTATTCAAGAGGCTGAGCCTGGGAATCATGAGATCTAGGGACAGCTTAAGCTACGTAGTGGGGTCTTGTTTCAAAATCAAACATCTAAGAAATGGGTGTCAGGTGGGTAGGGACCCAGGAAGAGCATAGCCAGCAGCCTCAAGCAATCTCCCATGTGACCATAGGTGACTGCAGAGCTATTCCCCAGAAGGCTAGCAAGCTGACTTCTAACGCATGGGGGTCTGAGCAAGGTCTACCACTCAGGCAGGGAGGAAGCTCATCTCCTTCCCTTGCCCAGGTACATTCAAGAACACCCTTCTCAAAGACACATTGCCCAGGTTGAGAGCACCAGGAAAAAACCCTGCCAGGTGCCTTGCCTCAAACAACCGGTCAGAGTAGGGCTTCCAAAAGTAAAATCACAAGTCAGGTATTGCAGTGGCTCACGTCTGTAATCTCAGCACTTGGGAAGCAGAGGCAGGAGGAGCACCAAGAGTTCAAGGCTAATGCTGGCTACCTACGCAAGTGTCACCCCTCACTTTTAAAAAAATAGTAGTAATTCCAGCAATTGGAAGGCAGAGCTAGATAGATCTCTGTGAGTTCCAGGACAGCCAGGGCTACACTGAGAAACCCTGTCTGAGAATTTTGTTTTAGTTTTATTTTGATTTTTTTAAGGTAGGGTTTCTCTGTGTAACTCTGACTCTCCTGGAACTCACTCTGTAGACCAGGCTGGCCTTGAATTCAAAGAGATCCTCCTGCCTCCGCCTCCCAAGTGCTGGGATTAAGGGCATGCGTGTGCCACCATCACCCAGCGAAACCCTGTCTCAGGAAAAAAAAAAGAAAAAAAGGAGTAAAACTGCAATTGCAAGCTATATGTGTCAGGGAGTGTCAGACCGCAGCCCCTGCCCCCAGCTTCCTCTCATGCTGAGCTAGGTCTAGGGGAGGGTGACAGGGTAGGGCAGGGTTGACGTTTTTTCAACTTCTCTCTATGAACTTCCCTCCCCACTGGGGTCAGCAGGGCTGACTTCCTGGATGAGGTGCCTCACTGCTGGAGCCGGAAGGTCAAAACCGCAGCGTGTGAGCAAGAGTCAGTTGGTGTATGTGTGTGTGCACGAGTCTGTGAGCTCCAGCTGGGCACAGCCCAGATAAATGCACCCCAGGGTGGGGCTTGGGGGTGGTAGTGGTCAGGAGAAGACTGGGAAGAGCCATGAGCGACGGTGCTGAGGCTTCCATACAGCCCAACCTCAGGTGCCAGACAGAAGTCAGAGCCCACTAATGGCACTTGCCGGCTCCCTCTCCATTGCGGGTCTAAGGTCTCAGGAGCAAGCCGGAGGCTGAGAGACAAGGCGGTTTATCAGACTCATTGGCCAGGTCTGTGGCATACCCTCCTAGGCCCACCTGAGCCCAGCCTTGACCTCTCCCTAAAAACCCCACTTTTTTTTTTTTTTTCTTTTGATGCTTGGCATTTAAAAAAAATATTTATTGGGGCTGGAATGATGACTTGGCAATTAAGAGCACTTGATGCTCTTGCAAGAGACCTAGGTTCCATTCCCAGCATCCACAGGGCTGCTCACAGCTGTAACTCCAATCCTAGGGGATGCAACGCCCTCTTCTGGGCACCCTCTACAGGCACCAGGCGTTCCTGTGGCGCCCAGGTGAACACATACACGTATAATTTTTTAAAAAAAGGTTAAAAATATTCTTGGGAGGGGGTAGTTCTTGTGCCCACAGTGCACATGTGGACGAGTAGGCTCTCTCCTACTCTGTAGGCCCCAGGGACCAAATTTAGGTCAGTAGGCTTTGCAGCAAGTGCCTTAACCAGCTCATTGGCCTTTTGGCAATTTTTTATTGGTGTATTTTCATTATGCACAGTAATTAATTTCATAAAGATGGGCTCCATCCATCATGTGCTCTGACCATATTCACCGCCTCTACCCTCTCTTCTCATTCGGACAGTCGACTTGCCTTACCTTACACAGACGGGACTACTCCAGTTTTATCACACGCGTGCTCGCGCGCGCGCTCGCGCGCGCACACACACACACACACACACACACACACACACACACGAGGCGTAACGATTGTGGCTCAGCTGGAATCCTGGGGTTGAACTCCAGCACCACGTGAACGTCCTTGACTCCACAGAATTTAAGACCAGCTTGGCCTTGATGGAATTTTGTTTGAGAAGAAATAAAAAACAAAACAAAACAAAACAGAAGCTAGAGAGATGGTTCAGTGGTTAGGAACACTGTCTGCTCTTCCAGAAGACCCGGGTTCAATCCCAGCATCTACATGGTGGTTCACAACATCTCTAACTCCAGTCCCAGGAGATCTGACCCAACAAACACCTCCCTGTTCTGCCCTATGTGGGTATAGCATGCATGTGGTGCACAGACACACACAGGCAAAATACCCATCCACTTAAATAAAACAAGAGGGGGAAAATGTATAAACTCTAACCTAATCCTGCTCTCTGCCCAACTACATACATAGAAACACTTGGTGAATCCGTGGAAGAAGCCCCAGGACCAAGGGACACCCCGTATTGGACCCTGGAGCTTGCCTCGATGTCATTGAGTTTAAGGGGCTCAAAGCTGCAATGTCTCACCGAGATCCTGTCTAGGCAACCACCTCCCCCACAACGCTCTATGGTCCTTGGGTGCCCCCTAGTGACCACAGTTTGTGACTTCTCCCAGTCCGAGTCCCAAGTTTTCCAGAGATCCTCTCCTGGGGTGGAGGGATGCAACCAGGAAGAAACAACAGCAGTCCTGTGCTTTGGCTTCAAAGTTCAACACGATCCTAAATAAATTCCCTAATTTCTGATTTATTCCTTTTGCCTCCCCTTGTGGTGCTGAGGATTGAACCTTGGGTCTCACTTACGTTAGCTGAAGGCTATAAAACCACTGAGTGTGTATCCCTAGCCTTCTGGTATCTGATTTACGCAGCTTGAGGAGTCAAGTGCAAAGCTCCTGTGCTGTCCTGCGGCTCAAGCAGCAGGTGCCAGGGTGGGCACTCTGGGCAGAGTCACTGCTCCTTGCCCCCCCTCCCCCTCCAACATAAATGTGTCCCACTAGAACCCTGGGCACTTTGGATGCAGACTATTGGGAACTTCTAGGAAATATACCCATCATGGCTCCTGAGTGGGAGCTAGTGCCCCCTGTTGGACCTTTGCTTTCTATGAACTTAATTCCAGCTTCCCACAATCTCCTCAGCACCCCAGCCAGGTGCTCTACCACTGAGCCACACCCCAGCCCCTCACTGGGGGATCCTAGGCAGGAGCTCTACCACTGAGTCACACCCCAGCCCCTCACTGGGGGATCCTAGGCAGGTGCTCTACCACTGAGCCACACCCCAGCCCCTCACTGGGGGATTCTAGGCCGGTGCTCTACCCCTGAGCCACACCCTCAGCCTTTTAATGGAGCCTTGGTCTAGTACAGAGCTTTCTGATTGGTCTCCAGCTTCCATCCTTCCTCCATCTCTTCCTAACTCAGCAGCTAGAGCAATTCAATTAAAATGAATTTTAGATGGTGTCACTCTCCACCCCCCCCTCCTGATTGTCCCTACCCATGAAGACCTTGCTGTTTCTGAACATGGTTCCCTACTGAGCTCACTCAGCACCCCTGTGTGTCCCTAGCCTGAGCTACAGGCAACCAACCATCCTGTGTACAGCCTATGGCTCTGTATCTTCCTGGCCAGTTCAGGAAAAAGAGCCATTTTTTTTTAAACTTTTTATTTTAAAACATGAAACCCAAGCTGAATAGAGACCACAGAAATTACATGGACAAGAACTTCAGTTATTTGCCAAGAAAAATAAAGTTCCCCAAAGAAATAAAATCAAACCCCAAACCCAGTTTAAAAAATGAAAACACAGCAACAGTAACACACAGCCATGGCCCTACGGAGGCTGGAGGGGAACTTGGGGCTGGCTCAACTCAGATGACATTGCCCACTGGGAGGAGATGCAGGCAGAGGGGCCGTAACTGGGAGGCAAGTCTCACAAAACCATATATATGAGAAAGGGCATGGCACACCACCATTATGATTAAAAACAAAGAGACCCTGGTCACCTTTGGCCCAGGAGCTAACCACCTTCTGGGCTGGGCAGAGCTGGGACCTGGGTAGGGCAGGCATTGGGGCTGGGAATTGCATAGTGAGATAGGGCGGGTGGGCAGGCTCTGGGGGGAAGGGTCTGGAGGATGCTCAGGGCCAGGATCTTCTGCTACTTAAGCTCCGTCTTCACCAGCCAGAGCGTCTGTGGGGGATGGTGGCCACCAGTCCCATCAGAACTGCTGTGCCAGCCAGATCCCACCTCCCGGTTTGGCTAGGGACCTGGGTCTGGTTTGGTGGCTCAGCCCTCCTTGTTACCCACCAGAGCTGTAGGGTCCCTTGAAGTAAGAGGGAGTGTGGGGGGTCGGGGGGGCCAATCAGAGATAGCTGGCACTGGACTGTTCGCCCCCTGGAGACGTGGAGGGACCACAGGGATTGAGTAGATGGGCGGCACCCAAAAATCAGAAAACAAACCGCAGCGGTGGGAGCCATCTCTGCAGGGGTTAGGGTGGGGACCCCTTCACATTTCCCCTCGCTTCCTTTCTTCAGCCTCGGTGAGTGAAAAGGTACAGATGGGGGCACGCACGCATACAACGGACGGTCAGGACTCTCAAGACAGCACGATTCACAGCCACGTCCGGGCAGTGCCCGCCTCTCATGCTATATACATTCACCTTGTGGCCAGCTCACGGCCGGGGGGGGGGGGCAGCATTGTGCTTCTGAGAGGCCCCGGGAGCACACCAGGCACCCAGGCGGGGTGACCCCTGCCTCCCTCTGGACCTGAGGCCACGAACGCACCTATAGTGGGCAGACTGGGTGCGGCTGGGCCTCCATGGCCCTGTAGGTTCCTGGAGCCAGACCAGTTGGAGTCAAGGGGCGGGGTCCTCTCCACTGAGGTTTGTCATGCTCGGGAGCTACAGACACCCAGGTTTGGACCCCTAGGCCCAACAAGTCCTCTGCCTACCCCTTTTGGTCCCAGATACCAGCGCGATGAGAGGGGTTGGTTGAGGAGGAAGGGAATGTGGAGCCCCTCCCCTCTGGGGAGAGCTGAAGCCCGGGGGTTCTGGGGTCCGTAGCTGCCAGGTTACTCCAGGAGGCCCGCAGGTCTGTAAACCACCTCCTTGGCCCCCATGTACATGCTGCTCCACGGCCCTCTAGCTGCCCGTCCCACAGGCCGGAGCTCACGCTGGCTGCCTGGGCCGGGTCCTGATCTGGGAGCTGATTCGGGGCCCCTCACAGCGGGAAGCACAGCAAACATCACACACTAAAGCCAAAAGCACCTTAGGGAAGCGGTGTTCTGGGGGGCAGGGACTGAAGCCACATGGTCTTCAGTCCAAAGTCCCCAGGACATGCTCCTCCAGGGGCAGCACCTGCCTGGGGAGGGGTCTCTAGGCCCTTTTGAGTTGCCTGTGGGTCTGGCCCCTCCCTGGCAGCACCCCACAAAGAAATGACTACTCTAGCCCTGGCTCCGGGCTAGACTTAGGGTCGCGCTTGCTGGCTCAGGGTCAGCCAGGAGTGCCCATGTCGGCTGAGAGTGAGGTTAGTGGTTAGTCCCAACGGGGGCATGCTGAGGCCGGGGGAGGGGGCACGTTCACAGCCGTCCTCACGTCCAGCCCCCGAGTTTGGGCTCCAGAGGGCACTGCCGCTCGTCCTGGGCAAGAATGAAACTAAGGGAGGGAAGTGGGCAGCGTCCTGCTTCGCCTATGTCCCAGACTGCCCTGGAGATGACAAATGTGGTCAGTGCAAAAACGGATGGGCCAAAGCTGCCACTCTCAAGAAACGAACGGGAAAGAGGGTTTGGCACCAAGAAGGTGGCCAGCGCTGAGGCCGGGGAGTGACCTGGGCTCTGCGTGGCACCTGCTGTCCGGGGAGGGCTGGTTGGGCACTGAGGGAGAGAGTCACATGGGTAGGAGGTGTAGGGAGGGCCCCACCCCGGAGGCAGCTCTGAGGACCGAGTGGGTAAGAGAAGGCAAGCGCTGGACGCTGCCAAGACAATGAACTGCTCAGTCATGGGCAGGTTGGCGCCAGGCACGGGGCTTCCACTGCCTGTGAATGGAGAAGCGGTCCTCGGAAGTGTCAGCGGCCAGAGGAATGCCAGGAAAGGCTTGGTGCAGCTGGAGGGAGGGGAGCGCCTAGAGTGCTGGGGACAGCGCGGAGGGCCACCTGTAGAATGAATATGGGGGGGGGTGCGGTGGGAGCACCTGGCACAGAGCAGGGCTCGGAGAACCCATGAGGACAGAGGGACAGGGGAGATGGAGGCAGGCGGGGTGAGGGTGCTGGTGGCAGTGTCTGTCCAGGTGAGCAATCCCAGAAGCCTCACTTCCTAGGCTCATGCCGGGCACCTCCATGCCTCCTGCAGGGCAGGTATAGTGGGGGCTTCAGATGTGCCTAGGGCTGGCTCGGTGTGGCTTGCAGAGGGTCCGGCAAGGTGGAAGCAGCAGCGCTGGTGCATGGGAGGGGTGGGGCAATTGGCACGTAGGGGGCAGATGGCTGGCCGGTGTGCAGTCTAGTGCCCGCTGCCGCTGGAGTCGGGGCGAGGCTGGCTTGTGGCGAGGTATTTGGCTCTCATGCTGGAGGTGTACTGGAGGAGAGAGGGAGGGAAGGAGGAAAGCAGGGTCAGCTGGGTCCCCGGGCAGGGCTGAGCAGCCAGCAGCCAGAAGCCTCTTTGATGTGGTCCTTGGTAGGGTGAGCTACAGCCGACCCTTCGGGGTCAGGAACACGGCAGTGCAGGGCAAGCTCGGCAGAATCCTAAGGTAAGGGGCCGCTGGCCCAGGGCCCGGACCGAGGACTGGGTACAGATAAGACAGGTGATGATACTGGAATACAAAGGTCAGCCCCTGCCACCCAGCTGGATCACGCAGGCAAGCTCCCTTTCCCAGCGCTCAGTCCCCTACTGTCACTAAGCCACAGTCCTTGCCAGCTCCAAGTACTGAACTCAAAGGCCCTAACTGCATCACACACACCAAGAGCCTGAAGGCCACACAGACCCCACCTCTACACCTCTGCTTCAGAGCTCTGCCCTGGGCAGGTCCGCGTGAAGCTAGGCCACAGGCCACAGCTGCTGAGTCCACCGGAGCGGAAGGGCTCAAGCCTCCTCCCCAGCTGTTCAATTCCATCACCCCCAGGAAAGGCGGTGCTTCAGGCTAGAGTGACTCTGTCCTACCCCTTGGATGGGAAAACTAACTAAATTCCTCCAGGCTGTGTGACGCAGGACAGGCGACTGCCTGGTTCTGCAGATGGCCCGCACGTCTTGGCCACCCCAATAGTACCACAGGTGTGAGGGTTTGAGCAATGCATGCGTGCGTGCGTGCGTGTGTGTGTATGTGTGTTTGCAGAGGAACACACCCTCAAAGCATGTGCCAAGGCCAGGCAGTGTACAAAGAGTTTGCATGCCTGTGGCAGGGACAAAGGTTACCAGCGCTCAGAAGGTCGGGAAGGCTGACCCCCACCCATCCCCGGGGGGCACAGGCTGGTCCCAGACCCCAGATGAGAGGGATAATGCTCCCGGAGTCCTGAGTGCTTTCCTGAAATGTTCTAGGTTAAGGTACAAGCAGCCTCTGAGGCGGCCATGGAGCAAGGGTGGAAGGAGCAGGGGCCCAGAGCCATGTCATTCCATGGACATGCAGAGGTGACCAGGGGGAGGGGCTTTGGATAGGAGGGAAGGTGGTGACCCAGAGGCCCAGAGGAGCCCAAGCAGGCACTGGGGCAGAGGGCAGAGGTTCACGCTCATATGTGCACACCTGTATGTACCTGTGTGCATGGGTCAACATGCAGGACTGCATACCCAGGGACCCAGCTCTGCATCCAGGGTCAGATGCACACAGGGCCCTGGGTGGGAGTGACAAGATGGGCCGGGCCACCTGCAGCTGATGACAGAGTCAAGCCTGGAACGGGGATTCACTGTGATACCAGTGGGCTTGGGACCACTTCAGAGGCCTCCAGCCCCTCTCCCTGATGGTGAGGAGAGGGCGGTGGTGAGCGGAGGATGCAAGGCATGGAGGTACAGGCGGGCAGCCGTGCGGGACGGGGGACCGGGTGGGTCAGTACCTGTCACTCTGAGGGTACAGCTACCACAGTGTTCGGGCGCTGTCCATGGGTTTAAATTGCCAGCCTGCATGGCTGCCAGAGTCCAGGGCAGCCAGGTAGCGCTAGGAGGGCCCAGGGTAGGAGGGATGCAGGAGAGAGAGAGAGAGAGAGAGGGGTGTCCTCAACGCCAGGCGTGGCGGGCCCCAAGTGGACCACGAGACCAGAGGGGCCAAAGGTGAGGGCAATCGAGGGTGAGACACCTGACAGTCCCTGGTCCAGGTCCTGGGCGCCCCAGCCCAGCCCTGTGCTAGGGGACATTGGGGTGACGTGGCTGACACTGCGGGTGTTCCTAAAGCAAGGCGGCCTTCAGTCTCTTAGGTCCTGTCCTCACAGCCCAGCCCCCAGGGGAGCCCCAGGGGCCCCCATCTTTCCAACAGCACTTTCCCTCTGGCACCAAATCCACCTTGATCATTTTGTCTAAGTCTCACTAACCACTCCTGGGGCTTGGAAGACACATTAGGCCCCGGCTAGAACAGGCTGGGGCTGAGACACGGGTGGATGCTTAGGGACAGGGAGGGAGGGAGGAAGGAGAGAAGGAAGGAGGAAGGGCTGAAGGAGGGAGGGAGTGCAGGAGGGAGAAGAGGGATGAGAGAGAAGAGAGAAGAGAGATAGGAAGAAGGGATGGAGGGGTGTTGGAGGAGGGAGGAAGGGAGCAAAGAAAGCTAGTTCTAATGATTGGTGTTGCCTGGTCAGAGATTTGGGAAGCCCGGGGGGGGGGGGGGGAGGAGAAGAGAGCGGGGCCCTGCTGGGCACCTGCTTATCACAAAAGAGAACTGAGGGCTGACCTGATGGGTCCCAAGACTCTGAGGCTGCCCACGCTGACCCCCAGGCTCCTCAAGGGTGGCAAGAGCTGGCAGACCCACCCAGCCCCTTTACTTATTTAGGCCCTGGCATTGTGGGCCCAGAGCCTTCTCAAGAACTCGGGCAGCCCGAGAGAGCCACACTGGGGTACCTTGGTGGCAGGGCAGCAGAGTGGCAGAGCCCTCAAGCTCTGAGTCTCCCCACCCACCCTCCTACCCTGAGACTTACTGAGGGCGGTGGGGACTCGCGCCCAATGAGGGGGGTGTTCTCACAGCGGGGGTTCTGGAAATTGGCATTCTGGCTCCTGAGTGGAAGGGGAGAGAGAGTATGTGAACACTCACGGGTCACACGGTCCTCACTCTGGGAGGGGAGACCCGTCTTTTTGCTTTGGGGGTATTTGTTGTTTTTGGTTTTGTTTTAGATAGGGTCTCATGTAGCCCAGGATGACCTTGCTAAGTAGCCAAGGATGACCCTGAACTCCTGATCCTCCTGCCTCTACCTACAGAGTGATGGGATTACGGGCATGACCACTTTAGAGCAGGACAGATCCCAGGCCTGGCCAGCCCTGCCACAGCTAACTTCAGAGCCTAAGCTCAGAACAGTCTTCAATCATGTCGGCCTCCCTGGTGCAGTCAGAGCCCGCTTCCCACCAAGTTACCTGCCTACACAACCTTCATCTGGCCGTGGTCTTGGGGACACTTAGTACCAGGCCATCCCACCTGAAGCCCTGGCTGCCCAGCCTTGACGAGCTCCTCCTCCCCCCAGTGCCTCCCTGCAGCTGTACAGGCCCTGCATCCTGCCCCCCATGCGCCCATTCCCTAACAGTGACAGCTTGCAGGCTCCCCAGCTGAGCATGTGCACTGCCCCTAGCCCTGGCTCTGCCTGTCCCCAACCTCCATAACTCACATGTACTCGGTGACCGGGGCATTGCTGACGGTGTGGGCGGCCGCTGGGATGCTGGCCTCACTGCCGTAGCTGCTGCCGCAGCTGTACAAACTGGGCATGTGCACTCGGTACAGGCTGTCGTGTGCCTGCCGTGGCCCCGGAGCAGCCTCCTCTTCCCCGTCCTCATCCGGGCCTCTGCAGGGAGGGACAGCAGTACAGGCTCAGCGACCAGGGTCTGGGTCACTGACACGTGGCAGGGTTATGGGCTGGTCTGCTTTTTCCTTGGAGAAGGTGTCTCCTTGGTCTAGGGTGTTCTCTTTTGGCCCTGCAGGACCTTGTCCTCAGCCTTGGGTGGCTTGAGGTGACCTGCCCTGCTCTCCTCTGACTGTCCATTCTCTTCTCCCTGCTAGTGGCTTTGGGCCAGACTTAGGATGTTCTGGAGCACCCCTGTGCCTTCCACTGGCCGGGAAGCAGCGAGACAGCAGGACAGCATGAGCTGCCGGTGTGACCCACAGCTGACCCCCACACATGGCTCTCACTCACCTGGCCCCTAATATGTTTCCTTTAAAAAAAAAAAAAAAAAGACGTATCTTTTATTTTATTTTTTTAAGTTTTTAATGTATGAGTGCTCTATCTGCATTATACCTGCATGTCAGAAGAGGGCATCAGATCCCATTCTAGATGTTTGTGAGCCACCAGGGGGTTGCTGAGAATTGAACTTAGGACCTCTGGAAGAGCAGACAGTGCTCTTAACCACTGAGCCATCTCTCCAGCCCTTATTTATCACTATTATTATTTTATTATCATTATTATTATTATTTGGTTTTTCGAGACAGGGTTTCTCTGTTGTAGCTCTGGCTGTCCTGGGACTCACTCTGTAGACCAGGCTGGCCTCGAACTCACAGAGATCTGCCTGCCTCTGCTTACCGAGTGCTGGGATTAAAGGCGTGCGCTACCACCGCCTGGCCTCATTTTTTATTTTTAATTGCGTGTTTGTGTGAGGAGGGGTTGTGAACATGAGTGCAGGTGCCTGCGGAGACCGGAAGGGGGCGCGGGCTCCCCTGGAGCTGAAGTTAGAGCAGTCGTGAGCCGCCCAGCATGGGTGCTGGGAACTAAACTTGGGTCCTTGAGCACTCTCCCTCTCTGAGTCATCACTCCAGACCTGTCCAGTCACACAGTAAGCAAGGGCAGGGTCAACCTGAACACGAAGTTCCAGAGCTCTTAGCCACTTCCCTATGGTTTCCACGTATGTCACCACCGCCATCACCACTAACATTATCACGGTCATCTTCATCACCGTTACCCGCCATCGCCGACGTCACGTCATGCCCGCCACCGCCATCATCACGGGAGTCTCCGGTACCACCCCCGCCATCATTACCATCAGCAGCATCGTGAACTTCACCATCACCACCACCACCATCTCCATCATCGCCAGACTCACATGACAACGGCAACCATTACCAGCACCAGGATCGTCATAGTTACCATTATCCCCATCGCCACCATGACGTCTACCGTCCCCACCGTCACCGTCATCATTAAAGGCAGCGCCATCTTCATCACCACCACCACCGACATCACCAGGCTGTCATCAACAGCACCACCGTAACGGCTGCCACCGTAACCACCACCACCGTCACCTCCGCCGCCACCAGAGTCTTACTGCCGTTATTACTGTCACCGTGACCACCTTCATTATCACGAGCAGTGACATCACTCGCATCGTGACGTACACCGCCATCACCCCCGGTTCTGCTTCAAACGTCATCACCGCTACCATCCCTACCACAAATCACCCATCATCCTCGCTGCCACACTGTCCTGGAACTCACTCCATAGACTGGGCTGACCTGGAACTCATGGAGATCCCCCCGCCTCAGCCTCCCGAGGGCTGGGATTAAAGGCGTGTGCCACCACCACCGGCTGCCCATCACCACCCTCTTTATCATCGCTGTCTCCATTGCCATCCAAGGGAAAGGAACAGACACAGGCAGAAGGGATGAACCCGAGCTGACGTACTTGCCGTCCTAGGCCGAGGAGACTGAGGCAGGAGCTCTAAGAACTCCCGGCTTCAAAGCTAAGTTCACAGGGGCCCCGCCTGGGTTCCCCAGCAGGATGTGGACACCTAAACTTCCTGCTGCAGAAGCCGAGCCCTCCCCACCCACAGCTGTGCAGATCTGTACCTGGGATCACAGAAGACGCATTCGGATGCAGCCTTCAGGGTGTAGGGCATAAAGCCAACACAAGGGGGCAGGAGAGCCTGGCTCTGCTCTTTGCCGGCTCTAGATGGGCAGGCACGCTTCTGTCACCTAAGGGCAGACAGCCTCCGACATGCTTCAGAGGCCTGGAAAGTACTAAGAGGAGGGGGAGTGTATATCCCTTGCCTCCGGAGACGAGGACCTGAGTGTCCAGAAGGGCCAGGCTCCAGGACCCCGGTGAGAAGCTTACCTCTTCTGTTGCCAGGTATGCGGGACGCTGCAGACGATGGAGCTGAACATGAGGGCTGTGATGAAGGAAAAGAGGGCCAGGTAGATGAGGCCCTCGACGCCATCATAGCAGAAGCCCGTCAGTGCCTGCACGTAGTCCTGGGCACACGGCCGGGGACAGGGAGAGAGTTGGGGACAGGCAGTGAGATCAACATGCTATACCACGCTGGGAGACTCTTACATGAGGCAGGGTAGGGGGCCCACCATCATCGCAAGGCCCACTCATCCCAGTGGCTCCCCTCTGCCCTGCCCTGAGCCTCACCAGGTGCAAGCTTCGGCAGTCCACTAAGGCGGTGAGGTGCTGGAGATTCACCTCCGTGCCGTTTAGCACCTCCTGGACTCGGAGCAAAGGGTCCTGGGGTGGAGAGTCACACACCTCTTGATGTCAGCATAATGACTGGGAAGCCCCGAAGGAGCCACCGAGTCCCCAGTTTCCTTCCACCTTACAATGAGCCACAGGGACCACCCTTGAACCCCCTCTCCATGCAGCCCCTTGAGGGGATCTTCAGAAACGGCAAGCCTGGGCTCCGTGGAAACACAGGAGCCAGGGATACCTGTCTAGTGTGGTTGCTGCTAAGATAGATTTAATTTAATGAATTAACTTTGTCGAGAGTCTTGCTCCGTATTGCAAGCTGGCTTCAAATTCACAATCCTCCTGCCTCAGTCTCTTAAGTGCTGGGATTAGAAGCGTGCACTATCACACCTGGCTAGATTTCCCTGTCATGGGAGAAATTAACTCACTATGTGAGGTGATCTTAAAAGTTCTGCTCTTAAAAATCGTATTTTGTGAGGGGTAGAAGAAATGGCTCAGCAGTTAAGAGCATTCCAGAGAACCTGGGTTGGGTTTTCAGAAGCTACACGGTGGCTCACGACCATCTGTGACTCTAGTTCCAGGGGGGGTCTCACACC
Organism: Cricetomys ansorgei; assembly: GCA_026225945.1. Lineage (NCBI taxonomy): Eukaryota > Metazoa > Chordata > Mammalia > Rodentia > Nesomyidae > Cricetomys > Cricetomys ansorgei. The sequence continues at coordinate 6,545,320 of JAMJFZ010000818.1, read as the reverse complement.
CTCCTCTGGCCTGCACAGGTACCAGGCGCACACACCGTACACATACACAGATGCATGTAAAATAAAATTAAAAATAAATTTTACAAAAGCCGTATTTTGGTGTGTATTACAAGCCTGTAATCCAGCACTCCAGAAACACAGGCAGGGTGGCGGGGTGGGGGGAGCTGTATAGTAAGAGCCTGATTTTTTTTTTTTTTTCAAAATAGAGTCTCACTATGTAGCCCTTGCTATCCTTGAACTCACAAAGATACACCAGATCCTGCCTCTGGGGTGCTGGGAGTAAAGGAATGTGCCACCTCACTTGGCTACAACACATTATTAGAGGATCGCCTATGATCTGGGATCTGTTAGGAAAACCTGCTGTGACAGGCGGAGTTGTGTCCCCGGATTATGGGCGAAAGGCCCAACCCTGAACCCTGGAATGTCACGGTTCAGAGAAAGACCTTTTCTGTTTTGCACTGTTGGGACGCATCCAGGTTCCTGCATATGCCTGACAAGTGCTTTGTCACTGAGCTAGCCCTCGGGCCTTAACCTAGAGATATAGGGTCTCACTGTAGCCCAGGCTGGACTCTCTCGCTCCCTATGTAGCTGAGAACAACCTTGAACTCCTGATCCTCCAGCCTCCACTTCCCTAGTGTTGAGAGTCAGGTATGTGTCACCGTACCCAGCCAGGCCTTGCTCTTTTGGAGACAGGGTTTGGTTGCATAGCCCAGGTTAGCCTAGAATTCAAGATCTTACCTTCAGCCTCCTGAGTCCTATGATTTACAGGCATGTCATTATGCCAATAATGACATCAGCATAAAGAACAAAAATATTTTACTGCATTTTATTTTATTTGGTGTGTGTGCGTGTGTATACAAGCATGCCCCAGTGGCCACATGGAGGTCAGAGGACAACCTGTAGCAGTCAATTCTCTCCTCCCACCATGTGGGTCTTGGGGTTTGAACTTGGGTTGTCAGGCTTGGTGGTAGAGATCTTTACATTCTGAGCTACCTCACCACCCTCCTGGATATTTTATAAACCTGTGAAAAATGCCCAGGAGAAAGGAGTGGAGAGGGAGGGTGAAAAGACTGGGGAAAGGAGGAGAGCAGTCAAGACTCTCAGGCTTCCATCAGTCAAGGCCACCCTTGCCCACAGCCCCTCACCTTGGTGGCGGGGTGCTCCCGTGGGACACTCCTCAGCAGCTCGGCCACGACATCCTGCATTTCCACCAGTGCCTTGTGGCTGCCCGACAGCTTCTGCTCCAGAGAGAAGCGAGGAGTGCAGCAGCCAGCTGCCTCTCCCACCCCAGCCCTCCCAACGCAGGTCCGGGCGGCCTGCAAGGCCCCGAGTGGGCCGGTAATGCCTCGTTCCACCCCACAGGCTACAGGACACTCCTCCCTGAAGGTGCCTGCCCTTCAGGGACAATACATATCCCTGAGGTCCTAACAGAATCCAGAGAGCCAAGTAAAGCACCCTCAATGGAGATGTGTCTTCAGGATTCAAAGGGTACCCTCACCCCACTGGTGTAACAAGGAGTGGGGACAGGGTATGGCTAGCCAGGGGTACCAACCCCTTCAAGTGCCACCACTGGGACCCCTGAACGGGTGGTGTTCTAGGAAGGTCCCAGGGCCCCTCCCACACCTGCCCACATTTGCCAGTCAGCTAGCCTCTGTCCTGCAGGGCTACTGAGGGAACCCCAAAGAATGAAAGGCATCCCAAAGTTCCATGTTAAATAGATGGGGAAACAGATTAGCATCCCTGGAGCTGTGTTTGTACAGAGCCTCAGGGACCAGCAGCTTTAGGGACCAGGCTTGGAGATCCTTCCACCTTCTCCCCACACCCTGTGTCCCTGGTCTCGGCCACCCAGCACCAGCCTGGGTCTTACCTGCTGGAAGGGATTTGTGGCCCGGGGCGAGCAAGCCAAGTAGTACTGCAAAATGTCTGTGAAAAGAGGCAGGAGGCTGAGGCCAGGTCCTGTCTGTGTCTGCATGCAAGTACACGGACTCACACAGTCCTCAGGTGTGCCTGCCTGAGTCTGGGCGTCTACATGTACCAATGCTCGCAAATGGTGCATGTCTGATCCGCGTGTTTGCATATACTTGTATGTACACACATTCACACATGCATGCATGTGTGTTTGTGCATGTGTGTGAGGCTGAGAAGTGACTTCCAGGGAGACTGTGGCTCAGCTAAGACCCTGTCCTCAGAGTAGGGACCCTGAAGTGTGCAGGACACTCAGGGGTGCAGTGACAGTGGGTAGAGTGGGGTCTCTATGCCAGTACCCACACTCAGCCTTAGGTTCTGTGTTCCATTAGATTTCTAGGAAAGCAGGGGCTGTGGGACCGGGACTCGCCCCTCCTTTTCTCCCAGCATCCAGTGTGTCAGGAAGTCCCACTGGTCCAACTGAGGGAACATCCCTGCCCATTTCCACCTGCTCAAGGCTGCACTGCCTCGGCTGTCTGAAGCCCCATGGTTCTCCAACAGCTTCCTCCTTCCTTTGTCCTTTGTGTCAGCCTTGGGAAACTTGTCTGTTTTATATTATTGTGTTTTTGAGATAGTCTCACCAGATTGGCCTAGAACTCAAGATCCTACCACTACAGTCTACTCAGTGCTGGGACTCCAGGTATGTGCTGTGCCCAACCTCGGGAAGCTTCTACAAGGACATCACATCATATCTTGGGATCTCCCTTTCTTCTCTACTACAAGAGAGCCCATACTCCCAACTGTGGCCCAGCCTTCTGGCCTCCCACCCTCTCTGCTCCTAATTAGCTGTCTCACAAGCACAACTGGGGTTCTGCCTCAGGCACCCACTAGAGATGCCACCTCCTGTTTAGCAGGCGTTTCTTCCCCTGGCCACTTGGAAGCAGCCCTGGGCACCGGCTTCCCGGCTTACACTATGCCCTGCTATCAAAGGCCTGAGAGTGTAGGGGACCTCAGCTCTATCCACCGAGTCCTAAGTCATTCTAATCGCACACACAGCCACAGACTCACCCCCGCTCAGCACCGCATGCTCCTCCACCATCTTGGTCACAAAGGTGTCTGGGTCTACACAGAAGTCGCTGGAGCCCTGAGGTGGGTGAGGCAAGAAAGGGCAGGTGACCAAGCTGGGACTCGGAGGGAGGCCACACCCACCCAGTTCTCTGAGTGGGAGCGGGGAGATTCTGCCTTTTGTTCAGGGAGGTGGAGTGGAATGTAGGGGGTATGGATCTGTGTGACCCAGGACCAGATGGGAGGGGTCAAGAGTGTAGCCTACTGCTCCCCACCAAAGCCCATCAGATGGGGGTCCCTGGGCCGCCCCCGCCCCGCCACTCACCACGGACACGGCCAGCTCCAAGCCCAATGCACCCCAGCTGATGACCAGGGCTAAGACACCCAGCAAGCAGACCCTTGGGGCAAAGAAGGCCTGTCAGGTTGGGGACATGCCAGGCATACAGCTGCAGCACTGAATTCCTCACCTCCCCCACAACCTGGGCCTGGGGGTTTGACCCATATGGGACAGTTAAAAAGTGGTCTCAGAGCCACTCAAGGCCCAGGACCTAGACAGATGCTCTGCCTGGCTGGGAGGAGACTCACCCAGCTCATAGCTGGGGGAAAGTGAGCAGCTAGGCTTGGCCAGAAGACCCGGTGGCAACCTAGATCTCATACATCCTGTTTACACAGAGACCTCAATCAAATCAAGCCCTCTAACTATGCCTGGCTCCAGACACACGGGCCTCCCCTCGATCCCACACACCACCCAACTGCAGGCCTGCACACTAACCTGAACATCTTTCCTCAGTGGCCAAGCATCCCTTCCTCTCACGGGGGACCCCCCACCGTCCCCTTTCTTGGAGCTCCTTGCCGTGCGTATCACCGCACGGTGAAGAGTGTCCTGTCTCTGGCTTTGCTCTCCATGTAACCATTACGACCCCCAGTTTCGGTAAGACTGCGACTATCTTTTCATCCTTGCAAGGCACAAAGGGACTGCTGCCAGGGGTTGGAGGGTTTTTGGGGCTCACCAGTGCCAGACCCACATAGTAACTCAGAGGTGACTGCTCAGGTGGAACAATGACATCACCGTGCAGTCACCCCATGGGCAAGCTGTCACCTGCCTTGTAGCGCAGATGGGTTTAGCACCGATGGGTCAACTTGCTCAAGGTGACTGCCATGGTAAGCAGCAGAGCTGGGTTGGAACCCAGTCAGGTTGCCTGGAGTCCCCCACTACTCCCAGACCTGCCCACATGGCTATAAGTACCACCCTATTGCAGACTCGCCTAGGGAGGAACACAGCTGGGACCATAAACAGGCAGGTGGCTCGTGACACTGGTCACAGCAGTTTGGCATCTCAGGGAGGAACGCTGCCCTTGGAGACACTCATGCCACAGTCTCACGGGTCTCACTGATGGAGAGGAGACAGGGCATGTTACCTCACCCCATCACCCCATCCCTCTATACAGGGACCCGCCTTCCCCTCTGACTTACCCAACCAAGATACCCTTGGAGCTTCGGATGAGGCCCACTAGCACCAGAAGGCAGATGATAACATCAAGCAACAGGAGTCCCAGGTACCCTAGCCACCTGTGGACACACACAGGTGTGGGCCAGGCATGTATAAGGACTGGGTAAACAGGCTGGGACTTAGGTCATTTTTGAAAGAGAGTCTTGCCATTTAGCCCAGGCTAGCCTGGTGCTCCCATCCCCTCTGCCTAAGCCTTCCCAGTGCTGGGATTACAACTGTGTACCATTAAGCCTGACTTGATGTCAGGTTTTTGTTTTTTTTTCCGACACAGGGTTTCTCTGTGTAGCCTTGGCTGTTCTAGAACTCACTCTGTAGACCAGGCTGGCCTCGAACTCACAAAAATCTGCCTGCCTCTGCTGGGATTAAAGGCCTGCGCTACCACCACCTGGCTCTTGATGTCAGTTCATGAAAGAGACACCATCTCCTCCCACAGGGATTCCTGCTATGTCTGGCAACCTATCAAGCCTCAGGGACTAGGTACCAGTGGTCCCAAGAGGGTTATTCTAGAGCATCACCAGGTGGGGTGGACCCCAGAACGAAGGTGGGAAAGAGGTTTGGCGCACCTGTACCAGTCATAGAGGTCCACCTGTTCAGCCAGCACCTCCAGCGATATACCAGGATTCCTCCAAAAAGGGATGGCAGCAGTGTAGCCCAGCAGTGTTCCCAGCAGGCTCTGCAGCCGCTGCACAGCCCTCAGTGGCTCCTGCCGCCCAACCAGCTGCCGCTCAAGGCTCTGCAAGTTGGGCTCAGCTGTGCGGTTCAGGGCTGCAGCAGTGTCCCACACCTGCGAGAGGGGTGCTATAAGCTGGGGCCAGGGGCAGAGCTGTCACCTGCATTATCAGATCAGCCCACATGCACACAGAAGGTTCTAGAGCAGACAGGACGCTCCCCAGCCAGCCACTCACGCGGTCCTGGACCCCTGCCACTGTGCGGTTGGCATGGCGGAGCGAGTAGGTAGCTCGATGAACACCATCGCTGGTCTCCCCGTTGCCGTAGAATCCCACTGCGATGCCCGCGCTGGGGGAGGCAGAGCCATCGGATGCAGAGCTTGCAATCAAGCCTTTCCACAGTCCCAGTCCTGGCTCCGAGGGTCCCTAGTCACCCTGCCCCTGCTTCAGCCCTTCCTCATCCTATAGTCTCATTGGCCCCACCCCTTCTTCCAGGTCCTGGGTCCCGCCTCTCCTCTGGCCCCGCCCAGTCGTCCCCACCCCAACCTCTAGTCTCCCTAACCACGCCCCACACCCCGCCTCCAGGCTCCTGACCCCGCCCCTCCCTCCTCAACAGTCTCAGGCCGGGTCCCGCCCTCTGGGGCTCACCTGCAGACCAAGGTGGCGATGATGACGCACCAGGCGGTGCAGCAACAGTCCGCATCCAGGTGCTCATCGGTCTTCCGCCGCCGGCAGCACAGCCAGAAGGAATAGAAGAGCAGGAAGAGGAGGTCTAGGGCCAGGCAGGCCAGGGCAGCAGCCCCGAGCAGCAGCAGCGCCTAAGAGCGGGCAGGTAGACAGAAGCGAGCTGGAGGGCGTGGTGCTAGGGCACAGTCCCGTCAGCCCCTTCACCCAAAGGCTCTGCACTTTTTAGTTTGCCTGGCCACGCGCTTTCCCCAGTGAAGAAACTTCAGAAGTCATCTGTGGGGTGGCACATGCCTGTAATCCCAGAACCCGGGAGACTGAAGCAGGAGGATTGCTGTGAGTTGGCGTCCAACCTGAGCTATATAGTGAGCTCAAGGCTATGGAATACGTGTAACAGAACTCTATTTAAAAAAAAAAAAACAAAAAAAAAAACAAGCTGGGGCTAGAGGCTAAGAGCACTAGTTGTTCTTCCAGAGGCCCTGAGTTCAATTCCCAACAACATGGTGGCTCACAAACATTTATAATGGGGTCTGATGCCCTCTTCTGGCATAAAGGTGTACATGCAGATACAGCGCCCATATACTTAAATAAATCTTAAAAAAAAAAAAAAAAAGCACTGGTTGCTCTTCCAAGGGACCAGGGTTCAATTCTCAGCACCCACATGGCATCAAACAAATAACTGAAACAACTATCAGAAGGGGGTCTGACACCCCCTTCTGGCCTCTGAGGGTGTTAGGAATGTATGTGGTGCACAGACATAAACCAGGCAAAACACCCATACATATACAATAAAAGTAAATCTTACACGTGGTGGAAGGAGAGAACACCCCTGAGTCCAGTAGGACCCTGACCTCCACATATGCACTGTGGAACATGCACCCCGACACACGTGGGTACGTGCACACGAGGGCACGCACACACAGTGTCAGAGAAGTAGAAAGGACAGGCCAGTTAACCGTGTGCTCCCTTAGCCACGTGAAGGGAAATGTGGTCTTGGCTCACTTCCTGTGCAGGGTTAAAAAAACAGTGTTGTTCAGCATCAATTACTGGCTAACTAGGGAGGATGCTGAAGGATGCTGGGTGGTTACTTTTTCTGACCCCACTCAGTCTGTCCCCAGGCTCCCTGACTCTGAGCCTCTCCTGGTCCCACCCCAATCCCTCCCCAGTCACAGAGGGATTGCTGATGGCACTTGGACAAGTGTGTCCTCCTTGGGGCCAATGCCCGGGGAGCTATTGAGGCAGAACAACCCTGTGCCCAGCCTTCTTGGGAGAGCACAGGCTGCTCCATCAACAGCCCTGGCACCCAGTGGGCCATTTCCCAGGAGACAGTTGCCAGGCAGCGAAAGGATGGCACTCCCTGCCCTCCCAGAAGCCAGCTGGCTCCCACACCTGGAGGCAAGCCTCCACACTTTCCATCTGGCCGGGAAGGTGCTGTCCGCACGTCCAGTTAATGCGGGCCAAGAACTAGATTTCTGTGATCCAAAGCGACGATGCTGCCCTGGAGTCTGAGGGGACATTGGAGGCTGAGCCTCTACTTGAGACACCGTGCAGAAAAACCTCAGGGAAAGGCCAGAGTTCTACCATAACACCACAGCCCATCCCCCACCAGCTGCACCTTGTCCCTCTACTCTGTACCCTGGAGCTACCCAGCAGTCTGGGCTCTGCAAGGCACTGGAGGTAGGCATCTTGCTACTTTGGCAGTGTATGGTAAAGGCCTGCCATCCACACAGGGAGCAGGTGCAGAGCTACCCTGGGAGCCCCAGTGCTTACATCAGAAAGGCCTCCAAAGCCTGGGAGGGCTGACCCGGGAACACACAGGAAGATGGGGACAGGAGCATGCCAGCTCGCAGCAGGCGATGGAGACAGGCCCCAGGACCTGCCTGTGTGGGCTACAGGCCAGTCACGCCGTCCTCACACAGACAAGGCATGTAGCCCAGTACTAGGCCGTGCACACAGTGACCAACAATGAATACCAGCAGGCTCGAGCTACAACATCCCCTGGCTTCCCTCTCTGCTGTCACCTGCTCACACCTAGGCATGGACCAAAGATGTCAACCCCCTATAGATCCCCTTCTCACAGGTTAGAGGCAGGCTTATGAAAACAACTGACCACTCTCTCCCCGGAGGCCAAAGATACCTGCATTTCCATGAACAGAACCACCCTGGGGCTCCCCATGTCAAGCAGCCCCATTTTGGCCCACACGTCTAAAAGATACATCTCCTCACTGGAGAGAGACTGGAGATAGATCCCAGACACAAGGCAGCCACCAGGCTTTGGCTCTGCAGCCTGGGTAGGCCCGCGCAGCCAGGGTAGGCCTGCACACCCAGTGTGTTCCTCGGTGGGTGCTAAGACCACACACCTCCCGTTTGCTAGAAAACAGGTTTTGTAACGTAAGTTCCATGACAGGAACTGGGGGTAGGGGTGGTGATCCTGTTCCTAGATGGTACTGCTGTGTTGCAGAGGGCTGGTGTTTACAAAATGCCACAAGATGCCAGGGACAAGCAGGGACCCAGCCGACAGCAGCCTCTGTGCAGGGAAGTGATCCTGGTACTAAGCTTACTGAAGAGAAGAAGGCCATGACTAGATACACACTGGCCTGTGAGATAGCTCAGCAGGGCTAGGCCCTTGCCATCAAGCCTGAAGATCTGAGTTTGAGCCTCGGGACCCACAGTGGTGGAAGAAGAGAACTAACTCCTACAATCTGTCCTCTGACCTCCACACGCACACCATGGCACGTACATGGGTGCACAAATACACACATAAATAAAAAAGAAAAAAAAATGGACAGGGATGTTAGACAATCTGTGGTGAAGGGCAGCCAGTGTCAGGGTGTGTGAAACGGAGTCAGTTATCACTGGTGAAGTCCCTGGGAAAATACGTAAGCTGAAGGGAGTAAGGGCTTCCAGTTCCACCTTTCTGGGGAGCCCCTAGGAAAATCCACACGTCCTCAGAGGGGTGAGGGGAAGCCACGTGAACTGAGGGTTACAGCCAGGGAAAGCACACACCCTTGCCCACATTCAGACATCCAGCTGTCTGTTCATACATCTGAACACAGGTGCCGATAGACTTGGGCTTCTGTGCTCCTATGGTTGGTGAGGCATGCCTTTAATCCCATCGCTGGGGAGGCAGAGGCAGGCCTACATAGTGAGTTCCAGGCCAGCCAGGGCTACATAGTGAGATCCTATCTCAAAAAAGAAAAAGAAGAAAAAAATTAAAAGAGATAGGTGAGCCTTAAGGAATCTCAAAGAAATGGGATCACCCCAAAATCCCAAAGCCAGTCAAGACTTATAGGTAGTGACAGTCACACCAGGTGCCTGGTGTTCTCAACTCCTCATTCTCAGAGCAGCCAAGTGTCCACACCTGTCCCCCTCCCCCCACCCCATCCTGGTCTGGCCTGCTCTAGGAAGTCCCTACTGACCAGGTTTCTACCCTCTGTGCCTTGGGGTCTGCTTGCAAATCTCCAGTGGGATGCTAGGAGGTGTTGCCCAACTCATGAATGGGACAGGGATGATGTTAAAGAGAGACCTCGCCTCCCTGAAACTGTCCTCCAATCTACCCAGGACCTGTGCCCACAGGATCTGTTGAACCACAGCTGGGGTAAATGAGATCCCCTCCCCCAAATTCCAAGAGGCTGGGGGAACTTTCCGGCAAGATCTATTCCTCCCAGATGAACAGATTGTAATGAAAGCTCACACAGTCAGTCCCTGAGGCCAGGGGCAGCCAGGAGAATCTGTACCAGCTCCAGGAATGGAAGGGATGGCTCCCTCCAGTTTACACAGATACCTCGGGGCCCTACAGGACAGCTGACTGAGACAGCATGACCTCTTCCTAGTCTCTGAGGCCAGATCCCCAGGGGACATGCTTCCGTAGGGGCACTAGGCCAATGTGCTCAATGGCAGAGCAGCCGCCACTGCCCACAGGCCATTGAGGATGATAATGGGAAATGCCACTCAGCATCTAGGCTCTGACCACATGGAATTTTCCATCTGTGGTAAAAAGTGATCTAGAGACTCAGTCGGGCGAGGCAGGCACCCATCCCTGTCCTGAGCTGCTGGCCACCGTGTGGGCTTCAGGAGCCAGGCTCCTGGCAAAGGTGGGTAGCGACAGCATCCTCCCCAGCTCCCAATGGCTTCTGACTGTGATTCTCCCGGCTCCCCAGGATACAATACATGGGAGACACACTACGTATGCACCCCTCACACATGCGAAAGGCCAGGAGCAAGGCTCTGGGTGGGCACACCGAGGCTCTGGGCCTGCCAGTGTGGAAACATCTGGGCAGTTGTTGGAAGACAGCATATGGCCACCAGTGATAACCTTCCTCCCTAGGTAAAGGTGAACTGCCAGAGTCGGCCCGGAGTAGGGAGGAGTCACCACAGGGTCACACCTGCTCGCCCGGGGTAAAGATAAATCACCACAGGGTGGACCTACTATAGACGAAGGCTGTAGGCCTTAGAGTGCATCCTTCGGGGCCACTGGAGGGCTTGAAAGACCCCAGTGGCAAGTTCAATGGCCATGGGAATCAGGAAGAAGTGGGTCGTGTAAACTGCCATTGTGGGGTCATGGGTTCCTGGCTGGGCACCCCAGGAGAGTAAGGGCTCAAAGATGGTCCTGTGATCGAAAGCCCAGGAAGGAGTCAGGGTACAGAAAGGGGTCCGAGGTACAGGGTTGGGCCGTGGACAGGAGGGGTGAGAGAACGCCTCCCCTTGCACAGAAAACTTCTAATGGCAACCCTGCATCTGCCAGAGGAAGAGATAAAGTATGGGGGAGGGGTGGTGTTCAGAAGGCTGGCTGGGTTAGGCTAAGACTCCACATGCATCTTGGGCTAGAGTGAGGAATGGGGAGGGCCCGCCAGGCTGAGTCCATGCCTGGGGACCACGAGGGACACACAACTCGCTGAGCATGCAGATAGCTGGCTCAGCATGTGTGAACCACAGAACAGGCTCCCTGAGTCTGAGGAGCGAGGGTCCCCACACCAGTGAGTGGAGCCAACCCATCTGTGCCTCCGGGCATCTAGTGCTGGTCAGGAAGCCCACTCTCTTCTCCCACAGTGGGGATCCGGGGTCCTCCACCCACTGTCCTGGATGAGCTGCCAGGGTGCTGAGCTGACTGCACGACCATGGGCCCCCCACTCCCCCCACCCCCAACATGCTGGGCTGAGGAACCAGTGATGCCGGCCAGAAATTAAAAACAGATTTTCCACCAGGCCAGGCTTGGGTTTCACAAATTCCATGACAGGGAGTTCGTGGCAGGGCTTAGAGAGAGTATAGTTGATGGCTGCTATGCAGGGGGTGGGGGTGGGGAGCAGCAGGGGCCCAACGTACAATCACTGTTCTCCCACCCCGAGGTCTTAAGTGAAGGCAGTTGTGCAGTCATACTCCAGTGTCCCTTAGGCCTCATTCTAGATGTATCCACTGTCAGATATGCTGACAGGCCCCTCCTCGAACCTCGGCTCAGGGAACCCTCTGGAAAGTGTTCCCGCGTCTCCGCCTCCAGCAGGGCAAGTGGCTCCCAGCTCTGTGATACCGTTCCCAGCGTTCCCGTCAGAGCTTCACAGTTCCAGGCTACAGCAGCCACCCAACCCAGACCAAGCACGCCAGAAACCAGTTTCTAAGGGACATGTGCACCCCAGCTTGACAGGACTATAACAGGGACTTCAAGTCCAATATGGTCTGGCCTCTATGGTCACATGTCCAATTCCTTGGTGACCACATGAGGTACTTCCCATATCCCTGACCCCAAGGCCCTGGCTACATAGCACGGTTCCTCTTTCAGGCTTTAGCAGAACTGTCTGTGGGTGAAAGATATATGCAGGCAGGGGAACCCACAATGCTTTCAAAGCTGGGTGCACAGGGAGAGACCAGGAGCTCCAATCCATATGTCCAGTCCAAGGGCCTCTGCCTAGGGAGGACCAAAATGTCCAGCTTTCAAGGCTACTGGGGGAAGGGACTCCCCTAGAAAAGAGTTGTAGGAATAAACAGTAAGGAACAATAACAATACCCCTTGAGCAAGGCAGTTGCCGCCTAGGGGTCAGGGCAACAGATGACCTCACGTGGGCCCCAAGGTAGTAAGGCGCCACATCGATTGAGGCAGGGTCCCTGACAGGAGAGAGGAGCAGGAGGGAAAGGATGGCACAGAGTATCCCTGAAAGCTGAGCCTAGCGGGAAGCCAGAGCACAGAAAAAGCTCAGAATGGTCTTGGGAAAGCCTGGTCCCAACCTCTCCTCAGGAGCCTTTACATTTTATTTCTGCTTTTGTTTGGAGACAGGGTCTCATGTAGCCCAGGTTGGCCTCGAACTCCCTATGTAGAGGAGGGTAGCCTTGAATTCCTCATCCTCTGCCTACACCTCCAAGTGCATGGGTATAAACCACTACCCTGGTTTACGGAGTACTGAACTTTGTACAGGCTAGGCGAGCACGCAACCAACTGAGCTTACAGCCCTCACGCAGTTTGTGGTTTTAATTTTATCATTGTATCTAAATGTTTTATGTGTGTGGGAGACATGTATGCTTCTCTTCAAACACGGAAGCCAGCTCTGTGAGGCTGGTCTGTCTTTCCTTCCTTCCTTCCCCTTTCCATGGGGTCTGGGGATTGAACTCAGGTCTTCAGGCTTGAACAACAAGTACTTTACCCACTGAACCATCTCACTGGTCTGGACAAGAGTCTCACTATGTAGCCACACTAGCCTCAACCCAGAATATTCCTGCTCAGCTTCCCACGTGCTAGGATTATACAGGCACGTACCAACACACCTTGAAAGCAGAAGCCTCCTTAAAGACTCTCTTCTTGGGCCTTCCTGAGGGCCCAGGACTGCATGACCAGAGTTCCATAGCCTTCTAGTACCAGGGCTGATCATGGTGCTCTCTGAGGCTCCTAAACCAGCAGCCATGGCTTAGCTGAACACCAGAGCCAGATCAAATGGCGCAGCATTTTCCAGATGCCAGGCAGTGCGGCCCTAGCACCCTTGCCCAGTAGAGTGGACGTTATGGTCCAGAGTCCCAGTCTCACTATCTCCTGGCCATAAGGAGATGCTGATTCAGTCCTGGCCCATGATTCTCCCCTGGGACTCAGTATTGGCTATTATGCACAAACTTGCACGGCCAACTGAGTCTGGGAGGGACTTGCCTGGCTCTCCCAGTACAGGGTTCCTGCTCCTTGTACCATCGCCTCCTACCCAGGGGTTGGTCTAGAAGGCCCCATCCAGTGCTAGACCAGGGAGGGGGGCAGGGGGATAGTGGTAGAAGGGGTCTGTGCTTGACCCTCCTTGGTAACTTGCAACTTCAGAATTCTGGCCAGTGCTTCTAGATGCTAAGGAAGCACCCAGAAGCCCATGAATGGGTGTATCTAAAGTGCACGGCATCTAAACATAGACAGGCAGCAAAGGCTGGAGACAGCTTAGTTGGTAGAACACTTTCCTAGAAGGCATGAAGCCCTGCTTTCCATCCACAGCACTCCAGAAAACAGGGTTAATGATGCCGTGGAGAGAGTCGAGGTTCAAGGCCAGCCCAACCTGAGACGGCTCAGTGGGTCTGAACAACCTCTGAACAATGACATGAGTGCAGATATCCAGAACCCATATAGAGCTGAATACGGTAGCGTGAGGCTGAGACCCCGGCGCTCCTGTGTATGGTGACACGGGAGGCAGAGACAGGAGAATCCCCAGAAGCTTGTCGGTCAGCTCTCCTGACACATGCAGGGCCACACAGAAAGAGATGCTACCTCAAAATGAGGCGCGAGGCGAGGACTGCCATTTCAGGTCCTCTGACCTTCACATGCTCACCATGGTACGTACCTGCCTCCACTCACACACAGGAACGCACACACTGAACATGCACCCATAAATATCATACACACACACACACACACACACACACACAAAAAACCAATTTTTAAAAATGAGACAAAGCTTGGGGCGTGGCTCAGTGGCTGACCACTTGTCTAGCATGCACGAGGCCCTGGGTTTGATCTCCAGCACTGGCGGGGGATGGGCTGTGGCGGGGTAGGGGGGGAGAAAGGAAAGAACGAAAGTGACATGGCAGTTTGCAATACAACTCTGGTTTCAAGTGGCGTCATCCCCAAAATGCAAGCGCAGGGACGGACTCCAGCCGGATGGCTCCTTTGTCTTCGCATGGTCACCCCACACCCCCCGAGTGTCCCACAGACGTGCGCTGCCTGTGTAAGCTGGAAAACAGGCGATAAGGCTGCTTTTTCAGACAGAGCTCATTTCCTGAGTAGTCAGGAGGATGACAATGAATCCAGCCCCACCCAGAGGACACAACCGAGCTGCCAATCTGCCTGCCATGCTGCTGACCTTGTACACCCGAGGGTCCCAGGGCTGTGAGCTCTGTGAGCAGACTCCTGGTCCCCAGGGTTTTCCAACTGGAGCCAAGATAGTGGCCCGAGACACAGGACACCCAGGACCCCCTAGGAAGCATGTTCCCCTGCACCATGCAAGCAGAGGGCCTCTGAGCTGACACCTGTGTGTCTCTGTCTCAGGGCCCTTTGTCTACTTTGTTCCCATTACTTAGACCACCTAGCCCCTTCCCTCCCCTTCAGTTGGTGTTGCTGCAGATCAAACCCAGAGCCTCGCAGGCAGGGCAAGTGTTCTACTGCTGAGCTGCACACACCACACCACCCCCTTTTTAAAAGATAGGATCTGCAAAATTGCTGGTTTTGAACTCATTCTGCAGGCCAGGCTGCCCTTGAACTTCCCTCCTGGCTCAGCCTAATGAGAAACTGGGGTGACAGGTCTGTATCACCATGCCTGGCTCCCCTTAAACTTTATCTTAAGACCCCTCAAGCCTCGGGACTGATGGGAAATGGTCCCACATGCTGGATAACAGCAGGCAAGTGCTACCAGCTACTTGGAGGGCTAGCGTGCTGTGGGCCCACTGTAGACGGGGACTAGGCTTGTGTACAGTGAGTCGGAGAGACACTTGGCTGTCAGTCTCCGTAGCAGGCTTGGTGATATCTCCTCCAGGAAGGGCTTCCCAGACTGCCTAGTCCCACAGCACCTGCTCTTGACCTCGTCACTAGCCGTAACAGTTCTCCATCAGCGAAGAACAGCTCCTGGCCTGTCCTGAACTGGTAGAGAAAGTGAACCAGACACAGAAAGACCGGAAGCAAAGAGCAAGAATTTGAGGGTGCAGGGTCATGCTGGGTCATGAGGGCTAATGGAGGACAAGAAAGCAGGTATTTCCCACACACCGGAATGAGGTCAGCAGGCTGTACCCAGGTGTCACTACAATAATCTACTCTGGTAGGGGTCTGATGTCCAAGCCTAAGGACTGCAGGCAGTCAGGACAGGACCAAATGAAAATCAAGACTTCAGTCAGGAAAAGCTGGCCTGGGCCACATCAGGCCCCAAAGCCTCCGGGTCCTATGCTGTCCACTTCTGTTCCTCCCTGTGAAGTGAATGCGCCTACCCACACAGATGCTTCTAAAATCCAGGTACCCCAGTGAGGTAGTGGGGTAGGAGATGGCCCAACCCCAGAGGAGCCCAGCCAGCAGCTCCCGGGGACAGCGAGAAAACAGTACAGAACTGGACCAGACATTTAGGATAGGAGTCCGTTCCATCATAAAGATGCCTTCAGCCCCCATATTAGGTGACTGACCGCTGGCGGTCCTACCACTCAGCACCGTTACAGGCTTCTACAAGGGGGACAGACACATCATACTTCGAGACCCTCTGTCTCCACTCTGCAAGATGTAAACACCACCACCTGGGCAAAAGCTGCATAGCCCGCTGAAGCTCTGGAGTCCGCAGGGTCTGAGACACCTTTGGAATAGCCAGTTCTCCCTTGCCGTGGGCTCCGGGAGGTATGGGGGAAAGGTCTGAGGGAAGACTCTGCCCTCCAGTGCTCCCTGGATGGGATGAGTCTACGTCTTAGTCTATACCATACAGACAGCTGCACAACCCCTTGTGAGAGGAGGCGAGTACAGGCAGCTCCACACAAGGCTTGGCTGGGAGTCTTAATTGTGGGTTCCAGTAGGTTCCAGACAGCCATGAGTGTAGAAGAGAGCAAAGGACAAGCCTGGTATCCTTGTGCTGGGAGACACAGAAGCTTTCTTCACTAGTGGGGCACTGTTCGGGTATGGGGCGGGTGCTGAGAGGGTATTCTAGATCAGACTGCGTGAGACAGGATAGTCACCCCCACACGCCTGTATATACAACCCAGCACCAGTCAGCAATACTTCACCAGGGAAGACGCGATGGAGCCTGTGAGAAACCGGTGCCCACCCACCCAGAAAGAGAGCTGCCTTCCTCCTGACAGGTGACCCTGCAAAACCATCACAGTCACATTGCACAACCAATTCCAAGATGAAGGGACGAAGCTCAGAGAGGCTGAGCAGTCGGGTAAAGTAGCAGCTCAAAGAGGGCAGGGGTACCATGCACACCCACAGCCCCGCTTCAGGAGCGGAGGCGTCCGGGGGAGGATGGAGCCAGGCTGGGTTCCACACCGTAAATTATTCAGTGGCTAATTCTGCTCCTGGGAGAGAAGGCAGGAGGGAGAGTGAGTCAGAGGCCTCCCACAGCAGATCCCCAGAGCAGAGCAGCAAAAGCAGACAGGACCAGGCTCAGCCTGGGGCCACATTGCTGAGGGTCCACAGAGCAGAGTCTGGGCCACTACCATCAGATTCCCAAGGGCTGCAAGCACCAAGCCCTCACCCGCTTCCTGTCACAACTGTGCCAGAAAAGTCTGCAGCAGGAGCAGGTGGTAGCAGACTGACCACAGGGAACGCTGCCTGGCTGCTCCAGGTGCCTGTGGGCCACCAGAACTGACAACGCAAACCTGGGTAGACAATTGTATGAGACTAGCTCATACAATTCTTGCGGGAAGGAGGGTGGTAACACCATCACACAGTAAGAATAGCACACGTGTCCCCCGCCCCACCCCCACCCAGGGCTAGTCTTCCCTGAAAATCCCCAGGTGGGCTTCAGGTCTTCCTTCCCCTTGCTGTCTCTCAGGGCTCGGCCTTGCTCCCTTTCTGATCTGCTCAGGAATGCATCAGCTGCTGCAGCTGGGGTCAAGTAGGCATAGAAGGGGAGCAGGGACAACCCTGTGCTCTCAACCTCAACTTCCAGTTCTCAATAGGATAAAACTGGCTGCAGAGAGATGTGACACAGCCCCGGGGGCACTTGATTTCCAGACTACTGTCCAGGAAGGAGCACCTGGACAGAAACTCCGAAGTGCTTGGGTGACCAGGCCACTGGTCACTCGGTTTCTGGAATCCGGAGCAGGAAGGAAAAGCCCACAGCCTGGTCCCCCTGCTCTGCACTCAAATGACAGAGTTCAGTAATGGGGGTGGTGCTGGGACTTGGCATAACGCCAGGTTTGGGGCTTCGCGGGGAGAAGGCTGCCAAGGGCCCCATGGCCCCCAGCCCAGACTGAGGCCCTCTTCGCCCCTCTTCAACCAGGCCTCATTTCCCACCCTGGGTTGAGAGATTGCTGGCACCCTGGTTTCCCACAACCACGCGACACCCTGTGTACATCCCACAGCCTGACCGTGAAGCAAGGGGTCATTAGCAGCCACAGAGGGCTGGCCTTGGCCCAGGCTACTCACCCACCAACAGTCTGGCAGCGGGATTCCCTAGCTGGGGGAAAAGGGCGAGGAATCCCCTCCTGCCCGAACCCAGGGTTCCAGCCTCGGCTAGCGGGGGCTCTGCTGGGAAGCAGCTGATCGCCCAAAGGATGTAGACCCGCCTGGAAGGAACCCATGGGATCAGAGGGGGGTCCATTAGGGGAGGGAGGCAGCTCCACCAATCCAGATAGGAGGCCCTGGTGACATGGAGGGACTGGACAGACATCTTCCAGGGGGGCTCGAGGTTAACCCTGGAGAGGTTATCAATGGATCAGAGGAACCCCAAGAAGGAAGGGGCCATGACCCCCTATGGGGATGTGGAAGCTCCAGCCCCTCGGGAGGCGCCGTGACCCGAGGCCCCTGACCCCGGGGGCGCGCGTCACCTGCTGGTAGTCGGCGTCCTCGGGCCGGAACTGGCTGCTGGTGGCCTCCCACCGCAGGTCGAAGTGCGGCAACCGGTGCAGGAGGCTCACCCACCAGGGCGCCGCGTAGCTGACCCCGGCCATGGCGGGCGGCCGCGGGCGCTGCGCCGGGCTTCCCTCGCTGCCCGGTGCGCGGGGCTCAGGGACCCGCTGACTCCTGCTCTGCTGCCTGCATCGTGCCAGCTATAGTGGGCCCCGGCCCGGCCCGGCTCGGCCCGGCTCGGCCCAGCTCGGCTGCGATCGGCTCCGCTCGGCCACCCGCGCCCGCCGCCTCTTTGTTCGCCGCCGCTGCCACCGCCCCCTCTGCACCCCCGCCCGCTCGCCCTCAGGCCCTGCCCCCACACCGCCATAGGCCCGCCGCCCTCAGGCCCCGCCCCAGAAGTCCCGGCCTCAGGCCCCGCCCCCACACCGACATTGGCCAGCAGCCCGCAAGCCCCGCCTATACCAGCGCAGTCCCTGCCCCCAGGCTGCCATTGGCGCATCTCCCAAAGCCCCTGCCCTCAACAAACCTATTCTCCGGTCTCTGCACTGTCATTGGTCCTTTGCCTACTAGCCACACCCCTCGGTTCAGGCAGGGCCCACAGCTCTTGCGTCCATTTCTTCCTTATAGACCGCTGAGACTGGATCCTGAATCTCGCGTGTTGCTTGCTCTCCATCCTATGCGTTTGCTTGCTGGTTCGCTCTTTCCGTGTTCCCACGCAAACCTCGCAGGAGCCTGCCCGGGACTCAGTGGCCTGTCTGAGAGGCGCATGATCTGCATTCGGGAGCTGCAGCTGTGTGATCTCGGCGACCGTCTGAGAAAAAGCGCTGTGGAGATAAAACGAGTGTAAAGTGCTCTGAACAAAGCCCGGCACATAAGCCACAAAGACGTGTGTATGCGATGGTGGGCAGACAGGTTGAATACTCACCTGCCCTTCCTGCTTCATGTTTAGTTATGGAACCCGGGGCCTTATGCATTCAAGTACCCTACCACTGGCCCACGTCCCCAGTCCCCTGATTACTTTTCATATTGAGACAGGATCTCAGTAAGTTGCCCAAGCTAGCTTCAAACTTGCAACCCTCTTGCCTCAGCCTCCCAGGTAGTGAGATAACGGGCCTGAACCACCATACCCCACTGGGTTGCGTCATTTTAGACCTACGACAGAAAGTACTTGTCCTCCATCTTAGAAACTAGGTTACTATACTGGTCAGGACGCAGCCTGTAGAAAGGGTATGGGGGCACAACAGCTGCGCGGTTCTGTGCCCCTCCCCCGTTCTTTCTTGTCTCCCAGGGGTGGCTTGCATATCCTCTTGGCTCTGTCCCCACACAACTCTGGGGACCTTATTGCAGAATCCCTTAAGTTCTTAGAAACTAGCCACACATAAGCTTCTCCACTTGCCAGGTAGCCTCTCTCCTGACCAGCTGAGCAGTGGCTTCCTGACAGACCGGTTGGCCAGCATATACAACTGCCGGAGGCACCTGCTTTCTTGCATATGGCCCAAGGGCAGAGGCCCTTACAGAGCTGTAGGTTTCTGTGCTCTGGGTGGCTGGGGAAGAGACCGTTTTCCAGCCTTAAGGGTCCATAAGGCTGGAGGTTTCTTAGTTTTCTTACTCCAGAACCAAATAGCAATGAATGCCTCCTCCCCCAAGCTTCCCAAGACTAAGGCCACTTGAGCTGCTGAGCCATCCTCCCTGTTGTCAGATGAATGCTGACTGGAGTCAGTACAGCTTGTGAGATGCCCACCCTAGAAGATCTGGCTTGGCTCTTACCCCAAATCTCCTGTACAGGGAGGACCAGCCCTGTCCCCAACTCTGCCTTCAGGGTTCTATAGCTCCGAAGACCAACAGTAACATCAGGGACCGTCATGGGCTGGGACAGTTTCTGGTCCTATTATAGCACCTTCCACAGACAGCCCTGGCATGCATGCTGGCCCCAACGGTAGCGATGGTGGCAGTGATACTGTCAGGGCTCATACATGTAGGCATGAGGCTTAGGGGTTACGTGCCCTGTTTCCTGAAGCCTCACCAAATTTCAGGCCACAAAGCCTGCCCGTTATACAAGATAATGCTTCATAACGAATTGTGTTCCCCAAAAGATATGTGCAAAAGCCAGGCAGGAAGGCACACACCTGGAAAGATGATCACAAATGTGAAGCCTGGGCTACACTGCAAATTTAAAATCAGCCTGGGCTAAGCAGTAAGACCTCATCTATAAAAGGGGGTGGAGAGGAAAGGGGAGAGGAAGTGTGCTCATTTTGATTAATTAGTAGTGTGCTTGGTCAGTGAAACCCTTTCCTGAGGGAGTCCTTGAAGGAAAAGTCACAAGGGGTGTCTGAAGCAGAGAAAGCAGGGAGGTGCTTGCGGCCAAGCTTGAGGACCTGGTTTGATCCCTGGACTCCGTATGGTCCAGGAGAGAACCCGCAGGTTGTTCCCCTGGCCTCCATGTGTGCACTGTGCACAGAAAACAAAAATTAAATGTAACAGAGAAAAGGTTCCCTAACACACAGGGTGGGGCAGCCCAGCCAGCGCCTCTGGGGGTGGGGGGAGCTGAGTCTCCATCCTAATGTTGCTCAGAGAGGGGAAGAGAGGGTCCTCGTGGAATTGGCAGCCCATCTCCAGGGAGAATGAGAGTTAAATCTGCCAAGTGATGACCATGAGCACAGGGCAGGAAGGAAGGTCCTCACCCTGCCTGCTTTGGCCAGCATCATCTGGCCAGAGCTGTACTTATTCTTCCTGTTTATCGCAACACAACGATAGCTGGAGGCTGGACGTTTGCCCATTCTATAAGAAGAGAAACTGAGGTCCAAGTCTCGCCATTGTCCAGGAAACCCAGAGAATTACCAGTCAGTCAAGGAACCACCATGGATCAGCTTCAGGCTACCAACCCTTCCTTACTTTCTCCTTCACTCCTCCCTCCTCCTCTTCCTCCTCCTCCTCCTTCTCTCTCTCTCTTTCTGTCTGTCTGTCTCTCTCTCTTTCATTTGACTAAAATAGGGTTTATGAGCCAATGTCAGAGATGAGGGGCTGGGGAAACCATTCAGTGGGTAAAGTGCTTGCTGTGCAAGGACCCAAGTTCGAATCCCTTAGCACTCATGTAAAAGCCAGGTTTGATGATATGTACCTGTAACCCCAGTGTTGGAGGTTAGGGGCTAAGATGGACAGATCTTGGGGACTTACTAGCCAGCCAATTGGTTGAGCTCCAGGTTTGGTAAGAGACCCCATCTCATGCTTGCACACACATGTGCACATGTACAAATACCACACATACAATTCTTTTTTAAAGGCAGGAATAAGAAAGTTTATGTGGGTGCTGGAGAGGTGGCTCAGTGGTTAAAAGCACCTGCTGCTCTTCCAAATGATCCGGGTTCAATTCCCAGCACTCACACAGCAGCTCACAGCTGTCTGTAACTCCAGTTCCAGGCGATCTGATACCCTCACACCAATACACATAAAATAAAATTAAAGTATTAAAAAAAATCTATATGAACCACACACAGTGGCACATGCCTTTAATCCCCACACTCGCAGGTGGATCTCTGAGTTTGAAGCTATCCTGGTCTACAGAGTGAGTTTCAAGATAGCCAGTGCTACACAGAGAAACCGTTTCAGGAAAAAGAAACTAAAGAAAGTCTATGTGGCGCCAACACTGAAGGCTGAGCTACTGGGAGCATCTGGCAGAGACATTTAAAACAGAGGACAGAGGGATTGAGGTCAGGAGTCCTCCAGGGGCTATGCCCCTAGGAAAGGAGGTGGTTCGCTAAGGCTCCTGAAGGCTTGTCCCAAGACCCACAGCCACTGGGAGAAAGCCAGGACCCAGTTGCACATGTCCAGCCTGGGCCCAGCCCCCAGATGCTGGGGCCCCAGCCAGAACAAAGGAATTCCCTGCATTTGGACCCCATCCAGTGAGGCTCACAATTTCCATAGACAGCACTCATGAGCACTAGCAGGAAGAGGAAAGGGTTGAAGACCCAGATTCCCCCTATGCGTGCTGACATGTGGCAGGGTGACCCTTGGGCCACACAAACATCTGGAGTACCTAGCTTTGCCCAAACATAGGGCAGATGCGTCCTGACCACAGAAAAGCCACAGGGACATTTCTTTCCAGTCTGGTCACATGGCCTGGTGTCTCTGGAGTTTGGGAGAGATGCCAATCTGTCAACACTGTCTTCAGAGGCCTTCGGAGAGCCATCTAAACACAATCTGAACCAGCGATGATGGCTGACAGCTTCAGCTACCCTTCTGAAAGCCAGTGGGAACCAGTAAATCAGCAGGGGGCCTCTGAACCCCCAGGAGTGATATCTCAATTCCTAGCATTCAAGATGTACACCTCACCAGACCTACGGTAGACAGAGCTGGTGCTGGACCTGGTGTCACAGATGAGTCATCATTGTTGCTCAGGAGGCTGAGGTAGGGAGATCACAGTTTTGTTCAAGGGATGCCTGGTCTTTAGAATAAGTTCAAAGCCTGGGCAATTGAGTGAGACCCTGTCTTAAAACAAAAAATGGAAAGAGGGCTAGCGATGTAACTCAGTGAGCACTTACTTAGGATCCCTTAGTGAGGGGCTTGGGGCATGGCTCAGAGGGAGAGCACTCACCTAGAATGTGCAAGGTCCTGATTTCAATTCCCATTCCACAACACACACGTGTAGACACACACACACACACACACACACACATACACACACACATTCACATAGACACACACACACACAGATATACACACACATATATTCACATTCACACACAGACACACAGACACACACATACACATTCACATACAGAGACATACACACACACAGATATACACACACATATATTCACATTAACACACAGACACACAGACACACACATTCACATACAGAGACATACACACACACAGATATACACACACATATATTCACATTCACACACACACACACACATACACATTCACATAAAGAGACATACACACACACAGATATACACACACATATATTCACATTCACACACACACACACACATACACATTCACATAAAGAGACATACACACACACAGATATACACACACATATATTCACATTCACACACAGACACACATACACATTCACATACAGAGACATACACAGACACATATACACAGAGAGAGACAGACACATAGAGAGACAGACATACAGACATACACACACAGAGATACATAGACACATACAGACACATATACACACACAGACACACGGAGACCGACATACACACACACACATACACACACACATGCACACAGGCACACATATACACACACAGACACACACATGAAGGGACAAAGGAGGGAAAGTGGGGATATGCTTTCCTACTGTCTTGGTAAACTAGAGTTCTTTTGGGGTGAGAAATTCTCCCAGGTCCAGCCCCTCTCCCAGTGTCAGTATCTTGGAGAATGGAACCTCACTCTCTGTGAGTCTAAGGAAAGAAAGATGTTCTAGGGGAGTTTTAGATGAGGTAGGCTGGCTGAAAGAGGGGGTCCCTGGGACCCTGGGTTCTACCTGACCAAAAAAAAAAAAAAACCCAGCCAGGGCCTTTAAGCTGTCTTTACTCCTGTGTATGAGGGAAAGATTTGTCTGACCTGGCCTTGAACCTAGAGGGTGCTCTCCCCCAAAGCAGAGGCGGGGGACAGGGTCCCCCAGGAACTTGGGTAAATCGTAGCTGCTAGGCTGACTGTGGAGTGCGGACCCAAGTAGACCCTTCTTCCTGCACAGGACAAGAGGGAAGTCTCCGGAAGCCACTTTCAGGTAGCATTCTTGTTCATCTTAGAACGAATTGTGGGGGAGGGGGGCC
Source organism: Cricetomys ansorgei (assembly GCA_026225945.1). NCBI lineage: Eukaryota > Metazoa > Chordata > Mammalia > Rodentia > Nesomyidae > Cricetomys > Cricetomys ansorgei. The sequence goes on along the minus strand of JAMJFZ010000818.1, from coordinate 6,521,701 downwards.
TTTATTGATCATTTCTAGGCCTTTTGGCTTTATGAAAGACATTCTTTAATGTAGTGGTTCTCAACCTCCCTAATGCTGGGACCCTGTAATAGAGTTCCTCGTACTGTGGTGGCCCCCAACCGTAAAATTATTTTCATTGCTCCTTCATAACTCATTTCGCTACTGTTATGAACCGTGATGTAAATATCTGGGAAGCAGATGGTCTTAGGTGACCCTGTGAAAGGGTCGTTTGACCCACAGAACTGCTGCCTCACCCCTGGGGCTCCCTGTCTGTACCCAGCATCAGCCCTGGTGAGGGAGCAGCTTGCAGATCTGAGTCTGACCTCAGCCTCATTCAAGGTCAGGGTCCAGGTCCTCCAGAGCACCAGGCATGAAGGCCATGCTCCACCTCTCCCTCAATGGCCTTTCCCTGGCCGTGCAGGGTCTCATGACCAAGTCCAAAGTCCTCAGAACCGGCCTCTTTTCTGGCGGGTCCTGCCTCTGCCTCTTCTTGAGGAAGAGCATGCAGAGATGAATACGTTGTAAGGCCGGGTGTGTACGTTTCTAGAGCTTCTGTGGGGAGCTCTGCTGGCAGCACAGGTGGTTTACAGCCATCTAGAGACACACCAATGTATGCTTCCTAATTTACAGATAGGGAAATTGAGGCTCACTTAATTCACCTACTGTGGCTGGCCGGCCAGGTGCATCCCCACGTGGACTGCTCTATAGGTGGCCCGTTTCTCCCATAGCTAGCTGGCTATGAAGCCTGGGATCTCCCTCAGATTTCTAGGGTGAAGCTGGGCACTGTGCTGGCTAGCTTTATGTTAACTTGACACAAACTACAGTTACCTGAAAGAGGGAACCTCACCTGAGAAAAATGTTCAAGATCTAGCTGTCCTGCATTTTCTTAATTAGTAACTGATGGGGAGGGCCCAGCCCATTGTAGGTGGGGCCATCCCTGGACTGGTGGTCTGAGCAAGCCATGATGAACAAGCCAGCAAGTAAGCACCCTTTCATGGCCTCTGCATCTGCTCTGGTCTCCGGGTTCCTGCCCTGCCCGTGTTTTTGACCTCATTGCTTTTGATGAGGAACTCTCACACGAAACTGTGAATGAGATAAACCCTTTCCTCCCCGAGTTGCTTTGGGTCGTGGTGGTGTTTCATCACGGCGATAATAACCCTAACTAAGGCTTGCTGGTACATGCCTGTCCTTCCAGCGTACGGGAAGATCAGAAGTTCAAGCAAGCCTCAGCTAATGAGTTTGTAGAACAGGATAGCCTGTTTACAGTTAAGGAGGTACAACTCCGAGGTCCCCCTCCAGTTTCTGAGGGTCTTGTCAAACCCTCTCTACTCCTTCAGGTCCCAGTGACCCACTGGTGGAGATGCCTGTAAGCAGTGACTCTGGAAGAAATCACAGAAGAGAGATGTGTAGAAAACTCTTCCAGCTGAAGCTGGGCATTGTGGTGCATGCCTTTAGTCCCGGCACCTGGGAGGCAGAGGCAGGGGAATCTTAGCTTAAGGCTAGCCTGCTCTACACACTGAGATACAGGCCAGCCAGGGGCACATTGTGAGATGCTGCCTCAAGAAAAATTGATTTTATTTTAAAGAGTTCTCTCATTTGAGGCTGCTTCCTTGAGGTCAGGTCTCTACCCATCTTAGCCAGCAGCCTAGCTGCCCCCACCCTTTGCATGACACTTGAGCCTTCATCAGTGGGGGGGCTCTAGTGGGTATTGTGGGGTGGTCAACATTCACATCATCCTTGCCCCCAACCCCACTTTTGTCTCTTCCTTCTAAACAGTGAAGTCCACCATCATTCTCCAGCCGGCATGCTTTGTTCTCACCTCTCTTAGGGCCTGGTCCGAGCTCTCCAGCAGAACATACAAGGACTCCGTGCGATGGCCCTGGGCTCCCTCCTGAGCCCTAGGGCCCACGCCTCTCTACCCACTGTGCCCATCCACAGTCTATGTGTCTATTCCTTTCTATGTTAGAATGAAAGTACCCAGCGGCAGCCTGTAGTCCTAGGTCATGGGGCTGAGACGAGTAGAGCTCACTTGGGGTTAGCTGCGAGAGGAGAGAGCCCCCCCCCCCCACACCACAGATGTGAAGACAGGACACATAAGACAGAAGATGTGAGATACACTGCTAAGCAATGTTAGACTGATAACATCGAGAGAAAGCATTGTCCAAAGAACAGGAGACATCTGGGCACGGACTGTGCACGGAAGGACAGAACAAGAGCACAGTACCGCAGCGCTAGGAGACTGAAAACCGGTCCCAGCAGAACGCCAACTGTCCCCTCAAGGTCTCTTTTCCCTGGTGTGACCGAAGAAAACTCGAATGCCGTATTTGAGGTTTTCAAGTGGTACAAGTTGCAATTCACACTCCAGTGAGAGCACTTTTGTGCAGTGTTTATCTGCTTGCTCTCCACTTCGTTCCTTTCCTCCCATGCACTCATTCATCCACTGTCTACTCATCCGCCTCTCCATCCATTCAGCTACCAGCCTATCCACCTACCTGTGCACGCACCCCGCCACAGGCCCATCCATCACCCGTCTCTGCATCTACCTATCCACTCATACATCCTGTCCGTTAGCCAATTTGTTATCCATCCATGCATCCTTCCCTCCATCCATCCATCCATCCATCCATCCATCCATCCATCCTTCTCTCCATATGCCCAACCTTCATCCATCTCTATCCATTCATGCATACATACATACATCTCCCCACACAGCTAGACACCCACCCAACCATTTAACCTTCTACCCAATTGCCCATCTAGCCGTCCCTCTTCCATGCACCCGTATATCAGTGAAGACGTGTCTATAATGATATGCAGGAAATACCAACAGTAATTATTTCAAACTTAATTTATTTCTATGTATGTTTCATGTGCATGTATGTCTGTGCTACATGCATGCCTGGTGCCTGCAGAGGGCATGCTGGGAATTGCACCCAGGTCCTCTGGAAGAGCAGCCAGTGCTCTTAACCACCGAGCCATCTCTCCAGTCCTTTCAATGTGTCCCAGAGCATACAGCGGTTAGCAAGCTGCTTCTCTCACGCACACAGCATCTTGGAAAGGCAGAGGAGCAGAGACTGGAGGCAGGGCTTACAGATGTGTCAGCAGAGTCAGCTAACAGCAGGGAAACGTGGCAGTGAACTCAGACTTCAGCACAGTTCAGGGGGCAGAGCCTCTCGTTTGCCAGGACTGGATATGATTGTGTACCAGGCTTTAAAAGCCACTTGAAACTTGCAGCTAGCGGTTATGTTGTGGGTTGTGAACAGAAAGCCACAGATACCTCCACAGGCAACCCTCGGGTTGGGCAGCTGGACATGGGCCTGGGAGGGAAGGTCCTGATGACAGTATACCTTAACTGGAGGATTTGGTTTGCTTTCCTTTCTCTCTCTCTCTCTCTCTCTCTCTCTCTTCCTTCCTTCCTTTCTTTTTCTGAGACAGGGTCTTGCTATGTAGTTCAGGCTGTAATTTTTATTCTTTGAGAATGTGATACACATACACCATGTATTTTGATCGTATCCAACCCCCATCCCCCACTTCCAACTCCCAGACCCCCTAACCAGGTTCTCTTCAAATTTTAACCTGTTTTTGGTTCCAACCCACCAAGACCAGTTATGGCTGCCCATGTGCACATGCATGTGGAGCCGTCACTGGAGCAAGGTCAGCCTACTAGAGGCCACATCCCCGAAGAAAACTCTCCTCAAGCAGCCAAGCTGTAATTCTTGATCCTCCTGCCTTAGTCTTCTAGGTGTTGGGCTTATGGTATAGCCACCATATCTGGCTTTTCTGTGGTCTTGTTTTTTTAAAAAATGTAAGGAACCCCAGTTATATGAGCTTGTGTACGTGTGTGCACGTGTGCACGTGTGTGTGTGTGTGTGCATGTGGAAGCCAGAGGTCAGCTCCAACATCCACCTTGTTTTGTTTGTTTGTTTGCCGAGACAGGGTTTCTCTGTCGTAACTCTGGCTGTCCTGGAACTCACTCTGAAGATCAGGCTTGCTGTTTTTTCGTTTTTGGAGACAGGGTCTATATAGCCCTGGCTAGCCTGGAACTATGTAGACCAGGCAGGCTGGGCTAGAAATCACAGAGATTGCCTTCCTCTGCTTTCCGAGTGCTGGAATTAAAGGCATGAGTCACTATGCCTGGCTAGTTGTGTGTGTGCACGCGTGCGTGTGCACATGTGTGTGTACATTCTATGACTTGAACTCAGGTACTCCTGCTTGCTTGCAAGCACTTAATCCACTGAGACATCTTCTCACTCGGCGTATGTTTTGGTATGTACGTGTGCTTACATTATTGTGCATGTATCTGTGCATGTGTATGCTTGTAAGTACACTATGGTTTTGTAACCATGTGCCCATCTGTGCGCATACATGCATTTCTGTGTGCGCGCGTGTGTATATTCACCTGTAGGGTTACACATTTGTGCATGCCTGTGTGCTACACATGGCTTGTATGTGTGAACATTGTTTTGCCCTGGAGCCCTGTGAGGAGAGCTGCTTGAGTTTCCTCTTTAGGTGCTTCTGTGGCAGCATGGTTGAGGGCTGCAGACGGGGTAGTCCCACAGGACCTGACAGTTGTGGGAGTGATTTGGAGGTAGAGAAAAGTGGGTGACCTCAGGTTCACCTATGCTGGGGACCACAGTGTGGCTTGGGACGCCATTCACAGGACAAGGAGCAGCAGGGTTGGGGCCTAGGACAAGCTACGTTGGAGTACTGTGTGTGCTGAAGGCTCACTGGTATCCAGAGCAGCAGGTGTTGGGGACAGAATCTGAGAATACTTCATTTAACAGAGGAAAGAAGGGGTAGAGGAAAATGCAGGAGTCAGAGGGGCAGAAGGGTTTCAGGTGGGTCAGCCCTGGCTCCTCAGCCAGCCCTGCCCAAGGGAAGCAGCAGACCTGCCAAGGGAGGGGGCGGGGGGGGGGGTTGGCACTGGCCGGGAGCAGCCCTTTCTCATGTATTATGTCAGCGGTGTCCCCCTCCCTCCCACGCCTCTCCGCTTTCATCTCTTAGAAGCTGGCCTGGAAAGAGAGGTGCTGAGAGGAAGAAAGCCCCAGGCTGGGTCCCATGAATGCCCCCCCCCCAGGAGCCCTGGCACACACTGGCCTGTTCTTTGAGTCCTGGCTGTTCTGGGCTTAATTAACGAGTAGCTCAGGGGCACCCCTTTTTCTTATTCACCGAGAGCCCAGGCACCATGGAAACCTCTTCCAGGGTCCTCAGGCAGGCACTGTCTAATGGGGCTGTCCCTCCAGCTGTAAGTGGGTCCAGCTTGAGGGAGCCCATGGGAAGGCTCTCTAGCCAGAGACCATTAGTGGGTGCCTGTGCTGACAGGCCAGACTGTTCCCATCCTGCCTTTCCTGCTCTAAACCGGACAGTGATGCCAAAAGGACAGGGGATTGTGTTTTTTTCCCTGTTCCCTGAGGACTTGGGGTAATGGCGCATTTAAAACTGTCCTGGTCAGGCACTGGAGAGAGTCTCGCTAGGCTTTAAGAAGGCATGTATAGCTAGACCCAGTGGTACAGGCTTATATTCCTAGCTCCTTGGGAGGTCCAGGCAAGAGGCCCCCCCACATTCAAGGTGTGTCTAACTACAGGCTGAGTTCAAGGCCAGCCTGGGTGACTTATTCAGATTATGCCTTGATTTTTAATTTTTTTTTTTCTTAAAGAGCTGGGGAGGGAGTGATAGATGGCTCAGTGGGTAAGGCCTTTGCTACCAAGCCCGATGACCTGAGTTTAGTTCCCTGGTACCGACGCAGCAGGAGAGAAGTGATCCCTGCAAAAACGTTCCTCCTGTCTCTATAGCGTGCTGTGGCACACGCACACGTGAATGTACATACACATGCTATATATATATATATTTTAAAAGGACTGGGAGATGGCTCGGAGGTAAATGCTTGCCATGCATGAGGACTGAGTTCAGATTGTCAGCGTGTGTTGTGGGGAGGCAGCACATATCCGTAACCCCAGTGTGGGAGGCAGAGACAGACTGATTCCTGGAGTTAGCCAGCCAGCTTAGCTGAATCAATGAGGTCCAGGTCAATGAAAGACCCTGACTCAAAAGGGAGGGGGGGCACTTGTTCTTGCAGAGGACTCAGGTTCAATTCCCAGCATCCACATGGCGACTCACAATTGAGTGTAACTCCAGTTCCATGGGATCCGAAGCCCTCTTCCAGTCTCCAAGGGTACCATGTGCAAAGACATACATGTAGGCAAAACACTCAAGCACTTAAATCTTTAAAAAAAAAAAAAAGCTGGAGAGCAACTGCTACACTGGACATTGACCTCTGGGCTACACATACACATACACACACACATGAAAAATCACATACATACAAAAAAATTTAAACTTTCTCATAATTTTTGTGTATATGTGCACACACACATGCACTAGGAAAACTTGTGGGAGCTGCTTCTCTCTTCCACTACGTGGGTCCTGGAGATTGAACTCCGGCCGTCAGGCTCGGCACCAAGAGCCTTCATCTACCGAGCCATCTTGCTGGCCCTAAACTACAGCTTTGAAAAAAAAAAAATTGGTGTGGTTGTGCATGCCTTTAGCCCCACACCATGCAGGCGCTACACAGTGAGACCCTGTATAAAAGGAAAAAAAAGATCAAGACCCAAAAGACCAAGGGATCCTCTCCCAACTGTCCTGAGCTGTTTTGACAAGTTTCATTCCCCAGCCTCTAGATGCAATTTCTCTCTTTGACAGTGAGCCTGCCCAGCCATGGCCTGCTGTTTTCAGGCCCTCCGTGAACCTGGGGAGGTAGGAGCCTCAGGGGCCAGCCTGGGTCCGGGTCAGCTGTGTTTGCTAAGTCTCTGGTCCTCAGAGCTTCTGAGCCACTCAGAAGCGAACACTGCTTACCCCTCCATGGAGGAATTTTGCAATTAGTTTGACCAGGATATAATGGAATTTTTATTTAGATCTCAAAGGTTAAGAGTGCTTTCCAGGGGAAGATATTTATAGCTTTAAAGACATCTGCTCTGCTGTTATCTCGTTCTTTTTTCTAATGGTTGGTCTCTTCACAAAGAGGGTTCCGGGTCTGTGAGACTGAAGTCAACAGTCCTCTTTCCCTCATCAGGAGACAAAAATAGACATTTATCAGACAGAATACAGCCGGCACCTGCAGTCAGGGAGGGTCGTTCAGCCACAGTCCTTCCTTGGTGCTGAAATGAATGCACCCACAAAAGCTCCCACTGTACAATGGGACTTTATATAAACACCAGGCACAGGGCCTTGGCAATTTAGTTCTGTTCACCATCAGGAGGCTCAGATGGACTGAGGCCGCCTGGTGGCTTCAGAGCCAGCCCCCTCTCAGTGCTCCGTGCCAGTGATAACATGACATTAAGATGCAGTGCAGGGGTTGGAGGTGTGGCTCAGTGGTAGAGCACTTCCTGGGCACACACAAAGACCCGGCCTCCACCCCCAGCACCATACACAAGCTCACTGTGGAGTTCGGATTCACCACAGGTTTGTTCCCGCCCACACTCCGGCTCACTTCTGCCTGACTTGCTACTTTGGGGAAGCCTGGCTTGTACCAGCCCCCTCTCTCTACTTCCTCCTCAGCTGCATCTGGTGGGCGGAGGTGAACCAAGGGCAGTGAGGGGGCTGTGGGGTTTCCTGGATCCTGCTTTCTCGCTGGGATGGCGTCTTCAGGAGGGTGACTCCAGTCTGTCCTTGGCCATTGAGCCTACGGTGTCCTCTTCCCCCAGTCATAGCTAAGAGGAACAGCATCCGGTAGGGTCCCTGCAAGCGCGGTGTCCCAAGCCCAGCTGGCTTCCGGTGCACTCTCCAGAGATGCCCAAGGCCTCCCAGCCAGCACCTCCTTGGTGGGAGTGGCACCTTCAACACAGGTCAGCTGCAGCAGTATGGGCTGCAGGCTGGTTGCTGTCCATGGAGTAGTCATGTTCCGGCATTTCACGTTAGTGCTTGCTCAAAGAGTGGATTGTGAAGAAAGCATGGGTTCTTTCAAAGCTGGGCTACCTACCAGCCTCCGCAGAAGTCTCGCTGCTGCTCTTTAAGCTCAGGGTGGTGTGGAGGTGTTGCAGCGGAAATCAGGGCACAGTTACGTCACTTACCCATCTCACGTGCACATACCTGCGCCTGCCTTGGTCCTGAACGCTGAGGTCTGAGGTCCTCTCCTTCTGGAAAGGCCTCCACTACTAGTGGAGATGAATTATGCTGTTCCCTATGCCCTACTTAGAGTCCACAGACCACAGCTGGCCGGGTCCTGGACCAATCCTACTCCCAGGAGGCTTGGCCCAGCCCACAACCTTTGCTCCTCCCCCCATATCTTATCTGACCACAGCCCCTGGCAATTGGCCTACACCTCACCCACTTACAGCCTCTGTAGTTTTGGCTTTGCCAGTGGCCCTAGAGCTAGCTAGCCAGGTGTTGGGAGACTTGCATCTCCAAAACCAAGCCGGGTACAAGGAAAGTTCAAAGCTGAACTGAATGGCAGGACTTCCAGCTCCCATATGCACTAAGAAATCAGACGGTGCTCACCGTCCTCAGTGTCCCCTAGACATCCCCCACTCCAAACCCCACCCCAGCCAAAGGTGCTTTCTCCTCTTCAGATGAGCCAAGGGCAGTCTGTGCTAGCAAAGGGGCCGGGGGTAGAGAGCACAGGACACAGGACACCAGTCAGAGACAGAGAGGCTTGAGGCACCATCATTTACTGAGGTAGCTTCAAGATGGGGTATTCACCTTTAATAGATTAGCTGCTGCACCAAAGGACAAGGGGTTATAGCCTTCCCGTTTTCAGGGGCGTGTTCTTAGAAAGCTCAAGTGCAGGGGCTGATTTGGACCTCACTGCCCACCGGCCAGGCTGGGTGCATAGGTTGGCCTCAGACATACGGACTCTGCCCTGTGGCTGGGGTGCTGTCTTGCATGGCCCCTTTTCCTGAAGTGGGGGCAGCCGGAGGTGAAGACCCCTCTTCACAACCCAGAACTCCTGACTTCCCACTCTCAGAACACTCAATGCACAAATGGCTGCCGTTAAATGAAGGGACAGAGCGGCCCTATAAGAACCCCTGGCCCCAGAAGGCACAGGCACACGAGGGCCACCTAGAGCCACATTCTTGTGCCTTGGTGGGTGGGTCTGAAGCTTCAAGTGGTGGCAATCAACCACAACCCAAGTTGTAGCAGGGAGGCAGATCTATAGAGGGCTCCGGCCGGCTGCCATGTTGGTAAAATCACCATCAGTGTACCATGGAAGAAAACTAACTTGGCAGCCTGCAGGCCAAATGCACGAAATATTAAGCCGCCTGAGGTCTTGGCTGAGTTGGGGTTTTTTTTGCCCCCTGGTGGAGAAAAGGGCTAGGCAGCTGTACCTGGTCCCATCACAGTATTAGGGACGTTTACCCTCCCCAGGGCAGGTGGTCAGAGCCGGGCTCCCTCTTCCTGGTCTCTGATAGCCAAAGCCCAGATCGCTTCCCAAGGTGCGAATGCCCAGCCTGGGGCGTGCAGCACCAGGCAGCTGTTTTGTGGAGAAGGGTGCCAGGAACTAGACAATCCCTAAGAACAATCCTCTTCAAGTCCCCACTGGTCTAGTCCAAGAAGGAACCTTCTAGCATTAGGTTTTTCCCAAGACAAAACCAGTCCCATGGAGCCGTAAGTCCCCATCCCCAGTGACCTACTGGGACTACCGGCAGCAGCCAGTCCCACAAGAACCCTGGAAGGGGGACGGGGCTTGGGCAGCAGACCTTGCACACATGGAGCCTGACCTTTGGATACGTGGAGCCTGGATATCCCTAGAAACCCTGTCAAAGCCCAAAGCCCCTCATTTTCACCCACGAATGGTGGCTTATGTCACAGACAAGGGACCAACACTTCCAGCTGCTGGCTGCTGAATGGTGGCCTGCAGGTGCCTCTGCAAACTCAGATGACAGGGCTGTCCCTGGGTCCATTATTGGAGTTTGTCCTTCCCCGAAACTCATCTCTTCTGGGATGACGGGCTGCCTCCTGGCCCTGTGCCCCACCTGTCTCTGGGTGACCTGTGGAATCTGTCCTTTGGCTGCCTCTCAGTAGCAGCTGGGCTACTCCGTGTGACACTGCCCCGTACTCCTTTCCGAGAGTTCATCCTCCCAGAGGGACGGAGGTGGCGGGGATAAGAGAAAGGGGAACAAGGAGCTCATGGGACAGGGACTGGGTCGGGGTCCCTGACGTCCATAGCTTCTTGCTGGCTTTGATGTGACTGCTTTTGACTGTGGGGGCAGGAGACTTAGCTGTGTCACCTACAAGGCACTGGGAAGCACAGCAGGAGGAAGGCTGTGCCTCTCTGGCAGCTTGACAGTACCAAGGTCAAGGGCAGGTGGTAGGCTTTGCAAGAGTTCTCATCTTTGCGGGACACCCCGCTGCCCTGATTTGGGGTGCACGTATCTGTGAGCACCAGAAACACATGGGCTGCAGCCAGAGATGGTAGTGGGAGGCGGCCACCCGCCCTCCCCAGAGAGCAGCATAGAGCCACCAGGGTCCCTCAAAGGCACAGGCACGACACGTAAGAAAACCGATGGCCGAGGTGTTCCCGAGGCAGGGCTCTTTCCCTAGCAAGGTTCAGTTAGTGAGTCCTCTAACCTGTCCCCACAGCCACCTCACCTGGAGGCAATGACTGGGGTCCTAGAATGGGGAGGGGCTTTTCTTTCTGGGCAGAAACGGCGAAAAGATAATGTCATCGGAGTCATCGGAGCAGACGTCCTCCACAAGTGGTGGTGACACGGGCTGCAGCCCTACGGGAGAGGACTCCACTGAAATGAATCAGAGAGGGAGGTCAGCCACGTGGAGTCGGGCGCAGGGCATAGAGAAGGCTGCGAGCAGTACGCCTGGCATCAGCAATTCCGGGCATGCGAGCCTGAAGCCCCGCCCACACAGCCAGGGTGCCAGGGTGCCGTCTGCAGAGCCCACTGCACGCCACCACAGAGCCTCTGTCGCTCCTACCCTTCAGCCTGGCAGCCGCCGGCATGAAAACACCTGCCGGCCTGGTGGAGGAGGAGGGTCACAAATTGGAGGCTAGCCTAGGCCATACAGTGAGTCTGAGGCCAGCCTGGACAGAAACACGCAAAGGGAATCAGAACCGAGGGGTCACCGACTGAACGGAGGGGACGTACCCAGAGACGGCTGAGCACTTCCTGCGCTTCTGCTCCTGTCTTCACATGCATCCAAGCATGTCTCATCCTTCACACTGGACTGAGGCACAGCCTCCCGACCGGATGGGGATGGGCAGTCCCAGTGGTCACCTTGGGTGGACCGGGAGACCGAGGGTGGTGAGGAGGGGGCGGGTTCAAGTGCAGGGGTCTCCCTCAGCTCCTCCTTGGCACAGAGCCCCGATGTTACTGCTCCTATAGATGAGTGGGGAGTGATCGGTTACTGATTTGAGATTTAAAAAAGAACAAGATTCTGGAACAGGTGACATGCCTGCCTGCCCTGGTCATAGCTTCCACCACGGTTCCCAGAGACATCAGTTCAGGAGATTCAGAGTCCGTGCCCAACCTTAGTTTCTTTTCTTGCATTTCGTTACCTCTTGGTGTGCAGGCGTTTGTGTACTGTGGTGCAGATGTGGAAGCCCAAGGACAACCTCGGGTGGGGGGCCTCACCTCTCACCTTGTCTGAGACACGGTCTCTCTGTTGTTTGATGCTGCGTCTGCGCCCCCATCTCCTCATCGTTCTGGGATCTGAACTCGGGTCCTCGGGCGTGTATAGCAAGTGCTTAACCCACTGACAGATTTCTCTCAAATATTTTTCTTCTCCTGAGCTATTTTTTGTTTGTCTTTTGAGATAGGGTCTTGCTATGTAGCTGTGGCTAGCCTTAATTTATGACCCTCCTGCCTCGGCCGCTGGATCCCTGGGATTTTAGCCTGCGGCACTAGGTTATATTTTCATTTTCCACTCTTCCTCCTGCCGCCTTCTTCTGTTCTCCTCCCCAGCTTCTCACGTCATCTTCTTCCCCATCCTCCCCTTCTCTTAAAAAAAAAGTTTTGGGGGCTGGAGAGATTTCTCAGTGGTTGAGAGCACTGGCTGCTCTTCCAGAGGACCTGAGTTCAATTCTCAGCACGCACATGGCAGCTCACAGCTGTCTGTAACCCTCGCACAGACACACACAGGGAAAACATCAATGTATGTAAAATAAGAACAAATAAGTAAAAGCTTCATTTTATGTGAGTAGGTGTTCTGCCTGCATGCATGTCTGTGCACTACATGTGCACAGAGCCTGCAGGGCCAGACGAGGGATTTGGATCCCTGGAACTGGAGTTACAGATGGTTGTGAGCCACTGTGTGAGTGCTGTGAGCTGACCCCAGGTCTCAGCAAGAGCAGCTAGTGCGCCTAACCAATGAGACAGCTCTCCAGCCCCTTCCTTTTTTGAGACAGAATCTCATGCAGCTCAGATGAGCCTCAAAGTCGCTAATGCGGCTGGGACTTCTTTGGAACACACCATCCTCTTGCCTCTGCTGGGACTGAAGGCAGGAGCCACTGCATTCAGTTTTCCTTAAAGGCACAGTCAAGGGCTGGGTGTGGCTGTTACATCTGTAAACCCCAGCACTTGGGAGACAGAAGCAAGACCGTCAGGTAAAGGCTACCCTGGGCTACATACAGAGTGAGGTCCAGTCTCAACAACAAACCAACCAATGAACACTCCAATACAGTTAGCTCAAATAAGGGTGCCATTCACTTTTCTCACATGGACACATGTCCCGGGGGCAGCACCTGCTGAGTGGTTGATGCTTCTGGGCCCGTCTACACAGGTGGGTGAATTTGCCACTTTAAAATTACATTTGACAAGAGGAGGAGGAAAGGGCAGCATAAATAAACATTTCAGCCCTGACCAAATAATTTAAAGGTCAGCAGACACTGGACCTAGTGAGATCAGCATGGCTGGCTTTTTGGAGAGCAGCCTAAAGCCTTTGGGGGCCTCGGGGATTGCAGGCTGGCAGTGGCTTTGGGGTTCCGGCGTCAGTGGGCCTGCCTTTCCCTGAAATTGGAGGGCTTCTGTCTTGGCTCCCTGAGCTGTACAGACCAGGGTTTGGAGAGAATAGTGAAGCTCAGTTTTGTAGCCCAGACACAGCTTGGAAAGTGGCAGCTGAAGTGGATGACAGGTTAAACATGGTGTGGCAGAAGGTTCTCCAAAATAGGCTCCTATGGGGCTCCAGGGAACTGAAGGGAGTGACTGAGCCAGTCTGAACCTGATGAGGGTTGGGAACATGGCTCAGCTGTACAGTACCTGTCCATAACCCAAACTCCACCCCATGAAGGGCTGATAACATGTCAGTGGTAGAGCCCCTAACTGTAGGGCATGGCTCAGTGGCAGAGCACCTGCCCAGAATCCCCCAGTGAGGGGTGGGGTGTGGCTCAGCAGAGCCCTGCCTAGAATCCCCCAGTGAGGGGCTGGGGTGTGGCTCAGTGGTAGAGCACCTGCCTAGAACCCCCCAGTGAGGGGCTGGGGTGTGGCTCAGTGGTAGAGCACCTGCCTAGAACCCCCCAGTGAGGGGCTGGGGTGTGGCTCAGCAGAGCACTTCTCTAGCATGTGTAAGGCCCTGGGTTCCATCTTAAGCACCTCAGAGAAAACAGGAACAGTACAGATAGTTGCTGATCAGGCTGAGGGCTGGCCACATTCTACATCAGTTACATGCCTTCACCGTGTGCCTCCTCTGCCATTAGAGTTGGGGGACTGCTTGGGAAGGGGCCGCCCTGACCACCACTGCCACACATTTACCTGTGCAGGGCTGCAGGTCTGGCGGCTCCACTGCCTTGTCTTCATCCTCGGCAGCCTCCCCACCGCTCTCCTCGCTGTCCTTCCCTGAAGGACCCCATTCTGTATAAGCCATGCCAGTCCTGGGCGGGGACCAGCCAACCCGCCTGACTGTCCCCAGCAGCCACCCACCCTCCTGTCCCTGGCAGGCAGCTCTCGTCTGACCTCTGACACAGGGGAGCCCAGGACAGAGAGGTCTCTGGGAAGCATTCGGTGACTCAGCTCCCTGGGGTGTCACACGCATGTGCAGAACCTCAGCCAAACTTGTATGTCTGACGTGGCCCAAGTTCCCAGCAGCCTCCCCATCAATGTCAGTCACAGTGACCTCACAGTGACCGACGCCCCACAGCCGCTTCTGTAGCTAGGTCAGGAGTCACAGGTGTATCCACAGAACAGTAGAGCCCACGGACTAGTGGCCTATTGTGTGAGGAGAGATGCCTCACAGGCAGGGTTCTACAGGGTTCTACACCTCAGTGTGAGTCTGCATAGGCCCTGGGCTTTTCATGTGTGCATGTGCATGCATGCTTAGTTACGTGTGTATGTGTGCATGTGTTCATGTGTGGGCTGGGGCCAGAGTTCATCTTAGGGATTGTTTTCAGTGCCGTCCATTTTGCCTTTTATTTTTTGAGCCGACATTTCCAGTGGCCAGGAACTCGATGATTTGACTAAGCTGGCTGCCTAGGGAGCCCCAGGGGCCTTCCTGTCTCTACCTCTCCAGTGCTGGCATTACAAGCACGCATCACAATGCCCACGGGCTTTTTCAATGTGGGCTCTGAGAAATTTAACTCAGTTCCTTCTGCTTGCCTGGAAAACACTTTCTCAACTGAGCTATTCCTCTGAGCCAGCTTTGGGCTTCTTTATGCAATGTTTGTTGTTGTTTTCCTTTGCTGGTGTTTGGTGTTTTTTATTTTTTAATTTTGGAGACAGGGTTTCTCTGTGTAACCCTGGCTGTCCTGGAACTCACTCTGTAGACCAGGCTGGCCTCGAACTCACAGAGATCTGCCTGTCTTTGCCTCCCAAGTGCTGGGATTAAAGGCATGCGCCACCACCACCACCTGGCTTGTTGTCTTCAATAGAACTAGGACCTCACACATGCTACCGCTAAGCTACACCCTCAACCAGCTTAGGGGCTTTAATGGAGAAGAGAAAGGAATGTTAGCGATGTTTTTCTAAACAAGCAATCAGGAGAAGCCCTGGCCCAAGGAGCCCTGATGGCTGATGGTCCTTAACGAAAAGTCCAGAAACCTTTGACTGCACGGCTTGAGGGTACCTGCGGACACAGGGCCCTGCCACCACCACAGTCACTGATGCAGTCCACAGGCTCGAACCCCAACTGGAGTCCTAGCAGCAGCGGGGTCTCGAACTTCCGGTCTAAGTTATGGACTTAGGCTGAGGCAGCAGTCTGTCAGGACAAGCCCCTTGCGTTCTTGCCCTGCCTTCTTTTGGCTTACCCCTAGTAGGGCCACCTCCCCCTTGAGGCAGAACCAACTGAATACAATTACCAGGAGAAGGCTGGAGGGAGGGTGGGGAGGTAGATCCCCAGAAAATGGTTGAGGCAGCTTCCCTGTCAGATGAGGTGGCCATCCCTCGGCAGCAGTTGGCACTGGAAGACAGAAAGCTCTGGCTGACCAGAGGCTAGGGAATGCAGACCATCCTGGCTTGTCCACCGAGGCACTCTGATCCATGGGGTAGCTACCGCTTCCACCCGTGAAGCAGGGAACTAACTCTGCTGTCCCTGAGTCTGTACCCTTGGTTTGTGTCCTCAAGGCCCTGCTGAGCTCAGGGTGCTCAGTCTCTACTGTTTGTCTTCCTAAGATTGTCTTGCTAAATAACCTAGGCTGGCTGCAAACTCACTCTGTAGCCAGGCTAGCCTGGAACTTACTATATAGCTCAGGCTAGGTCAGAACCTTTTATGTAGCTGAGGCTGATCTCAAATTCATGATCCTCCTGCTGCAGCCTCCTGAGCGCTGGGATTACAGGTGTGTACTACTGTGCCAAGCTACATTTTTCTTTAAAGAGGGACAGTGTGTGAGCCCTAGCCCACAGTCCCCACCCACTTACAGACCTTGCTCCACAGGGTGGCCACACACCTACTTGCCTCCCTCATCAAGGAGATATGTTCTAGAAAGGTCTTCTCCAGAGGGTGAGAGCCTACAGCCCACACAATACCCACAGTAAAACAAGAATGTCCCAAAAGGCCTAACAGTTGCTATGGTGAACTGCCAGGCCTCGGCTCGCACAGCAAGCCCCTTACAGTCCATCATTACGAGTCCCACTGGAGCCCTGATTGGCCCCACTCACATGAACCTGGCCTGGGCCAGATATCCCCGGAGGATGGACTGGATGACAGTGATGGCCTCCTCTTCTGCTATGTTGTCTTCAGCTGGGGAGATGGGGCTTGGGACACGGGGTGTGGGAGAGTCCTGCGGCTAATGACAACAGGAGAGAGACCTGTCTGGGGCTACCCTGCCGTCTCCAAATGCAGCATGCAAGTATCGGGGCAGGAGGGGTAAGGCCTTTCCGGCTGCACCTTCATCAGCCACGGCTGGTACTGTGAGTGTGCTAGCTTGGGCATCAAAGCTAAACCCACCCAGGCTGTGTCAAAGGGGCCACGGCTGGGCTGTCCCTGTCATGGGATGGGTGGAGACGGAGGGCTGCAAAGGGCTTGTGAGTCCTCTGTTGAGGGAGTGTAGGAGGGGCTGGAGAGGGGTGGAGCAGCTGGTATCCATTCATCCAGAGGGTTACCTGGCTGGGAGGGCTGGGCAGGGCTGGCAGGCTGGGAGGCCTGGAGTCTGGGGCTTTGCTGCGTAACAGCCTCGAACGAGTGAGATGTCCCCTGAAGGCCGCTTGGAGCACAGTTGCTGCCTGGCAGGAAAGAGGGAGGGACTCAGCTTCTGGAAGATGGTCCTGGGCGGAGATTAAAGGAGAGCAGGGAGAACGCAGATGCAGGGGCCTGTCCTAGTCTCAGGGCCTCCCCTCTGCCTCCTCCTAACCCCTTGTGCTGGTGCACGAACTGGTCCTCCAGGGAGAGGAAGGCATGGGCTGGCTTGCCCCAGCAAACCAATCCTGAACACAGAATCAGCTGCTAAGCACGGTTACATTAGCTGCTAATATTAGTTCAGACTTCACGGGTTGTTTTGGCTTTTCGAGTCAGAGTCTTGCTACACAGCCGTGTGCTGCAAACGTGTGTGCTGATCCTCCTGCTTCTGCCTCCTGAGTGCTGGGATTACAGGTGTGTGCCACAGTGCCCACCCTCAAGACTTTACACGCTGGTATGTCTTCACAGCAGGGTTGATCTGTTTCATCTACTCCCTTTTCACACACATCCTCCACAGATCTTTTTCTGTTTCTAGGTGTTGGTGACGGAACCCAAGGCCTCATGCATGCTGGATAAGCACTCTACCATTAAGCCACGCCCCAGCCCCTCACTGGGGGATTCTAGGCAGGTGCTCTACCATTAAGCCACACCCGAGCCCCTCACTGGGGGATTCTAGGCAGATGCTCTACCATTAAGCCACGCCCCAGCCCCTCACTGGGGGATTCTAGGCAGGTGCTCTACCATTAAGCCACGCCCCAGCCCCTCACTGGGGGATTCTAGGCAGGTGCTCTACCATTAAGCCACCCCCAGCCCCTCACTGGGGGGATTCTAGGAAGGTGCTCTACCATTAAGCCACGCCCCAGCCCCTCACTGGGGGATTCTAGGCAGGTGCTCTACCATTGAGCCACAGCCCAGCCCCTCACTGGGAGATTCTAGGCAGCTGCTCTACCACTGAGCCACAGCCCAGCCCCTCACTGGGGGATTCTAGGCAGAGGCTCTACCACTAAGTCACACCCCAGCCTCTCACTGGGGGATTCTAGGCAGGTGCTCTACCACTGAGCCACACCCCAGCCCCTCACTGGGGGATTCTAGGCAGCTGCTCTACCACTGAGCCACACCCCAGCCCCTCACTGGGGGATTCTAGACAGGGGCTCTACCACTGAGCCGTGCCCCAGCCCTTTTGAGGCACTCTGCTACACTTATGACTCCATGAAGTTTCTGGCCACGCCTGCTCTTCCTAGCTCTTGGAGTCTGTTTTGAACGTAAATGGATGCACACACTGTGTACACAATGACCAATGAGCCAAAGTGAAGGGCAGTAACTGAGGCCAGAGACATCCAGCCCCAAGTGTGGGCTGGACTCTGGCCATGGTTGTATGTAAGAACACCTAACAGCAGGGCAGTGTCCAGGCTGAAGCCCAGCCCCAGGGAAGGTAATCTAACTGGCAAGCCACAGAGCAAGAGTGGACACCTGAGCAGGAAGAAGCCACAAGGAGGAGGGATGACAGTGCAGGCCTGCTATCTCAACTACTTAAGACTGAAGCAGGAGAAAGGAGAATCACAAGTTCACGTTAGCCTGTACAAACACAAAAGGGCCGGTGGAAAAAACTGTCTCAAAATAAAAATACAGGGAGTGTTGCAAGCATGGTTTAGCAGTAGAGCATAGAATCCTCCAGTGAGGGGCTGAGGTGTGGCTCAGTGGTAGAGTCCCTGCCTAGAATCCCCCAGTGAGGGGCTGGGGCATGGCTCAGTGGTAGAGCACCTGCCTAGAATCCCCCAGTAAGGGGCTGGAGTGTGGCTCAGTAGTAGAGTCCCTGCCTAGAATCCCCCAGTGAGGGGCTGGGGTGTGGCTCAGTGGCAGAGCACCCGCCTAGAATCCCCCAGTGAGGGGCTGGGGTGTGGCTCAGTGGCAGAGCACCTGCCTAGAATCCCCCATTGAGGGGCTGGGGTGTGGCTCAGTGGCAGAGCACCCGCCTAGAATCCCCCAGTGAGGGGCTGGGGTGTGGCTCAGTGGCAGAGCACCTGCCTAGAATCCCCCAGTGAGGGGCTGGGGTGTGGCTCAGTGGCAGAGCACCTGCCTAGAATCCCCCAGTGAGGGGCTAGGGTGTGGCTTAGTGGTAGAGCCCCTGCCTAGAATCCCCCAGTGAGGGGCTGGGGTGTGGCTCAGTGGTAGAGTGCTTGCCTAACATGAAGGAGGACCCAGTAACAAATGCCAGTCTCTTAATCCAACTTCACAGCCTCCAGAACCTTCTCCTCCTCCTCCAGGTCTCCCGTTGGGACAACCGTGCTGTCTATCTCCATGTGTCCCATGAGGATGCCTGGGATGCAGAATGGCAGCTAGTGTCCAAGCCACCTCAGTTCTCCCTGCTTTATAGCATGTGTGCCCTGGTGTCTGTGGCTGAGCACGTGGGAATGCTCAACTCAACTGAGAACAGGAGTGGAGGAAAGGGTGTGTTAGAGACATTTAAAAATGTGAAGTTATTCAGGCATTCACTTTATGCTTCTGTTACTAGTGTATTTTAAACTTCCTGTCTGAGTCGGAACTCATTTCCGGAAAAACCAGGACTTAAGAGAAAAGCCTTTAAATACCGCTTGACTGGGCTGGAGCGATGGCTCAGAGGTTAAGAGCACTTTCTGTGCAAGCATAAAGACCTGAATTTGAATCCCCAGCACCTCTGTAAAAAGCCGGGTGTGGTCACAGGTGCCTATAGCCCCAGCACATTTGGGGCAGATCCAGCTGCAGCTAGCCTTAGCTTCAGGTTCAGTGGTGGACCCCGTCTCGAGGGAATAAGGCCGAAAGGGACAGAGCAGGCTCCCGCCCTCTTTCCATGACCTCCACGCACACCGGCACGGGACCATGCAGGGGCATCCTCCACAGGCGCGTACCACCACCCACCTGCACCCTCCACACATGCCCCACCCCACTGCTCCAAGGTCCCTTTACACCACAGTAAAAATTGGTGTTTCGAAATGGGTGAAATTGACCCTGCTTACCTCATCCAGAGCAGCCTTTCTTTTCTGAAATAAGGAAATTGAGAAGTGAATTAATGGGAGCAGAGTGGGCACAGACAGCGGCTCCCACTCCGTAGAAGAATATGCTCAGCAGCGTATGTGAGGGTCGATCTTGGCTGTCAACTTGGCTGGATTTAGAATCACCCTGGAAACGTGTCCACGGGTGTGTCTGTGAGAGGCTCTCTAGATTGAGTTACCTGGATGGGAAGGCCCACCCTAACTATGTGTGGGTCTTCCACTCCACGGGCTGAGGTCTTGAGCCGCACAGAAGGGAGAATGGAGCCGGGAGCCAGCACTTACGTCTCTCTGCGGCCTGACTGTGGACCCAGTGTGACCAGCTGCCTTGCGAGGCCGGCAGTGTAGACTTGCTGTGCGGCGGTGGGCTTCCTGACACTTTTGTTCAGGTTTGCCCCGCACTTTGGTGGTGTTCACTCCCACGTTCCCCCTCCCTGCAGCCTACCCCAGTTTCCTCTCCTCCCTCTGCTACAGCCAACAAGGGCTGAAGAATGGTACAAGTAGCCAAGTGGCTTCCAAGGCCCGAGTGGCGAGGTCCGGGTGTGGGGCAGGGTGGCCCAGGGACCTTCCTTTGCCAGAAATCCATGATGTGCTCAGATGACAGCCAGAGGCCAGAGCAAAGGGGCCCTCGTGACCGTATCTGGGACAATTCGAATATTAAAGAGAATAACTAACTTTTAAAAAGATCCAATAAATAAAAGGATTGGAGCCCATACTAACCCTCCTCCCACGATGGATGAAGAGACAGAGGGAGAGGCTCTAGGCTC
Source organism: Cricetomys ansorgei (assembly GCA_026225945.1). Classification (NCBI taxonomy): domain Eukaryota; kingdom Metazoa; phylum Chordata; class Mammalia; order Rodentia; family Nesomyidae; genus Cricetomys; species Cricetomys ansorgei. The sequence continues at coordinate 6,501,360 of JAMJFZ010000818.1, read as the reverse complement.
TGTGCTCTGCTAGAGCGGGGATCAACCAACAATTCCTTGCTTTGAAACTGGTGTCTCTAGAAAGGAGGGCTTGTCCTGTCTCCTGAGGAGCACCTGGACCCATGTTCGATACTGAGCGATTGCTGCTTATGCCAGGGAAACTGAGGGATGGAAGACAGGCCTGGAAACACTGTCCCCTTGGCCATCCAAGAGGGCCAAGGCCAGGCCACTGGACCGTTACTAGTTTGTGTTTAGAGAGGGTCTCATGTGGCTCAGGCTGACCTTGAACTTCTGATCCGCTTCAGTAAGGGGATCACAGGCACATACCTCTCCTTTCAAAAGGCCAATGCTAGCAGCCCCACCCTCTGGAGGCCACCCCAGTCTGAGCACCCGTGGATGACTGGTGGGGGGTGCGGTGCTGAGTGGAGTGGGTGACGGGAACGCAAGAACACCAGTGGCTCTCTGCAGCTGGACACGGAGTGGGAAGCTCACCTTGTTCCTGTGGGCTTTCCACTGGGCCTGCAGGATCCTGATGGCAGCCTGTCTCCTCTCTTCAGAGTAAGGGGTGGGGGCGGGCTGGGCTTCCTCGCCGGTGCTATTGTGGGAGTCGTGGTTGGGCTCATTGTCGGAGTCTGGCTTGGAGTACTCGCTGAAGGGCGAGGGCGAGGGCGAGGGCACGTGGAGTTCTGGAAGGACCTGCAGGAAATGAAAGGGGGTCGGCCGCCTTAGGGATGGCGGCAGCAGGCGGCGGACAGGATATTAACCAGGATATTACCAGGCAGGGCAGCGGGCCTGGCTCATCAGACAGGAGACTTAATAAAAACAAAGCCCGACGTGGCGGCGGTCTTTTTTTGGGGATCTTTTTTAAAGATTAACGCGGTATGATAAAAGGAGGACTGGAGCCGATGGGGTGGAGATACGTCCAGTGTGGGTTTTGGTGGGAAGAGGCAGGGATTGGACTGCTGGAGCACGGCTAACTTCTGGGTAGTGCTCTTGAAATCTGCCACCCGTCAGGGTTCTTCTCGATAAAGTTAAAGTTACTGGGGTGATTTTCCTCACATCGGAGGGCAGGTTCAAGGCTGGGGAGACGACGGCTCAGTCAGTGAACTGAGTGCTTCGCCAGCACGGGGGCCTGATTCTGACCGTCAGCGTCTGTGCAGTGGGTGGCGTGCGCCTGTAATCCCAGCACTGGGGAGGCTGAGCCCCTGGATGCCTGGGGCTCGCCGGCCCCCCCAGCCTCCCACACACACATTAAAGGCAGGTTCAGCAGAGGAGCACGCTGCTGCCAACAGCCTTCCCAGCCCTGTGAGAGATGTGCATACCCAGTAGGTGTTTGATGCCACAACTGTGCCAGTTGGCATCAAGACAGAGAATTTCATTTGCTCTACTTCAAGGTGTTTTGACACGTGTAGCCTGGCTCTGGACGGATAGGACAGGCCCCAGGACAAGAAGGGTGGGCCTGTGAGGAATGTGGCTTAGGTAACTCCCAGGCCTAGCCATGCCCCACCCACCCTCTCTGTGTAATCTTCATACCCCAAGACGTTGTCTGTTCTCAATCCCCCAGGACAAGGTACCCAGCCACCGAGGTCACCAAAACTTCAAAACAGCTGACTTCACGCTCAGCCACGTGCTCCTCATGTCCTGTCCTGCTCATGGTGAAGGCCCTGGCTCTCTGGGACAGCCTCCTGCCCAAACTCACGCATCTCATTTCAGTTCATTTACATACTGTGAGTGTAGGTTTGTGCATCTGCCCATGGAGGTCAGAGGAGGCTGTCAGTGTGCTCTGTTTTACTCTCCCTCGATGAATCTGCATCTAGGCTGGGAGCCAGCAAGCGCCAGCTAGACTCCTGCCTCTGTCCCCGACACGTCTTCATGCGTGTGTAGCAGGAGTGCTATTAGCGGCTGAGTCAGCTCCCCAGCCGGCTAGCCTTGAACTCTCCATCCTCCTGCCTCTGCTCCTGAGTGTAGGGATCATAGGCCTGCACCACCATGTATGGTCCATGAAGGGTTGTTTATTGTGCATTCACATGTCAGGTTCCCCTGGAGCGAGGAGAGGTTAGAGGAGTTTAGCCTCCAAGGCACTGGTTTCTACCTGAGCTTGTGTCAGGAGTCCACACACGGGACAGGTCAGCAAGAGGGTGCATTCTAACTCCTGAAATTACAGGTGCTAACAGCTTGGAGAACAGGGACCAGAGGGCCTCTTGATGACTGTTGGAGGCAGAGAATACCCGGGTAGCCTTCGAGGTGACAACCCAAAGCCTCTGCCTGAGAGACAGCAAAGTCCTGAGACTTTCAGGAAAAAAAAAAAAAAAAAAAGAGGAGAGGCCTGATGGCACAGGCTTATAATCCCATCGTTCAAGAAGCTGAGGCAGGAGAACCATAAGTGCGAGGTCAGCCTGGGTAACTTGGTAAGATCCAGTCTCAAAATAAAATATAATAAGAAGGCTAGGAGTATAGTTCAGTGGTAGAGCAGCTGCCTAGAATCCCCCAGTGAGGGGCTGGGGTGTGGCTCAGTGGTAGAGCAGCTGCCTAGAATCCCCCAGTGAGGGGCTGGGTGTGGCTCAGTGGTAGAGCACCTGCCTAGAATCCCCCAGTGAGGGGCTGGGGTGTGGCTCAGTGGTAGAGCAGCAATCTAGTATATATGAAGCTCTAGGTTCTACTCAGCCCTACAAAACCACTAAAAACAAACATAGGTGTTGGGGACAACAAAGAGGGTGCAGCAGGGTACCTGTCCAGGCAGCATGTTCTGCAACTCACATCTACGCAAGTTAAGAGTGGGCTATTCCTCCTCCCTTCCTTTCTGGTCTTCTTGCCTCCTCAGAGCCGCACCTACCATGTCCAAAGTGCCCAAGACCCAAGGCCAGCCTGAGGCTTCTAGAAGATCACCTGGGTTACGGAGATCATCAGGGCAGGTGACAGGTGGTGGATCAAGGAATTGCAGGCAAAGACAACGGTGACAAGCCCCGCCATGCGTAAAGTCGAGGGAGCTATGCAGTCACACAGTACCTCATGAATCACCGCTACGGAAGAGTCTGTCTCTTGTCTCACTGCTACGGAAGAGTCTCTCTCTTGTTTAATAACTTCTTCCAGTTCTTGACACTTGTTGGCGAGTGCTTCAACTTCCTCCCTAAAGGGCAAAGGGAAAAAGACGCCGCCTTAGCCGTCACCTGGCCGGGACAGCTGTCACATGGAGGTCCCAGGGGCGGCGCTGCATAGGAACAGACTGTGGGAACGCCACTGCAGGGGCTTCCGAAGTTGTCACCTGTGTTCTCAGAGCCTGCAAGGGCAGGGCTGAGGATGCTGCGCCCAGCACCACTCCTGAAATACCAACCCAGTTGGAAACCGGGGTGGGATGCGGGTCTGTGGTAGAGGGCTTGCCCAGCATTCGGAGAGCCCTGGGTCCGTCTCCAGTACCACACAAAACAGCATGGTGGCACGACCTGGTAAGCCTGGCCCTTGGCAGGTGGCGGCAGGAGGATAAGAAGTTCCAGGTCATTGTTGGCTACGGAACAAGTTCAAAGCCAGCGTCAGGTATACGTGAAACCCTGTCACAAATGAAACCAAGGCTCCCGGGGGCGGGGGCACACACTTGTGGTCTCGGCAAACGTGGTTCCGACGACTGAGCGGGGTGAAGCTGGAAAACTGTGAGTTGAGGCCAGTTTTTGCCACACAGGGAGATGCTGGGTCAACCAAAATAAAACTGAAACAAAAGGCCAAAACGCTAAGCTAGCACTGTGTACTCACCGCAGAGCCTGCTCCCGCTCCCGTCTCTCCTTCTCGCCCTCCCTGGCCATCTCCACCTCCTTCTCTAGGTCCATCTTGGCCTGTAGCAGCTGCTCCATCTCCATGCTGAGTGAAGCAAGCAGAGACATTTCCATGATCAACGACCTAGGGCTAGCACAAGCTGAAGGATGCTCCATGGACCATGTCACCAGCTTCCTTCTTCAGGACAGTGGATCTAGACAGGCCCTCGGTTCTAATGACACAGTGCCAGGGCAGCCTTGAGGGTGCTGACTGCACTGCAGACACCGCTGTGTAGAGGGACCGTCCTAGGATTGGGTCAACACGGTAAGATCCCACTCTGAGACGGACCTCAGCGTGACAGAGGACGGTTAAGTGACACAGCGCCTTCCTCAGGGCAGTGTCTGAGCGCAGGAAAGACCTGTTTGCTCTGGCCTAGCCTGGGGCACTGCTTACAGGAAGCCTTGGGGCAGGCGCTGCACCATGTCCTGTGTGGCACCATGGCCGTGTACTTAGGCGCGGTGAGACTCTGTTTGAAACTCAGGCCTGCCACTTACTGCCTGTGACCCCACGTCTCCAGTCCCTGCTACTCTCCGCGCTAAAGGAGCTCCTCTTGAGTGTGCAGCACGGTGACCGTCCCATAGCGAGGCCTTTGTAAGTGGTAGCTACCGTGTCACCTCATAGTGTGAACCCCGCGGAAACTTTCTGGGTGGCGGTGGTGCATGTCTTTAATCCCAGCACTCAGGAGGCAGAGTCAGGTGATCTCTGAGTTCAAGGCCAGCCTAGTCTACAGAGCGAGTTCAAGGACAGCAAGAGCTACACGAGAAACCCTGTCTCAAAAAACAAAACAACAACAAAACAAAACAAAAACATTAAGAAAACTTACGTTTTTTTTTTTTTTTGTAAGAATGTTTTGTGTTGCAGAAGTTTTTCCAGTTGTGTTTAAAATAGTTTTGTGCATTGTTGGGGAAAGGGCTGCCTAGGCCTTGGCGTTTCGTATCGTCTGAAGATGTTGGCTTTCTGTAAAGGATGTTTGATTACTCATGATCTGTATGTGCTCATTATCTCTGGCAGAGCCACTTCAATAGAACAGCCGAGGAGCTGAGGTATCAATAAAAAACCCTGCGGTGAGACGCTCAGGGTTCCACTGTTAAGGATGGCGTTTGCCATGGTGGTGGTCCCCTCTGCTGAAGTCTGGCAGAGTTTGCACCTATGAAAATGCCTCCATGTCTTCTTTGCTGAGCTACCCAGAAGCTAAATGCTACAATTTTGCCTCATTATATATGGGCACCACATGTGAGGTCACAGGAGGGTGTCAGATCCCCTGGAACTAGAGTTTGGATGATTGGCAGTTTGGTGAGCTGCCAAGTCAGTGCTGGGAGTCAAACCCAGGTCCTCCTCAAGAGTAACAAGTGTTCTAAACCACTAGGGCATCTCTCTGGTCCTCCTGTGTTAAACATTTTACAGCGGTGACCAACTAGAATTTCTGTGATTGTTACAGATCCAAAACCAAATGATCCTGAACTCCTGTTAGTTCCGTAAACAGGCATTTATGACCACCTCTGTGTCTGACCTAACATCCATGTGGATATTAGGAAGATCAATTCAGAAGGTACAAACGGACCTCTGGCTTCCCTCAACAACAAGAACGTTCCCAGGCAGCATCTGAAGCTGCAGCAGAGATTTTCCTGCTCTGCTGTAACCCGCCTACCTGTGGTTTCCACCGTTGTGGTTTTTTGTTCTTTGGGTTTTCAAACAGAGTTTCTCTGTTGTAGCTCTGGCTGTCCTGGAACTCACTCTGTAGACCAGGCTGGCCTCGAACTCACAGAGATGCACCTGCTTCTGCCTCCCGAGTGCTGGGATTAAAGGTGTGTGCCACCACTGCCCACATTGGTGTGTTTTAAATCACCCTGACTTAGGACTTTCTCTGTTCTGTTACCTTAAGAACTTTATGAAACTGTTACCACGGTGGAACACAGTATTTGAGGTAGCCATGGTTGTTCACATGTGGCTACAGAATAAGCTGTTAACCCTTTGAGGAGAGAGCTGAGGTGTTATGTTTCATACCAATGACAGCTTTATAGAAAATACAGAAGTTACTTCAAAATGACCAATGTCATTTAAATTATTTTTATATATATTGTGCCTGTGCATGCACACTTGTACATGTACCATGGTGCTCACGTGGACATCAGAGGAAAACTTGTGGGAGCTGGTTCTCTCCTCCCACCATGTGGATCCCAGGATCTAATGCAAGCCATCAGACTTGGTGATCTGCTGATCCATGTCTTAGGCCCACGATCGAGATTTAAAAATCTTTCCACAAAATGCTAGTTTTTACAATGAACCATCAGTTCTCATAAATGCATATGAAAGCAGGCTAGGAGGCAACTAGGGACCCCCGCTCCATACATGGGTCACGATTTGCAGTGTCTGGCAGCCCTGGACTTTTACGTTCTTTGCCTTCCCCCAACCCCATGGTTCCAGGGCTTGAATTTAAGGTGGCCCACATGCTAGGCAAGTACTGTTCCACTGGATCACAGCCCCAGAACTTGCGTCTTTGAGTTTCACTATGTTTAAGCTTACCTAAAACTCAAGATCCTCCTGCCTCAGCTTCCCACGTGCTGGGATTACAAGTGCATGCCACTACACCTGATGAGGACTTGCTTCTCTACCCAGCTTCCTGGTGGGTGGGACCTTGGGCCCTCCATTCCTAATCTCTCCAGCTGAGCAGGGCTGCAAACACTACAACTTTAACAAGCTCCCGGTGGGTAGGACTCACAGTCTACAATCCCAGTTAGCTCCTGAGTGGGACCAGAGGTTTAGCATACTTAGCCATCCCATGGGTGGGCGGAGCCTGAGGACCTGCACCTCCCAACCAGCTCTCAGGTGGACAGGGCCTGAGGTGGGCAGGCTTGAAACCCTAACTTCTCAATCAGCCCCTATACAGGCAGGGCAGGGTGGGATGGCTGTGTGAGACAAGGATGGGGCACAAGGCCTGCATCCCCAGCCAGCATCCAGATGGTTGAGGCCTGAAACCCTTCATCGCCAACAGGTTTCAGGGTGGGCAGGGCTGGCGGCCTTGGATATGGTTTTAGCACAGCAATTTAAAATTAAATAAGATACAGAGGCTGGCCTTAAACCTGGGATCTTTCTGCCCACTCCCCTCCTAGCTGTGACGTAGGTGTTTAGTGCCCTAAAACACAGATGTACTAACTCCCACAGGCCGAGGGAAGTCAGGTTTGCAGTCACTCACTCTTTCTCCATCAGCCGGGCCTGAAGTGCGCTCCGCTCCCCCTTCAGGATCTTCAGGGTTCCTTGGAGATGCTCCTGGTCCTTAGATGGATCCGCTTTGGGCAGGTCCTCTTTGGATGGTTCCCCTTTCGGCTGCTTATGCACTGAGATGTTGGAGGAGGAGTGGACCAGGGGATTCGGCTTGACCAGCTCTGCAGCAGTCGCCTTTAGGCTTTCTGCGGAACTCACTTTCTGGAGGCAATGAAGGCGTTTGTTAACATTACCTCTGTTGGTGAAACCCAGGGGCAGCCAATCTCCAGTGTTGGGGAGAAGCTCCACCGTGGGGTCTGCGCACTGGAGAGTGGGAGAGTGCTGGCCCAGAGGCTCCTGGGTTGGAGATACTAGCCCTGTAGCATGACGGCAGGAGGGAGGGAGGCAGGCAAGGACGCAGACATTGGATACACCCAATTCTTGTGCTTGACCTTAAGCCGGTCCAGTCCTGTCTCTCCCTAGGCCTCTCCTATTGGGCCTCTGGATGTACTTGGGTTTCTTGTATTTTCCAGATGCTTTACTTAGAAAGTCTTTCCTCAACAAAGGAACTTCTTTCGCTTTCTACTTTGTCAGTACGTAGCTATGTTTAAAACACCCTCCCCCCCAAAAAAAACAACTGGGGGACTCTGGTTAACAGCTATTTTCTTTTTCTTCCAATACTGGGGTCGCAACCCATGCTAGGCAAGCCCTGTACCACTGAGCCACACCCCAGCCCCTCACTGGGGGATTCTAGGCAGGTGTTCTACCACTGAGCCACACCCCAGCCCCTCACTGGGGGATTCTAGGCAGGTGCTCTACCACTGAGCCACACCCCAGCCCCTCACTGGGGGATTCTAGGCAGCTGCTCTACCACTGAGCCACACCCCAGCCCCTCACTGGGGGATTCTAGGCAGGTGCTCTACCACTGAGTCACACCCCAGTCCCTCACTGGGGGATTCTAGGCAGGTGCTCTACCACTGAGCCACACCCCAGCCCCTCACTGGGGGATTCTAGGCAGGCATTTAAGTGCTGCTGAGCTACTTCTCCAATCTTTCACTGGAAGATTCTAGGCAGGTGCTCTACTACTTAACCATATCCCAGCCCCTCACTGGAATAGGCTTAGCCACACCCCCATCCTCTCATGGGAGCAACTCTAGGCAAACACATTGCCTCTGAGCTGCACTTCCAGTCTCTCACTGTGGATTCTAGGTAGGTGCCTTATCACCGTGGTCCTTGGCCCCTACCTAGAGTCCAAGCAGTAGGGTATCACTAAGTTACATCCCTGGCATTCCAGCTCAAGATCCTAACAGGATGGACAGGTTCCCCAGAATCAGACGCCTGAGGCAGGTGTCGGGGTGGGGGTTGAGTAAACACTAGCTAGCCTCTCTGGTTTAAGAAGTCAAGTATCATTTAAAAGTTTGGGATTTGCGGGCGTATGTGCGCACCAGGCTAGACCACAGGCACTTCATGGTCATACATATCCACTTGTGGCTACGAGAAGCCCAGGAATGGGTTCTTGGGCCCGGCCCTCTGTGAGGGCTGTGAATGACACAACCTCACATCGTGCCCAGACCTGCAAGGAGTACAAGTCTTCCCTGTGTACACTCGGTAAGGTCCGCTGGGCACGCCTACTTCCGTGTTGAGTGACTTATCTCACTCTGCACCTCTGTATCCTCCACTAAACCACACCGCAGCTGTTCTTTGGCCCGGGCAGATCCTCGGTGATGGGACGTGTGACCTGCTCTTACCTTTTCTAGCTCTGCGATGCGTCTCAGCAGCCGGGGCTTGCTCCAGTCTACGTAACCTAAGGAGGGCAAAGGGGTTTACGAGACAGTGCGCACAGGCCCTGTGGTAGGTCCATTCTCCTAGACATGGACTCACGGCCTCCCGCTGCACAGGCTGACAGCCAAGCCACAGACCCCAAGGGGACATCTGCTTGCCACCTCATCTCATGTAGGCCAGGCTGGTCTTGAAGTTATTACCTGACAGCCGGGGATGACCTGAACTTCTGATCTGTCTCCGTCTCCTGTGTACTGAGATTACAGGTATGCGCCACCATGCCGGGTTTACGGAGTGACGGGGATACTAGGCAAGCACACTTCCGACAGACCCATGTGATGGCTGTCACTTCACTAAACTCCAAACTCTAGTCTGACTCTCCACACCCTAGACACTCAAGGCCTGGCTACCATACAGTCTCTCTGGCCACTGCTGACCATGCTTCATTCACTGGCTCTAACTGCCTGGCCTTCTAAATGCCCCAGGCTTAAGGGCTAGGCTTTGCTCTTTTCCAGTGCCCAAGATGCCTTCATTTACCTATCTGTCTGCCAAGGACCAGCATATCCCTTCCTTCAGCATGGCTGGCACCTGCCTCAGATCTCAACGACCCCTCCCCACCAAAATGTCAACTTTATCCCCTCCAGCTCAAAGTCCCGGGGCCTAGGGCCAGCAGGAGTCTCAGCGGTACAGCACTCCCCTAGTCCATATTAGACCCAGGGTCCCATCCCCAGCACTGCAGAACAGCAGCTCCAGAGCTTGCAGGCTCCACATTCAAGAGCCCTAGGACATAGCTCTTCCTACATATCTGCAGCCCCACGGGCTCAGGCTACTCGGACTCTCCCTGGACCAGTGTGGAGTACCTGATGTACTGACAATCCCTTTTTCACGGGTAAGGGATGTGTATGCTTGCTGTGAGGCCTGTCACCTGGGTCTCCGTGTTTGAATGGGGCCCCCGTTGCTATCTTTCACCACAGAACAAGATATGACCTGTCTCCTCGAATCTCCCTCTGTGAGTGGCCTGCAGGCAGATACCCTTTATTTTGGAGACGGTGGGGGAATTGCTGAGCATTCGGTCTAGGTCTTCCTTTAGGCTCTGGTTCTCCTCTGTCAGCTCCTGCACACTCCGGGTCAAGTTCAGCAGGGCACTGCTCATCTTCTTCTGCCTCTTCATACCCAACTTCTTTTCCATTATGGGCCTGGGGATAAACAAGCAGCAGGCTGAGGGTTATGCTTCTAGACTGACTGAGCGACATCTTAAACAAGCACATGGCTTCTTCCCAGTATCTGAGCTCAGAGTGGCTTAAACACACGAATATTAACAATCGGATAGGCTGGAGAGATGGCTCAGTGGTTAAGAGCATTGGCTCCTCTTCCAGAGGACCAGGGCTCAATTCCCAGCACCCACGTGGCAGCTCACAGCTGTCTTTAACTCTAGAGGGTCTGACACCCTCACACAGACATACATGCAGGCAAAAACACCAATGTACATAAAATGAAAAAACCCAATCAGATAGGAAACTACCTCTAACCCTCAGATTAGTTTAATCCCACTCTGTTTTTTAATTATTCCATTTTATTTTTTGACACGGGGTTTCTCATATCTAAGCTTAGCCTTGAACTCACTATGTAGCAGAAAATGACCTTGAACTTCTGGTCCTCCTGCCTCCACCTCCTGAGTGTTGGGACTACAGGTGTGCACCACCATGACCGGTTTATGCAGAGCTGGGATGGAACCCAGAGCTTCCCGAATGCCAGGCAAATGCCCTGTGTTGCATCCCCAGCGTCCCTGCCCCCTTTTGAGACTGGGTCTCTGTATGTATCCTGGGTTGTCCTGGAACTCAGGATCCTCCTGCCTCCACACGCTGAGCGCTGAGTGCTGGATTGATGTGGGTGTGTTACCAGGCCCGTCTCTATTTTTTTTTCCCCCCACTTTGCGCTGGTGTACAAAGTGGCCCTGGAATGGGTTGTGGATACAGCTTAGGTAGAATGCTGACATAGCATGCAGGAGGCCCTACGTTCCTTTCCCAGGACCATGCGTTTATTTAAACACATACGTAAATAAGGCACTAAAATGAAAGTGGTCCTATACCACGGTGCCAAGAGCCCCCTAGTGTTTCCAAGGCCGTGGTGCAGTTCTGTTGACCTCCGGTTCAATGCCTGTGAATCACTATAGTGAATCACTACTACGTATTACATGTTTTTACCCACACAACAGTCTCAGTCTTATCTCTGATGAAAAATGAACAGCGAACACAGGAACCTAAGCCTGAATCCACTGGCCCAGGAGTGGTGGTTCAGTATTTACTGATCCATATCCCTGGAACGTCACAGGAGTTTTACATTCTGCTAATAATAAAACCAGTTCCGCTTATCTGGTCTTTGTGTGCATGCGTGCATGTGTGTATGGTGTATGCATACCACCTTATTCCCTTGAGACGGGGTCTCTCGGGTGAGCCGAGCTGATGGCCAACAAGTCTCCTGTGCAATCCCCCATCGTCCCCACCCCCACCCCCGGATCCCCCACCCTGCCTGGCACTGGGGTTACAGGTGCACATGCAGCCATGCCAGTCTTTGTTCTGCATGACAGACTAATCCTTTACCATGCAGCTACGTCCTCAGCCCTATCTGGCTCTTTTAGAGAATATTTCCCACTGGGTGTGGTGGCGCACACCTTTGATCCCAGCACTTGGGAGGCAGAGGCAGGTGGATCTCCATGAGTTCAAAGCCAGCCTGATCTACAGAGTGAGTTCCAGAACAGCCAGGGCTATTACACAGAGAAACCCTGTCTTGGAGAGAGACACAGAGAGAGAGGTTTTCCAACTGCCAGTCTATAGTGACTGGGTGCAAAGAAGGAAAAGGGCAGACATACCTGGTTCTGGCAGTTTACATAGAGGCCTGGGGTAAAGAATATATATATATATATATATATATATATATATATATATAATATATATATATAATTTGTTTTAACTATGTCTATGTGTGCAGGTGCCTGTGGAGGCCAGAGACATCAGATACCCTGAAGCTGGAGTTACAGGCAGCATAAGCCACTTCATGTGGGTGCTAGGATTGTTGGCATTTTGGTATCATATCTCTTGGGAAAGATAGGTGAAATCTACACAGTAAAGAGAACCTTAACTTGGGAAAACTTCAAGGAAGAAAACAAACAAACTTGAGCTGCTCTGAAAACTGGTACACTCCAATTCTAGGTTGGAAGCTTCACGGGGCATCTACATCTCACTCTCAGAGCATGGACATGCGTGGCTGTCAGCAGGCAGCAAGAATGAACGAGGTTGAAACAAGGCCAACAGATGCATCAGTGCGACCCTCAGGAGCGTGTGGTAAGACCTAGGTAGAGGCTCGGTGTAAAGTAGCCGCTCTATAACCATGAGGACTGGAACACCTGATTAAAAAGCCAGGCATTGGCAGAGTGTGCCTGAAATCCCAGCACCGGGGAGACACGGATGGGGGGATGCCAGGGACCCCAGGTTCAGTGAGAGACTCTGTTTCTGAAAGTAACGTGGAGAGCTCCCAATAGAAGGAGACACCTGAAGCTGACTGGCGGTCTCCATATGTGCAGGCATGTTCACATACACAAGGATATGTACATAGGAATGTGACACAGAAACACACACACGCACACAACATAGCACTGCACAACTGCCAAGAAAGGGAGAGTAAGGCAGTGGCAGGTAAGGACCACTTGGCTTCCAGAGTGGCCTCAACAGCGCAAAGACACGAGACAGGGCCCACGTGAGGTCATACTTCTTTCCCGTGGCTTCAGAACTTGCCAGGAGGGTCTGCAGACGATGGATCTGTGGACATCCAAAGAGGAGGTGTCAGAAACACAACCGGAGGGGAGGACAGCTTTCCCCACACCTAAAGTCCGCTTCCCAATTCTGGCTTCACGAAGGGACAGAAAACTCTGCCTGTGGCTACGCCATGGTGACCTCTGCGTGCCCTCTGAACCTGAGTGCATGCTCGGCTGCAGGTTCAGAGCATCAGCATCAGGCCTCCTTCCCATCCACATGCTTCGGGGGGTGTGCACACCTCTTCATAGTACGTCTCCATGGCAATGCGCATCTCCTCCAGATTAGTGGTCTTCAAGTCCGTCTGCAGTTTGCTGGAAACCCAAATTCAGAGTTAGCACGGTGGGCCCAGCACCCAGGGAACAGGCAGAGGAGGAGGGGCTCCCGGAAGTCAGAGAGGGGATAGCAATGGGAAAGAGAAGCCTGGCATCGGCCATGACCATGAGTCCACACTTTCAATGACCACACCAGTGTCTTTCTGGGAGGTACCAGTCATCCCCCAGCAAACCCACAGACCGCCAACAGATGGTCTTCACTAAGAAAGGCTGCCTTGAAACACTGGGGCCAGTAGTACCGAGGGGCCCTGGACCACCTTCCGCCAGCTTTATAAAGAAGAATCAGAGAGCCAGGTGGCTGGTCACCACTCAGGAGGCTGGTTCGGGAGGACCGCAAATTCAAGCTCAGCCTGGGCTACGTAGCTCGGCACTGTCTCAGAACAAGACAGGAAGAAAAATAAAAGCAAGTCCTTTGCTCCCCGCCCCCCCAACACCGTCAGCACTGTCACCTTGCTCTTAGTATGTCCCAGGCCTCAGAAAGAAGGCACAGAAGGAGGCACAGCAGGAACCAGTGCACACCCAGGTCACACGGTCAAATTTCATCAAGAAACCAGAGAGGGACAGAAATGCCCAGGAATTAGGATGCAGGTGCAGACAGAGCCTGTTTTCCTGAAACCAACCTAACCACATCACATCACATGCTAGTGAGACCAGAAGGAAGCAGGAGGGAGGGAGGGAGGGAGGGAGGGAGAGAGAGAGAGAGAGAGAGAGAGAGAGAGAGAGAGAGAGAGAGAGAGAGCGCTTGAGAGAGCACAGTGGCTGCTGAGAGGCCTTGGAATCCAGACCCAGAATGTTCACACTGGACATCCGAGGTGACCTGAACATCGAAGGGTGGTGGGGGAGAGAGCAAAGAGTTGAAGGGAAATGCTGTTTCCTAATGACATTTGGAAGGAATTCGAATTAAAGAGAAAGCTGAGCCTGAAGGTGTAGGCCTGCCATATGGGTTCCTCAAGACCTGAGACAGGAGGTTTGAAAGTTCAAGGACAGTCTGCCTGGTCAATTCAAGGAGATCCTGTCTCAGAGTTAAAAATGATAGCAGGACTGGGGTGTGGCTCAGTGTTAGAGCCCCTGCCTAGAATCCCCCAGTGAGGGGCTGGAAGTGTGGCTCAGTGGTAGAGCCCCTGCCTAGAATCCCCCAGTGAGGGGCTGGGGTGTGGCTCAGTGGTAGAGCCCCTGCCTAGAATCCCCCAGTGAGGGGCTGGGGTTGTGGCTCATGACTTACAGGAGAGGGAGGAGCTAACATTTTTCAGTTTTAGGTTGCAACAGAGATGTGGCAAGAAGGCAGAATAAGCCCATTGTGGAAATGGTGGATGGAGGAGAGGTCAGTCGCCTTTGGCCCAGTGTAGCACCCGACGGGCACTGGGGGCCTCCCGTCACCAACACCCCCCCCGGGTCGTACTTGATAGTGTTGTCCTTTTCCTTGCACTGTTGCTCCAGCCTGAAGATCCTCTGCTTGAGCCCGGTGATGACCTGCCAGCAGAGGGCCGTCGCCTCAGCAGGGTCTCCCACAGAGGGCTGGGCCAGCCTGGCCCCCGGGATGGTTAGGTACCCCCGCCTAGGCGACCCTACAGACTCCGAGCTGCTTCTTACCAGGACTCTTGCATGTACACCCCTCCTTCCTTCCTTAGCGCACCCCCAGTGATGACCAAGCCTCCCTCCCCCCCCCCCCCCCCCCCCCCCCCGTGTTGCTCACTCACTGAGCAGTGCCGAGTAATTGGCAGGAGAGCAAGATGCAGGGCCAGAGGGCAGCGGCCCGCCACCAGAGACCCTTCGCGGCTGTCCAGGGAGCACGCTTGCGCATTGGAGGGGACCACGGCATCTGCCGTCAGTTGCTCGATGACAAGGAAGTTACCAGAACCTGGAAGCTTTCCTGAGCTTGGGACCCACCAGGACCTGGCAAGTCCTTGCTCAAGATGGAGGGACTGCTCCATCAGGCTTGAGCACGCCTTCTCCTTACTCCTTGAAGAGGTATTTCCCTTTTTTTTTTTTTTTCTTTCTTTTTTTGTTTTTTCGAGACAGGGCTTCTCTGTTGTAGCCCTGGCTGTCCTAGAACTCACTCTGTAGACCAGGCTGGCCTCAAACTCAGAGATCTGCCTGTCTCTGCCTCCTGAGTGCTGGGATTAAAGGTGTGTGCCACCATTGCTCACCTACCCCCCCATCCCTTCCTCCCTTCCTTCCTTCTTCCCCCCAACCTCTCTCTCAAATCAGGGTCTCCCTATGTGGCCTAGGCTGGTCTTTGACTTCTGATCTTCCTGCCTCACTTTTCTGAGTGTTGAGTTACAAGCCTGGGCTACTAGAACTGGCTTAGAATTACTACTCTGAACCAATTTCAAACTTAAAACACCCATGCATGCACACACACACACACACACACACACACACACACACACACACACCCATACACCCATACACACACACACACACACACACTCGCATGCACGCACACCCTGAGAGATGACTCTGGTTAAGCCCACTGCCTGCTCTTCCAGGTGACCCAGGTTCAATTTCCAGCACCCACATGGTGGCTCACAACCATCTATAACTTCAATTCCAGGGAGCATGATGCCTCCTGACCTCTGAGTGCACCAGGAATGCAAGTGACACACAGACATGCATGCAGACAAAACACTCACACACACAAAATTAAAAATAGAGGGCTTTTCTCTGTGGAAATGTCTGCTCATCCATTAATGATTCTACATCTTTCTCCAATGTCCTAAGCAGGCATTCTATTAATACTACACTATTAGATATACGCTTCCTTTTTTTCTTTTTGAGACAGGTCTCAGGTAGCCCAGACTGGTCCTAAAATCGATACTCAACCCAATTGAGCTTGAACTTCTGCTCCTCCTGTCTCCACCTCTCAAGTACTAGGGTTACAGGTATGCAGCACCATGCTTGAGTTTTAAAGTAGCCTTTCAGAAAACTAAACGCTGGGGCTGGCAAGATGGCTCAGTGGGGAAAGGCTCTGCAGAACCAACGACACTGACGACCTCAGTCAGATCCTTCGTACTCACGTGGCGGAAGGGCAAGAACTGACTCCCACAAACTACCCTCCGCCGTCCACATGCGACACCCACAAACTGCCCTCTGCCCTTCACGTGAGCACCCTGGTTTCTGAGCACCCCTCCCGATAGATAGGTAAATAGAAAAATACTTTTTAACTAACAAAAATGGTTTGAGGTTGCTATGAATCACTTTGAATGGCCTCACAAATGGCCAGCCTGCACAGCTATCATCCCTGGGCAGGTGGGCAGGAGAGTGAGTCTATCAAGAGCGGTATGACAGAGCAGGCCACCGAATGGATCCCGGTCTGCAGGGCTCACCAGAGTTACTGCTCCATGGCCTGTGGGTTCTGAGTACTCATGTTTTCACCTAGGCCCTGCCAAATCTGGTTTGAACCATCCTCGCTAATCTTGCTGCTTTATGGTGTAAGGTGTAGAATAACTTAAAATAATCTTTCCTCCCAGTGTGTGGTGCTGGAGAGATGAGAAGCCAAGTCTGCCAGGACCACCAACCCTAACTTCCCTGAGCCTGGGGGCAGCGGTCAGGGGCTAGATTTGGGTAAGCCTCTTAACCTCACTTCCTTGCTTTGAAAAATGAGGGCTGGGAGGCTGGTGAGGAGGGAGCTCAGCAGCTGAAGTGATTGCTGCATAAGCGTGAGGACCTGCGTTTGCATCCCCAGCACCGCGTAAAAAGCCAGCTGTGCAGTGTATGCCTGTAACCTCAGCACTGGGGAGTGGAGACAGGATCACACAGGTGTCACACAGACATCACACAGAGATACAGATACACACACACACAGACTCATAGACACAGAGACAGAAACACACATACACATACATGATACAGACACAAGACACACACACACACACACACAGACACACACATACATACCCAGAAACACACAGATACACACGCACAGAGATACACAGACACACAGACACACACTGAGACAGATATACATATAGACACACACACAGATACACACAGATACACACACACACACACACACACACAGACACACACCAACGTACACACAGAGATACAAACACACACAGATACACAGACACACACACACAGACATAGAGAGAGAAACACACACATACACAGATACACTGATACACAGAGACACACACACACACACATACAGATACAGACACACACACAGAGATAGACACACACAAAGATACCCAGACACACACACAGAGAAACACACACACATACATAGATACACACAGAGAAACATGCACATATACACACACAGATACACACACAAACACATACACATAGGTGTACATATACAGATACACAGACATACTGAGATCTCTCTTGCAAAAGATGAACATGTGCTGACCACACAGTTACACAGCTTTGGGATTTGTTGATTTCTAAAAGACATTTTCTCAAGCCAGCAGCAGCATGTGCCTGTGGTCCCAGTTCTTGAGACCCGGAGGCTGAGGATTGCTTGAGACCAGAAGTTCCAGGCCAGCCCAGGTAACACAGCAAGACCAACCCCATCTAAATGAATAAATATAGTATTTTCTTGAGACAATATACGGATCATAAGTGTTGGCGAGGTATTGACATTGCATCCTAGATACAGAAGTCTTTAGTCATTTGTGCTAAATGTGTACTGCTTTATAATGTGTCATATGTCTGCTATATTTTTCAGATCTTTAAAATATTTTTATCCCATTTGCTAATGTTCCGGGTTGGGTGGTGAGTGCGTGCCAGTGGCTCTTCTGTGGAGGTCGGAGGGGCTGAGCTCTCCTCCACCACATGGGTTCCAAGGACGGGACTTAGGCTTGGTGGCAAGTGCCTTGATACCATCTCACTGGTCCTATTTCAGAGATCTTACATCTGGAAAAGCTTTGGTGATCGGCTCAGACATCTGCACTTTCCTGACAGAGAACACTGAGCGCTCCCTCACGGCACTCTTTCGGTTCCCCCCTCTTATTCTTAAGGCCTTGCTGTACATTTCCTCGTGCTAACAAGCTCATAAAACCAAGGTTATCTTATTCCTTGTGCGTCCTTCACTCATGGGGTGATAATGACGTATTCCATACCCTCCATCCTGTTTTAAAGCACAAACTGTGGTTTCCATTTAACCCTCAAGTTGTACACTGAGACTCTGGTGTTTGTTTCGTATTCTGAGACAGGGTCTCACGTAGCCCAGGCTGGCCTCTAACTCTAATGTAGCAGAGGCTGAACTCCCGAGTGCCTTTATTTATTTATCTATTCATTTGTATTTTTCGAGACAAGGTTTCTCTGCTGTAACTCTGGCTGTTCTGAAACTCCTCCATAGACCAGGCTGGCCTCGAACTCACAGGGATCCACCTGCCTCTGCCTCCCGGGTGCTGGGATTAAAGGCGTGAGCCACTACCAACCGGCTTATTTATTCATTTTTAAATTATTAAACTTGTATTCCCTCTCTGGCCCTGTTCTGTAGACTGAAGCCAGGGTTTCCCAACACTCTGGCTCCCAGGCCTCCCTGCGACTGTTTGCTCAGTGTTTGGCCTCTGCTAAGCCTGCAGGACCCTGAAATACCTCTGGGGACCATCTCGTGACCCCTACGGCTCTATGGACAACAGTTCTAGAAAGTTCTGAGCCCACGCCCCTTCCTTCAGTTCTATGGTCTCGGTGGAAGGCTCTTCTTAGAGCCTGAGGCTCTACTCACCCAACCACTATCAGGCTTTTTCTCTGCTAGGGTCCGAACAAAGTCTGGGCCCTGTGGGAAACAGATGGAGACGGTGAGCCCGTGATGGCTGCTCCTGCCCTCTGCCTCCCATGGCATCACTGGCTGGGCAGGTGGCCTCCGTGGGCCCTGGGACTTACTCGACCTGGATCCAGAAGCTGCTCTATCTGCCGATCCTTTCTGCTGTTCTCCTCTTCCAAGCGGCGGAGCTTCGTTCTCATCAGATCCACATCGCTCTTCTGCATATGTAAAGACTGGAGGAGAAAAGGAGGGCGGGGTCGGCACCATGGCTCACAGGTAAAGGGGCTTGCCACCAAGTCCCGGGACCTGAGTTCAATCCCCAGGGCATACATGGTGGAAGGAGAACACCATCTCCCACAAGTTGTTCTCTGACCTCTAAGCACACACAAAATAAGTACATGGAAAAACAACAGAACAGGGCAGAAAACAAGCCAACCAGCCAACCGAACAATAACAAAGAAAAGAAGGACCACAGTTGTACGTCGTCTGCGGACGTACAGTGAAGCCCTAAGTTGGGGAGATACTCCCCTCAACCCCCTCTCTTGTCTTACTCTGCAACCCAGGCCAGCCTAGACCCTGCAGCAATCGTCCTGCCTCAGCTTTCCAACTGGTGGGATTACAGCTACGCTTGGCTTTGAAAGAGGTCTTTAAAGCCCTGGGTGTCATGGGGATCGGAGAGACGGCTCAGCGGTTAAGGGCGCTAGCTAGATGCTCTTTTAGAGGTCCTGAGTTCAATTCTGAGCATCCATATGGTGGCTCACAACCTTCTATGGGATCCAATATACTCTTCTGATCTATAGATGTACATGCAGACAAAACACTTGTGGGTGCAGGAAAAGCCCATGCACCCGAGACCTTTCCCCATTACGATGTCAATGGCAATCAGTTGAGAAATACTTTTGAGTGTGAACTTTGACCTGGAAAGTCCCAAAGTTATGCACTTGCTTCCAACTGTCACACTACCGAACAGACTGATGTTCCTCTGGAATACTAGCCATGGGCCTGGAGAGATGGCTTAGCCGTTAGGGGCACATACTGCTCCTGCAGAAGACCTGAGTTTGGGTTCTCAGGACCTCAGTTAGTGACTCAAAACTGCCCATCACTCCAGTGCCCTCTTCTGGTCTCTACAGGTGCTTGTATGCACAGGCCTGTGCGCGTGCACACACACCCATCCTTAAAAAAATACCTTATATAAATACCTAAATAAATACCTTATTTTTTTGCAGTTCTGAGATTCAACCTAGCACCTTGGGTATACTCAGCTGGCACTCTACTGCTAGGCCAAGACCCACAAACCCTTCACTGAGAGATTCTGGGCAGGTGTTCTACCACTGAGCCACGCCCCCAGGCCCTCACCATGGGATTGATTCTAAACAGCACTCTGCTGTTCCATGATGGAACTTTGGGCCATGCACATTCTAGAAAGTACTCTATGACTATGTCTCCCACGCCCTTTAGGCAGATCTTCTCCAAAGACTTACAAGGATGAGTTTGAATAAAGTCAGGGTCATTTTTCCAGAGGTCTATTTCTAGCCCCCAAATATGGCTCTCAGGTAACACTTGTAACAGAGATTCATTGTTGGGGGTTCTCTGTATCTACTCTGTAGTCTCCCATGCAGAGTGGGAACCCCTCTTCACAGCCTCCAGTGGCAGCCTGGCTTCTGCTGGGAGTGTGCATGGACAGGGCTGCAGTGCTTTTCGGGAAGTCCCTTTGTTTGCTGGATGGCTGGCCAGTTTGCATTCTGGAGACAGGGTCTCATGTATTCCTGGCTATCCTTGAGTTTACTGTGTCGCCCAGCTGGCCTTGAACTCCTTACT
Source organism: Cricetomys ansorgei (assembly GCA_026225945.1). Lineage (NCBI taxonomy): Eukaryota > Metazoa > Chordata > Mammalia > Rodentia > Nesomyidae > Cricetomys > Cricetomys ansorgei. The sequence goes on along the minus strand of JAMJFZ010000818.1, from coordinate 6,480,916 downwards.
CTCCTGCCTCCACCACCTCAGTGCTGGGATGACTGGCATATAACACCATGCCTGGCGAGCCAATTGCCTGGTTCTACAGCTGGTGGCCAGGCCTTCCCCTCAGCCAGGCTGGTCAGCTTCTACAGTACAGTGCCAGAGCACGGACTCCACGTGACTGACAAGTCTCAGCCAGACACTGACTTTCAGTCGGTTAGAGAAAGGCTATCTTACCCCATCTGAGAGAAGCAGAGCTGATCCTACCTTCTTCAACTCGATGATCTCATCATACATGTCCTCTTTCTCTTTGAAGACAGAGGTGCCAGAGACATGACCTGAAGGAAGACACACACACCCTCTTAGGACGTCGTGGGACAGCAGAAAGGAGCCCTGGTTATGCCTAAAGGGAAACCTCAAAGTTAATAAAACTGTACTTATCTGCTTCTTTGTTTTCTAAGACAGATGAGTCTCACTCTACAGCCCAGGTTGCCTGGAGTTCAAGATGCTCCTGCCTCAGCCTTCTCAGTGTCCCCCAGCCTCGCTTACTGAGGGTGTGTGGGTGTGTGTGTGTGTACATGTGTGTGTGTTGAGTGCCTGTGTTCATGTGGGGACATCATTGCAAGCCCTGCTCTAACACCCTCTGCTCTACTCCCTGAGACCAGGTCTGTCACTGAACCGAAAGCTAGGCTGGCAGCCAGATCTGGAAGTCTTCCTGTCTCCACCCACCAGTGATGGGGTTACTGGGATCACACCTAGTTTTTGTTTTGTGTGTGTGTGTATGGGGGTGAGAGATCTGAACTCAGATCCCTGTATACACAGCAAATGCTCTTACATACTGAGCCATCTCTCCATGTATGGAGGTTTTGATGACATCTAACAGGTTATACACCCAAGATATCCAAATAAGCCTAAACCATAACCCTAACCAGTAAATTTGGTTCAGAGGGACACAGAGCAGGCTGTCACCATGCTGCAGAGATGTTCCTCCTTGCGAAGGCCCAGAGAGGCCAACAGGTCCCGTGTGCAAAGACTAGTAAGGAACACAGAAGGAACAAACAAGGAACCAGCAAGCTGGCTTAGCAGGTAAAAGCCCTTATCACCAAGCCTGAATACCTGACTTCAGTTTGGAGGGAAGGGACGTCACAAGTTGTCCTCTGACCTCCACATGCACGTGACAGTATACGCATAGCCCACCCGCGCGTTAGGAATTTAAGTGTGACTCTATTTAAGGAGGGTGACACCATGGCTTGGCTGTGAGACACTCTTCCTAAATCACTGCCCCTCAGAACATCCTAGAATGTCCTACTGATGGAGCCCGTGCATAAAGCCAAAAGCAAATCTCACCCCTCAACTGCTAGAGGCTTTCCTTCCTGCTCTCCTAACCTCGTCCCCAGGAGCATGCTCACCATGGCTGCCAGAACGCTTGAGGTCTGCCCTCTTCGCTCTCACGGCTTCTGTCAGGTAGTCGGGGGCGCGGCTGGGGGGGTGGGTCCATGCGTGCTCCGAGGTAAGTGTGGAGTTCAGGGGTTGGGTCACGCTTCCTGGTTCGAATGTGCATGGGTTTAATCGGACAGGTAGAAACACACAATCTGGGAAGCTCCAAGCTCCAGGGGTTAAGGGGTGCCGGGAGACAGGGATGTACTGGTAAACGCCTAACAAGCAGCAGGAAGAGATGAACCTAGGGAACCCTGATCTGCCGTATGTGCCGATTGCCCTAGTGTAAACATTCCCACTTCAGGTTTCCAGTGCGACAAAGACCAGCTCATAGAAACGTTTAGAGTTGTCTCCTGCAGGCTGGTAGAGACTGGCTCCATCACACCTCTGCCACAGGGCAGTACCGAGGTAATCCAAAGGAGCTAGAGTGTCCCGGGAAAACCACGCCCACCAGCGAGATGTTCAGTCTTTGAGAAGAGCAAAGACAAGCACGCTGAAACCCGCTGCATCGCACAAGTGATTCCAATTGTTTGCATTTGTCAACCTTTGTCTCGGAGCCTTGGAGCAAGCTCCAAAGGAGAGCCACCTACCCTGTTTCGAGGCCCCTAGCCACAGCTTCTGTGGAGTCAAGGACATTCTGCTACTCAGAGGCATGTTTCCCGCTGTCTTCAGAGATCTCCAGGATGCTACTTTTCTGGGCTTGGAGCAGTAAGGTGACTCTAGGAAGCCAACATGTGGTTCAGAGCTGTGGAACTGCTGTGTCTCAACACCTTCGCTTTGCGAAGACAAAAAATGGTCAAACACAATGTTCAAAGGGTCTGCCGACCCAGGAGGAACATGCTCTGCCAGACTCGGAGGAGGAGTCCAATAATTTTATTTATTTACTTACTTTGAAATGAGGTCTTGCTATATCCATAGGCTAGGCCAGGCTAAAACCCCAGATTCAAGAGGTCCTCTTTTTTTTTTTTTTAAAGATTTTTTAAAATTATTTTAAATTACGTGTAGGTGCATGTCTATGTGTGTCTGAGTGAGGTAGCCACAGTGGCGGAGGCATCAGATCCCCTGGAGCTGGAGTTACAGATGGCTATGAGTGGCTACTGGGAACTAAACAGGCTCTCTGGAAGAGCACAAAGCGCTTTTAAGCACTGAGCCATCTCCACTGAGCCAGATCCTTGAGAGATTTTCTTATATAAGCATCTTGAAATAGTTTATTTTTTTTGAAATGGCCTCTCTATGCTATCCTGGAACTTACTATGTAGACCAGGATGGTCTCATTTTCAAGAGAGATCCACTTGACTCTGCCTCCTGATTGCTGGGTTAAAGGTGTGCACTACCACACCCAGCCCCACATAAATATATCTTTAAAAAAAAAAAAAAAGAGACAGGAATGGTAGCATACCTAAGCCAGAAGCAGGTGAATCGCTGTGAGTTCGAGGCCAGCCTGGTCTACATAGTGAGTTCCAGGACAGCCAGAGCTACACAGTGAGACCCTGTCTCAAAAAGCCAAACCAAACCAAACCAAACCAGCAAAATGTGTGGGGCCAGCAAGATGGCTCAGCAGGCAACACACTTGTTGCCAAGTGTGCTGGCCGTAGTTTGATCCCCAGGAGCCACATGTAGCGGGAGAGAACTGTCTCTTGCAAGTTATTCTCTGACCCCCACATGCATGCTATGGCACGTGGGTGCCCACATACATACATACAAATAGTGTAAAACACTATTTTTTTAGAAGGGGGAATTTAAAAATGTGAAAACCTCCACTGATGTTATAACTACTATGACATGTGATGTCCTGTTAAATTTCCTTCAGATACACGCATATATTTTTGCATAGCTGTGACCACAGTGGGCACACAGTTTTACTCCTTTAGCACTGAGTTTCTTGTGTGGCTACAGGGTGACCACAGAATAATAATATTTTAATGTTATTTTTGGTTGTGAATCTAGCCTTTAATGGTGATCCAGCTCGCCAGCCCAGTATTTTAATCTTTCTAGAGAAGAAATGAGAGAGAAAACAAATTTTCCCAGGGCCTTTGTCATAATGAGGGAAATGTTCAGAGATTATTTTTATTGGGAATTTCACATCTTTAAATTATGTGAGAAAAGACAAATTTATGCCAAAAAAAAAAAAATGAAGGTGCTCATGTAACATTTTTGTATGTTTAAGGGAGCAAGGAGATGGGCCTGGTGGGATACACCTGTCAGCCCAGCTTCTCAGACCACTGAGGCAGGAAGACCAGAGTTTAGTCAGCCTCGGCTATTGAGACTAGCCTGAGCTATGAGACCCTATCTGAATAAGAACAAAGAAACCACACTTGTGCGTGCACACACACACACACACACACACACAGGGAATAGGTCAAGTTCCTATAGGTTTGGGGCAAAAAGTACAGGACTTCACATTTGTGACAGAGACTCCTGCACAGACTGACACATGGGCCACTGGACCCTGGAGCAATGTGACAGACAGACAACATCAGAAGGCTTTGCTGGCAATGGGACCAACCCTATTTAAGCATTGTTGTCCTGATAAATAAATGCTGCTCCCTTGAGCCACTGCTAGGGGCGGGGACAGCTTGTCCCTGTCCTGCTGAGGATGAGGAGGAGAAGGGCCTCTAGCAGAACAAGCCCAGGGATCCCATAGGGATGAGAGACACATGTCCCTTCCATTAGGACAGTGGTTCTCAACCTTCCTAATGCTGCAACCCTTTAATACAGTTCCTCATGCTGTGGTGACCCCCCCCCAACCATAAAACTACTTTTGTTGCTACTTCATGACTGTCATTTTGCTACTGAGTGGTATCTCCGCTCCTATGACCATCAGAAACGTTTTCTGACGGTCACGACCCGCAGGTTGAGAACCATTTATCTAGGAACTTACGCTCCCATCCCCCTAATCCCAGAACAGGCCCCATATGCTGCTTGAAGAGCAAACCTTAGGGCAAAAGCAGCCTTTTAGAGGGCTGGGAAGACAGCTCAGTTGGTAAAGTACTTGTCTCACAAGTACTGAGTCTGGTCCCTAGAGCCCACATAGAAACCAAGCACGGCGATACATGTCTGCTATCCCAGCTCCGGGGAGGTGGACATGGCAGATCCTGGGGACTCCCTGGCCAGCTAGTCTAACCTAATTACTGAGCTCCAGACTAACGAGAGAACTGTGTCAATAAACAAGGCAGACTGCACCTGAGGAACTATCACCTGGCTTAGGGGCTTCCGCATGCGCACACATGTGTGCACACATGCGTGCACACATGCATATGGGTGCGTAAACACGCAGGCTCCCTTTCACCTCAGCTGTATCCTGGCTTTGAGGAATCCAGAGGAAGGAAAGACAGTCTCTGCTCTGCACTGTTTTATGGGAAGCTCAGCGGGACAGTGACCAGCACAATGGAGTGCTCTGGAACAGAGGGTCCGCCAGTTTCCCCAGCTGCACCTCTAACTCTCCTCCTCCAGCCACAGCAGAAGAGCAACGTCCCCCACTTTTTCCAGGATGCAGGGGAAAGGCCGTTCCTGTCACACTGCAGCGCCAGGATGGGGACAAGGGGACAGCAGGTCTGTCTGCTCATACTCACTTGGCGATGTGGAAGGAGGTTTGTGGGAACCTTTCCGTTTTGTTTTCTGAAAGAGAGAAGCAGCAACCTGAAGCATGCTGAGTGACCTCGGTGGCCCTGTCTGAAAACCCCGCCACGTTCAAAGAGTAATGAGACAGACCTCTCGGAGGAGGCTGAGGTACTTCACAGTGTGGGCCCTCCGCGTGGAAGATCCGAAACTAGGGCTGGGAGCCAGAAAGGTCACTCTTGCTGGGGGTAATCCCAGCACTCGGGAGGCAGAGGCAGGCGGATCTCAGAGTTCAAGGCCAGTCTGGTTTAAAGAAGAGTTCCAGGACAGCCAGGGTTACACAGAGAAACCTTGTCTTAAAAAAGAGGAAAGGTCTCTGTCTCATACCGTCCTCATGCCTGCTCTGCCTGTGCCCACAGCAGGTGTGGCAAAATGAATCCCTTATAAATAATTCCACGGCAGATTCTCACTAAGGAAGAGAAACCCAGCAAGGAAGAGGACCCTGTGTGGAAGTCTCCATAGCAACCAGATGCCCATGCAGTCCGGTGGGAACAAGGTTCTGCTACTTCTAGGCCTGGGCTGTGGAAAGACTTGCTTTTCAAGCAGATTTCTTGCTACTTGAGGCAGGGGGAGGTGGGGGGAGGGGGAGGGCAGCAGTATGTGGCGTGTCATGTCCTTGCCCCACCTCTGGTGGAAACACTGCTCTCTATGCCTCAGAGAGACTAGACTTTACTTGGGACTTGTTAGGTGGCTTTTTCTATAGCCACTGGCATCAGGATCGCCTGCCTCTGTGGTGAGGATCTTGGGCTCATGTCCCCATGATATGGAGGGGATGCTCCTGGCTGTGGACACATTTGTAACAATTTCCTCCCGGATTGAAACATTCCGCCAGGGAAGCCCCTTAAGCATGAAGATAAATAACTCAAAATAGCTGCAGGAAGTCCCTGAAATTGACCAGATTAATTAGGCTCCTCCCTGCCAATGTAAGCCACCAGAGCTGAAAGCCATTTTCAGACAACCCACGCTGCAAAGAAGACTCTAATTCTAAGACCAGACCAGCTACCTGGGGGAAGTAGTCACTTGGAAAGTGACACTCTCCAACCTGCTGTGCAGCGTGCTTCCTTTGCGAGCTGTCATCCATGCTGGGTTAGGCCTTGGTAATGTCTTTGAGTCCTTTTTGTTCCTTGAGTAGCCTTCCCCCAACCCTCCTCTAAGTAACCCTCCTTCACCGACTTGGGCTTTGGTGGTGTCGTACTTTGGTCTGTCATAGGATCCCAATCTGAGGTCAGTAGACATGTCTGTTGCGTCTCCCCAGGAAAAGTTTGTCATACAATAACTTGTGTTGGGTCCCTTCAGAGTTCATGGATACCTGGAATCAAGTCCATGCTCAGGGTAACTTCTTGGGCTTATCCACTAAGTGAGCACTTAGTGGATACTTGCTTTGTGACTCATACTTAGCATAATTTACAAAGAACCCAAGAGGCTGGCTAACCCCCAGGGGGCACTGGGAGTATAGTTCCAATTGTAGAGTACATGCCTAGAATCCCCCAGTGAGGGGCTGGGGGCGTGGCTCAGTGGTAGAGCACCTGCCTAGAATCCCCCAGTGAGAGGATAGTTTATGCATGGCTCAATGGTGCACCCTAGTCTAACCACCTCTGCCAGTTTTTCTATTTCCCAGCATACCGGGGATCCACTGTGAGCTGCCATGTGGGTGCGGGGAATTGCATCTTCGTGCTCTGCAAGAGCAGTAAGTTCTTTTAATCACGGAGCCACCTCGCCAAACCTTCACAATTAACCCTCCTGCCTCTACCTCCCAAATGCTAGGATGACAGGCATGCGCCACTACGCCCAGTTTATGCAGTGTTAGAGATGGGAGTCAGGGCTTCGCGCCTGCTAGGCACGCACTTTACCAACTGAGCTACGACCCCAGCCCTCAGGCGGTGGTGGCACACGCCTTTAATCCCAGCACTTGGGAAGCAGAGGCAGACGGATCTTTGTGGGTTCAAGGCCTGCCTGTTTCTACAGAGTGAGTCCCGGGACAGCCAGGGCTACACAGAGAAACCCTGTCTAAACAAAACAAAACAAAAAACAAAGGAAAAACATGATAATCTCAGTTCTTGGTTATTTTAAGTTCAACAAACAGACTGAAACTTCCATGCCGTGAGCAGCCCAGTGCCCCTCGTCTGCCGGCATCCGGGGAGACTGTTTTACACACGCATCCCAGGATCTGTAACTTGGGACTTGCCACCCCGGCTCGTACTCACCGTCTCCAAGTCAGAATCAAAGGTAATTGCAGACAGACTGTCATCTCCCTGGAAGAGATGTACACATAGTCAGTGGGAGGCACCTGCCCGGTCCCATCTGCACACTTCCTTTCCCAGCAGCCACAACAGACCCAGTGCACCGGGTGGAACAGCACTGGAAGTTCCGGGAAGCTCGGAACATCTCCGTCCCACAGGAGATGTACCCCGATAGTCAGAAGGGAGGGGCGGGAGCTCGGGGATGCCTCAGTTGGAATAGTGCCTGCTGAGTAAGCCTGAGGACCTGAATCCCACCCCCAGAACACACGTAAAGAGTCTCGGGTGGTGGGCGCACTCCTGATATCTCAGTGCTGGGGGGAGGTACAGGTGATCTCTGAGGTTCACCAGCCAGCCAGCCAAGCCTACTTAGTGCATTCTAGGCCAGTGTGAGGCCCTCCCTCTGAAAGAAAGGGCACGGGCATGTGGACGACGCTGAGGAGTGTCACGTGACATTCCTCTGCCCTCCATTCGTGAACACACACAGGAAGAGGACTGAGTATGTGTGTGTGTGTGTGGGGGGGGTGAATTAAACATTCTGACTGGCCGAGGGACTCCATATCCACATATGGAGACTCCTCCGGACCACTGCGTGTCTTTGGTAGAGTTCTCAAGAGAAGCATTCCATTTTCCACTGTTTCAACATTCTAATGCTTATTCATCTCCCATTCAAAGAATGATGACTGTCTCTGCCCATCTCCTGGCAGAGCAGATCAGTTATGCATACGTATTCATTTCCTTTTTTTCCTGTGTAAAAAAGATCTTCAAACTTTGCATCTGTGCATGTGTGTGTAGGTGCCTGTGGATGCCAGAAGAGGGCGCTAGATCCCCTAGAGGTGAACCCCCAACTCCACTATTCTGAAAGAGCACTGACTGCTGCTTTTAACCGTGGAGCTATCTCTCCTGCCAACCCCACGTAATTTTTTATGTTTGCGTGTATGTGTACCTGGTGTGCTCATTTGTGCTTGTGTGCGTTGTTTGTGTGTGCATGCTTGTGGAGGTCTGAAATAGACATGGTGTCTTCCTTCGCCCCTTTCTACTTTGATAGGGGCTGATAGCTTGTCAATTGCAGCTGGTCTAGCTAGCCAGCTTACCCAAGGGATCCCAGTCTCCGTACTCACAACGTTTGGATATGTATCGTTCTGGAAACCTGAACTCACGCCCTAATGCTGGCAAGCATTTTATTCACTGAGCCTTTTCCCCAGTCCTTGGTTACATTTTGGAAACCATTTACCTCCTGGTGGTGCAAGCCCGTAATTCCAAGATTTGAGAAGCTGACGCTGAATTTGTGGCCAGCCTGGGCTACATGCAAAGTTAGATCATTTTTTGAAAAGTAAGGAAAATGCTAGCAACAAAGTTAATGGTAAAAATTATAGCATAAAAATATGATGCTTTTAAAATGTATGGGGGAAAAGATGCCTATGACAGGCACAACAAATATTAACTGCTTTCCTGTAAATGGTCCAGTTATGGATAACTTACCAAATGTACTGAGAGAGTAATGAGCTATCTTTGTATTCACAACACAAGAAGAGTTTAACTTCTTAAAGGTGTGGAGATGTAGTTCAGTGGGAGAGTCCTGTGAGGGGCTGGGGTGTGGCTCAGTGGTAGAGCACCTGACTAGACTCCCCCAGTGAGGGGCTGGGGTGTGGCTCAGTGGTAGAGCCCCTGCCTAGAATCCCCCAGTGAGGGGCTGGGGTGTGGCTCAGTGGTAGAGCACCTGACTAGACTCCCCCAGTGAGGGGCTGGGGTGTGGCTCAGTGGTAGAGCCCCTGCTAGAATCCCCCAGTGAGGGGCTGGGGTGTGGCTCAGTGGTAGAGTGCTTGTCTGGGCTAGGGATCTGACTTAGTAAAGAAGGTCTTGTCTAGAATCCCCAGTGACCTCGTAGGGAAGACTCTAGCATTCCTGGCATGAGTGGTTCAGTCCCCAATAGCACACACAAATCAAACAGAGCTGAAAGGGGCAGTTACCGAAAGCAGTTTTGATAAGACTTTGGGAAGCCTGCATTGCAGGGACAAGTAGGAAATCCCAGTTCCTCTCAGTTGACCAGAAGCGCATCCCACTCTGCCCATGGCCAGGTCCCTGCCTACCTCCCAACACTTTTCAATCTGATCTCAGAGGGCTTGCTTTTGGTCCCCAGGACACGCCACTTTCCCGCCTTTGCATTTGCTGTTCCCGCTGGCTTTAAATCTGTACCAAACTGCTTCTGACGTTTTGTTTGTTTTTTGTTTTTTTAGATTGGAAACGTCAGCCTATTGCCGTGTCCTATAGTCACCGCTGTAATGTACAAAGTTCACATAGTACCAGCACGCACTGAGCCTCTTCTAGAGGTAGGATAGGTCTTCTCCCTTGCCGGGCCGTCACTCTCCGGAGCGTCACCGAAGGGCAGCCTGTAGCAACACTTCCTAGATGACCCTCCCTTAGACCCGCAGAGCGCGCGGGAGGGCATAGTTCCGGGGGCTTCCTGGAAGCAGCGGCCTCCGCGAGCACAGGCGGGCGCTAGATGCTGCTGAGGCGCGGGCACCGAGGCGGCCGACGCCCGGGGCTGGCTCTTGTGCGGTAACAATCAGCCTGCCGGAGCTGGCTGCCGTTGTGCGCCCATCCTCCCGTTGCCCCAGGCCTCCTTACCGTCTCCGAGGCCAGATCCGTGGTGCCCAGGCTCATTGTGGCGAAGCTGCGCGACTTCCCGGGCACTGTGAGCTCGACCCTCAGCTTGGGAAGCCTGCCAGCCGACTTGCTGCCATGGCAACCGCACCGCGGCCACAGGATCCCGGATGTGGACCTTCCTCCAGAGTCTGACGAATTGAGTGCACGCGCAGAGTAAGCGCGGCCGCAGGGGCCGACCACGTACTCTCCCGGGATTGCACTGCGCAACCGCAGCTTGTCTCTGGTGGGGGTTTGATTTCTTAGGATGCACGAGTTGGGCGCTAGGCCTCTTGCGTGCTAGGCCGGCGCTCTACGTCGGAGCCATGCTGCCAGTGGCTGCAACTTTGTAGTCCAGTGGGCAGGGCTTCGGATGGTCGCTGTGCTGAGTGGACACGGGTCAGAGCGGAAGGCACCATCGTTAATGATAGGCACCTCCTTAAAATCTTATTTTTTCTCTAAATAAACTGAGATGCGGGGGGTGGGCAAGGTGACTCCCCACCTAGGTCTTGGCTTCCTTGAGTAAGGGACAGTCCACACCACGGCTACCCATCGACCAGCACCAACCGCTTTAAACGGTTTGCTATCACAACAACCCTCTGAACTTCTCACCCAGGCCTGATAGGAAGCACTTCCCCTGGTGCAAACAGTTCGCCTCGGGATCATCCTGTCTCTGCCTCCTCAGTGCTGGGATTACAAGTGTATGCCACCATGCCTGGTTTCTTATTTTATTCTTCCACCCCTCCCTATCTCCTACGGGGGTTCTGGCGATTGAACTCACGTCCTCATGCTAGCAAAGCAAGCACTTTAGTGGCCTTACTGTTCCCCAACCCGGGTTCAGTTTCTGAGTAAACTCTGGACATCTCGGTGGTAGTATTGCAACATTAAGCTCCATACAAGGCTTCTCTTGAGTTCTTTTCCCTTCTTACCTACTTGAAAAAGGATTCTTTTCTTGAAAGAATTATTTTGAGACGGCGTGGCTAGCCTCAAATTTAAGAGAGGTACGTCGGTCCTGAGCAGGAGCCACCAAGCCCTAAAAGATTATTTTTGTGTATTTGCCACCTGTGTGGGCGTGCTCTAGGGACTGAGAACCGAACTCTGGTCCTCTGGAAGAATGGGAGGTACTCTCAACCACTGAACCATCTCTCTGGCTGGCCCACTTGTAATCTTCATGAAAGCAGAGTGGGCTGAAGCTGTGAAGAGCTGGCAAGTCCCGGCTGCTAGAACCGAGAGACCACAAATGCCTGGACATGTGGTCTGAGGTCAGCGGGGCCCCGCCTTCCAGTGAATAGCCACGCCCCTGCCTGGCCCGCCTTGGAGACGCTCCGCCCCCTGCCTGCGTGAGCCTGTACCACTGAGCATGCTCGGGATGGGGGGGAACTAGTTCCAAGCGATTAGTATAGTGTGGCGCCGAGCTGCCCCAGGTGCAGTGCATTTACAAGATGCCTTAACTGCCATCTGCCTGAGAGATGACCGGAGCGGAAGTCAGGGCCCTCACCGGTCTCCGAGTGAGTCGTGCCCGCAATTTCTATTATCCCCCCCCCAGTCCGCCACGTGGTACTGACTCAGGGCGGGGCCTGTGGAGTTGTGGACTCCAGAGAAGGGTGGAATCCCCGGCACAGAGGGGCAAAGCATGTAACCACATGGAGCTGCATTTGCGTCGAGGGCGGGGCCTGAGTTGCGAACTCTGAGGCGGGGCGGGGCCTGCGGCTGCGTGTTGTGAACTCTGAGGCGTGGTGGGATTTGAAAGGGGGCGGAGTGAAGCCAACTCCCGAGGCGCGGCGGGGCGGGGCCTGTGACGATATGGGGCGGGGCGTGCGGCTGCGTGGAACAAATTCTGAGGTGGGGCAGAACCTGGGGAGGGTGGAGCCTGGGCCCGTGTGGAGCGGAATTTGCGTCGAGGGCGGGGCTTGAGGGGCGGGGCCCTCGGGTTCGTGTCGCGAACTCTGGGGCGGGGCCTCGGGTTCGTGTCGCGAACTCTGGGGCGGGGCCTGTATTGGTGGAGGCGGGGCCTGCGGCTTCGTGGAGCAAACTCTGAGGTGAGCAGGACTTGGGGAGGGCGGGGCCTGGGCCGGCGTGGAGCGGAATTTGCGGAGGCGCGGGCGGGACCTGCAGCAGACACCGGAACCGCAGCGGGCGAGGCGCACGTAGACCTGGGATCGAGATCCCGCTAAGGCGGGGTTGGATCTCTGGCGGGACCCTTGGGGCCTGGTGGTGCATTCTACACTCTCGGGCCTAGTTCTCGTTACGGAGGGACGCGGGGGCGCGATTGGAACCCCAGGCCTACTCGCAGTCGCGGAGAGCTCACCTCTTACCCGGACTTGGAAGGTACGGACGACGGATGTCAGGGTCCAAACAGGGCCTTGCAGGGCCAGTAGATACCGACATCACTACAGCCCAAGATGCATTTCCGTCCTGAAGGGACACCTACCGATGTAGGCCGCGGGGTTATCCCTTGCAGCCTCTACCGACCTGGGCTGTGACACCTTCCTCTCTCTGCACACCCGGGTGGGCTGGAGGATTGTCTCATGCAGGTTTCTCTTGAACACCGGGAACTGACTCTGGGATCAGGTGCCTGGATGGACAGCCCCCTTCACACCTGGCTGATCCCCTGACTCTGTTCTCCACGCAGCTAAGTCAGTAGGCAGTTGCACTCTCCACCCCACTCCAACAAACCCCCAAGTTGACAGACTTTCACACCAAAGGCCTGTGGCCTGATTAACCTTTCCTCACTCACAATGTAGCTGCCAGGACTCAATCCTCTTGATTGCCCGGGTTCCCCTGGACTGGGCCTTGCATCTTTGTGGCCTCAGAATTCTGGTGTGAATGAAGTTTGGCCCCTCCCCCATCCTAGCAGACATCGAAGGCTGCCTGTGATTAGGGTGGCTAGTGTCGGAAGCCAGATGAGACTGACCTCTTGCTTCCTCTGTAGGAACCCCTGGCCGGATCATGGACCCAGAATGCTCCAGGCTCCTCCCGGCTCTCTGTGCTGTTCTGGCAGATCCCAGGCAGTTGGTGGCAGATGATACCTGCTTAGAGAAACTACTGGACTGGTTTAAAACAGTGACGGAGGCAGGTAAGGACATGGCTTATAAAGCTGTCCATCCGTCTGCTGAGTTTACTTCATGTCCCTGAGGCTCTGTGGCTGATCAGGGAGAGAGTCAAGATGGGACGATAGGGCACTGAGCTGCCGAGTCACAGATTAAAAGCTCCTTCAGGGTCCATCCACATTGCAGGCTTCCGCTGTTTGGTTCATAGTAGTATCTGCAGAGTGGTGGCCACATTGTTTTGCTATCTTCGTCGTATTTTGCTTATCCTGAAGACGTCAGATCTCGGGGTGGATATGGTGGGACGTGTCATTCAGAAGCCAAAGCAAAAGGACTTCAACTTCCAGGCCAGCCAGCGCTATATAGTGCCTTCAAGGCCGGCCTTGAAATCAGTTACATCCTTACTGTGTGGGTGGACCTTAATCTATTTAATCACTTGCATTGTTTGTGTTTCCAATTTTTGTGTTATTGTATAAATAGAGCTGTACTGGCTTACCTACTTCCATTTCTTGGTTTAGTCTGTTCTTTTCTTCTGAGATATGATCTCATATAGCCCAGGCTGTCTTCAAACTATGTAGCCAAGGATGACCTTGAACCTCTGGTCCTCCTTGTATGTCTGAGTGCTGGCACTCTTTCCACTGAACCATCTGCTGTGTTTTGGCGATCTGCCTATGTAATTGTTTCTCAGAAGTATGTAAAAATTTTACCCTGAGATTGTAAATTCAACTTTTTTTTTCAGTGTTGTTTTTAATGGCTCCTTCTTTCTTCCTTTTCTTTTCTTTCTTGCCTTCCTTCCTTCCTTCCTTCCTTCCTTCCTTTTGGTGGTACTAGAGGTAGGCAAGTATTTTATTGCTGAACCACACTTCCAGCCCATCACTGGGGTCTTCAAGTTTGGAGCCGTTTGTTGCAAATACCCTTCTCCTTTGAACTACTAAATCCTGAGAGAGAGGGATGTGTAAGCCACTTCTGGAGAGGCTCTCCCTGGTCACTGCTCTCTTAGGATCTCCTGTCTCTACAGAGTCCAGCCTCCAACTGCTGCAGAACCACCCCTGCCTAATGGAGCTACTGTCTCATGGGCTGAAGCCACAGGACGTGAGCCCCAGGGTCCTCTCCTTTGCTCTGCGCCTTGCTGGGACCTTTGCAGCCCAGGAGGACTGTTTCCAGTACCTGCAGGTGAGCCTTTGTCTCCTACGTGCCTGTCCCTGAGGAGTGGGCGTCCTTCCTCTCTGGATTAGGAGCTGTCTCGGTGCCTGGGTCTCAGTGGCTGGCCCTGCTCCTGGCCAGTGCACCAAGACTCTCAAGTGCAGTGTCACCCCACGGTGCTCCTACTTGGAAACCCTCACCGGGGATGATGCTGGCTGGCTTTCCTTTCTCACCGTCTGTGAGAAAGGAAATCCTCGCCACATTCTGAGCTTTAGCTTCTGCCAGGGGCAGCATGAGGACCCTAGGACACCCCAGATGCTGTAGCACAGTCATGGATTGCATGGGGAAAGAACAGAGTGGTCTGCATGAGGGGACTCCACCTGCCCCACTCAGGGAGATCCAACTCCAGGGGATATGACGCCCTCTTCTGGCGCCTGCAGGCACCTGCATTCATGTGCATAGACCTACTCTCAGACACCTACTATGCATAATTTAAAATATTTTAAATGGCAACAATTTTATAAAGAAAAGAGGAAAAGACATCTGTTCTTCCTCTGACTTCTTTACTCTCATAAGGACACAGTGAATGGTGCTGGGGCCTTGGAACAGCCGTGTGGTGACAATTGGTGCCTCCACCAATCCTGTTTTTGTTATTTTATTTAAGAGTGCTCTATCTGCATGTACACCTGCATACCAGAAGAGGGAGCCTTACCCCATTCTAGATGGTTGTGAGCCACCATGTGGTTGCTGGGAATTGAACTCATGACCTCTAGAAGATCAGTCAGTGCTCTTAGCCCCTGAACCATCTCTCAAGCCCCTCCTATTAGTTTTTTATTTTATCATTTGAGGTTTTTTTTCCCCCCTTGAGATTTTATTTTATTAACTATTATTATTGTTGTTTTGAGACAGTCTCTCTCTAGTCTCTCTATGTAGTTCTGGCTGACCTAGAGCTCACTATGTAGACCAGGCTGGCTTTGAACTCACAGAGATCCACCTGCCTTTGCCTTCACAGTGCCAGGATTAAAGGCGTGCGCCACCACACCTGGCATTTATTTTTACTTTATGTCTGGGTGTTTTGCCTTTGTATGTTTGTGGGCCACGTGCATGCAGTTCCTGTCGAGGCCAGAAGAGGGCGTCAGATTCCCTGTAACTGGTATTTATACAGTTGTGAGCCAACATGGGGATGCTGGGACCCAAGCCTGGATTCTCCACCAGAGCAGCCAGTGCCCTTAAACCCTGAGCCATCTCTCCAGGCCCTTGTTGTTATTTTTGAGGTAAGGGCTCGCCATGTAGCTCATGGTGGCCTAGAATTCAAGGGGACCCACCTGCTTCTGGCTCTGAGTGCTGGGATTATAGGTGTGCACTGCCAAGCCTGGCACCACCAGTCCTGGGAAAAGAAAACAAACAAACAACAACAAAAAACAACCCTCCGTCTGCCTTGCATCCCTGATGCTTTCTTTGCTTCTCAGCAGGGGGAGTTGTTGCTGGGGCTCTTTGGGGAGACAGGTACCCTCAGCTGGGCAGCCTGGAGAGTGCCCAGTGTGCGCAGCGGCTGGATCCAGGGCCTGTGCTCCCTGGCACAACACCCCAGTGCCCTGCACTTTCTGGCCGACAGTGGTGAGTATAGCCCATGCTCTGCCATGCCCAGTTCATCTACAGGGCCTCCTGCTTTGAGTGTGCATGCTGTAGGATCTCCGAGGAGCCCCTGAACCGCTCTGAGTCCAGTCTTCCTAGCTGGGAATGGCGGTGGTGGTCCAGGGTGGTCAGGAGAAGCACACAGTAACCATGGGGATATTGCCATCTCTGACTCCTGGGATCTGGGGTGGCTCCTGCAGTCGTGTGCTGTCTAGCAGTCATGAGTTTGTCCTTGAAAGAAATTAGAACTGGTTAGAAGCTGCCTTGTCTTTAAAGCCGGCATGCTGCAGACTCATCTTGGGATCCAGTTGGGTCCACTTGAGAACAGAGGGGAGTCTGGATGCTTTCCCTGAGGCCTGGAAGAGTGATTGATAGATAGAAGGTGCCCTTTGCGTGCTTCCCTATTCAAGCTGACCATTCACTGCCCACTCTAGGTGCTGTGGACACGATCTTCTCCTTGCAGGGAGACCCCAGCCTGTTTGTGGCTTCCGCAGCCAGCCAGCTCCTAGCACACATCCTGGCACTGTCCATGCAAGGTGGGGCTGCAGGGTCTCCCATCCCAGAAGCTGCTGCCTGGCCTGTCTGTGCCCAGAAGATTGTGAACCATGTAGAAGAGTCCTTGCATTCCAAAGCCACCCCGCAGATCACACAGGCCTTGAATGTCCTGACCACCACCTTTGGGCGCTGCCACAGTCCCTGGACAGGGGTCCTCTGGGGGCGGCTGAGCCCCCCCGTCGCCTGCCTGTTTGAGAGAAACCCCATTCCAGCTGTACACTCCCTCATGGACCTCCTTCTCAGCGTAGCCAGGTCAGGTGGCTGCAGGGGCTGGGGGTGAGTGGTTGTAGCCTTTGAAGTCTCAGAGCAGCCGATGCTTTATGGGGAGCGCCCTGGCACTGTCGCCGCAGGGGACAGGGCATCTGCACGACTGGACTCATTTGCAATTGTCCAGTTAGGCACTGATGAGGGAGTGCTTTTTGTTTCTGCAGGTCTCCTGTATTGAGTTTTGCGGCCTGTGGCCCGTGGGAGATGCTGTCTCAGACTCTGAGCCGCCTGAGCCCCGCACAAGCTGGGCCTCTAGCCCTGGGGACCTTGAAACTTCAGCACTGGTATGATTGGGGTTGCTGAGAGTGTTACACTAATGGTTGGAGAACATTGGAAACTGGGAAGCCAGATGGGAGAATGGGCCAGGAGGGAGAACAGCCGGGTGGGATGGGCAGGTATTAAAGCAGTGGTTGCCTCCTGTCCCTCTCTCTCTCCTTTCTCACTTTCTCCTCTTTCTTTCTCTTTCCCTTCCTCAGTACTCAGTGTGGAACCCAGTACTTTACACATACTAGGCAGGTGCTCTACCACTGAGCCACACCCCAGCCCCTCACTGGGGGATTCTAGGCAGGGGCTCTACCACTGAGCCACACCCCAGCCCCTCACTGGGGGATTCTAGGCAGGTGCTCTACCACTGAGCCACACCCCAGCCCCTCACTGGGGGATTCTAGGCAAAGGCTCTACCACTGAGCCACACCCAAGCCCCTCACTGGGGGATTCTAGGCAGGGGCTCTAGGCAGGTGCTCTACCACTGAGGCACACCCCAGCCCCTCACTGGGGGATTCTAGGCAGGTGCTCTACCACTGAGCCACATCCCAGCCCCTCACTGGGGGATTCTAGGTAGGTGCTCTACCACTGAGCCACACCCCAGCCCCTCACTGGGGGATTCTAGGCAAAGGCTCTACCACTGAGCCACACCCCAGCCCCTCACTGGGGGATTCTAGGCAGGGGCTCTAGGCAGGTGCTCTACCACTGAGGCACACCCCAGCCCCTCACTGGGGGATTCTAGGCAGGTGCTCTACCACTGAGCCACACCCCAGCCCCTCACTGGGGGATTCTAGGCAGGTGCTCTACCACTGAGCCACACCCCCAGCCCCTCACTGGGGGATTCTAGGCAGGGGCTCTACCACTGAGCCACACCCCAGCCCTCACTGGGGGATTCTAGGCAGGGGCTCTACCACTGAGCCACATCCCAGCCCCTCACTGGGGGATTCTAGGCAGGGGCTCTACCACTGAGCCACAGCCCAGCCCCTCACTGGGGGATTCTAGGTAGGTATTCTATTACTGAGCTACATTCCCAGCCCTCTTTTTCTTCTTATTTTGAAGCAGTTTTCACTGAATTGCCCAGGCTGTCCTTGAACTCACTCTGTAGGCCAAGTTGGTCTTGAACTTTTTAACATTTCCACCTCAGCCTTCTAAGAAGCTTGGAGTCCAGGCATGTGTGCACCACACTGAGCAAGAGACAGAACTATGTCAAACAAGTTTTATAGCACCCCCAGAGAGAAGGCTAACTCTGAACTATCTAGCTGTCCTCTGACCTCCACCGTGGCTGACCCGGGCTCCTGGAGCCCCGCAGTGTCCGTGGTGTGCAGAGATGTGGGCTGCTAGTCGGGAGGATACTGGGAGGAAGCATGCTAAGGGTCTGAGCAGGCTTAGTTCACCAGGGTGGTCCATCACAGAATGTGGAAAGGGCATCTCAGGTCACTGAACCAAACATGAGCACACTTGGGTTCTGCTCTAGGAGCCTGGGAATTCCTTGCTACTCTGATCAGCCCTTCTGGGGCCCCTGAGACGCAGCAACTGCTCCCGAGGACATCAGGGCCAAAGCCTGTAGGCCTTGGTTAGGCTTCTCTCCTTATCCTCATCTCCAACTGGTAGCTTGCAGAGGAACCTTGCAGGGAAGCCTTCACCCCTGCTTGTGCTGAGCCACCACAGACATGCTAGGGACGCTCTGGTTGTGGCGAGAGAGTAACCCTCACCGTGTACTGTGTCCCCAGTCCCCAGGAACTGAGGACCCAGGCCTTTGGAGTCCTCCTCCAGCCCCTGGCCTGTATCCTGAAAGCCACCACTCAGGCCCCTGGACCTCCAGGTATGCAGGGAGGGTGGAACCTCCATCTTTAGGCGAAGAAGAGTGCCCTGGGCTCATCCACTAAGATTCAGGTGGACAGCATCCCTGACCAGCCTGACTCTGAACTTGAGACCTGGCCCCTGCTTCAGATGGCTGTCACTACAGGGATGCTGTTGTCTTTGGCCTTAGGCTTGCCAGATGGGTCTGAGGATAACTCGCTGACGGTAGATACACTCTTGTCATCTAAGTCGGCCTGTGTGGGACTCCTTTGCCAGACTATGGCTCACCTAGAGGAGCTGCAGATGCTGGTAGGTGTGGCCCTGGCCTGTGTCCATTGAGCCACATGCCTCTGGTCCTCTACTGACCTTTCCTTCTCCCCACAGCCCCAGTGTCCCTCACCCTGGCCCCAGGTGGCCCTTCTGGGAGCTGCAGTGACCATATTGTGTCTCTGTGATGGTTCAGCGGACCCCAGCTCCAGTGTGGAAGGCCGTCTCTGTGGGACTCTGGGTGGCTGTGTCCGTGTCCAGCGAGCAGCCCTTGACTTCTTGGGGACACTATCTCAGGGGACGAGTGAGTGGCATTTCCTCGAGGCTTGGAATCCACGCTCCCTGCCGCACGATAGGCTCTGGGTAGAGGCTGGGCTGATACCCCTTCTCTTTGTCTCAGGCTCCCTGGAGTTGATCCTGGAGATATTCGCCATCCTCCTGAAGACCCTCGAGAGCCCAGAGTCCAGCCCCACGGTACCACACATGGGTTTCTGGGAGGCCTATACAGCTGGGGACCTTCTCACTTAAGAATCCTTCCAATAGAGGCTACCGGCCACTGTCCAGAGTGACCTTTCCAGCCGAGTATAGTGGCACAAGCCTGTAATCCCCCTGCAGATGCGTTAGAGACTGGAGGATCATGTGTTCAAGGCCAGTCTGGCTTACAAAGAGACCCTGACAAGTTGTGTGTGGTAGTACATCCCTTTAGTTCCAGCATTTGGGAGGCAGAAGCAGGTGATTCCCTGTGAGTTCATGGCTAGACTGATCTTCAAAGGGAGTTCTAAGACAGCCAAGGCTACATAATAAGACCATCTCAAAAAATAAGAGCGAGACAGAGAGACACCAAGGCCCCTGACAGAAGAATCAAAACTGGTAGCAATGGTTGTGTGGGGTTCAGGATCCGGTCCATGCTGGTGAGGCTTACTTATATTTAAGAGGGCTTTTGAAGCTGTGGGGACCCAGGGATGGAGCTTGAGGCGGAGGCGTAACTGATAACTTGTTCTTACAGGGAATTCTTTTCTGTCAGTGGGGTTTTTTGTTTTTATGGTTTTAGACAAGACGTCACCGTGTGTGTAGCCTAAGCTAGCCTCCAATTCAGTCTTCCTGTCCCCACCATGCCCTGCCACTCAAGAATTCTTAAGAATTCCCTCCTTAAGGAGGGAAGGAAAAGAAGGGCAGATTCTCAAGCATATTCCCTTCCCCTGGGTGTAGACAGTGCCAGGTGCTGCCTGGCAGAATGGACAAACTAGAAGGAAGGGTATGGGTGGGTTTTGGCGCCGTGTCCACCTGAAGAAGTCCCATTACCCAGGCAAGGTTCCTGAGGAGGGAATCCCATTCTCCTCCTGACTCACTGTCTGGGAGGCTAGTCTGCACTCACCACACCTCTGGTCCCCTGCAGGGGTGGCATAGGTGCAGGGGACAGAGACACGGGTAGTCTGCCACTCCTACCCGATAGCCCGCCCTGCCCACTCTAGGTCCTGAAGAAGGCCTTCCAGGCCACACTCAAATGGCTCCAGAACTCACACAAGACCCCTGGCTGCTCGGATCTCAGCCCCGATGCCCTGCTGTTCCTTGGAGGTAACCCTGGCTCCTCACAGAACCATCTCAAGCTGGAGAGCTGGGGTGGAGGCAGGTGGGGGCTGGGCAAGGTGGCCCCAAGGGGAGGCAGAGTGTGACCCTAGAGGCCACTGACCACCCCTTCCTGGTACAGAGCTATTCCCCATACTACAGAAGCGCCTATGCAGCCCCTGTTGGGAGGTGAGGGACTCAGCCCTGGAGTTCCTGACACATCTGATCCGACACTGGGGAGGTGAGTGCCCTGGGGACTGTACATGTTGTGTATATGTGTCCTGCTGGCTCTGGGGCTCTCAGACTACCTGAGAGGCCTTTGATCTCAGCTGTGTGGCATTTGACCCTCAGGGCAGGCTGACTTCAGAGAGGCACTGCATTCCTCAGAAGTGCCCATACTTGCCCTCCAGCTCCTCCAAGACCCTGAGAGTTACGTCCGAGCAAGTGCGGTGGGCGCCGCTGGGCAGCTCTCAAGCCGGGGTCTGCAGGTCACTCCCACCGGCCCCGGAACCTCCCAGACCCAGCAGGTAGGGGCTATTTTGTTTGTCGCCCGGTAAGTGGGTAAGCAGCTGGCCAGATGTGTGGCGACTGCTCCTGACAGTAGTGCTACCTAGAGGGACCGCCAAGGCCTGGGAACAGCAGGGCACCATCCCTGTGCTCTCCCTGATACCCCGACTCAGGTGCCGTGTCCATGTCTGACTGATAAGCTAGGGCAAGGCTGAAGGGCAGTGCACACAGGACACATTGTGGGAAGGGGCCAGAGCAGCACAGGGCCCCAGCCCAGGTGCTGCGGGCTTGTGTCTCCTGGGTCCTGTGGCTTATCCACAGTATTAGTTGCCTTTCTTGCTGTTGTTTCAAAGTACCCGGCTAAAGCGAGTTAGGTAAGGATGGGGCTCATGGTTCGAGGGCACAGTTTATCATGGTGGGGGAATCGTGGCGGCAGGAGCGTATGGCGGCTGGTCACATCGCACCCACAGTCAGGAAGCAGAGAGGTGGACGCTGGTGCTCAGCTTACTTTCTGCCTTTGACTCAGTCCAGGACCCCAGTGCATTCCCTCCTTAGCCCTATCTGGAAACTCCATCGCAGTCACACCCAGAGGTTTGTCACGTAGGTCATTCTGGATCCTGTCAAGTTGACAATATCATGCTGACTTTTCTGGAACTCTCCAACCCGCAGGGCCTACTTATGGACCTCATGCATATCCTGTCCACGGACTCAGAGGGCTTCCCACGGAGAGCTGTCTTACGGGTCTTTACCGAGTGGCTGAGGGATGGCCACCCCGATGTGGTTCGAGATACAGAATGGTTTGTGGCCACCGTGCTCCAGGTAGTGAGCCGGGATCTGGACTGGGAGGTCCGAGTGCAGGGCTTGGAGCTGGCACAGGTGTTCCTCAACCAGGCCGTGGGACAGCCCAGTCCCTACTGTCCCTATACAGTGAGCCTGCCCGAGGCCACCTCTGCTAGCCCACACCAGTTCTTGCAAACTCTCAGCCGTCTGCCACTCTTTGAGTTTGCCTTTTGTGCCTTGCTTGACTGTGACCGACCAGTGGCCCAAAAGGCCTGTGACCTGCTCCTCTTCTTGAGGGACAAGACAGCTCCCTACAGCGGCCCCCAGGAGGCCGGGGACAGCCCTAACTCGGCCTCAGTGGAGGCTGTCCTGCAGAGGTGGCGGGAGGGAGAGCAGGGCCAGCGCCTGGGGGATCTGGGGCCTGAGACCATGGTAGCTATCCTGTGGTCCCTAGACCTGGACGACCTGCAGGACAAGCTGGCCAAGAGCAGTGACCATGTGGAGAAGAGCCCACAGTCCCTACTGCAGGACATGCTGGCCACTGTGGGTGTGTTAGAAGAGAATGAAGCTGACTGCTACTAAGGCCTGTCCTCCGTCCCTGTCATTTTCCTTGCCCAGGACTCCAGCCTAGGCCAGCTGCTCAAGAGATTCTGCAGGGAGTGGGTCAAAGTTCGCACATTTTAAGTCGGGTATGATAACACACACATGGTCCCAGAGTTTAAAAGGCCAAGGGAGGAGGAGGAGAGTTGCTGGCCAGTCTGGACTAGGTAGCGACCCTGTCTCAGAAAACAAGAAATGGAATCAAAACAAAAACAACCTTTTGTGTGTGTTTATGCAGGCCAGAGGTCAGCCTTGGGTATTCTCCTTAGGTGCTCTCCACCTTGTGTTTTGAGGAAAGGTCTCTCACTGGGACTTGGTACTTGCTGATGAGGCTTGCCAGTGAGCTCCAGGGATCCCGTCACCACCTCCCCGGGTACTGGGATTACAGTACCGGGGTTCTCACATGGGTGCTGGGATTTGAACTCAGGTCCTCATGCTTGCATGGCAAGCACTTTACCCACTGAATCGTTGCCCCAGGCCCCACAGAATACTACCTTTTGATGTATTATTAAAAGAGTGATTTGTTTTTCTGCTCGGAACAAGTAGCATTGAAGTCTACTGCCTTTTGATGTATTATTAAAGATGTGGTTTGTTTTCTGCTCAGAAAAAGTAGCATCAAAGTCTATATTTTTAAGTTAATTTTGCACATGGTTTAACACAGGGTCCCACTGGTGTTCTTTCACACATGGCCATTCAGCTCTCCCTACTCCATCCATCTACCAAGGTGTAAAAGTCCCATAATCTTTAAGGAAATAAAATACTTTAAAAGCTCAAAGTCACAACTGTGGGTCCAGTTTAAAAAAAAAAAAAAAATTACATTGTATTTTAAGAGGGAAGAACCAGGGCACAGCTGCAATCAAAGCAAAAACAACATCCAGCAGTGTAAAAAGGTTGGTGTCTGACATTTAGAACTCATTCATGATCTTCTGGGCTCCAAAGGGCTTGAGCAGCTCACTTCCTGGCTCTGACATCCACAGCACACAGCTGCTCTTCTAGACCCAGGCCAGCTTCACCTCATGCCTGCTGGTCACACACCACACCACCCCTTCCACCCTCCCCTTCCCAACACCCCTTCTGTCCTGCCATCTCAAATATGCTGGGGTCTCCACACAACCGAAGCTGCACCTTTCCCAGTGGCCTTTCCTGGGTTCTCTCTATGACCTCTTTAATCCTGTAGCTTCTGTATGACTATTTTTACCAAGTTCAGTTGCCAGCTTGAGTTGCAGCCTTGTCCCCCTCCAGACCATAGCTTCTGTGTGTTGATCCTGAAGACTTTCTTCCCAGTAGATTTACCTCAGTGGTGCTGGTCTCTGTTAATCACAGCTGACTCTTTAGCCCCTGTTGACCAGAAACAGATTCTGAATTTAAATATATCACACAAATGGTCTTACTTCCTTCTTGGAACTTCACAAACCAGGCCTCTGTTGTCTGCATTTCTTTTAACACTATCTTGCAAGCTCCCACATAACAGTCCATTAGGCTTTGAGCACTCAGTTGCTTCTTCCAAACACTTCTGCAATCCTCCCCAAAACAACATGGTTAGGTCTGTCAGCAATACCCCACTCCTGGTACCAAGTTCTGTCCTTTGTTTTCATTGCTATGAAAACACCATGGCCAAAAGCAAAAGGGTTTATTTACTGTTTACAGCCTACAGTCCATCATGAAGTCAGGAACTCAAGCAGGAACCTAGAGATAGGAACTGAAGCAGAAGCCATGAAAGAGTGCTGTTTGCTATCTTGCTCTTCATGGCTTGTTCAGCCCGCTTTCTTAGAACACTCATGACTACCTGCCAAGGGACTACACCACCCACAGTGGGCTATGCTTTTTACTTTAATCATTCATTAAGAAAATGCCTCTACAGGCCAATTGGATGAAGGCAATTCCTCAGCTGAAGTTCCCTCTTCTCAGATGTTTCTAGCTTGTGTCTAATAGAAACTAACCCATACACAAGAAGATAGAGCCTTTCCCCCAAGTGAAATCGCATTCCCCATGGGAAGGCACCTGGCCCCATGGGTAAGGGTGTATCTTCTGGGCTCTTGACCTGTGGATGGTTATATGCCTTACTGTCGTGATTTCTCTAGTTTTATTCGCTTTGTCTTATTTTTGAGCCCAGCTTTCATGTATCCCGTGCTAGCCTCCAACTTCCTGCACAGCTGAGGATGATCTTGAATGTTGATCCTGCTTCCACCTCAAGTTCTAGGATGACCAGTGTGCACCACCTGGCTCCGTTTCTGCGGTGCTAGGGAACCCAAGGCCTTGCGCATGCCAGACAGGCCCTCTACCCACTGCGCTGCAACCCCCAGCCTTCGCTGAGCTTTATAGTAGATTGGCATTTGCAGTGTGCTGCATTTTTTACTTTCACAGAATCCCTTTGCTACTTGGGACTCCTGTGGCTCCATAGAAACCAGGATTGTTTTTTCTTATCTCTATAGAAAGTGCTATTGGGTAGAAATTACCATTGAATGTATATGTTACCTTGAGTAGAATGGTTATCCTTTTTTGGGGGGGTGGGGTGGGGGTTGTGTTTTTTTTGTTTGTTTGTTTGATTTTGTTTTTGAGACAGGGTTTCTCTGTGTAGCCCTAGCTGGCCTTGAACTCACAGAGATCCACCAGCCTCTGCCTCCTGGGATTAAAGGTTTGTGCCACCAGGCCCAGCTAGGATGGTTATCTTAACACAATGCTTCTAGCCCCTGAGCTCAGGATGTGTTTGAGTTTTCCCTGGCTGACACCTTAGTTGAATTTCCTCCTGAGTACTTTATTAATTTTGATGTTACAAATGGGCCGTTTTCTTAATTAATTTTGCACATCATTGTTAGTTATCTTTCTTGTCACTGTAACAAAATGCCTGACACAAATCAGTAAGGGAAGAAAGGTCTGCTTTTACTCATGGTTTTGTTGGACTTCAGGGATCCAAACTGGGACCCCCAGGGTCCAAACCGGAACGCCACATCCCCACAGAGACTCACAGACGGGATATCGATGCAAATAGCAAGAGGATTTATTCCAGTGCACTGGGACCGTTCTAACACGCAGGATAGAAGCCGGCCCCAAGGAGCAAACGGTGAAGCTTTTTATACAGTTGTTGGGCATAAACCGAATTGGTACAAGTTGATTGGTCCCCAAATTGTTTTCTCATTTTGATAGATAGGGGCCAGTTAACCTTTAAGTTGATGATAGCAAGGTCACGGGCACCAGGAAATGTACACTTAGGATAAAGTCCCTTGCCTAAGGCTATTAGGCGGTGCCTGTAGCCGCCGCTCATTTTAGGAATGTGGGCTGGGTCACAGTGCTCTTGAATTAAGCCTGACAATAATTGTTTTGTGGTTTCTGGGGTGGGCTAGTTCCTGGAACAGGGAGTTCTGGAATGTCCTGTTAAGAGTTTAAGATTAATGATCAGGGCCTGGGGTCTCCGGCCTCACATAAACCCTTTCAGTTTCAGAGGCATCTGTCCATCATGGCAGGAAAGTGTGATAGAGCAGAGCAGTTCCTAACATGGCAGTCAGGAAGGAGCAGGAGGGGAAAAGACACAGAAAAAATGAATATATGTGTGTATATATGTATATATATATGTGTGTGTGTGTGTATGTATATGCTAGTGAGCACCCCCATATTTTCACATCCAGGCCCCCAGCCTAGGGAATGGTGCTGCCCACATCCAGACTCCTCCCCTCAGTCAGTTGGCTCTAGAAATACTCACCAGGTACACCCAAGTGTGCGTGACTCAAGTAGATGCCACTCAATCCAGTCAAGCCGCAAGCAGTAACATGCCTGTAATCCCAGCACCTGGGAGGATGAGGCAGCTGGTCACATTGCATCTGTCTGTATTCAGGAAGCAGAGAGAGTTGGAAGCTGGTGCTCAGCTCCCTTTTATTCAATACGGCCCACATTTAGGGTGAATCTTCCCATCCCAGTTAACCAATATAGGCACCTCCTTACAGACATGCCCAGAGTTTTGCCCCCCCCCCCAGGTGACATAATGCCTGTCATGTTGACAGTATTAGCACTCTGAGCAGACCTCTTTGATCAGTCACAGTCTTACTGGAGGGACAAACAAGACGTCTTTACTCTTAGAAAGCCTCGTGTTGGGGAAGTTTATTTTTAGTTATGTTTGAAATTGTTTTATGCGCTGTTGGGTGAGGGGCTGCCCTAGGTATGGCGTTCTGTACTGTTTGCAGGTGTTGGATTTCTAATTGCTAATGTACTAGTGTTTGAATTGCTAATGTTCTACACATGTTATCAGTAGAATACCTGAGGCGTTCTCAATCATTAAAAACACCTGAGCTGAGCTACTCGGGGTTCCACTGTTGAGGATGGCGCTTGCCACGATGGTGGTTCTCTCTGCTGAGGTCTGGCAGGGTTTGAGTCTATGACAATGTCTCCTTGTCTCTCTTGCTGAGCCCACACGGCAGCATACAAACTACAGCCTTGTGCACAGTAGATCAGGCCCCAGGGAGCAGGCTCAAGATAGTGATCTGGGAATGACCTTCACAATGTTACATTTCCTCACAGCGCCAGAGATATGACTTTCAACCCATTCTTCTGACCCAGTAATTCAAGTCCTGAGAATCCAGTCCTCTCTTGTATAGGCCACTGACCATGAGGGAGAAGCCTAGTCACAGCACCTTCCAGGCCTACTAATGCCCGGTAGCTACCTACCGCGTGGCTCACTCAGCCTGGCAGAGCCTCACTTCCCTTGTCTGTGAAGAGGGACGCCCCTTGCCAGATGTCTTAGGGTTTCCATAGCTGTGACAAAACACCATGATCATAAGCAGCTTGGGGAGGAAAGGCTTTGCTTGGCTTACACTTCTACACCATAGTCCATCACGGAAGGAAGTCAGGACAGGAACTGGGGCAGGGCAGGAACCTGGAGGCAGGAGCTGGGGCAGAGGCCGTGCAGGAGTGCTGCTTTATCACTGGTTTGCTCTCCATGGCTTGCTTGGCTTGCTTTCTTACAGCACCCAGGTTTGCTGAGGCCTCTGAGGCCTATGAGTATCCCTGATGCGAAATAGAGTCTTCCTGACAGAGATCCGGATTCTTTAGCTAGGGAAATATTAGTCCATCAGCTATATCGCTCCCCTTCTTTGCTAAATTTTCATCTTTAATGAGAATGCCTACATGGCCTACCTGAGCTGGCTGTTGCCTGGGAAGGAATGTAGTCACTTCACCTGGAAACCTTGCAGGCCCTTTTCCCCTAAGTCCTGGCATGCTGCCCTGGGACAGGTGTTAATGCTCCAGGAAGAGATAGCCTTTAATATTAGCACACCAAAAAATGGATCCGCACCAGAAGAGCTAAATTCAGCCAACAGAAACCTCCAGCCATTGGCAGCTCATTGGCTCAGACATTCTTTTCAAATGCTCTTTGTAATCACCTGAGGTTTTGCAGGTTTGCAGGCCAGGAGGAATGACAAGGGCTCCATCCTGGATCGCACCTGCATACCAGGAAGGCCCCTGCTGAGATGACTGGCCCTTGAAGTTCTCAGCTTCACTAGTCCAGGGGTGGCGCCGTCCACATAAGCTGGGCCCTCCCACATCAATCACGAATCAAGAAAATGTACCACTTAGGCAGGATTCTTTGAAGAAGACTTTTTGTCACGTGCAGCTTTCCTTAGGGTTGCATGCCGCTTAGACTTCTGGGAACTTTGCTTCAAATATAAAGGAGAGCAGGGTTGGGGTGTGTGGCAGTTGGTGGGTTGGTTTGTTGGATGCTAGTTCAGCTCTCTCTAAAGACAGCCACAAAGGGCTGCAAATATTTCTTCCTTTCTCTCTTTCAAGGCTGCTACAAGGCAGTGAAGATTTCTTTCTTTCTATCCTTCCTTTCTCTTTCTTGAGCTAGAGGCTAAAAAAGCACAGTAGTTACCCGTTACATGCCACAGGCTTGCCCACAGGTCAATCTGGCAGAACATTTTCTCAATCCAGTTTCCTTCTTCCAAAATGACTTCTAGCTTTCGTCAAGGTGACCCCAAACCAGCCTTGTGCACAGCAGATCGGGCCCCTGGGAGCAGGCTCCCAGGCTGGAGAGCGCTGACTGAGACCCAGTGAGCAAATCTCACTCTGAGACACCAGGCTAGAACTGGAGATCTGAACTCTCACCCATAGGCCTGTGCTTGTTGTGTTGCCATAGCGGCATACCCGAGACTAGGCAATTCAAGTAAAATGGTTTCTCTAGCATTCCTATTGCTTGGAAGTCTGAACAAGGTCTGAACAGGCCTTGGAAGGCTCGTCTGAGGGGACCTTAGCCGTTTCACGTGGCAGAGAGAAGAGACCGGGACCAGCAGGTCATTCTTCAATGACAGAGTCCTGAGGAGGAAAGTCCAGGCATCAGAGATAAAGATAGAGGGGTGGGCTCAGGAGGTCTTGACAAGTTATGTCTTATGCCAACTCATTCATTAAGAAGTCTGGCATTGTATATACCATTTGTGGTGGGGAGAAACGGGACAGAGTCGGCGGAAGCCGTCCTACAACGGAATGCGGTCAGCAGGAGGCTAATCAAGCAACGGTACACAAGGAGAGCACAGGATTATCTCAAGGGTGTCAGAGGTTGAGCACACACAAGCTTTGGAGATGATTACTCTAGTGTCTTCAGGGGGAAAAGCCAAGTTCCCAGGAACCAAAAACCTTAACTTCTTCAAAACATAGGCTCCAGCCCCAGACTGGACCTCGCCAAGTCTACCCCTGGGCAAGGACAGAACTAGGTTCCTTTTGTACTTCCATAAGGCCTCTGAGAGACTTGGACCAGCTGGTTCCCAACAGAGGGAGACCTGGCTGCATTCAGAAGGAGCATATGCATGATCAAAAGGCCAGATTTGTACTGCTGCTCCCCCACTGCACCGCACCCACCCCTGTGTGTGTGTATGTGTGCGCGTGCGTGCATGTGTGCGTGTTGTGTGTGTGTGTGTGTGAGCATGTGTGCGTGTGTGTGGTATGTGTGAATGGTGTGTGTGTGTGCGTGTGTGTACGTGTGTGTGTGTGCGCCGTGTGCGCAAGCCTGAGCATATGCAGGCCATAGGTTGATGTCAAGTCTCTCTCTTCTCCCCTCCTCCTCCTCCTACTTCACCTGTGGGTGGGTGCCCACAGAAGCCAGAAGAGAGCACTGAGTTCCCAAGAGCTGAGGTCACAGTGGTTGTGATCTGCCTGATGTGGGCGTTCGTAATGAGTGTGGGGGCTCCAGAAGAGCAGCCGCTATGCCTAACCACTGACCTAGCTTGTTTTTTGAATCTGGAATTCACCAGTCCAGCTAACCTGGCTGGCCTGTGAGCTTCTCCTGTCTCTGCTTCCCCTGCACCAGGATCACACAGGCATCGAGCTTACAGCACCTGAGCCTTTGGGGGACACACTGACTGCAACACAATGTGACATCATTTGCTAGTACTGATGTCCCCAAAGTCAACGGTATTCACCTCTTTGGCCCCACCTTGCCCTTGGGTTCCCGCTGACCTCATTCTGTCAATCTTCTCCAATTTTCTCATCTCTTTATTTTTAAAATTGTGTGTGTGTGTGTGTGTGTGTGTGTGTGTGTGTGTGTGTGTGTGTGAAGTGCAATGGCACAGAGGCCTGAAGATGAAATCACAGCTCTTGGAGTGAGAGTCACAGGCAGTTGTGTGCCTAGCATGGATGCTGGGAACTCCACTCCAGTCATCTGCAAAAACAGTTCATGCTCTTAACCACAGAGCCGTCTCTCCAGCCCTGGGACTGGAGTTACAAACAGCTCGGTGCCACCAAACAGGTACCGGGAACTGAAGCTGCGTCCTTACCTGCTGAGCCATCTCTCCAGCCTCTGTGGAATATGTTTACTTGGCATATGTTAGTTTTTTGTGCTGTGACAGAACCCTGAGAAGATAACTTAAGGGTAGAAGGGCTTGTTTTGGCTCAGTGGTTTCAGTCCATGGTCCCTTGGCCTCATGGGTAGGGCAGAGCATCATGGAGAACAGTGCAAAGTGGGGCACAGTTGCTTACCTTGTGGAGGCCAAGAAGCAAATCTATCTATCTATCTATCTATACATATATATATATATATATATATATATATATATATATATAGAGAGAGAGAGAGAGAGAGAGAGAGAGAGAACATCTTAATTACTGTTCTATTGCTGTGAAGAGACACTGTGACAACTTTTAAAAGAAAGAATTCAACTGGGGGCTTGCTTACAGTTTCAGAGGGTTAGCATTCCGGATCATGGCAGCAGGCAGGCTGGCATGGTGCTGGAGTAGTAGCTGAGAGCTCACATCTGATCCACAAGTTGCAGGTGGGAGGGGTGGGGGGGCAGAGGGCAGGGGGAGAGAGAGAGGGAGAGATGGCCTGACGTGAGATTTTGAAACCTCAAGCCCACCCCTACTGGCACACCTCCTCCAACAAGGCCACACCTCCTAATCCTTCCTAAACAGTTCCACCAATTGGGAACCAGACATTCAAATATATGAGTCTGTGGTGGCCATTCTCATTCAAACCACCACAGACGGGAAGGGTCCATATGAATTCACGTGGGGGGTTAATCCATCAGTTAGGTCAGTGTCCTCAGAAACCAGTCGCCTCTTCTAAGCCTTTGGGGGGACCAATTCAGACACAAACTGATCAACACTAAGCCCATTCCGTTCTTCCGTTGCACTCGGTGTGGCTGCCACTCCCCTTCTGTGCAGGCAGCAGCTCTTTTTCTTGACATTTACTGCTTTTAGGAATTTTACCAGGCTGGAGAGCTGCTGGCTCAGTGGTTCAGAGCACTTGCTGCTCTTTGAGCAGGACCTGAATTTGATTCCCAGCACCCTCATGATGGCTTAACACTCCCTAACTCCAGTTCTAGAGGCTATGGCGCCCTCTTCTGGCTTCTGCAGGTACCAGCCATGCACGCAGTGCAATACATACACGCAGGTGTAACACTCATATACATAAAAGAAAAGTAAATCTCAAAATAAAAGACAAAACAAAACAAATTTACTCTTAGGTTGGAAAGATGGCTCAGCATTTAAGAGCGTTTACTGCTCTTGCAGAGGATCTGAGTTTGGTCCCCAGCCCCACATCAGGCGTGGGTCTCAGTAGCCCTGAGGGGTCTTGGGGTGATCACCTTGTACTGAGTATGTGAGGCTGAGTGGCTACTGGCTGAGCCCCTAGCATGTATCATTCAGCTAATGCTGTATGACGACTAGTCCCGAGCAGTCATGTATCGGTTGCTTGTCTCGTAGCCGGGACAAAAGGAATTTAAGGACAGGCGTATGTCGGCTCACAGTCTGAGGTTACAGCCCGCGTGCGCTACAGGAGGGAAGTCATGGGGGCCGGAGCCTGAGGCAGCTGGGGCGCTGCATCTAGTCAGGAAGCAGAGAGAGGCAAAGGAGAGGAATGTTGATGCTCAGCTCCCTTCTTTTTATACAGCCTGGGCTCCCGACACATGGAATGGTGCCTCCCCCATTCAGGGTGGGTCTTTGCACCTAGTCTAGAAACTCCCTCACAGACAAGCTCAGAGAGGATTCCCTAGATGATTCTAGATCCTGTCAACTTGATAGCCAATACTGATCATCACAGCAGCCCTCTTCCTCTTCTTCTCCTTCTCCTTCTTCTCTTCCTCCTCCTCCTTCTCCTCCTCCACTTCCTCCTCTTCCTTCTCCTCCTCCTCCTCCTTCTTTTTAAAATAAAGTCTCACTATGTACTCTGGCTGTCCTAGAACTCACTCTGTAGACCAGGCTGGCCTCTCACAGAGATCTGCCTGCCTCTGCCTCCCGAGCGCTGGGATTAAAGGTGTGTGCTATTAGCTCTAAAGCTCTGATGGGACCTCCAAGCAGTGCCTGTGTCCTGGGCCGGGATAACTGGTCCAAGGTGCCTTCAGTTAGGATAACCCAGGCCCCATGAGTCCCCTTCCCTCCAGGACAGCATATGGGGTGCTCTTGTGTTAGCAAGAGTGGAGGGACTAGGCAGAGGAGCGACTGTTCCTCCAGGGCCCTGGCACAAAGTTACACATGTTGTCTTCTCTCTATATGTGTGCTGGTGTGTGTGTGTGTGTGTGAATATATGCCACATGTATTGGAGCTAGAATTACAGGCAGTTGTGGGCTGCCCTGAATGGGTGCTGGGAACCAACGCGGGTCCTCTGGAAGAGCAGTGTGCACTCTTAGCCTCTGAGCCATCGCCCAGCCTCTTCGCGTTGCCCTTTGAAATAGGGTCTCACTGCATCTGGAGCTCACCATCAGGCAGGCTGGCTCGTGAGCACCAGGATTTGCCTGTCTCTGCTTCCCTGGCTCTGACGTTATAGAGGCTTTCCGCCGCATCTGGCTTGTTATACGGATGCTGGGGATCTGACTCCAAGTCCTTGTGCTTATGTGGGGAATCACTGTCCTGTCTGAGCCCTGTATCTGTCATCTGTCATTGGCCAAAACGAGCCAGGAGACAGGCCAGAAGGATGGGGAAAGACTCCATTTCTGATAGGAGCCAGGCAAAAAACACAGAGCAGGAAGTGGAGACTCTGGGAGGGGTGAAGAGTGGGGTGCCCAGTGAGTGATTTTCTAAGAGGCACCCAGCATCCCCTCCCTGTCTCTGGTCTCAGAGAAGATAGACAGGGAGCCTTGATGCTCAGCTGTCAACTGACCTCCCTCTCAGGAGGGAGGGCCTTCTGAGGGGTTTTGGGGACATTGAGTTAGCCTCAGACCCCCAGCCATCAGCACAAAGTGGTATGCTGGGAGGTTTGTTGAATGACTGAATGACCTAAGTTTGCTCCTGTACCAGGCAGCTCAGAACCTCCTCCTTGAGGTGCAAGCCTAGTTTGAGAGTGTCTCCATTTGTGGAACACCCCCTTATTTGTGCCAGGAGCTGAGGACATAGAGACCTCCCACCTCGCCCCCTCTGTGGGACCCTCTTCCCCACACACATCAGTTCCTGTCAGAGCCAAGATGTGTCGCCATGGAAACTGCTTGGCAAATGCTGGCAGGCAGAGGCGGCCAGCAGCCGCTCGCACTACCCAGCTCCCGGCACCCGTTGGAGTGACACGAGGGAGTTTGCCTGGTGGTGTGTGGCATGTGCGTGGTGAGTGAGGGCTTGGGTAGGCACATGGGTGCTAGTGCGATGTATGTCTGAGGTGGTCTCTGTGTCTGTGTGCTCTTGTGTCTGCAAATGTGTGCATGCATGTCAACAGAGGGAACTGGGTCCGTGTGTGTGTGTGTGTGTGTGTGTGTGTGTGTGTGTGTGTGTATGCATGCTCTGGGTGTAATGGCTGCTGGGCTTGCATAGAGATAGCCGACTAACAGGGATGTGTGCACTACAGGCTGGGCATCACTAGGTACCGAGGGACCAGATCGAGGTGGCCTGTGGTTACTGTCCCCACTCACCACGGCTCCCGGCCAAAGACAGCCACTGCCCTGTTCCTGATCCCCAGGTAACTATGCATCTGTGGGATGTGCATGACTGGAGGGCTTCTGGGAGGCAGTGGCTGCTGAGCCTGAAGCTTACACACCGGGTGGGAGTCAGCTGGCAGAGGAGGGAAGGGTGGTGCTCTGGGTGGAAGGCATAGTCTGGGCAAAGGTCCGGACTCTGGGGGCAATGAAGAGAGGCTGGAGAAAGGGCGAGACAGCCAGTGGGCCTGAATAAGGTTGGTCCCCACTCTCGTTTCTTCCTAGAGTGGGGGTGCAAGCCCACTGAGCGGGGTATGGGGAATGAGAGGGTAACCGGCTACGACCGACAGAGCTGGTGAAGGGGCGTCAGGGTGAGTCAGGAAGCTTGGGAGGAAGCTCCAGGGACAAGATGGGGCTTTCTCACAAGACTAAGGGAGACTCTATGGTCTCGCTGTGCAGGACTCCGAAGGGAGAGAGGGCAGATAGAGCTGGCTAGGCTGGGCAGTCAGGAAACATCTGGAGGTCGACCAGATGCTCCTCAGTGATGGTAGGCCTGTGGGCAGGGTGGAGGAGTGTCCTCGGGGTGCGCAACTTCTACAGTGTGAAACAGTATAAGAGGTTTGGGGCCCAGGGCCACCTCACTAGGATTTAAGGACAGTTCTGTGCCCTCTGGGTGCTATTGGACCTCTGCTCTTGTAGCCTCTTCCAGCTCTTCTAAGTGGGTGATGTGGCTAGTTTGGCGACCACACCCCGCAGGTACCTAGAGCCACCAGGAGCCCCAGGCCCAGAGTGTTACAGGGGCTCCCAGCTGGTGCCTGTGGTCTCATGAATGAGCCTTCCTGGGTGCCCGGAAGGGAATGTCCTGTGCCTCACCCAGCCCTGCTTAGACTGCCAAGGTGCTGGCTCACGAAGTCCCTCCACTCAGAGGACTCTGGTTTAACACAGGACCCCTTTCCCGCAGTCCTCTCCCCCTCTGGAGGCTGCCTGGATGTTGCCTGCCTGTCTGGACAAAGCTGCCTGGGTCTAGCGCTGCTGGGCTGGGCATGAGCAGGACCTTGCTCGGCTCTTTGCAAGCCTGCTGGATCAACCTGCTGTTCTGGGAGTTACCTCAGTAGGACCCACTCCCACTAGACTCTGTGCCTCCCCATGTTAACCCTTCCCACCTACACGTGGACGCCCAGGTCTGGGGCTGAGACCTTGGGTGGGTACCGTGGACCAACTGGCACACGTGGAGGCTTTGCGACCTTGGTCAGCACCATGGGTGTGCCCTGAATATGTGTGAGAAGCTGGTTATCGTGGAATCAGCCCTGGAGGGTGATGGGTGCTTACCGTCTCTTTCCACATGGGTCTCATTGCTTTGACAAGTACATCTTACAGTGACTGGAGGGTAAGTAAGAGGTTCGGCTTGTCAGCTGTCCAGCTGCACAGGGCTTGACTAAGCTCTGAGGGCCCCGGGTCAGCCAGCGTGCCCCCACCTCACCCTGCCAGAGGGTGTGAGATAAGACCCTGCAATGAATGAGGGAGCTGGTGTGGAGGGCAGCCTCACTCTGCAGCCTGCTCTAGGTACTCCGAGATGAGGTTCCCATTTTGTGTTGTTGGGGTCCCAATGCGGGGACTTCTCCAGGCAGCCCATAAGTCGAGGAGAACCCTGACAGGGACAGAGGTTGCTCAGCCTAGGGTGGACATGAGGACCTACCTTGCCTCGGACCCTCCTGTGTGCCCGGGGTGTACGATTTTTGGGAAGCAACAGGTAGGCTCTCTCCCCATCCTGGCCACATACAATGGAGGCCGGGAGTGGGTGATGACAGAGAGGGCCAGACCTGGGCAGAGGAGGTGGAGAGAGGGTTAGACAGAGCCTGATCTCAATGCCAGGCCCTTCCTGCATTCCAGCCTTGGCCTAGCCTTGGGGAGCTCAAGGGGCCCTTTTTCATACTACGGTTGGCAGCTCCCTGCCCTGTGCCCCCCAGCGTAAGGCCTTCACTGTTTGTTGGGGGTAGCTTTCCACTGAGACCCCCACCCCCAGCCTTAGCCACCCTGGCTGCTGTCTGGGGGAACAAGAGATCTCAGAACTGGGGGACCTGGTGTGAATACTAATTGGGTTGTTCACAGGGCAGCTTCTCAGGCTGGTGGCAGGCGACTGGCTCCAGGCCAGGGCCGGCTGGACCTGCCTTGGAGCCCTGAGCACCCCCATCATTGAATCAGGGTGCTTCTAATGTCCAGGGGCTTCTGTTGCTCTCACGGGTCCAGGGAGGGTCCTCAGCTGTTCCAGTACGGGGTGGAGACTGGAGAGCTGTGGTCCCTGGTATGCGGTCCCAGCTGACCCCGAGAAGGGTCCTCAGCTCCTCCGGGATGGGGTAAGGACTGGAGACTCAGAGGGCACCCAGTCCCAGCTGACCCTGACTGCGCCTTCTATAAAAGGCATCCAGAAAAATGGCTGCCTCAGAAGTATCAGGCAGAGAGGAAAGGCTCTGCTGGAGCCGGTGGGTAAGGAAGAATGGGGAAACTGAGGCATAGATAAGTAATCCCCTTGGCTTAAAAGAGTTCTAGACTCCACTCCTCTACTTGATTGGAGCAGTCTCTCTCTCTCTGAGATAGGGTCACCTGTAGCCCAGGCTACCCTCTAAGTGACTGTGTAGATGAGAATAACCTTGAACTTCTGATCCTCCTGCCTCCACCTCCTGAGTGCTGGGATTACAGGCATGTGCTGCTGTGACAGGTTTATACAGTGCTGGACATGGAACCCAGGCTTCATACACGTACTTTTCCCTGCTGTCCACAGCTGGACCCTATAACCACCAGCTCAATGCCATTTGCCTGTCCTGCCCCTCACCAGCCCTGTCACTGTCAGACAGCCTCAGCGCAAGGCAGTGGGAGCCCCTCAGAGCCCTCTGTGACACAATGACACCCCTCCTCGTAGTCCAGCCTATGACATGGCCTTACCCCCCCCACCCCCACTCTGTTCCCTAGACCTCCTCTTGGTCCATCTGTCCATGGCCCCAGTACATTCTGGCTTTTGCTCAGACCAGCTCCTCTCCAGGCCTGACCCTTCCGTACCCTCGGTTCTGGCTCATCCTGCTGGCCCACCTGTGTGGCACAAGCCTGTAGCTTGTCCTTCCTCCCGGTCCTCCTCTCCATCGTCCTCTTCCCTGCTGGCGTTGTATCTGGGGCACCCTGCCACGCAGCCCAGCACCCGGCACACACTGAACAAAGGACCGCCCGACTGAGGACTATTACTGTGCCAAGAACACTGCTCGTTGCCTCTAACCCAACAGCCTGTGTGGGGCACTTTCCTGTTTGCCAAATTGGATGAGCTCAGGCCACTGGCGGGCTTACAACAGCACACATGTGCCCTCACTTTGGGAGTCAGAGGTCCAAGGCTGGAGTGTGGGGTGCACTGTGCTCCTTCCAGAGGCTCTGAGGAGGGTCCTTCCTCCCTGTCAGCTGCCTGTGGCCACATCGCACCTTCTCTGCCTTGCAGGTTCTGCTGTGTAGCCCAGGCTGCCTTTGAACTTAGAGGTTGGCCTGCCTCTGCCTCCCAAGTGCCACGTTTAAAGGTGTGTGCTATCACGTCTGACCTGAAAGTTATTTTTAAACAGCTTTATTGACATAGGATTTATGTGCCACACGGTCCACCCATTTAAAGTTTACCAGCTCAGCTGGGCCTGGTGACTCTCATCCCTGTAATCCCAACACTTGAGAGGCTGAGGCAGGGGGATTGCTTCAAGTTTGAGGCCAGCCTGGGCCACATGGTGAGTTTAGGGCCAGCCTGGGCTACATAATGAGTCCAAAATGACACTCTTATATATAATATATATATATACATATATGTACATATATGTATATGTATGTATACATACACACACACATACATACATACATATATATATATATATGAAATGTACCAGTTCAGTGGCATCTGCTCTACCACTGTGCCATAGCCCTCATGCCTCACTGGGGGATTCTAGGAAATATTCTACCACTGAGCCATGTGTCTAGCCCCCATTTAGAATTTCCTCCCTCCCAATGCAGCGGCTGCTACTTCCTGTGTGACAAAGACTCACTGGCTGGGATGTGGCCCAGATGGCTAGCACTTGCCTAGCATGCACAAGGTCCTGGGGCCCACACCAGAAACACAAACACCAGGCATGGTGGTGCACGTGCGCAATCACACTTCGTTTATGTGCACACATGTGTGTGCTTGTGTGCAAATGTGTGTGCAGGCCAGAGGTGGATCCCAGACCATCATCCTCAATTGCTCTCCATGCTAATTTTTATTTTTGGTCTTTTGAAAAAAGGTCTCACCATGTATTCCTGGCTGGCCTGGGATATGTAGACCAGGCTGGTCTGGAACTCACAGAGATCCTCCTGCTTCTGCCTCCCGAGTGCTGGGATTAAGCGTGGCACACCTAGACTCAACTCTATTTTTTGAGGCAGGATCTCTCACTGAACCTGGCTGACCAGGAAGCCGCAGGGATCCTCCTGTCTCCCCGTCCCGGTGGTGAGATCACAGGCCTTGGGCCTCTGCTGGCTTCTCCTTGGCTGCCAGGGCCCAGGGCAGGTGCATGACCCCCCGAGCCACCGCCGCAGGCCCTCACAGCCTCTTCACAGAGGCCGCCTTTGGAATGGAACACAGATCTTTTCTCACAGCCTGAGTTTTTTTCCCTAACAAAGTGCACCGGAAAATCCTTGCCAGAAGTGCGGTATTTTAGCCCATGTTCAGCACAAGCCTGTGGTACCAGCACTTGGGTGAGTGAGGCCGGAGCTTTGTGCGTTTGAGGCCAGCTTGGTTTATATAGTGAAACCTGAATCTTTGGCAGGAAGGAAGGAGAAAGGGAGGGAGGGAGAGAGAAAGGAAGAGGAGGGAAGGAGGGAGGAAGAGGAAGGAAGAAAACAGCCTCTAACAGAGAGGACTGTGTGGACAATCCCTTTAAGACAGTTTTAAATGTGGAGGGAAAAATACCAGAAGGAAGGAGGGACCTGGTGCTGAGATTACGGGGTCTTCCTTTGATTTCTTTTTCAGGATTCCCCACATTTTCTACATTGGATGTTTACGGTTGAATCACTATTTCTTAATCATTGTTTTTCTTAAGGAAAATTCCTTTGCCCTTTGGAAATGATGTTGATGCGGCTCAGCCATTCTTGGGGGGCGCTGCTGAGGGCCGGAGGTGTTTCCAAAGACTCTAGCTGGGGTGGGCGGGCTCCCTGCAATGGTCCCAGGAGGCTGGCGATTTTCCCATCCTGGAGGAATCTGTTCTCCTAAGATACCCATGGAGAAAGGGCAGTTTGGGAGAGAGCATCGCGATTTAACTGGGGTGACGATGCTGGGCATGGTAGTACAAGCCCACGATCCCCATTCTATGGATGATATTCTATGAAGCAGGAGGATGGAGAGTTCAAGCCCAGCCTGGGCTACATATGGAGATCTTATCGAGCAAAAAACATAAATCCATCAACTGCAGCAAAAAAGAAAAAAAAAAAAACCAAAACAAAAAATGCCACCTTTGTGACTGAGGCTGGGCACAGCCGTGGCCCTGCGCTTAGAGTCATTCCTCCTCTGGAGTAGCTGGCCGAGGGCTATGGGCACAAATAAGAGGTCAGTGAACGTCCGTGGATGCCAGACATAAATCTGAGGCCAGGGAAGGCCGCATTCCCCACTTGTGTGCCTGGAGTATTCAGTCCTGCTGACACCAGCCTGCCCGACCCTTGATGACATCAGGAAGGGAGAAATAGGGACCTCTTTTAGCTGGCAGTTCTTTGCAGGGTTAATCAGCAAGGAGGGCCACCGCCCAAATGCATGCTTGCCACCTTGGAGAAGCTCCCCAATTGGACCCCCAACCCAACCTGAAGGAGCCGGGACAGGTCCCCTCAGGTTCTTTCTGGCCACCCAGGTGACTTTGGGGATGATGTCTCCTCCTGATACTTGCTTCTAGCACACAGTAGGGCTAGTTGCCCCTACCAGATGGTAGAATCAGCCTGGGCTTAAGATTTGTTAATGGTAGATATGGGGGCTCCATTGCTCTGATACTGGTGTGTTGATTTCTCACTACAGATGATATTCAGGCCTGGCCCCCCTCCCTGCTCATCATTGGGGGCACTGTGATGGGCACAGATTTCCCCCACACTGTGTGCCTGAGGGGTAGTGTCCTAGTTCTATCTGGGGCCACCTGAGGCTCTGAGGAAGAGAACAGCGCTCGCCCTCCCTCTCTCTCTCTCTCTCTCTCTCTCTCTCTCTCATTATGTGGCCCAAATCTCCTGGTATTCAGTATATAAACCAGGCTGGCCTGGAACTCACAGAGGTCTGCCTGCCTCTGCCTCCTGAGTGCTGGGATTAAAAGTGTGCACCACTATCGCCCAGCTCTTTTTTTTTTTTAATTTTAATGCACACATTCTTGCATGTGTGCATGAACGTGTGCCTTTGTGTGACAGTACATGTGTGGAGGCCAGAGGGTGCTTTGTGGAGGCAGTTCTCTCTCTGCATCTTCACAGAGTTCAAGGGATCTAACACAGGTGGCTAGGCTTACCTGCTGAACGGTCTCTCTCACTGGTTCCTTTTCTCTCTTCACCTGCTCTGCCCGAGATCCACTCAAAACACATCTGTTAAATAGCAGCCTCCCCTCTCCCCCGCCGCTTTAAAAGCAGATTTCCCAGCCTTGGAAACAAACAGGAGCCCTCCCAATACTCTGTCCTAATTTTCTTTCTGTTGCTGTGCTGAAATATCCTGACAGAAAGGAGCGTGGTGGGGAAAGGGTTTCTTAGCTGACAGTTCCAGGTCATGGCCCGTCATAGTAGGGATGTCAAAGCAGGAACTTAAAACAGCTAGTCATATCATAACCACAGCCTGGTGCAGAGAAATGAATACACACAGTTTGCTTGCTTGTGCTTAGCTCAGGACCTCCTGCCTAGGGAATGGTGTCACCCACAGTGGGCTGGGCCATTCTGCATCACTCAATTTATAAGACCATCCCCCACAGGCCAACTCAATGTAGACAACCCCTCACTGAGGTTCTAGGACTCCCTGAGGACACCCCCAGGAGCATTCTAGATGGCTAGTTTCAGAGAAGAACCCAGGACCAATAGAACCCCAAAACAGTTGTAGCTGCCTTTTGTCCTCTGGTCCCTGGGATGACACTTGTTAAGTGACTAAACAGTCCTATATCAACTTAATTTATTTGGCAAGTTTATGCGTCTTTGCACTTGGCTAGTATGGACTGAACTCCTGCTCTCTGCCAGGACCTGTTTTTGGATCTAGAGCATGGACTTCAGATACAGCATGATGTACAGAGCAAACCCCTGATGTAGCAGCCAACTGGGGTAACAGGTGCCACAAGAGGTTGAGGCAGCCTCACAAGGACCCTATAAGAGTAATGGATTTGAGGAAAGAATGTTCTAGAAGAAGAATTAGAAGAGGAGCCCTTAGCTGGGCTTCCAGTCTGTCTGTGGCTCCATTTTCCCTCAATTTTTCCATCATAAAAATGGGAACAAACAGGCTTGTAGGTGACTGTGGTAAGAACATTCTGGAAGCATTTGGAATACTGTCTCCCGACTAGAAATGTGGTTCAGTTGTTAGAGTACTTGCCTAGTATGCAACTTGGTCCTAGGTTCAATCCCCAGCACAGCATAAATGGGTATGGTGGTGCATCCCTGTAACCCCAGCACTCAGGAGGTAGAGGCAGGGGGATCAGGAGTTCGAGGTCATCCTTGGTTACATAGTGAGTTGGAGGCCTTGGGTTACTGGCATGCACTACCACACCTGGTTTATGCTGGGCTGGGTTTCGAACCCAGGACCTTGTGCAGGGAGGCAGGCATTCTTGCCTGGGTTTTTGTTTGCTTACGTGTTTGTTTGCTTTTGGCTCTGGTTGTGTTTGAGACAGCTTCTCACTCTATAGCCCAGATTGGCCTGGAGCCCTCAATCCTCCTGCCTCAGCACCAGTGTTAGGATTACGGGCATGCCACCCATCCCCCACCCTCACCCCGTTTGACTTTTCCTCCGGTGTCCTAGAATGGCCTGGGATGTGCTGGCTTCCTCTCTTCGGGCTGTGGATGACACTGGGAGTGTCAGTGTCCCACGTGCTCCTGAGCAGACATCAGAAGTCTGAGCCACTGGGGAGGGTGTGGCACCCTTTCTGACCGCCCTCCTCTCGCACTTTCCACCGGATCCCGCCTCAGTCCCTGCCTCGTGCTGACGTCACACCAGGACTGGTTTGGTCCCAGTGCCCCCCACCCCCACCCGTACACCAAGCGGCCACGCTGCTCTGGGGCAGCTCCGGAGGGCGCGGGGCTGCGAGGTAGGGGGGCGCGCGGAGAGCAACCACAGACTCGGGGACCATCAGGGGACCTGGCGGGGATCCGATGCCCGGGATGGGTGCGGGTGGTGCTGCAGAACGGGGTTTCTAGCCAGAGCAAGCCAGGGGGACATCCGGGTGGTGGTGGTGCGTCCCTGTGCCGGGGACCACGGGATGCACTGGGTGGACTTGGATAGAGGTTTGGGTGAGCACCGGGGACCGGTATTTGATACATGTCATGTTGGTGGTCAGGTTCCAGACAGCTCGGAGCTGGGTCCCCAAGAGGCAGGGCAGTCAGGCTGTGGGAAAGCGCCGGAAGGACCAGCTGTTTG
This sequence comes from Cricetomys ansorgei, assembly GCA_026225945.1. Classification (NCBI taxonomy): domain Eukaryota; kingdom Metazoa; phylum Chordata; class Mammalia; order Rodentia; family Nesomyidae; genus Cricetomys; species Cricetomys ansorgei. Next base: position 6,438,654 of record JAMJFZ010000818.1, on the reverse strand, counting down.
TTGTGGGATGTCCCCCTGAGGCTGCTCCTTAGTCTGTGTCTGGGAGTGACCGCCAGGTGATGTCACAGCTCCAGAAAGGTAGGGCCACCTGTCAATCAAAAAAGCTGGTGCACGGAGACTCAGAACTTGTCTGAAGCCCAGCCACGTGGAACTTTCACTGTCTGGACTTGTGATTGGAATTTGGGGCTCACAGGCGAGGGTGGGATCTGCACGGGGTGGGGTGGGGGAGTCTTCCCCCTGACATCTATGCCCTGTTTCACCCCTCCCCAAACCCTTCATCTCGCATTTCCATCTCCCCGGGGCTGCTCAGGCTGCCTTGAAGATTGAGCTCTCAGTACAGCAACAGCTGCAGCCGCTGGGCGTTTTTTTTTTTTTTTTTTTCTGTAGTCTTCAGAATAAAACAAGGAACAGAGCGAGATTTTGTTCCAAAAGCCAGGCATCTGCTGAATGTAGTGATGCATATTTGCTATCCTAGAAACTGGGAGACTGAGGCAGGAGGACTGCTGCGAGTTCGAGGCCAGCCCAAGCTAGGCGATTAATCCCTATCGCAAAATGAAAGTATCGATAAGAGAGGTGGACAAGGGTGGCGGAGTTGGGTCACCTGATCTCGGTCACCCCAGTTAGGCTGCCTCTACTCTGAGTGACAGAGCCTCTGGGGACCTGGAGTCCGAGCAAGGACATGCATGCTGTCCTAGGCTTTCGCAAAACAGGACAGAGGGGGCGGCACCACAGAGGGAGCAAGGGAATCTAGGTATCACAGCAGGGGAGAAAAGCCATTTCTCTGGGTTGTGCGGTACGTGTTCCCTCATCACTAGACAGCCTTTGGCCAGAGCCTTACTGCCTTGCTTGCAGTTCGTGGCTCGGACATCACGTCCTCCTCCTGACTCTCCCTGTGACCCAGGATCCACTTAGCACCTCTGCGCCTCAGTTTCCCTATCTCAAACGGTAGGTAGTATCTCTAGCTCTGGGAGGTCTCAAGGCTCGTGGTACACGGGCAGGCTACTGAAGAGCCGCCATCATGACGATTAGCAGGGGATGGTGACAGTCTGCGACAGACACAAAGGACAGCGAGGGGCCATCTTGGAGGTGTTTTTCTGAGGCATATTGGGCATGGCTGAGAAGATATGGCGGGAGGGGCGCGGTGGCCCCTCACAGTCCCTGCGGCTTCTACTGCGGCTGGTTTGCCTGCTAGGCACTTCCTCCTGTAGCTTCCGCCTCCTCGTGATGTGTGACGTGCAAGGTAGAAACTGTGAGACAGTGCCCGAGTGGGCATAGCGGTTTCCCCAGAATGGATATGGCTACGGGGGCTGTTTGAGGGGAGATGCTGTCTGTGTAGACATCCAGGCTACCAGACCCCAGAGAAGAACATGAGAAGGGACAGAGGGACTTGCTTACTCTGGTGCTCAACTCAGACCCTGTCAAAACAATCTCTAGTCGTCCCCCTCTGCCCCACTGGAGGGTGAGGCGCTGATCCTCGCCGCCCCCACCCCAAAACCAACATCTCATCATGTTCTGATGCTGTTTTCCTACTTATTTGTCTTGCTTTTGCTTCCTTTTCCTGAGTCTCACAATGTAGCCTAGGCTGGCCTCGAACTCACAGTGACCCTCCTGCCCCAGCCACTCAAGTACCGGATTTGCAGGCATGACATGGAGCATCCAGTGTTGTCTGGAGCTGGTGTTCAAGCCCTGAGTTCTGGGGGCTGCTCCATGGCACTCCACACGGAGCAGGTGTCAGGGTATTTTTCTTGGCTGGCTTCCTCCTACCCAGGGCCTCTGAGCATGCGCATACAGGAGAGGCCCTCCTGAGTAGGGTGAACAGCTGCGACTGGGGTGAACATGGCTGAGTCAGAGAACTATTGCTGAAATGCAAGCCCTTGTGAGCTGGGTGTGGAGCTGGCCTGGGACCCCAGCACTTAGCGGGCTGCGGCAGGAGGTTCTGGATCCAGGCCTGCCTGGAGCTCACAGTGAGACCCTGTCTTCCCAACAACAAGCATTTCTCATTTCCTGTGGCTTTGCCAGAGCAGGGGTGTTTGGTAGCAGTGAAGACCCTGACCCGTATGTGTGGTGCTAAGAGAGGAACGGGGTGCTCACGCGGAAGACTTTATGGGTAGGAGAGGTTCCACAAGTTAAGATTAGACGGAGGGAAATAAAGGAGGAGTCAGGATCCAAGCAGGATGTGGAACCCTGGACAATTGGCTTTGCTCTCTGAGCCTCGGTTTATTTGGCAATAAGATGGGTAAATATTGACAACCACACTTTAAGATTGTTAAAGATAGAGGTTGAATGGAATGTTGGAACAAAAACGGTCTTAGGCTGGGGAGATGGTAGTCTATATCTATCGCCATGGTTATGGGATGGGGAGGTGGAGATGGGAGGATCCTCAGAGCTCAGCCAGTCTAGACCAGTTAGTGAGCTTCTTCAGATTCAGGAGAAACCCTGTCTCAAAAAATAACTTGGAAAATGACTGAGGAAGACACCCAATGTTGAGCTCTGACTTCCACGTGCGGGTGCACACACACACACTCACACACACACACACACACACACACACACACACTCACACACACATACATACTCACACACACACATACACACACACACTCACACACACACACATACACACACACACACTCACACACACACACACTCACACACACACACACACACACAGGAGCGCCCATGCACACACACACACTCTCACACACACACACACACACACACACTCACACACACACACTCACACACACTCACTCACACACACAGGAGTGTGCATGCACACACACTCACACACACACTCACACACACACTCACACACACTCACACTCTCACACACACACACACACTCTCTCTCACACACACACACAGGAACACACACACAAATGTGTACACACACTCATCTGTCACAAAGTGATCCTGGGGCATTTTTTTTTCCAGACAGGGTTTCTCTGTGCAGCCTGGCTGTCCTGGAACTCACTCTGTAGACCTGGCTGGCCTTGAACTCAGAGATTCACCTGCCTCTGCCTCCCGAGTGCTGGGATTAAAGGTGTGTGTCATAACCTCCCGGCTCCTGAAGGCTTTTTTGGAATGGCAGATGGGGCGGGTAAGGTGTTGATCACAGTGCTTCAGGACATCTGTGATACCAGGACCTCCCTTCTTTTCTCCTTCGGAGAAGGTTGTGACGTAGACTCTCCTGGGCTACTTCAGAGAAATGACAAGACCATTTCCAGTTACAGAAAGGGTAATTCTGGGACTGGGGGTGAGGCTCAGTGGTAGAGCCCCTGCCTAGAATCCCCCAGTGAGGGGCTGGGGTGTGGCTCAGTGGTAGAGCACCTGCCTAGAATCCCCCAGTGAGGGGCTGGGGTGTGGCTCAGTGGTAGAGCACCTGCCTAGAATCCCCCAGTGAGGGGCTGGGGTGTGGCTCAGTGGTAGAGCACCTGCCTAGAATCCCCCAGTGAGAGGTTATAGATATGGCTCAGGGATAGGGTTTATTCATCCTGCATCAGGCAACGGGTTTTGTCCATAGCAAAGAAAGAAAGAATGAATGAAAGAAAGGAAGGAAGGAAGGAAAAAAGGGGAAGAAAGAAGAGCTGAAGTAGTTACAACCTTGAGGGATAATTCAGAGGTCACTGTAAGACAGCAGGGCTCCTGGCTTAAGCTTGGGGTGCTGGTGTTTGTGAGCAGCTCTGGATCAGAGCAAGGAGTCTAAGCAGGTGGTGTGATTGGCATCCAGAAACAAAAATAGGCTGGTAAGATGTGCGAGGAGTCAGGTGCTTCACAACCTGCAGGGCCTCCAGGGCTGTGCGCCTCCTCCCCTCTGCCAGCTGACCAAGCTGGGGCAGGGAAGGCAAGCAGCACCCGGTCTGTGTTCTCATCCAAGTTGGCCACTCTGCACTGAGATGCAAAATGAAGCCAGAAGCAACCTGTTGCTGGAGCCAAATGTGACCTGATAAGAGTACTTGCATGCTAGTCTTGGCTCCCAGGGAGGACTCTGGTTGGCAGCGACTACCACAGCTTGCAGCCCCTCAGCCTGTCCAACCTGCCGCTTGTCTCTAGCTACAACCCACTATGGCCACGTGAAAAGCTGAGGTGTCATGTCTGCCAGCTTGCTTGGTTGAATTTCTAAACTCCAGGTTCAGTGAAAGACTCTTTTTCCAAAAGTAAAGTGGAGACACACAAAGACTCTTTTTCCAAAAGTAAAGTGGAGACACACATGCACACACACATGCCTGCACAAACATACACATGCTTGCATGCTCACACACACACACACACACACATGCACATACACACATGCATGCACACATGCCCAAACACACAAGCACACATACACAACACGCATCTGACCCGGCTAGGGGAATGCTACCTCCTAGTGTAGATTGGGGACATTCTGACTCCAGTTCACAGAAAACTGTTCACAGAGACAGTCTATGTGTGCTCAGAACAGTGACTGTGGTGCCTCGTGTGTCCTCTACAGGGTGTCAGCAGGGTTCTGCTCACCTTCCTGAGAAGTTCCAGCACAAAACTGAACAGAGCTGCATGGTCTCTCAGTCCAGGCTTCATCCTCTGAGACTCCCTAGCATCTATTCCATCAGCTTGAGGGAAGGTTCTAGAAGAGACCGTGGCTGTCCCCTGCGAGATTCATGGGCCAGAAAAGCAACTCCAGGGAGTGGCTGGGTGCCACACACACACCATGTTGCAGTGCAGAGCACCCCAGGAGTTCAGCTTCGGACCCCGGGCCCTGAAGGATGCCCTGATCTCCCGAGATCTGGCCCTGAAGCAGCTCTACACCTCTGCCTTCTCCCCGTCTGAGAGGCTCTTCCTGTCTGAGGCCTACAACCCTCACCGAACCCTCTTCAGCACACTGCTCATCCACTCGGCCTTTGACTGGCTCCTGAGCCGCCCAGAGGCACCTGAGGATTTTGAGACCTTCCACGCTTCTCTGCAGCCTCGGAAGCAAAGCTTGACCCGGAAACACATTTACCTTCAGCCCATAGGTATGAGAGCTGAGCTGGAGCCATTAGGACTCCTGAGGCTGTGGCTCAGTTGTAGAGCACCTGCCTAGGATCCCCCAGTGAGGGGCAGGGGCGTGGCTCAGTGGTAGAGCACCTGCCTAGAATCCCCCAGTGAGGGGCTGGGGTGTGGCTCAGTGGTAGAGCACCTGCCTAGAATCCCCCAGTGAGGGGCTGGGGTGTGGCTCAGTGGTAGAGCACCTGCCTAGAATCCCCCAGTGAGGGGCTGGGGTGTGGCTCAGTGGTAGAGCACCTGCCTAGAATCCCCCAGTGAGGGGCTGGGGTGTGACTCAGCAGAGCCCTGCCTAGAATCCCCCAGTGAGGGGCTGGGGTGTGGCTCAGTGGTAGAGGAGCTGCCAAGAATCAGTAGTTCTGCTCCAGGCAGAACTGGCTAGAAGGAGATGGCCTGGAGTCTACTGGGTATTCAGATGGGCAGAGTGGCTTGCCTTTTTAGGATCCCCTACCCTGTCTGTACTGGCCATATATGCTGGACTCAGTTCTGGCCCTAACTTACACTGCCCTAGCCCCTGTACTGGATGCTCAGGGATCTCTGTGGGTGCTGAGGGTAGGGGCCACCCATTTCATAAGCTGGGAAGCTGAGGCTGGAGATATTGCTGGCTTGTCTGGTGGTAGAGGTGGATTCTGATAGAGGTGGAATTTGAAGGCAAATCTCTCTGGCCTCATGCTCTCTTAGGAGACACCAGTCTGGGCATAGCGAGGACTTGTGGGTCTCCAGTGAATCCTCCAGGTCTCCTCCTGAGACAGAGGCTGGAGGAGACGGATCACTGGGGCTGAGGAAATGGCTCAGCCAAGTGCTGGGAGGAGGAGACAATTGGCCCCCGTGTTCTCAGTATACCAAAGTTAGGGGGGCCGTACCCGGCAGAGGAACCCATGGGACACTTGTGGCTATTAGCGTTGGCATGGAGGACAGAGGGCACTGAGTTTCTGGGAATCTGACATGCCCTGCTTTGTCCTGCTTCTTCGAATGCCACCTAACGGCTGGCCTGGGTTCTCTGACAGCGTCTCCCTGTGGTTTGGGACCAGAGTGCCATAAGCAAGCACTGTGGCCCCTGCAGTCTAGCACCCCACAGCCTCCAGACTGTTCAGCCTGCTTTAGAGTCAGCCGCTCTGTCCACGTCATCTGCTGGGTTTCGGTAGGAGGGCTAGACTGGACCCAGAACCCGTCTTTCTCCCTTCCTTCTCTCCCTTCTATTCTTTATTTTTACATATGTGTATCTGTGTCTGTGTGTAGGTTTGTGCACGTGAGTATATGCCCTCCGAGGCCAGAGATGTCTGACCCCTCCTTGGAGCTGGAATTATAAGGATTTGTAAGCTGCCCAGCCTGGGTGCTGGGAATTGAACTTGGGTCCTCTACAAGAGCGGTACATGTTATCAACCGTTGAGCCATCTCCCCAGCCCTCTTATAATTTTGAGATGGGATCTCATGTAGTCTGGGCTAGCTCTGAACTCATTATTTAGCCAAAGGTGACCTTAAACTCCTGACCCTCCAGTCTCTACTTCCTGAGCGCTGAGATTACAGGTGTGTACCACCACTCCCAGTTTGTGCAGTGCTGGGAACGGGATCCAGGCACATGCTTGGTAAACGCTCTACCAGCTGAGCCACATCCCCAGCCCTGAGCCTGCATTTCTTTCTTTCTTTTTTAAAAAATAATTTATTCAATTTTATGTGCATTTTTCAGACAGTTGTGAGCTGTCATGTAGGTACTGGGAATTGAACTCAGATCCTCTGAAAGAGCAGTCAGGGCTTTTAACCACTGAGCCACTTCTCTAGACCCTTTTTTGGTTTGGTTGAGACAGAGTTTCTCTCTGTTAACTCCAGCTGTCCTGGAACTTGTTCTGTAGATTGGCTGGCTTGGAACTCGCAGAGATCCGCCTGCTTCTGCCTCCTGAGTGCCGCCACCACTCTCCTGGAGCCCACATTGCTAACAGCTGTGGGGACCCTGCAACAACTTCTTCCTTGTTTCCATCCTAGGTCTGTGCCCTGTCCCAGTAGCATACAGTGAGCTAATGCCCCTTCAGTGGCTGTTCCCAGTCCTAGCCACCCTGGCCCACTGCTGTGGCTGCAGCTCCTCTGCCCTAGCTAGGCTGCCTTTCTCTAGGCCTGTGATCTGTTAGCTTCTACCTATGCCAGCTGCCCTCTCCTGGTCAGCTTACACGTTTCTGCCCACCCTGAGTGATCACATGGGACTGAGATCCCTGCCTTGTCAGGAAACTGGCCTCTTTCACCCAAGGGGCCAGCATGGGTGGGGCTAACAGGACAGGAGGTCACAGTAGGCTGACGGGCGTCTGTGCCTCTAGATCTGACCGAGGGGCTGGCAGGGCGCCCCCTACTGGACCACCTTCGAAGCTGTGCGGAGGCTTTCTTCCTGGGCCTCCGTGTCAAGTGCCTGCCCTCAGTGGCTGCTGCCTCCATCCACTGCTCCTCAAGACCCCGTGGGGACACTGATGAGCTCCAGCTCCACACAGGTGAGGCGAGGTGTGGGGGCACAGCCTGGGGTTCCAGGGTGCAGCAAAAGACCTTTCTGCAGGGAGGAAGGTGCTCTGGAGAGGAAAGGAATGTTTTTGGGTTTGTGTGTGGTTATTCAGGCGTGCGTGCATGCACGTGTGTGTGTGCATGTGTGTGCGTTTGTGTGAGTGTTTGTGTGTGTGTATTCAGGCCTGTGTGAGTGTGTACGTGTGTGTGTCCTAGTGTGTATGTGTTGTGTATGCATGTGCATATGTGTGTATGTGTGTGTGCGTGAGTGTATGCATGTGCACCTGTGTGCACGTGCATGTGTGTATGTGTGTGTGTATGTAGGCGTGCTTGTAAGCCAGAGGACAACCTCAGATATCATTCCTAGGAGCTGTCCACCTTGTTTTATTAAGACCCCTCTAACTGTTTGGACCTTGCCAAGTCAGCTAGGCTTAATGGCCAGTAAGCTGCAGATACACCATTCCCCCCTCTCCCCTGTTTCACCCCCAACCCGCAGCCCTCCCTCCGAGTCTCCAAGTTCTCAGTGCTGGGATTACAATCACAAACTACCACTACTGACTTACTTATATAATTACGACTTTAAAAGATTCATTTACTTCCTTTTGTGTGTATGAGTGTCTGCCTGCATGTATGTCTGTGTACCACCTGCAAGCCTGGCACCTGCCGAGGTCAGAAGAGGGCATTGGATTCCCCGGAACTGTCCTTACAGATGGTTATGAGCCACTGTGTGAGTGCTAGGAACCGAACTTGGGTCCTCTGCAAAAGCAGCCAGTGCTCTTAAAGGCTGAGCTTCCTCTCTATTCTCTCTCCTGGCTTTAAAAATAACAGTAATTATCTTTACCTATGTGTTTATGTGTATGCTTGTGTGGGTTTATGTGGATCACATGCACGCAGACACCAGAGGGCATTGTATCCCTCCCCTGGAATTGGAATTGGCGGTGGAACTCATGAGGTCCTAGGACTGAGCCACATCCTCTGCTCCTCCCCACCTTTCATAGATTTTAAAGGCAGGCGCTCATGTAGTCCAGGCTGGCTTTCACCTTGTGATCCTCCTGCCTCAGCTCCCTGAGTGCTGGGATTACAAGTGCACACCACACTTGTAATGCCCAGAGCCTTACTAGTTTCAAACATTAGTTGTCTCAGTTGAATTTTTTTTTTTTTTAAACATTCCCAGGATAATCTGTGTCCTGGGATAGTTTTCTTTCAGAGGGATTTTCTTTTCCCCCTGCCCAGCCATGTATGACAAAGGTATGATTCTTTTCTGGGCCGTTCATTCTGTGACCCTTGGGGGCAGTCTGCATCCTGTGTTGGGCGTCAAAATCAATAGTAGCAGGCAGAGTAGGGAAGTGCCTCTAGGGTCTGTTTCCTGTCTCAGTAACAGCTCCATTGCACAGTGAGCTGGTCTTCTCCTTGCCCTGCTTTCTTTGCAGGTATCTGGTTCAGGTAAAGTTCACTGAGGTCAGCTGAGGGGGTAGAGGAGAACTCCTAACCTACATACTTCTGAGGCTAATGCAGGAAGATTTAAAGCTTTAGGCTTGTATGGGCTACAGAGTGAGTTTGAAACCAGCTTAGGCTACAAACTAAGACCCTGTTTAAAAAAGTAAAAACAGGACTGGGGTGTGGCTCTGCCTAGAATCCCCCAGTGAGGGGCTGGGGTGTGGCTCAGTGGTAGAGCCCCTGCCTAGAATCCCCCAGTGAGGGGCTGGGGGTGTGGCTCAGTGGTAGAGCACTTGTATAGCATGGGCAGGGCCCTAAAAACACTGAAAAAAAACGTTGTAGGGTAGTTTTGGCGATATCAAATATTCTGTCAAAATCGGTTTACATCTTTTTTATTTTTTTGCATGATTTGAGACTTCTATTTTTATTTTTTATTTATTTACTTATCTATTTTTGAGACTGGATCTCACTATGTAGTCTTCAGAGTGCTGGGATTAAAGTGGTATGCCACCACTCCTGGCTATTTTGAGATTTTTTTTCTTCCTTCCTTGCTTTTGAGACAGACTTTCTCTGTTGTAAACCTGGCTGCCCTGGAACTTGCTCTGTAGACCGAGCTGACCTCGAACTCACAGAGATCTGCTTGCCTCTCTCTGCTTCCCGAGTGCTGGGACTAAAAGCGTGCGCCACCACTGCCTGGCACATTTTGAGAATTTGTAGGTCTCATTATAGTTAGACCACCTCTGCTGTACAGTGGTGCCCCCCCCACTGTTGTCACTAGCAACCACATCACCCTGTACCTGGGGACTGTGAGCACATCCCTCCAACAGCGCCTCCCGCATCTCCACACTGCCTCTGTCCTCCTGTCCTCCTGACTGTTACGGTCTTGGGCTGGTCACACGGCCCTGTGGCTCTACCCTCGCTACCTCGTGTCTCAGTCCTCTCTCACACTTGGACATCTCACTTCTCCATCACCCCCGGCTCTCTGCATGATCCTTCCTCTCCCTGCATGATCCATCCACCCTTGCTTACACCCACCCATTCACTGAGTGAGGTGCAGCTGGGACACTTCCCTTGGAGGCACCCAGAAATGCCAACCCTCCCTCTTCCTTCCCCAGCTCTCCCCACTGGCCTGCGTTCTGCTCCAATGTGCCCTTTCCCCTCTGTACCTTGTACAGGTCGTGGAGGGGCTCCAATCCAAGCCTCCTTAGCAGTGGCTCACAGACTCTGGTGCGGCTTCGTCCCACCCGGGTCTCCTTCTCCCTTTTCTCCCTCCTGCTGTCCTCAGTGGCTCAGACTCCTTGCTCTGACCCCGACTCTCTGGACAATTGTCCTCCTGACACCTGCAACCACAACGGCAGGGGTCCTCTTGCTGTTTGAGGTTATGTGCTCCCTGGGCCTAGGGACCTGGATGTGGACATTTGGGGGCAACTTCAGTTGCCTGAGGGGTCTTGTTGCCTTCTCTCTCTCCAGAGGCCCAAGGTTAACCTTGGTTAGGTCTTCCTCAGTCACTGGCAACAAGGTCCCTCACTGCCACGGGACTTGCTGATTTGGCTATGCTGGCTGGGCAGTGAGCCCCAGATCCACCTGTCTCTGCCTCCCCAGTGCTGGGGTTCCAAGCCACTGGGACCAGCTTTCTTACATGGGTTCTGGGGATCACACCCAGGCTTTCGTGTTTACACTTTGCTCCCTGAGTCACCCCCTCAGTCCCTGCCTGCCCTCTCAGCCTCCCAACATGGAAGGTGATGACCTTGCTGTGTCCAGATCAGCTCTCATGGGCCTGGGGATCCATGGCCTGACTCTAGCTGGGCCCATGGTCCTCGGGGCCATCGTATATAGCTGCTCTGGGTTCTGGCTCTCATCACGGGGGTAGTTTGTCTGCCTTGAGCTTTGAGAGGGGCTGTTCCCAGATCAAGAGACAGAAGGAGGGGGAGCTCATCTGCCCACCCTGACCCCAAGCTTTCTTCCGGCAGATGGCATCTTGTCTTTCTTGAAGGACAACAAGCCAGGGGACGCACTGTGTGTGCTGGGCCTCACGCTGGCCGACCTGTACCCACACGATGCCTGGACCTTCACCTTTGGCAGGTTCCTTCCGGGGCACGGTGAGCTGAGGCCTTAGCAACTGCTGCCTAGGAAGAGTGGTGTGGTCCCAAGGCCACCAGTTCAGGGCATGGCACAGCTGCTCTCCCCAAGGAAGGTGATGCGTGTGCACGGATTTGAGGCTATGTCCTCACTGGGCCTGGGCAAGGGGCTCATCCCCAGGGCCAACTGCACATGGTCTGAGGATGGTCCTGGGCTCTAGGAAACGCTGGGATGGTTTCACTCTGGGTTCCGGAGTCACGGCTGCCCCTTGGACCGCTTCTTCTGGCTTCTCTCCAGAAGTGGGTGTGTGCAGCTTCGCTCGCTTCTCTGGGGAGTTCCTGCAGGCCGAGCCCAGTGTTCCCGACTCATCTTTGCTGGAGGCAGCAGCGGATGGCCCGGAGACACTGCCACACAAGGGAGGCCAGACCCTGTGCTTCAGTGCCCTGGGCATGGTTCAGTGCTGCAAGGTGAGCGTGGGCCACAGGAAGGATCAGAGACGGGAGTCCCCTGCACAGTCAGTGCTAAAAGGAGAATGATCCTTCACTTTTATAGAGCGAGTAAACCGAGGCTCAAAGATCCCCAACTGTCCAAAGCCACAAAGCCATGAACCTACAGGGTTCTGGGATTAAGTCTCCTATTGCCACGTGGCTTCCTGGAGCCATTAGGGAGCATGCGTGAGAGGGATGTTTAGACCACTCCCCAGGGATCTGTCGTTACCCAAGGTGTTGGACTTCTAGGGCTCCCCAGCTGGCTGGGATCCCTGGGTAGGAGTTACAGGGTGCTGAGACTGTGAGGCAAGGCCCTGGTAATTTCCCCCTAGGTCACCTGCCATGAGCTCTGCCACCTCCTGGGCCTGGGGAGCTGTCGATGGCTCCGCTGCCTCCTGCAGGGGGCGCTTAGCCTGGACGAGGCACTACGGAGGCCCCTGGACCTCTGTCCCATTTGCCTGCGGAAACTGCAACATCTCCTAGGCTTCAGGCTCCTGGAGAGGTACAAGGTGAGTGTATGAAGTATGTGAAATGTCGGGTAGCCACAGAGTCAGTGGGAGAGGGGACAGGTTGCAGAACCTGGGGGACATGTGTGCACCATCACTCCTGGGGAGGGGGCTGCAGGTCTTTTGGCAGATGGAACACCCAGGCTGGTGGCGGTGACGTCAGGCTGCAGTGGGTAGAGGAGGGCAAGAGCAGATGTGCTCCCCCTCCCCCCGCCCCCCGCCAAGTTCTGTATTTACAGAGCACTGGTGAGGCTCCCTTCCCTACATCTTCCTTCCTCTTGTTCTCTTTCCTCTTCCTTGCTCTATGGTGGGCACTGGGGAATCTTGTACCCAGAGGAAGTGCAGTCCCCTAGGAGAAAGGGGAAGTTCACTAAGCTGGTGGGACAGCCAGCCAGACCTCCTTCTCTTGGCTGAACTGGAGAGGTGATGCTGCCCTCTGCTGTCAGCATGTGGTATTGCCTCAAGCAACCCCTCAACCTTTATCCCTGTGGCTGGTTTGGCAACTAGGACACTTGGCTCAGGGTTCTGAGATCAAAGGTAAGCGCTGCTTATTTTCTTTTGAAATCCACCTTTGGTTGAGATCAAGTTAAAAGTTTTCAGTACAGGGAGGAGACATTCCTGTCCGTGTAAAAATTGGCTGACTCCCCGCAGCAGTTTATTTTTTTAAAATAAAATAAATTTTAAAAAAGATTTATCTTTATTTTATGTGTATGCATGTTTTGCCTACATGTATGTCTGTGCATCACATGTGCTCCCTGTGCCTACAGAGATCAGAAGACAGTGTCAGATCCCCTGAGACTGGAGTTACAGATGGGTGTGAGCCACCATGTAACCCCTGGGAAAGGGGCCTGGGTCCCTTGGGAGAACAGCTAGTGCTCTTAACCACTGAGCCATCTCTTCAGCATTCTCCCAAGGTTTTATAAATCACACTTATCCATGTATTTACTTGTGTGTGCGTGACATTTGGACTCGAGAGGCTGTTAAGTCATAGGGTCAAACTCAGGCTTGGCGGCAAGTGTCCCTTTGCACGGAGTCATCTCTCCTGCCCCTCCCTGAAGATTTGTGACAGAGTTGCTGTCAGAGTGCACCAGGGGTTGAGGTGGCACCCCAGAGTGGCCAAGTCCTCCTAGGGGCAGGGCATGGGGACTAGCCGGGCTCTGTCCTTCAGGCTGTTGCAGGAGGTGGAGCCTGCTCAGTGTTGGATTCTGGTAGGAACACAGAGCTGACTGAGGCCCAGCCTCACAGCAGAGGACTTGCTGCATCTTGCCATGCACAGACACCCATCTGGGGGTGTGCTATAGAAAGCATGGTAGGTGGCAGTTAGGGGTGGGAAGTGGGTTGATTTTCCTCTTTGACTTAAAAAAATTTTAACTCAGAGCTGGAGAGATGGCTCAGTGGTTAAGGGCAGTATTGGTTCCCAGTACGCATGTTGGGTGGTTTACAACTGCCAGTAACTACAGCTCTGTGGGATCTAACGCCCTCTTCTGGCCTTTGTGGGTACCTACATGCACGGGTGGGGCACGTTACACACTCAAGCACCTATATGTACACATAAAATAAATAAATTTTTTGTTGTTGTTCTGAAACCAGGTCTCATTAAAATAACTCTAGCTGTCCTGGAATTCACTCTGTAGACCAAGCTGGCCTTGAAGTCACAGAGATCCATCTGCCTCTGTCTCCTGAGTGCTGGGATTAAAGGCATCAAAGTTTAACTCTAGGGGCTGGGAAGATAACTCAGTCACTGAGCCTTAGTGGGTGTGAGGCCACTCATACCTAAATGAGACCTGAATTTGGATCCCTGGCACCTATGTAAAAAGTTAGGCTAGCAGCTGTAGTGATGGGGCAGCAGACACAGTAGAATCCTTGAAGCTCGCTGGCCAGTATAACCATGGTGAGCTCTAGGTTCAGCGAGAGACTGTCTCAAAAAGCAAGGTGCAAAGTGTGGGTACTTGATATTATCTCCGGCCTCCGCATACACGCGCCCTCCCCCCCACATAGAAAGGTGGGCTTCTGTGGGTTGGGAGGGCCAGCTCAGCTGTGGCCTGGACTCCAGTCCTCAGATAGGCCCAGCTCAAGGGTCTTCGTGGCTCCAGCCTCATGCCCCAGCAGCTCCCTGACTAAACAGAGCAATCTCAGCTTATGTCTCTTCCCACAGAGACTCCACACCTGGACCAAAGTGATGGTGGAGATATGGTCTGGTCAAGAGGCTGGGGAACCGTCTGTGTCAGAGGACACTCTGCCCTTCAGTGCTGACTCAGGCATGGGCTGTGAGAGCGACACGGAACCTGTCACCAGCCTGTCGGAGCCCGTCACCCCTGATGCATGGGGTCACGCCTTCCCCGATGGACCTGAACCAAGGTCTGAGGATGGACTGAGCTCTCTAGTGGCCTCGGAAGTGTTGCTGAAACCTGGGGTCCCCGTGGAGGCCATCGAGGAGTATGGACAGTGGCTGGATGCATGCATCCAGGCCCTGGAGAGGGAAGTAGCTGAAGAGGAGCTGGTCCAGGTGGATGCGGCTGTGGATGCCCTGGGCCGGTGGGAGATGTTCACAGGGCAGCTCCCGGTCACCAGGCAGCAGCTGCCCTGTGGCAAGGATAATGTAGGGTTGCGCAGGGTCCTAGGGGACAAATTCTTTTCCCTGAAGCAGAGGCTGAGCTCTCGCAGACTTGCGAAGGCCAGTTCTTCCCACTGCCGCCGGGGGCCCGAGAATTAACACAGCAAAGTGGACCATTCAATCAGAGAAGTCAGCTCCTGGCATTTTTTTCCCCTGAGGAACCAACAACCATGGCTGCCCAGTGACTGAGGGTACTCAGGTCTCTGCAGGGTTAAAAGAAAGGTTCTCCAGAAGCTGGAGTAATGCTGCTTGGGTGCTTGACCACAGGGTCCCCATGTTCTGTGCCTGTAGCCACGACTGAAAGGCAGGAGGTAGCCACACACTTGTTTCTTCCCTGCTTTAGGGGGCTCTGGTCTGTATAGTTAACCACAGCTGGAGCTCCAGGACACCCTCTGGAATGGTTATGTGGCTGTGTATGTATGTTTGTGTCTGTGCACATGAGTGCAGCTGCCCACAGAGGCCAGAAGAGGGCGCCAGAATCCCTGGATGCCATTATAGGAAGTTGTGAGCATCATCTGACATGGATGCTTGCAATTGAACTCAGGTCTTCTGTAAGTACAGTAAAAGATGTCTGAGCTGTCTCTCCAGCACTGTTTCATTTAGATCTTGTTTCTCACATGGGGTTCCTTTCTGTGGCTAGATTGACTTTGCTGGTCATCAGGTCTTTGTTGAAGAAATTTGTGCCCTGTAAGGTTTGCCATTTGTTCTAGAAGTGGGTCTCCAACCCTGAGGCTGCTGCTGCACTATCATTACCAGTTAGGCCAGCATGGTGGTGGTGGCTCAGCTCTTCTCTTTGATGGCATTTTTCCTGTCTCCATCTATAAACTACCTACAGAAGGGTATTAAAATTATCCATCCACAACTGTCCTGTTTTTCCCTTTGTGTCACGTATTGTTGAAGCTCTTACACACACACACACACACACACACACACACACACACACTTTCCTGAAGTGACCCTCATTGTTCTCTAGTGTCCCAGCTAGCTAGCAATGCCAGCTTCCCAGTCCTGAGGAGGAAGGAGGGCGGGGTCTTGGCTCTTCCCATTGTGGACAGAGGCAAGTGGAGGGGAGCATGGACATCTTGTCGGTGTGAGTGACTGTGACAAAACCCGGGAGCGAATCACCTTAAAAGAGGGAAGGTTTGTTTTGGCTCCAGGCTCCCATGGTCTCATCTGTGGGGGTCTGGAGCCATGGCTTTTAGGCTGTAGTGGGGAGTGCACGTGGGGCAGAGACATAGTGCAATATCTACCCTTCAAGGGGACATTCCCACTGATTCTTTCCAGCCAGGCTTTGCCTCCTGGTGCCCATCACTATCACCCCCCTTTTGAGATAAGGTCTCATCTAGCCCGAGTTGGTCTCTAACTCATATAGTCAAGGGCGACCTTGAGCTTCTGGTCCTCCTGCCTCTTCAGCTTCTCGCTGCTGAGTCTCACTCCCCACTCCCTGTGTTGCTAGGATACCCATCACGGGGGTTTTTTGGCTTTATTGGGTGAACAGCAGAGCCTGGAGCATGGCTGTGGGTGCCTCTTCAGCTACCCTGATGTCCCCCTCTTCTACCCAGGGCCCAGGCTCCCATTAGACGGGAAGACAGGCCAGCATTTTATTTCTGCTCATGATAGAAACCGTTGGGGGACAGTGAGTTTCACCCCATGGCCAGGGCACGAGCAGGGAGAGCTTCCTATCCTTTGAATACTGTCCCTATCTTGCTATGTTTAAAAAACAATATTTTCATGAATTCTTTGAGAATGTCCATGTTGCTCTTTGAGACAGGGTCTCTCACTGGCCTGGGACTGGCCAAGCAGGCTAAACAGGCTGACCAGCGAGCCCTTAGACATCTGCCAGTCTCCACCTCCCTGGAGCTGGGATTACAAGCACGTGCCCCCATGCTGTTTCTTTTACTTGGGTTCTGGGGATCAAACTTGGGTCCTAAGCACCTTGACTGGCTGAGATGGTATCGCTCTATGTCCTTGCTGGGCTGGAGCTTGCAATCTTGCTCAGCCTTCTGTGTAGCGACTACAGGTATCTGCCACCATGCCTGGCTACGTCTCTTAGCTTCTAAATACAGTGGACTTTGTCATTTTCTAGCCTCGCGTCTCTTATTAAAAACTTAGCATGTGTGGCCTGTGTGTGGAGGTCAGAAGAGGACTTTTGGAAGTCAGTTCACAACATGGGTTCTGGGGATTGAACTCAGATCATCAGGCTCAGTAAAGGGTAAAGGTGCTGTTTATATGAGCCTGAGTTTGGTCCTCCAAACCCACGTAACGTGGAAGGAAAGAATCAACTCTACAGTTGCCCTCTGACCTCTACACACGTCATGGCACACTTGTACATACATGCAAAAATAAAATAATACTTAGAAAACGAAGACCCCCCTGGGGGACTCAGTCACCCTGCAGCCTGAAGCAGGGGGCTTGCAACCTGCCAATAGTCATAGGGAACAAGGCAGGCTGGGTGGGGCTGAACCCACAGTGACCCCCAGATGTTTCTTGGAAATTGCCTTTAAAAACAAGCCTCTTGACTTAAAGCTTGTTTTCATTTGCCTCTTACCCAAGAAGCTGAGCTCAAAAATAAACCTGAGTTATTTTGGGCTCCAGCAGGCGATGAGAGGTAATGCTCGGGGACGCTGAGCCAGGGAAGGGCTGCCAGCCACCGTCCACTGGTCCTTTGCATTTCTTGTAGCAGACTTCAAAAGCTGGGTTCTTGGGCTGGGGATGTAGCTCAGTTGGCAGAGTGCCTGCCTAGCATTCAGGAGGTCCTGGCTTCCATCTTCAGAGCTGGAGTTATATAAACTAGGCCTGGGGTACTCAGCTGTAATCCCAGCACTCAGGAGATGGAGACAAGAGGACCAGTCGAAGTTCAAGGTCATCCTCAGCTACCCAGCAAGGGTCAATTAGACACCACTGTGGGATATGTGAGACCCTGTCAACTCAAGCATGAGGATCTGAGTTCAAATCCTGAGAACTCACATAAAAAGCCATGCCATGCATGGTCAGATGTACTGTAAGCCTGGTGCTGTGGAGGGGGAGGGGAGACGTGAGGCTTGCTGGGGTTTGCTGGGTGCCAGCCCAGGTCCAGGTTCAGTAGAGACCCTGTCTCCCTACAGGCTGCCTACAGGCCAACTTTATCTAGACAATCCCTTGAGACCTTGCCAAGTGATCCAGGCAGAAGACAGTTAAGACTAACCACCACAAGCACTGAATAAAAAGGAACCCATCACCGAGACCCTCTGCCAAGATCTCGAATGGTTGGAATCCTGTTCATTTGGGTAGGTCACATGATAAAGCAAATCCACTGCTGGTGAAAAGTCCAGGGTGACAGCTGGGACCTCCTTTACTCTGTCGCCAGTGCCAGGGCTAGAAAAGCAAGTCCCTAGCCATCATACTTCCCGGCATTGCTCACGGTACAGCCTGGCAGACGCTGGGGCCAGTGTTTTTTCCCAACAAGCCACCTGCTACTACAACCAGCGCAGGCGGCTCTGCCTGGTTCCCAGTGTCTGTGAAGTGAGTAACTGCTTTGCTATTTAGTGCATGGGGGTGTGTACATCCATGTGCATGAGCGGAGGCAGAGGCTGCCGTGCCCTACTTTATCACGTTCCTAGCCTATCCCTTGCAGCGGGATCTCTCACTAGGAGCGTCGCTGGTGGCCAGCAAGCACTGGGGACTCTTGTCTCTGTCCTCAAAAGTGCAAAGATTATAGCAGCACGTATCCACAACTGACATTTTATGTGGGTGCTCGGGATTTGAACTGGGGTCCTGTTGCTTGTGCAGTAAGTGCTCTTAACCTGTTGGGCCATCTCCCTGACCCCGTTAGATGTGTTTACTGTTAAGACAGGGTCTTGTGCATCCCAGGCTGGCACTGAATGTGTAAGTAGCATAGATGACCGTGAACTCTTGCTCCTTCTGCCTTCCCCTCCCACGATGTCTGACATCGTACCTGGATAAAGGTGGGTCTTTATGTATATGTCACATCATGTGTTTGGGGGACTTTCATTTAAAAATGGCATTATGATGCCTCTCTGACCTGTCAGGCTTAGGTACATGGAATTAAAATCTGCAATTAACAGAGTGAATCTTCAGATGAAGAAGGCTGTGCTTTTGGAACAGAAAAACGAGAAAGTGAGCGCTGGTTTTGAGTGGTCATTAGTGTTTTATATTAAGCAGAGAGATCCCAGGAACTCATTTTGGCAAACATCTAGAGACGTGACAATCAAATCTTCAGGCCAGACCCATGCGATCGATGCCAACACTGGTGCGAAGTGGAGAGCGGCTGGCCCTGGGCCCTACCCCAGTTAAACCCAACAAACCAACGTGGTTCCAGAACACTGGGCTGAGTGAACACTGAGTCACAACCTGTCAGCTTGGCTCACTGTTATTCTTTGTGTGTGTGTGCATGTGGAATCGTCCTTGGAGCCTGGTCCCCAGGAGCTGTCCACCATGTTCACTGAGACTTGGTGTCTTACGGAGGCCTGGGGCCTGCTGGGTCCACCTGCCCGTTCCCCATGGCTGGTACCACATGCATGCGCGGTACCCAGCTTCCCATGTGGGTGCTGGGGGTCAGACTCAGGTCCTTGTGCTTGTGTGAAAAGCAGTTTTCTGACGGAACCATCTCTCCAGACCTCTTGCTGTTGTTGTTATTTTTATCCATCAAAGAAGTAGGAAAGTCGTAAGAACAGAGATCCTGGTGTTTCTATAAACTACAGAACGAGTTAAGAACTTTGAAAAGTTTCTGTACAGAGGAGTTAAGAACACTTCTCAGAAATCCCTGCACATGTTCTTTAACAGAGTCTACTAGGCAGAGAGCAGTCTGATTTTTAGGAAGTTTATTGTTACATTAATTTTTTTGCAGTAATAGATGAGGCACAAATACCTCCCACTTCTCCAACACTGCAATAAAAAGACAATGGTCAAGGGTAACAGTGAAATTAAAATAAAAAAAAAATACAAAAGCCTAAGGTTTGGAAAACAAACTTGACTACGATCTATGTGTAAAAACTTAAAATGATTTCAGCTTAGCCTTGCAAACAATCTCCTTTTCTAATTGCGCCCGCCACTTCACAGACCACAGAGTCCGGGTGTCCTAACATAAAGGGCACAGCCAGGCTCAGCTCCCCAGGGCGGTGGGCCAGAGGCTGAGCTAGTCCAAGCCACCAGGCCTCTGGCCATTCACCTGCACTCTGCTCAGTTACTTGAAGTTCACATCTTGCTACTCACAGGCTTCCAGCTTTGAAAGTGACTGGTACATATGTCAGGCTGTCAGAGGGACAGCACTCTCCCTGACAACCCCAACACTCACCTCAGTCACAGTGGCCTCCAACAGTGGTGGAGGGAACAGCTTGTGTCTGCTTGGGGTCTCAGCACTGACTGACCCATGAGATACATGGGGCACTGGGTAAGGGATGCTCACTGCGTGTGGACCTGAGACCCTAGAGGAGCCCCACAAGGTTGCTGGTCCCTGGCACTAACCTGGTCACATTCCCTCAGCTTGTGAAGACTTGGTGAAACAGGCAGACTGACTGTTTTCTCTCCAAAGGGAAGCGCCAGAAGCCCAGCAAATGCTGATATAAACCCTTGAGCACAGAGAGTGAGAGTGAGTGAGCGAGAGACTGATTGCTGTTTCCTAGTCAGAGCACTGCAAAAACAAGGGGTTTCAGAAGCAGCCCCCCTTCCCCTGGCTTAGCATCTGCTCCAAGAATCTTATTTGTCTGGGGGCTGAAATGAGCCAAGACTGGGATGTAACAGGGACCAGGTGTCGGGAGCTGTGTGGCTGTAGACAGGGGCCTTGGATGTGTCAGTGAGCCAAAGAACACTCCGGGGCCAGAGATTTTCTTTTGTTTCAAATGCTAGGAAGTTATAAGCCCCACCCCCAGCCCCCAGAGTGTCATGTACAGAGGGGCAGATCTGGAATGCAATATACTGTAGAACAGTACGACACCTGCCAGGAGGCTGGCCAGGTCAGGCCGAGGCAAAGCAGGTTGTGCTGATGTCCCTAGCCCTCTGCACCCTCATGGACAAGAGCTTGGAGGGTACCTACTGGCTCTGTGTGCACAGCGACAGAAGGCGGCCTGCCAGCAACCGAGAGCAGTGGTCACTGTGCAAAGGCAACGGTGAGGAGCGGTGTGCAGAGCCCAAGGCTTCTCCCAAGGGCCAGTGGCTGGGGCCATCAAGCGGCCAAGGCATGAAGAGATGCTCTAGAGTTCAGAGCGTCTCTGGCCCACTTTCAGAGCTCAGGACGGGGGATGCTACATGCCACCAACCGGCAAGTAAGGCACAGGAGCCACCTACAAGGCCACTTGGTTATGTATCTTTGTCACTGGCTGTGAGGGAGTGGGGGAAGGAGTAGAGAGCACCACTACATGTACACAGGCTGGCCGCAGCCAAGCCAGAGGCCGCCTCTCCACACCGCACCCTGCTGGGGATGCAGACAAGGTGAGTGGCCGCTGGGACATTAAGGCAGGGTCACTGCTCGAACCTTGTTCTCTACAGCAGGGAGCAAGGACACCTGGCTCATCCTGATACACCTGGAGCGGGGTCTCTGAGGGTGTTGGCACAATTTTAAAGGCAGTGTGTTCACTTTGGAAGGTGGCACTGTGGCCTGAGCTTGGATACGGAGCTTAGCAGCACTGCATGCCCCTCTAGAGCCTGACTCGAGGCTAAGCTTTTAAGTTAGTGTGTCTCGGTGAAGGCCTGCAAATCAGAGGGAAGGGCCATCTGCAAGGCCAGCAGGATTTGTGTCTGTTGTTAATGAGAGCACGTGTGTGCCTGCGCACACCTGAGCCTTGGTTAAGCTGTGTCAGCAAGGAACAGTTTCTGTAAGGAGGGAGAAAGCTGTGTTACCAGGTTTTACCGATCAACACCAGAGCGATGACGTGGATTCAGTAGTTTCACAGTCCCCGGATTCAGTAGCTATCACTGACACTCCCAAGTCCTCTTGCCCGGAGCTTGCTGGTGTGGCTGGTGGTCCAGCATTCTTGAGCCAGGTATTAGATGGTGTGGATTCAAGATGCCCACTGCAAGTCCACGTAGGCGACAGACACACCAGAGACATGACCACGGGCCATGGAGGCCACGAGAGGACGGCAGAGGGGCTGTCTCTCACTGCAGCATGATGTCTTTCAGGTTCTCCTGCAGGATCGTGTCCTTCACAGCATGGAACACGAAGCGGATGTTCTCGGTGTCTATGGCGGTGGTGAAGTGGTGGAACAGGGGCTTGCTGCGGTTCCGGCGCTTCCTGTCGAAGCACTGAACCAGGTAGCGCTGGACGTCCTCCAGCCGGTGTGGGTCGCCCTTGAAGTCTGGGAAGTGCTTCTTAATGCTCACCGACTTCACCTTCTCCACCAGGAGGTCCATCTTGTTGAGGAAGAGGATGATGGAGACATTGAAGAAGAGCTTGTTGTTCACGATGGTCTCGAAGATGTTCATGGACTCCACCAGCCGGTTGGTGCGCCTGTCCTCCATTAAGACCTGGTCATACTCACTTGAGGACACCATGAACAGGATTGACGTGATGCCATCGAAGCACTGGAACCACTTTTGGCGCTGTGATCTCTGGCCACCCACATCCACCATTTTAAACGGGATTTTCTTTATAACGAAGTCATGTTCCACAATTCCTTTGGTGGCCTTTCTGGCCAGCAGGATGTCTTGCTTACTGGGGAAGTAGTTCTGGAAAATGCGAGGAAGGGAGACATTTGAGAAGGAAGAGTAACAGGAAAGGATGAGGATAGGAAAGCCGGTGAGAAGACAGGCTGCATGAGAAAGATTCGGGGACTTTTGCAAGAACTTTTAACCAAATGCCAAAAGCAAGGCTCACTGACAGAGCTATAAATCCACCTCACTCACAACAAAGCAATGGGATTAAACATTTTGCAATGAATCCAGGCTCTCTGGCTTGAGACAGAATGGCAAGAACCTTCAGCTGGGCCTCATGCATATGTCTTCCGTCTTCTTTACCAGAAGAAATGAAACATCTTTTTTATTTGTTTTTATAACAAAGATATCATTTATTTTTCAAGCTTCCAGAGCACATAAGTTTTAAAACCGTCCCATTGACTTGACTTACATAATTTAGGTTATGCAGTAAGATCTAAACGAAACCTATGAGATAATTAATGTCTGGTTTGGAATTTTTTTTTTTTTTTTAAGATAAAACGTAGAGCCTCCTGCATGCTCTACCACTGAACCACACCCCAGCCCCTCACTGGGGGATTCTAGGCAGGTGCTCTACCACTGAGCCACACCCCAGCCCCTCACTGGGGGATTCTAGGCAGGTGCTCTACCACTGAGCCACACCCCCAGCCCCTCACTGGGGGATTCTAGGCAGGGGCTCTACCACTGAGCCACACCCCAGCCCCTCACTGGGGGATTCTAGGCACGTGTTCTACCACTGAGCCACACTCTAAGGTCCTGTTATAACTCTCAAACCCCTTTGATTCTGCATTTTGAAGTCCTCAGGGACCAGAATATTTGTCCACTCATGTCACAGTCTCACCAAAGAGCCCATAGGCTGTGACCAACACAGTTTGCAGAGCAACTTACTAGGTAAGTCACAGGGGACAGAAGACAAACTGTCCACCACATTATGAGAATAGAACAACTGAGATCCAGACTAAGACACTCATATGGATGAATAATATGGGTATTTCAGTCAATAATCAAAGGGGGAAAACAAAAGGGAGGAGAAAATCTACAGACCACAGATACTACCTGTGAAGAGTGGGGTTCATTAGAATGCCCGTTCAAAATGTTAAAAACATAACAGTATCACCAAGGAAAGTGCACCAGGCAATAGTGGGAAGTCTTAAGACCGCCTGGATGCTGGCAGGCACTGGGGAGCCTCTGCTAGTCTTTGAGGAGTACAGTGGCGGTGTGACTAGGCTTTTCAGTTCTATCAGCCATGTGCACTGGTCTTATTTTTATGTTTTATTGAGACAGGTTGGCCTTTAACTCTTGACCCTCCTGCTGAGTGCTGGGATGTCATCCCACCACTCCCAGAACTGAGGCACCATGAGAAGGCAGTGACAATGGAGGTGCTCCCGGGTGGGCTGACAGCCGAGGCTGGTTGTGAACGATCATTCCTTTACCTGGGCTTCACCATACTGCCTGTCTTGGCATATACTAGAACTTTTTTACCAGAACAAGAAACAGGACAACTTCCTTTGGCCCTAGCCAGGGATCCTCTGTTTCTCATGGAGAATGGGGTGAAGCCATCCTCACAGGGCAATTTCCTCACTAAGACCAGGTGTGTAGAGCTGAGCGGGAACACGACAGACGGAACCACTCGCAGTCACTGCATGTGATGAACTGGTCCATGGTGTGGCTCGAGCCCACTGTCTGCTTTGGTCTCCACATCAGGTTTTCTAGCTCTGGGTGGTAGACTGGGGTGGTGGGGAGAGGAGGGCTACTCACCAGTTGGCCAATCCGGTCTAAGTTATCCAGGAAGTACTTCACCGATTCACCCTGTCATGAAGAAAAAGTCACAGCTCAGTCCTGCTGGAGGAAGCCAGCGTAACTGATGAAGGCATGGGATGGATGGGCAGCAGGGCTGTTCTGCTGTGCCATCAGGAAAGTGAAGTCAGAGAAGGCAGAGTGTCTGTGTTAACTTGATACAGCTAGAGTCACTGAGGAAGAGAAAACAGCAGCTGAGGAGTGCCTCCATCAGACTGGCCTGCAGGCAAATCTGGGGAGCATCTTCTTGTTAATGATTGATGTGGGAGAGATGAGGCCCTGAGGACGGTGCCACCCCTGGGCAGGTGGTCCCTGGCTTATAGAAAAAAGGCAGATGAGCAAACCAGAAGTGAGACAGTAAGAAGTGCTCTTCCGCTGCCTCTACATCAGTTCCTGCCTCCAGGTTCCTGCCTGAGTTCCTGCCCTGATTTCCCTCAATGGCGGACTATGAGGTAAAATGTAAGCCAAATAAACCCTTTTCTCCCCCAAGATGCTTTGGGTCACAGCAATGGAAAGTAAGATGAGACCCTAAAAAATAATCCAGGTGTGGCGGTATACAGCAGTACTCCCAGATCTTGGGAGTAGTTCAGGGCCAATTTGGGCTGCATAGTGAGTACCAATCTAGGTAGGCTTATAAAGCAACATCCTATTTCAGAGAAACAAACAACAACCAAACAAAAATAATCCCTGAACCCCATAACTTTAAAAAAAAAAAAAGCTGTTTCAGGGGCTGGAGATGTGGTTCAGGTCTGGAGTGCTTGTCTAGTTTGCAGCACGAAGCCCTCAGTTCTACCCCAGCACTGCAGAGGTTGTGGTGGGCAACTAGCACTTAGGAAGTGGAGGCAGGAGGATCAGGAATTCTGGGACAGCCTCAGCTACAGAGCCAGTTTGAGGCCAGCCTGTGATATGAGACCGTGTCTCAACACAAACAAGCTAACAAAACAGCCGTTATTCCTGAAGTCCCAGCCCCAGATTAAATTTGCCTCAGTGCTTCCCTGTGGCCTTCTGGTATGTATGGTGGATGCTGGCAACTCCAGGCCATGTCAGTAGCAAGGGCTAGGGCAAAAGTAAAACCCTGACTGGTGTGTGGTTTTGCTTCTGACAGACATGGCCCAAAGGACTTTCGGGTGCTGCCTGTAAAGACACCCGGTTCCGAGGAGAGGGGACAAGAACAGGCACCCCAGTATCAAGAAGTACCCTGCATGTTCCACTACACAGAAGGAAGAAAATCTGCGGTGACGAATCTTTCTTCTGGACACAAACCGAGCCACCGGACAGCCAATGCTGTGTGCATCACTCGAGGCCCTGCCCTCTGGGAATGCCGGGTAACTGAATGCAACGGCACTCACAGGCCCTGAGAGGAGCCCAGAGGCGTCTCCTGACAACTGCTGTGAGTGAAGTGGGAGGTGCTGAGTGAACATCCTGCAAGCTAGTGATGAGAGCACTTGCTGCCAGGGCTGACGGCCTGAGTTTGATCTCTGGTACCTAGGAAGGTAGGAATTGAGAACTGACTCCACAAAGTTGTCCTCTGACTTCTACATGTGCACATGCATGTGCCTGTGCGTGTATGTGCGCGCGGGCACGCGCGCGCGCGCGCACACACCCACACACACACACAATAAGCGTAGGAATAGTTAAAAATAAAAAGAAAGAAAAGAAAGCAAGTTGAGGAGTGGAAAACACTCCCTCCATGGATCCCAAAGAGTGTGGCTCTCTAAATTCCATGAGAACTGTAGTCTTGACAGTGGGCCTGGGTTCACCAGCCGCCATCACTTTGTGTATTCTCACATAAGTGTGCAAAGGCAAGGTCACATACACCCAACACATGCAACAGGATGGTGCTTTAAATCTCAAAAAATTATTCTTGAATTTTATGCACACGTGTGTGTAGGTCTCGGGTGTAGTCCTCAGGAAGGCTGTCCACCCCTCGGTGCGCTGGAGGTTATCACCTAGGCTAAGCTGGCCAGTGAACCCCAGAGCCTCCCTCACCCCCCACCATGCTGGGATCACAAGCACGTGCCACCACTCCTGGCTTCTTATGTGAGTTCTGGGGCTCAAACTCAGGTCCACATGCCTGTGAGGCAAACACCCGGCCACCTGGGCCATCTCCCAAGCCATACACTTGAGGTCTTCAACAAGGAAAGGCAGTGAAAGGCTTGTGGCTTTCTGATAAAAAGTTGGGAACAGGGCCCACCAGCCTCTAGGTGAGTTATTTATTTTTTTAAATTAATTTTTTAAAGAGATGGTTTCTCTGTTGTAACTCTGGCTGTCCTGGAACTCACTCTGTAGACCAGTCTGACCTCGAACCCACAGAGATCCGTCTGCCTCTGCTTCCCGAGTGCTGGGATTAAAGGTGTGCGCCGCCACCACTTGGCCGTTTTGTTTTTAGAGCCTTTGAGATAGAGTTTCACGATACAGCCTAGCTAGCCTGAACTAATGATCCTCCTGTCTCAGCCTTCCTGGTGCTGGAATGCCAGGTGTGCACACAAAGCCGGGCCCTTGTTTGTCTGTCTCTCTGTCCTCTGTCCCAGATGGCCCAGAGGAAGAGGTTAACAGTCACTTCCTCCCTGCTCTGGAGAGAAGGCCACAGGGATGACTCAAAAGAGAGGATTTTGTTTCAGGGACAGCAGCACTTAAGTTTTTCCCTTCCCAGCCCCCATGATAAGCAGCAAAGGCAGCCTTAGTGGCTGGCAGCCAAGCTCTGAGGTGGGAAGAGGCACCAAAGGCCCAGAAACAAGTTCTCATCTCTCCAGGCAACCCTGGCTCCTCACACAGCTATTCCCACTGTCTGTGTGAGGAAGCCACTGTCAAGAGGCCGAGTGGCTAAGCCCCTGTGCTGACTGTTCCCTCTCTTGGTCCCGTCCACAACTCCCTCCCCCAACACAAAGACAGGAAGCTGCTGGATCATAGCGGTTCCACCATGTCATCCCAGCAGGCTGGGCAGGGATGACAGATAGCTCTCAGCCTGGGCCACTTCCTCTTGGTTCTACTCAGATGGTACC
This sequence comes from Cricetomys ansorgei, assembly GCA_026225945.1. NCBI lineage: Eukaryota > Metazoa > Chordata > Mammalia > Rodentia > Nesomyidae > Cricetomys > Cricetomys ansorgei. Next base: position 6,411,581 of record JAMJFZ010000818.1, on the reverse strand, counting down.
GTAAGCAGAAGGAAGGAGTCCCTTTCTGAGGCTTTAGGTGTGTGCACACGCATGTGCTCACGAATGTGTGGAGGACAAAAGACAGTCTTGGGTGTCATCCTCAGGAACACTGCCCACCTCCCCCAGGCTCTCTCCATGGTCTAGAGCAGTCTCCGTGTATGTTTTCAAGGCTGACTAAGTTAGACATTTCCCGTCTGTTGGCTTTGGGGGTGGCACCAGCGGAGGAAGGAGCCCCTGTTTAGTGCAGTAAGTGGCTGGGATGGCACAGACGTGCTGTGCACAGGGGCCTCGGAGGACACAGTCAAGGGTGGGTGGGCAACAAGGAAGGGCTGGGAGTGGTCTTTGCTGGTGGCTATGGAGAAAGTCGGGGCATCAGTCACACACTTTAGATGGGAGCGCAGATGACACTGGGACTGCTGAGGACGGAGAGCCCAGTCCAGTCCCCCACCCTCAGTGAACACACACACCGCCTGTACACCAGGCATCTGCGGCTAAGTTGCTATACTGTGCCGTTTGTTATCAGGTTGTAGAGAGCAGTGTTTTAGAGGTAAGAAACTATGAGCTGTAAAAGAAAGTGTCATGCTCCCTCCTGTGCCCTCAGCCCCAGCAGCCGGGGCTGCAGTTGTCCTATTTGTTGAATAAGGATACACATCTTTGTCCCTTTAAAACTCTTTAAAGATTCTTTTTTTGTTGTCTTTTGAGACAGGGTCTCACCATATAGCTCTGGCTGTTCTGGAATTCACTATGTAGACCAGGCTGGCCTGGTCTTGAACTCAGACGCATCTATTTGTCTCTACTTCCTGAAGACTGGAATTAAAGGTATGCATCACAATGCCTGGTTTTCTTTAAAAATGTTTCAAAAGTTCAATTACATGTGTGTGTGTGCGCGCACGCGCGCGCGTGCACGTGTACAACTTGCAAGAGTCAACTTCAGGAGCTGACTAGCACCTTTACCTATGGAGCCATCTCCTCAGCCCAATGATACTGTATGTTTTCAAGACTGACCATGTCAGACATTTTCCTTTCCTAGTGTAGTGACCCCTTGACTCCCATCCGCTGTCTAGCACCTGTCTAGGCCCCCCAACTCCTGCATAGCAGTGAGAAGGAGCTATCTACCCACTGACAAAGATGCTAATAAACAATCGGCACGGCCTGCTGGGAAGTTCTAGCTTTAAACATGGGTGAGTCAGCACCTGTTTCTTCAGCTCTTTCTGGAAAGCCCCTGGATTTTCACTACCCCATTCTCAAATAGAGCAAAGATCTAGAGACAAAACATTCAGTAGCTCAACCTAATAATCGTTGCATTAGAAATGAAAACCGAGGAAGCACCCCCTCCCGTTCACACATAATGCATGTGTATGTGTAAGTGTGAGACCTTGTCTCAAAAACTAAGGCAGAGAGTGATAAAACACCCCATGTCAACCTTTGGCTTCTACCTGTGTGTCCACACACATGCCATGCACTCACAAGCACAAATACAGAGTGTAACACACGCAGACAGACAAACAGACACACACCCTAATGTCTAAACTCTTCACCTACTATGTGCATGGCCTGAGAGAACAGAACTGTGGATTACAAAGGGCTCCTGAGCAGACTGTGCCTGCAAGCAGAGTGCGACTGTCTCCCACAGACCACACTGGCCATCTGAATAAGGGCAGCAGCTACCTCTGAGAAGACCAGGGGCACAGGGCTGCAAGACAATGAGGGCCAGGCATACAGAAGTCCCTCCCATTTGGTGGTGGAGGCTTGCCAAAGGGAAGGGGTCACAGCTTCTCCCTGCAGGATATGGCAAGGCCTCGACCTCCCCCACCACAGGCTGAACAAAAGGGAAAGAAAAAGGCTCAAAGCAGCTTCTGCCTGCCAAACACTGAGTCATCCCTGATGTGGGGGCAGTGGGCTCTCTGAAGCAAGAAGAGGCAAGCTCTGCCATGCAGCCCAGGCACTGCGGCCAGCTGGGAGGCCAGGCGGAGGGCAGGGAGGCCCAGGCTCCTCTGTGGGGCCTGTCCAGGCCTCCCAATCCTCATAAAGAGCCCTTGTGCTGTCTCTCTTGCTTGATGCTCTGGCTCCTGGGCCCATGGCCCCAGGACCACTGACTCAGCAAGCCACCCCTTAAACTAGCACTCAACTTGGACTTTGGGAGGACAAGGGGCTAAGAGCTCCTTCCTGGCTTCTGACCAGAGATAACAAACAGAAGTTGTCTTTTTCTCTCTTCTCAGACTTTCTCACTTCTTGAGTGTTCTGCGGATGAGAAGTTAGAAGGATTTTATGACACCCTGCCCCAAACACACACACACACACACACACACACACACACACACACACACACACACACAGTAGTGTGCAGAGTGCTGTAAACAACAAAGGAAATTCAGGGATAAGTTGCTGTCCCCATGTTCTTCGTGAGATGTAGACACAGAATGACCTCATCTGACCATGAATGGCAGTACACACTTGCCAATTTGCCAGTGTGACAGCTTCACTTGGCAGATGGCTCAGCCCCAGCACAAATGGCCCTCAGAGAGAGATGCTTCCCTTGTTTGGTTTACTGTGCGTCAAGGCCTTGTCTGACCTACTCCTGGCTGCTCTTTGAGGCAAACACTCAAACACCTGCCACTCAGAGCACAGACTCCTGTGACCAGGAGTATTTCAACACCAATGGCCTCAGGGTCTAAGGCTGGCTCAAAGAAGAAAAGAACTATTTGAGCTGGGCCTCATTGATATCTCAGCTATTCAGGAAGCTGAGGCAGGAGGGTCCTAAGCTCAAAGCCCGCTTGGGCCACACAGTAAGGCCCTGTCTCAAAACATAAAGTGAACAGAGGGCTAGGATGGAGCTCAGTAGCACTTGCCTAGAGGTCTGCATTTGATTCCCATCACCGCCCTCCCACAAAAGAAACAATTCAAAGTATAAACATCTGGATAGAGGTGAAATGATGATATCTGCATTTCTCAGTGACTGACAGGAATAAAAAGGGAGGTTTCTGTTTCGGCATCTTTGCTTAACTGTGTATTCCTCAAGTTTTATTATTGGGTCATTTCATCATATTCAAAATTTGGATGATCTGTGTCTGTTTCTCTCTCTTTCTTTCTCTCCCTCTCTATGTGCGTGTCTCATGTACTCCAGGCCTACCTTCTTCCTGCTTGGGTCACCTGAGTATCAGGATTAAAGGTTGTGCTACCTCACCTGGCTTCTAATTGCCCTTTCAGCCTTACAAAAAATAAGAATTACCACACAAAACAAATCAGATGGAGCAAAATGACCTTTGTCCAGGTCCTTGTTTGTCACCAGCAGACAGCTTCCATAGAGTCCTGTGGGGGCAGTACACAGGCCAGGCAGGACTCAAAGAGTGAGTGAAATTACGTACACGAATCTAACTTGCCATCTAACCAGAGTGAAAACCATAGCTGACATTTAAGCTTCCTGACCACCCGGCCTTTGCCCTTTGAGGATGTGAAGTGAATCCTTGTCCTAGCTTGTTGTCTCTGAGAACTGGTGTCAGGACAAGAATGGTGGCACACACATGTAACCCCAGCACCTGGGGGCTGAGGCAGGAGATCCCGAGTTGGAGGTTGGGCTGAGCGACACAGGGGAAGCCTGTCTCAGAACAAAACAAACAAATGTGCCTGCTATTCAAGAGCGGAGACCAGGACTTCTGTGACGGCAGAACAGTCTGGAGTGCTTAGGAGCCAAAGCCAGGCCACCTCTGGGTACCACCTTGGAGCAACATTCGGAGTTTGCGCAGGAACAGTGCCAGGTGAAGTGTCATCTTCACACAGCCTGAACAGCAGGGACTTTCTGGACAAAGTGAATATTTGAAAGGTGCCAGTGACTTCCCCTCAAAGCAACATGTTTTTCATTTTTTTTGGGGGGTGGAATTTAACTTGATATTTTTGAAAAATTTCAAAGCTTGGTAAATCTTGGTATATCACAGAGTTTGGATCTTTGAAGCTGGCTGGGGAAGATACAATATTTTATCACATTCTACCTTAAAGTCAGGGAGTTCCTTTAAGGAGAGAACATCCATTGAGAAGTCAAAAAGGGGGTGGGCTAGAGAGAAGGCCCAGCAGCTAAGAGCACTTGTTGCTCTTGCAGAGGAGCAGAGTTTGGTTGCCAGTACCCACGGGTGATTTACAGTTGCCTGTAACTCCAGCTCCAGGGAACCTGACATTCTCTTCTGGCCTCTGAGGGCATCCATATGCAATATGCATACTAGCACACACACACACATATTAAAAAAAAAAAAAAATCTTTGAAAAAAGTAGTGTCTGGGTTCAGTGTCTGTAAGAGCAAGGATGCAAAAGGGGCACCCCACAGCAGGCCTGCTGCTCAGTTCACAGCCCTCCAAATGTTTACTTGGAAAGACAAACTCCTCCACAGGCATCAACCCCACTAGAATACTCAGCAAAGTCCCCATAGCCAAGAGACCCTGGTTCTTACAGAACACATGATAACGTTGGAAGAAGGGAGAAATGACAGTGAAAAGAATAAAGCCTCAGCCTGCAGTGAGCACTGGTCACATTTATCCTTCGTTTAAAAGCTTTGTAACAGCACGGTCTGGTGGCTCTGGCCTGCAATCCTAGCCACTAGGGAGACTGAGGCAGCAAGATCTCAGTTCATGGCCAGCCTAGGCATCTTAGAGAAACTGTCAAAGTACAAAATGAGAAGAGAGCTGGGGATGTAGCTCGGCAGCAGAGCACCGCGCAACACGCATGAAGACCCGGGTCCAAGTGCTGGGATGAAAAAGGTGGGGCAAAGCTATTCACAGCAGCGCTGTCCTTAGTCCATAAAACCCTGCTCACCCACACAGAGGTACAGCAAGAACGCATGGCGTCCTGGTACAGGATGCATGCGCGCTTCCAGGATCTGTAACATGCTGATGCTGAGTCAAAGCAGCAGCTACAGGCTGGCTGGGGGATGGCTCAGCAGGTAAAGTAGTCCCAGAACCCACGGGAAAATCAGGGTATGGAAGTGTGTGCAGTGGGGAGGAGGGTGCTGGTGGTGGTTAGCAGCCATCAGTCAACTAATTGGTGAGCTCCAGGTTTAGTGAGAGATCCTGCCTCAAAATTTAAGACAGAGGGGGCTGAAGAATTGACTCCACCGTTAAGAGCACTGGCTGCTCTTGTAGAGGGCTGAGGTTTGATTCCCAGTCCCTACATGTTGGCTCACAACCCTCTCTGTTACTCCAGTTCCTGGGGAGCCAATGCTTTCTTCTAGCATCTTTGGGTACCAGGCATATACACGGTACACAGACATACATAAAAGCAAAACATCCTTACACAAAAACATAAATAAAAAAAATGCTTAAAAAATAAGATGGAGAAATCGGATGCAGTGTCACATTCCTTTAATAGCAGCACTCAGGGTAGAGTCAGGTGGATTTCTGTGTGTTCAAGGACAGCCTAGTCTACTTAGTGAGTTCCAGACCAACCAGGGCTACACGAGGCCTTGTTACAAAACAAAACAAAGCAAATATGGAGAACTGAGAGCAGACAGGACATTAATCTGTGGCCTCTACATGTACATGCACTGGGAGCTCTCCCCTCTGCTCCCCCTCCCAACAGCACAACAAAACAACAACAAAAAGAAACCAGCTATTGTAAGACTGCATTTACAGGAAATACCCAGGAAGTCTGCAGGCAGAGAATGGCTGAGGACCTGTCTGGGCTGGGAGCAGGGCCAGTGTGGATGGGTGTGCTGGGTCTCACTGGTGTGATGGAAATGTTTTAAAAATGGGTTTAGGGTGATGCTTGCACAACTTGGGGAAATTTACTGAAAGTCCTTGAATTATACACTTAAAAAAAACTGCATAAAAAGAACAAAGTTTCCACAAAGCCAGCTTATTTACTTTAAGACAGCTCCTGCCTTGCTTGCTCGGAGGATTAATCATCTCCGTTTAATAATTCCTTAGTAGCTCAATGCGGGTTCAAGGCTAAGATCTATTTCAGAGCCTCAGCTTGCAGGCAGGAACGCTCCAATTACATAGTCTGTTACAGGCTATGTGCATCTTTATTAAACCGCAGCTATTTGACAAAATAGCAGCAGGAAGTTAAACAGACCCGCATGTCAATTAAAAGGAAACTGGTTAAGAGCCCTAAATGGAACTACAAGCTCCAACAAGTTCCCTTCAAAGGTCCCCAGAGTAGAGTGGCTGGCCTCTGGGAAGGAAGGTGGGGGAGAGCTGCAGCTGGCACTACTGGAGTGGGGGATTCCCATAGTGGATCCCCATTTCCTTGAGGCGTCGAGGAAATGAAGCCTGTTCCATAGAGAACTAGGGTCGTCTGCAAAGCTCGAGCAGCAAGCCCTCTAAACCATCCTTCCAGACCCAAGGAGTTCTTCTTGTAAGATTAAGACTCTACTCTCTCAAAGAGGATGGAGTGAGCCAGGTATAGTGGCTCAGCCTGTAATCCCAGCATGCACTGGCCTGGGCACCAGGTGTTGGAGGCCAGCCTGGGAGGCAGAATGAGACAGTTTCAGAGGAAAAATAAAGGGAAGGAGTGGAAGGTGTGTGTGTGTGTGTGAGAGAGAGAGAGAGAGAGAGAGAGGGAGGGAGGGAGGGAGGAAGGGAGGGACGGAGAGAGGGAGAGAGAAAGAGAGAGAGGGAGAGAGAGGAAGGGAGAAAGGGAGGGAGGGAGGGAGGGGAGAGCAATGTTTAGAATATGTCTCATGAGAAAGGGGAATCATGCAGAATTATTAAAACCTTGTTGCCTTGTTACCAGTTTATCAAGATAACTCACTGCTTACAGCTCTATGGTGGGAGGCTGCAAGGGTTAGTAAACACTGCTGAGAAAACATGACAAGGGAAAGAGGGGGAAGGGGAAAGGAGGAGAGCAGGCCCAAACAGCCGGCAGATGGGCACTCCCAGAACAACTCTTGTAGCTTTTCTCTAGGCCTGAAATTACCTCCAAACAAAAACCCAAAAAACTAAGAAATGACATTGTGTCTTTGTGAACATCAGCACAAAAACAACCAGCAAACACTGGACAGTGCTTCCAAACAGCACTCAACTGAATGCCTTCCAAGCTTCCAACCAGAGGAGAAATCCAGGAGCATCCAGTGGAATGTGCCTTGCCAGTGGGTTTCCCACCCGATCTCCCACCACTACCTGTGCCTGCTCTAGGAGCCCAGGCCCCAGGGCCCCCTCTGCAAGGTCACCAGCACCTTCCGAGGACGTGCACACCTTGCTGAGCTGCTGCCCCAGGGACTGATGGACAGAACAGTACCTGAGTGCTGGTCACAGATCCAGCTCTCCTATGAAGACACCTGGAGAATGAGTTCAACTTTTCCTCTACGGCGGCTGGCCTGCACTTTGTAGATGGGTTCTTGAAGCTGCTGCACTGGTATCTCCCAGAAGAACGTAGGTTCCTGGGACTATCCTAATCCACACACCAGCCAAGATGCTTGTAGAGGCTCACCAGTGTGATACTTCTTACAATTAACTGTGATGGGCCTCAGCTTTGGCTTCGTGATGCCCTGTTGGCATCAGGGCAGCAAGGTTTGCCATGTCTCTGTGCCATGGTGTAGGATTCAGTGCTTGTCAGCTGGCCTGAGCAAGACCCTGGCCTACTCCACACTCTGGACTCCACTTGAATGTGCTTGGGGTTTTCTTTGATTCTGAGCAAACCCTGGCGGTTTATGGGGCAGCCTTGGGACCTCTCCCCTCCCTCCCAGCATGTGCTAGTGGGTCCTGTGGAGATTGGTTACAGCAGGACTGGTTTTCACCCGCTCCTAAGTGGGTGAAATCCTTGGAGACTTAAGAAGCACTAATTATGGTAAGTGTCTGTCCAGGGCTTGCTCATGCCCAGTGCTGAGGCAGGTGGGCTGGAAAGCAATAATCTACTTGTCATGAAGAAAATGAAATGGTGTTTCCTTAAATGACAAGCATTTGGATCCCAAGAACCTAAGTGGCTCTCTCAAACCTCTGCCTTTGGCATTTATAACAAATTATGTTAAAGTTTAAGGGGGAAAACTGGTATTTTTGCCAGGCCGATCGCAAAAAACTCAGTCAAGATCTGCTACTGACTCAGTGGCCAGAGAGTAACAGTGCTCTGTAGACGTGACATTGTCTTCTGACTCAAATGTCCAGTTAAAAGTGGAGAGCAGGACACGCAGAGAGGCCTGTGCCCCTGTTCTTACAGGTTAAGGTATAGTGGAGGATTTGGTGAGTGTTCTGGGACTTTCTGCCAGAGCACTTGGGAAGGGGGGTGGAAACAGTGAACCAGACTGTTAAGACCAAAGGACAGAACCCAAGGTGCAGAACTCAGAAGCTGTCAATGCAAATGGCCTTTATTTAGTTTTCCTTTAAGAAAATTTCCCTTTATTTCTATTTTATAAGTATGGGCGTTTTGCTTGCACGTGTGTCTGTGCACATGTGCACCTGGTGCTTGCAGAGACCAGAAGTAGGTGTTGGATCCCCTGGGACTGGAGTTACAGTTGACTCTGAGCTGTCATGTGAGTGCTGGAAACTGAACCTGGGTCTTCTGGAAGAGCAGCTGAGCCATCTCTCCAGCCTGTTATTTAGCTTTCTAAATATGGAAAACAAGATCCTCTAACCAGTTTTTTGGAAATCTAAGTTTTATTCTAATACACATGGCCCTTTTCTGCTGTTGGATGTAGCTTTGCTACCACACAGCATCTTTCTCTGTAGCCTAGGCTGGCCTCAAACATGCAACCCTCCTACTTGGCCTCCTGAGTGCCAGGATTATGGATGTGCATGGCTGAACACAGCCTTCTATTTCACAGCTTTAATCTGGCTGAAACGTCACCACAGAGTAGACTGAAATGAGACAGAGTCAGCTTGAGCTACCTTGGAAGACAGAGATTTAAGTGATGGGGTCCGAAGACATTTTGGGTAAAAATCAGTAAAGAGCAAGGATAGAGTCCCATTTCCTCCTGGTGTTCTGACCTACAGATTCCCTCTCATGCAGCTGTGAGGAACACAGGGCGAAGCAGGACCCCACTACAGGCTCATCAACTCTGCACTCACCAGAAGCCTTCCTTCCAGTGCTCACCTCCTAGGGTAGAGCACAATGGGAATTCTGAAGGAGGGATCCCGATGTGGTGCTGAGCTATCTCCCAGATCTATCTCCCAGAATCTACCAGAGAGAGACTGCTACCCCACACAGCCAGGCAACGGCAGCTCCAATGACAGGCAGCAGACCTGGACAGCACGGGGCCTACCTGCTAGCTGCTGAACTGGGTGAAAGGAGGTGGGACTTCACATAGCACATTATAGCTAGTCAAAGGGAGCTAAGCCTGAAGCCTGCTTTCGCAAATGCTACTCAGACTTCATAAAACATGTTTCTGCAGAGACTTACTTTTATAATCAATCCTTAAAATGTTTCATGACTTCTATGATTATAAAAAACACTATGTTTTCAGCACAATTAGAAATAGAATGGCTCAGGGAGTAAAGGCACTAGCTACCAAGCCTGATGATGACCTGGGTTTGATTCCTTAGACCAACACGGTAGGAGAGAACTGATCCCAGAAATTGTTCTCTGGCCACTACATGTGCTCTGTAGCACATGAACATGTACACACGAACAATAAATAAACATAATAAAGTAATCTAGAGCCGGGCACGGCAGTGCACATCTGTATTTCCAGCTTCTTCAGTGGCTGAGGCACGAAGATTATTGAGTCCAGAGAGCCTGAGATCAGCCACGGCAACTCAGTATTATCGTGACAACAGCTAACTGAGAGAATGCATGGTTTTGTGGCTGGAGGCATTCAAAACAAAAATGAGAGTGGAGCTGGTCCAGCCACAGCAGGCTTTACTCATCTATGCCAGGCTAAAGTGCCTCTCTCCAGCCACAGGACAGACAGATGTGTTCTGCTTCCAGCCTTGCTTCCTCACTTGCAGGACCAGGGTCTTCCTGCCACAGCAGCACCCAGAACCTTCAGCATCTCTGGCTCTTCCTCACACAGCTCTCATGAGACCAGAGCTCTACTCAGGTCTCCTACTCGTCTCCTAGTGTATGGGTTACTTCCTTTCTGTTTGCTTTTCCTCATAAAAACAACACAACTTACCTCCTTACAAATGAGCTTCGCGTATTTAGCTCATTGCCTTTCTTTTTCGATTCTTAACACCGTGAATTATGACAAAGTACATAAAAGATAAATATACAACTAACCGACACAACAGAACTTGCAGGGCTAGAGGAGGTGGTGCACCCTTTAATTCCAGCATTCCAGAGGCACAGGCTCGGATCTGTGTTCCAGGCCGGCCAGGACCACATAGTGAGAACCTGTCTAAACAAGCAACCAAGTGGGACAGGACTTGAACCCCAGATGCGGCCTCATAAAACCCTCACTTCATCTTTAAAAAGTAACCAGTGCCAACACTGGGACATTTCTTTCTACTTTGGTGTAGTTGGTAGGTGTGTGTGTGTGTGTGTGCGCGCGCGCGCGCGCGTACGCGCGCTTGCACAGGTTTGTCATACTCCACGTATTTATTTAGATAGGGTCACTCACCTATTCACCTAGGCTGGCTGGCCAGCATTCCAAGGACATGGTCTCTACATCTCCAGCACTGAGATTACAGGCATGTGTTGCTGTTCAGGATTTTTTGGGGGGTGGGTGGGCACGTGTCTCTGTGTGCCTTTATCACATCGAGTTATGCCCTCTCCCACAGGGGAGCCTAATTTGTTGTGCAGTCAAGCTGTTCCATATGAAGTTGACTGGGGCTCGGGTAGGTAGAGTGCTTGCCTAGTAGGCATGAAGCCCTGACTTCATACCCAACACCACGGGTTGTGGTGAGGCACACCTGAGATCCCAGCACTTAGGAGGCAGGAGGATCAGGAGTTCAAAGCTGGCCTGGATTAATGAAACTGTCTCAAAAAAGAAAAAGAAAAAAAAAAAAAAGAAGCCATAAGAAATACACATGAATGTTGTGTGATTCAGCACTGGGTCATCCACATGACTTGCTGCACACTGAGCTCACTGTCACAAATAAAAAAACTTGTGCTCCCCGCTTTACCTCCAAGGAGCGTCTGTGTTGTTTGTGACTATTAAACAATACACTATGACCCTTTTCACACACCTGTCCACACTGTGTGTGCCACAGAGAGCACATGTCCTTATGCCAGTAACACCACAATCTGTTCCCTTGGCTGGGCGCACTGGTTTGCCCTCCTGTCAGCACCAGTGCTGAGAGCTTCAGGCATGCCATACCCCTGCTCCATTTTTGAATCCTCAGATGTCTTAGCACCTACAAATCTGGCAGCTGCCTGTTCAAGGTCTTATCTCATTTTCCTAGTGAGCTGTCTGCTTCTGGAAGATACAGTGTTGAAGTTCCTGAAATGGCCTGGGCTTGCACCTGAGCTTACAACTACAAACAATCTCATGCCGTGGCTAGTGGTGCCTCTGAAGGCAGAGGGCTTGGTTTAATGGCACTTAGGTTATGCATCTTTCCTACCTGGACTTGCAAGTTTGTTGTTGTTTTGAGACAGGGTCTCAGCTAGCCTAGGCTGGCCTCAAACATCACATGCAGGTCAGGCTAGTCTTGGATTCCTGATCCTGCTGTGTCCACCTCCTGAGTGCTAGATTCTAAGTGTGCAAGACTACACCTGCCTGGTCTTGTCTTTCGAAATTCTTCCAGCCCAGATGTTATGGACACACCTGCAATCACAGCACCTACAAGAGTGCCATGAGTTACAGGCTAGCCTGGGCTACTGAGCAAGACCTTGGCTCAAAATAAAGGGGAGGGGCAGAGGCAGAGAGTGTGTGCATGTGTGGGACAGAGGAAAATCCTCCTGCAAGGCTTGTGGTTCTGCTCTTCATATTTGGTCTCTGGTCTGGAACTGGGTGTTGCTGTGAGGTCACTGAGCTCACACTGTTCTGCTTATCTAAATCTACACCCATAACCCTGCTGCCTTGGTTATTAAAGATATTTAAAAATACTTTTTTATATCTGATCAAGAAAGATCTTTGATAAAGAACCAGGTGCCAGTTATAGATTTTGGGGGCTACAAATAGTTTTTTCTACTGCATATTCTTTTTCTTGGGGTGGGGGATACTAAAATAAGTCCTATGACATTACCCTTCAGGCTGTAATCTGCTGATCCCTGTGGCAGACTGACTCACTTTTGTGTCTTTGTGTTGCTGAGGATAGAATCCAGGGTCTTGTGTGCTAGGAAGGGCTCTACTACTGAGGTACATATCACTGTACCCCCAATTCCACCCCTCTCATTTCAGCCTTCTTAAAAAATAACTTGCTGGGTGTGGTATGCATGCCTATAATCCCTGCTCTTAGGAAGCAGAGGCAGAGTTTGAGACCAGACCCTGTTTTAACACTCACTCCAAAACAAACAAACAAGCAAGCAAACAACAACAGCAGCAGCAACAACAAACCCCTGACGTCACTGTCCCCAGGGGAATGCAAATAAAAGCCATAATAAGAAAAAGAAGCTAAAGCTGGAGACCCACTTGCAGATCTCAGAACCACTACAGAGTGCTGATCCCAAGTGTGGACCTGCATAAGGTGGGCGCAGACCAGTGGCTCGAAACAAGCTTAACTTCTGTGGCTAACTGCATATTTATTTATTTATTTTTGTTTTTTGAGATAGCATTTCTTTGTTGTGACCCTGGAACTGCTATCTATCTATCTATCTATCTATCTATCTATCTATCTATCTATTTTTGTTTTTAGAGATAGCATTTCACAGCTGTAACTCTAGCTGGCCTGGAACTTATTCTGTAGACCAGGCTGGACTGGAACTTACAGAGATCTGCCTACCTCTGATTCCTGGGTGCTGGGATTAAAGGTGTGTATCACCACTGCCCAGCTAATAATTTATTTAATTTTATCTTATGTGCATTGGTGTGAGGGCATCATATTACAGACAGTTTTAAGCTGCAATGTGGGTGCTGGGAATTGAACCTGGTCCTCTGAGAGAACAGCCAGTGTTCTTAACTGCTGAGCCATCGCTCCAGCCCCTGAAAAACATTTTGAGAGTCAATTAAAATAGTATCTCAACCTGCTTGATGTGGTGTTATAGGCCTGTAATCCCAGCTTGTGAAGGGGCTAGAGTAGAGACGTTACAAGTTACAGGTAGCCTGGAGGGAGGAAGAGGGAGACAAGCCGACTTGGTGTGCTCATATCATTCAGCTGGGGAGCCAGTGACTTTTGAGAGTAGGCTACCATCTATGCCTAGCACTGCTCCCCATGCTGTGGTTCTCCTTGTCAGTGCCACACATCTAAAACTCACCGTAGAGCCAGCCAGGTGAGGTGGTACAGGCATGGCATCCTAGCACTCAGCGAGCTGAAGGAGGATCATGAGCTCTATGCCAGCCTGGCAACTTAGTGAGACAGTCTCAAAATAGAAGATAAAAAGAGAGCTAGGACTGTGGTTCAGGGGCAGAGTGCTTGCCTAGCATATGCAAGGCCCTGGAGTTCTAGCCCTAGCACTGAAAACACACACACACACACACACACACACACACACACACACACACACACACACACCAGAACAATCACCCAATTTCCAGAAATCAGGAAGCCCTGTGCTGTGACACCAGCTGACTCCCTCACATCTTCCAGCACCAACAGTGCAGACCTACCAAGAATGCACTGGGCCCAGCCACCCTGAAGTAAGAACTGACAGGAGTGAGTGACTCCTTCTCTCAATGTCCAATAAGAAGACTCCAGGAAGCGCCCAAGGAGAGACAAAGTCAGCCTCCCTGTGTGCAGCATGTGCACCTTGGTGAGGCCTCTCCAGCTTCCAACACAAGTGTCTGCCTGGCTGGACACAGTCATGGGGATGTCCAGAGAAGACAGACAGATGCACAAACTCCTGTGCTAAGTGTTCTGTACTGTGAGACTGAAAAGGTCCACCTAACATCTAGAGACAAACCAATCATTTCATTTATTTGACTGCCTGACTTCCAGGGCACTCTAAATACAGCTGATGAATGCTGTACTCAATCATCTTCCCTCTCAGGACCTGTTTTGGGGAAGCACAGCAAGGAACAAGTCAGTTAACTAGATCATAAGCAAAGGACACACCAAAGCCTAGTTAAAGACTGTGGCTGACACAAACCATAGTCACAAGCGTGAACCGGCTGTAGGTGCAGCTCTCCCAACCTCTGGATGGAGCGTGGCTGCCATCTCTGCTTGCCCTCACTTCCAGCACCTCAGAGGAGCCTCCTGGACTGCAGATGAATCCACATTCCCTAGTATGGTCTCCATGGTCACAGCAGCTGCTCCATTCTGCATAGTGTGCAGGCTAGGGGACCACTCTACCACAGCAGGAGGCCACCCCACCCCCATTAGTGTGAGTCTGGAGATGCAGTTGGCAGTGTACTCCTGTCAGATGGTCCTGCTGACACCATCAGGTGTCACAGAAGCCAGGCCAGCAAGCCGGCTCTGTGGAGAGAAGGACAGCATGGGAACAGTCCAGATGCAGACCATGCCCCTATGATATTCTCCTGTCAGCTCCTAGCCGATACAGTCTTTTTGTGGACAGCGCCAGCTTGAGCTGGGCCCTGCTTTCATTGAAGCCAAGCCAGTAGATGTGTGGCCCTTACAGCCCTGCTGGGCCTCCTCAACATCCCCTTCAACATGCCATCTTACCTCCACCATGTCCTGATACAGCATACCTATCTTTACCTAAACACTCCTCCAGACAACCCTGACCTAATCCTGCCAGACAGACTTGGCAACCTTTAACCCTGTATGTCTCACATGACTTGTTTAATCCTTGATTATATTTCTCATCACACATTACAGCTCTTATTGGCTTGCACGTCTGTCTTATTATCTCTCTGAGAAACTTGAACTTGATAATGTATGCCAGGTGTCCAGGGATGGCCGCTGGACGTGTTGGCATACAGCCTTCCACGGAGGGCTGAGTTGTTTAAACTTGTAAGATCAGAGCAGAGGTTAGATACCACAGATGACTGCTAATCTAAGTAGCTAAAGCCCCAAAGTACACAGGGCAGTAGAAAGTAGATCATTCATGCGATACTACCCATGCCTAAGTGGAAAGCACTGTGGTTAATGATAATTTGAATGCTGTGTTTTAAAAAATTCTAAATCCACTTTGTATAGAAGAAGGGCAGGTCGTAGGCTTGGGAGATGGCTCAGTAGGTAAGAGCACGCTGTGCAAACATGAGGATTCGAGTTAGACTCCCAGCACCCTCCCAGCAAGCTTAAAAAGCCAGGGGTGGTATGGCTGTAACCCCAGCACCGGGAATGGCAGAGGCAGGAGGATGGCTGGGCTTGAGGCTGCCAGCCCAGTTCTAGGTTCAGTGAGACCCCTGTTTCAAGGAAATAAGACCGAGAGCAGGACACCTGGCACCCTTCTCTGGCCAGTATGAACACAAACATCCACGCACACTGAGGACAGGTAAGATCACATCCATAGCCATTATACCTGTGACAAAACCTTCTGTTGAGTGTCTTGTTATGTTTACCTTCCTTCACTGTGCTTTACTTTTAAAGATTTTAAAATCACCCCTCTCATGCGTATGCGTGTGTGTGTGTGTGTGTGTATGCGAGCGTGTGCACACACATGGCAAGCTGGCTTGCATGTGGTCAGAAAACAACTCTTAGAAGTTGGTCTTTTCCTTCCAGAACGTGGGACCTAGGGATGGAACTCTGGCTGAGCCAGCCTGTCGCCCCTTCATTGTGCTTTAAACACTGAGATCCAGCCCAGAAAGGTTATCTTCCTCCATCACTGAGGCACAGGCACATCCATGCAGAGGAGGCCAGTGCGCATGTGGTGCCTAGGGGCTGGGTAAAGCAACGTGCTCATGTTTGGAGAGGGAAGATCCCACACCTCCCTCCCCTCAGAGGAGGAAGCTGTCCCAGGATGGTCACCAGACCTAGCCTTTTTCCTTCCTGAGATGGAAAAGGACAGGGAAGCTGCCACTTGGCTGATGCAATTCTCAGAGCAGCAAGGAGGGAAGAGCCAAAAACGCAACCTGCTGGAATGTGGCCTGGGGAAGCTTCTGCCGTGGAGAGCCTCAGGGGAGAATCAGGCACAGGGCGGGAGGACTATGCTCTGCAAGTGCTGCCTAATCATTGCTCCAACGACAAGGGTGACTCAGCACCACTGTCAGCTTTCCTACGGCGAACTACAGAGATTACGGGGATAAAACACCCACGCACCTGCAACCCACTAGATAGGAAGTTACCCTTGCCATACTGGCCTGTAGTTACTGTCACCTTTGAAATCATATGGTGACCTGCAGCTGCAGCTGAAGTGGATGATGGGAAGATGATGAAAGGGAGATGACCATCCACTTGTGAGGAGCAGTCTCACTCTGGCTGTAAGACACACTATGCCTGGGTTGGAAGCTCGGGGGAAAGGCTTGTTTTTGGTTTACCTGCTATGGACACATGGGTGTCCAGGACCCATGTGCACTCATTCAATGTTGAATGAGTCATTGGAATTTGAAGCCCCAATTTTTCAGTGACTACCAAGAAGATGTGACGTGGCCTCAGCCACCCTTCCACCTCTCTGGGCTTATTTCCATGTCTGAAACAACACAAGGCTGACTCCCTAGCCCAGGGATCCATCCCAGCTCTAAGGTACTGCACCCAGTGGGACGAGGCAGGCGCCATCTGGCCAGAGAACTCCACACTAACTTCTTAGGCAGAGAACTTATAAAGCAGCCATTGGAAAGAAGCACTCTGGATGTTACCACCTCTCTCCCTGACAAACCCTCCCCAACTAGAGGAATTTCCATTTCACCCCAGGTCTGAACTTCCTTTCCCAGGACACACTGAAGAGTAAGTTCTACTCAATCCTCAGTCCTTCCTTACATTTCCAGCCCTGTGAAAAGGGTTTCCCTAAGGCAACGGCATTATCTGTGTTCGATTCTTCCTCCTCAGCTGTTCAAGTTAACTTGAGGAAGCATGCGCAAATGGAAAGGGTAGTGAAAGCATCTTCTTTACCTGGCGTGGTGTGTGCATCTGTAGAGCCCAAGTATCCTGGAGGCTGAGGCAGGAGAGTTTGTGAGTCTGAAGCCAGTCTTCAGCTACACAGTGAGACCCTGCCACCTAGGGAGAAAACGCCATCTTTATGCTCTCCAGATGGACTTTAAGAAAGAGTGTGTAAAGGCTGAAGGCAGGGATGGGAGATGGCTCACATACGTGAGGACTGGAGCTCTGATTTCCAGAGCCCATGTAAATGCTGCCCGGATGTGGGGAGCCAACAGTAACCCCTGAGAGGCAGAGACAGGGGATCCTAGGAACAAGCTGGCTAGCTAGTTAAACCAGTTAGCTCTGGGTTCAAGTGAGAGGCTCTGCTTCAATATATAAGGTAGAGAATAATCAAGGAAGACACACAAAGACACACACACACACACACACACACACACACACACACACACTCACACTCACACTCACATGATAACGTCCCAGAAGAGAAAACCCATCAGAAAGGGTTGTAACTAAGGAACTGAACAAATTGGTACCCCATGCCTCCTGACATGATGTCTGGGCACAATGCCACTTCTGTGGCTCCCTTGCCAAAGAATGTATTCTTCTTTTAAAAAGATTAATTTTATTTACTTACATGTGTGTGAATGTGTCTGTGAATACATGCACACAAGTGTGCTGGTATGTGTGTTCATGCAGGCACAGAAGCCAGAAGCGAGCAGCAGATCCCTCAGAGGTAGAGTTACAGTGTTTGCAGACGCTGGGATCTGAACTCCAGTTCTCACAAGCACTCAGCAAAGACTCTTAACTGCTGAGCCACCTCTCCCAGCTCCCGCCTCATCCTCTTTTTAAAAAAAATCCAGGCTGTCCTTAAACTTACAATCCTCCTGCCTAAGTTTCCCAGCGCTGGGATGACAGGACTGTGCTGCCATGCCCACCCTCCATCACCTCATGCTAGTGACAAGGAGACACTGGACACAGGGACATCAGGTGTCTAGGCCGTAACAGAGAAGATGGACAAGACCAAGGGACAGAAGAGCCACATGATGGGCATCCAGGGCTCGCCTCAGCACCAACATGAAGGTGTTGGCTTCGACTACTGTGCCATGGCTGTGGGATACATCACCATAAGAATGTCTGAAAGGAATGTGAGTGACTGTGAGCAGACCCTCTCAGAAGAACAAGAAAACACAACCCAATGAGAAAGAGATGGCAAAAGACAAGCGGACATTTCCCAGATGAAAAAACACAGGGAGCCCACAGATGAATTCAAGGCAATTTTAAATAAACTCTAAGGCAGTGGTTCTTAACCTTCCTAACACTGCAACCCTTTAATACTGTTCCTCATGCTGTGGTGAACCCCAACCATAAAACTATTTTCTTTGTTACTTCGTAACTGTAATTTTGCTACTGTTATGAGTTGTAATGTAAATATCTGCTATTTAGATGGTCTTAGGCAACTCCTGTGAAAGGGTTGTTTGATCACCAAATGGGTTGCAACCCAACAGGTCGAAAACCTGAAGATCAGCTAAACCCCGGGCCTGCCAACAGTAAACATCAGCCACCAGCCTGTGTGTGGACAACTTCTGCAGCCAGAAGCAGTACAACCAGTACAATAGCTACTCTGCAAAGAATCTGACGTCACTGTCACCGTGTCTATCTGAAGATAAATATGCCTCGTGACTGGTGATTATATATTGAGGTAGACATCCTAGAGCTACCCTTGAGCATGTCCACCTGGAGACGTATAAAGGTCACAGCAGTCTCTGTGAAACAAAACAGAAATGATACAGAAAGACACCAATGAGAAGTGACAGATTTTTTTTCCTGTGCTTGCACAATGGAACAGTAGATAGCAGTGAAAAGAAACCATGGAAAGTAATCTGAATTAAAAAAAAAGCAAGTTACAAAAGAAAATATGTCCTATGAAACCACTGACATAAAGTGTGAAGACTGTTGGAAGCTCAAGGCCATCTTGTTAAGATTAAGAAACTATTGCGGCAACACCATGAGAGAAGGTTAGAGAAGAGGGAGGTGGGACAGGCTCTGTGCACCAGGGAGAAGACACAAGAAGGTTGTGGAGGTCCTGACACTCCGTGAGCATGGCAGTCAGCCAGGCACATCTCCTGGCTACTAGACAGACCAACACTTCTCTTTGAAAACTCAATGTTGAAGGGTTGCTGGGGAAAAAAAACCCAAAGCAAACAGGCCAAACGCCCCATATTTTATAAGGCTATGTCCTTAGCTGAAATGGCTACAATGATTAGCCTTTCTGACACTTATAGGCCCTTCAGTGGAGAGAACAAATCTTCAGAGACAGACTTGCAGGGTCAGTCAGCCAGCTGCCGTGGGGATCAGAGAACACCCCTGACCCCAGGCTGCTGCCATCGCCCTGGAGGGAAGTTTTTGCTTGAACAACCCAAGTCCCTGAGCTCCACTAGTCTGAATTATGGCAAGAACCCTTTGCTCTTTGTGTTGAGAGAAGTGTGCTCTCTCTGGAGCCATTGAGGTGGCCAGGTCTCTGCTGTGTGTTTTAATACTAGGGTTTGTAGCAAGATATAGCTTGTTCTTATTAATACATTTTTTCCTTGTTTGATGGTCTCTCTATAAAAACCCAGGCTGTCCTTGAGCATGAGAGACCCACCTCCTCCCAAGCCTCCTGAGTGACTATGGGGTGATATAGTTTTAAAGACAATTCTCGAGGGCAAGATCATCATATGGAGGCCAAACGTTCCCTCACCAGCTGGAACTCGCTCCTGCGGCTGAAGGCTTCCCTGATTCCAGAGTCCCTCCAGAGTGCGCTCAGGGCTGGCACGTAGAGTTGGAAGGTAGCAGGCTCCACGGGCAGCCCTGCCTTGTTCTCGAAGGCCATCAGAAACATCCCATGCTTCTCATTCTCAGAGTGCTGCCAGGGAATGCCGAGCTTGTCGCGAGCGTCCACAAGCACCCTCGAGCCCTGGAAGGAGGAGAGAAGGGAAGGAGGTTTAATTGTGTTGAGTTCACAGTGGAGACCCTAAGCACAGGCTGCCACAGGCAGGATGCTCACACGCCATCAATTTGCAGCCAGTGCATGTCTCATCATCTATCCTGGCATGAGAGTCTTGATCCTCAGGACCACAGTGGGAGTCATCTGAGATGAAAGCCTCAATTGGGAATTGCCTAGATCAAAGCGGTCTGTGGGGTACTGTCTTGACTATTAATCAATGCAGGAGGGCCCAACCCACCATGGGCAGCACCACCCTAGGCAGGTGCCCTGGGCTGTATTAGAAATCTGGCTGAATGAGCTAAAGTGTGAACCAGCAAGCTATGTTCCTTCATGGCTTCTGTTTCTGCCCTGACTTGCTCAGTGATCAACTGTGACCTTGAAGTGTAGGATGAAATAAACTCTTTCTCAGATTTGGTCAGAGCATTTTACCACAGTAGCGGTTCATGCGCAGTGTCTCCCTCCCCTCCCGAGAAGGCACAGGAGTAGGGCAGCTGCAAGGGAAGGAACTGCTGGCACATTCAGCCACACTGTCTCAGGACTGTCAAATTTTAACAAGATACAACTGCTTGTCCCAACTCAAAACAGGCAGGAAGTCATGCACACAGGGCAGTGAGCAACTCTGAGACAGGAAAAGACTGAGCTGAGCATACCCCTGGCAGGGGCTGAAGCCCCAGATGTGCTGCTATGCTGTGCTGCAGCCGGCAGACTGTTTTCCATTCTCTCTCTTGTTTCCTCAGGGTTAAAAATACATGAGTGTTTCCCTGCCCTTTCCTCCCCTTGCAGCTGGAGTCAAGGGGATGGAGAGGAGTCTAAATAAAACAGCGTAGGGGATGCCTGGCCTGGAAGAACTCCATCTCAGTGGAGGCTTCTGGTGACTCTCTCAGATCGCTGCTTCAAGATGGGCCAGGCAAAGCCTGTGAGGTCTGCAGTGAGTACCTGAGGGTCACCCAACTCTCTCTGAATAGTTAGCACTGTGTAGTGGACACACCAAGAAGGCAGCGGTAGGAAAGGCCTCCCGGTTCCTGGCAGTCTGCCTTGCCTGCCTGCCAGTCTACACATCACCAGCTCCATGGCTGTCCACATGCCATTTCACCCTTGTTACTGTTTTATGTGTACGGTATGTCCGTGGGTATGTGGGTGCACATGCCTGTGCTCTCATGCATCCTGCTCTATTGCTCTCCATCTTATTTCTTTACCTCAGTGAACCTGGAGGAAGGCTGGCAGCCAGTAGCCCCAGAACCATCCTGTCTTCATCCCAACAGTGACCAGTCCACGTGACCACGCCCAGTTTTCATAGGGTATTCAAACTCAGATCTTCACACACATACAGCAAGAGTTCTTACCAACTGAGCCAACTCCCCAGACTTATTTATTTATTTACTTATGAGAAAAGGACTCATGCAATGCAGCTGGTCTAGAACTGTGTAACCAAGGCTGGCCTTGAACTCTTGATCCTCCTACCTTTACTTCCTGAGTGCTGGGACACAGGCGTGCACCACCCCATCCCACATACTTACTCTTTTAAAAAATTAAATAACAGCCTTACTGTGATATAATGCATATGCTGTCTAATTTGCACATGTAAAGTGCATGGCTCCATTGTTTTAGTTGTCCCTTATCCTAAAATACCTCACCCCAAACCACAAGGCAGGCCCTCATCAGCTGTTCCTTCTTCATAGCGCAACTGCAGCCTGGGTTGGTGCTGCTTACAGCTTCCACTCCTGCTTTGACCCATGGAGGCAATGTAGTAATACCTCAGTTTCCCCTGCAGGTCTAAAAGACAGGAATGCTTGGTATTTTAACTCTAGAGATGCTTACTGCCAAACTTGACAACCCAAGTTTAATCCTTTAGACACACACACATAGTAATAAATGTGAGCACACTCAAACCCAACAGTTTGTAATGCAGTTAGAAAATGGGTGAAGGACATCAAGGGATTTCAGCAGAGAGCAGGCACAGCCAGCAAATCAGCAGGTGAAGAGAGGCCCACATGCCCATAGTGGCCACAGATTGAGAAAGTAGAGCAAGGCCTTGGTTGAAGACACAGCCATTTATATACGGAAGAGCCAGGGTGCTGGCAGATTCAGAAGCATCTCAGAAAACTAAACACATTTATTACACATCCCAGGAACCTCCCTCTCAAGCATCCATCTCGGAGAAACCAAAAGCTGTTCACAAAAACCTTCATAGGTACGTGCACGTGGTATGGGTGGTGGAACGGTCATACTATGGACCACTGCTCAGCAATAAAAAGGAAGGAATTGTGATGGGGTGTGGCTCAGGTGTGGAGTGCTCACGTAGCATGCAGGAGGCCCTGTATTTCATCCTTGGTACTGCAGAAAAAAACGTGATGGGGTTAGCTCTGAACCAGTGGCCATAGCAACTGAGATCCAGGAAGGATCTCATGTACATTACTCTAAATGAAGAATGGCAGTCTGAAAAGATCACATCACACAACCGTTTGTACGATCTGATACTCTCTTTCCCCGCTCCGGCCCCCTATATAACGTTCTTGAAATGATACTGTAAGGATGACAGTGTGGTGGCTGTGCTAGTTGGTGATGGGAGGGAAGGATGATGTAAGGGACAGCACAGGACCTCTGTGGTTCTGACTGCGATGGTTATGCACCCACTGTACCCATGTCCATTTCCTGGCTCTGCTATTGTACAGTAATTATGTGTGTCACAACAGTGGAGAATGCTGGCTGACACTGCTCAGACTAGCTTAGCAACTTCCTGCTAACCTATCATTATTTCAAATACAAAGGCTTTACAAAGTTCACCAGCGACCATGGCAATTTATGTTCCAATGATGGAGCAGGAGATGGGAACTGGAGAGGTCAGAGGGAAGAGCAGGAAAAGGCGAGGCTCCTGAGGTCCTAAAGCCCCTAAGACGAGCTGGGTCTTCAGCAGATACTCAGTGCAGCCACAGGGCGGGCCACTTGGGGCCACTGTGTCTGAGCAAGCCCTCTACTCCCCTGCCTCACTGCTCTCAGCTGACTGCTGCTTCTGGGGCCTTCCTGCTTCCCACTTTCTCATACCGCCTTGTCTTGTCTCTGCCTTCCCCAGAGCACAAAAGCCTGAACGCTGAGAATGAAACAGAGATGATTCCTACTTGGACATCATGTACAGCAAAACCTAACCTGAGCATGCACAGAGGCCCCTGTCCTGCTCAGGCAGCCTGAGCCTGGCTAAGACAGTTGAGACAGGAGTTTAGCTTCCACCTGGCCTGAATCAGGAAGCCGACTACCAATAGGTGACATGGGCAGCCCTGCTGTGCTCTTCTGTGGCATCTGGTCTTGTTTTGTTCTGAGACAGTGTCTTGTGACGTAGCCCAGGTTGGACTTGAACTCTAAGAGATCCTTTTGCCTGTAACTCCCAAGTGTCAGCTACAGCGTGCTTTTCCAGGTGCTATTTTCATATAATAAAGAATTTAGGGGTTGGAGATTTAGGTCAGTGGTAGAGCACTTGCCTAGAAAGCACACACCCTGGGCTCAGTCCTCGGCTCTGGTGGAAAGGAGGGGAAGACAAAACAAATCTAGCCATTTTGGGGCTAGAGAGATGGTTCAGTGGTTAAGAGCACTGTCTATACTTCCAGAGGACCCAGGATCAATTCCCAGCAACCATATGGCAGCTCACAGCTGTCTGTAACTCCAGTTCCATAGGATCCGACAACCTCACACAGACATATGTGCAGGCAGAAAAAAACAAAAACAAAAACAAAAACCCCACCAATGCACATAAAGTATAAATAAATAAACTTATTTAAAAAAAGATTTAGCTTCACAAGGGGTGTGACTTCACTCAACAAAATCTACAACCCAGGTCAGGATGTAATGGCAGAGACTTGTTATCTCAGCACTTGGAAGGCCGAGGCGAGAAGATCAAGTTCAAAGCCAGCATGGGCAACTTAGAGATTAAATCCTGTCTCAAGAAACAAAAGCACAAACACAAAAGAGATCGAGATCGTTTTTTATGTAGCAGAAACAAAGGCTGCATCCAAACCAACTCAGATCCTTACCCAGACTATTTCTAACACCAAGAGCCAGGCCTTCCTCAGTGCTGGCGGGGACACTGGCTGGGCTTAAAAACGTGCTTGCAGGGGCCTGTGAGATGGCCCAGCTGGTAAGAGCACTTGTTACCAAGCCTGATGACCTGATTCAGTCCCCTGGGACCCACATGGTGGAGGGGAGAACTGACTCCTGCAACTGTCCTGTGACTTCCATGTGTGTGCTGTGGTAGCGCACATTCAATTCAAAAACAAAAAAAACTTTGAAAAAAAAAGAACTGCGGAGAAGTACTAGTGTTTTAAAATCTAGCCTAGGTGTGGTGGTGCAAATTTGTAATCCTAGAATTTGGGAGGCAGAGGCAGTAAAATTGTGAGGCTAACCTGGGCTACAAAGCAAGATTCTGGCTTCTAAAAGCAAGCAGGTGCGTGGGGGAGGCAGAGTATGACACCATGACAATATCCTACTATCATCTTTTTCAGTAGGGGACCTGTTTCCTAAAATAAGAAAACCTAAAAATTCAAATACATCTAAAGAAGAGAGAAAGAAACCAGAAGTCGACAGGCTGGAGTCTCTAAGAGGCAGGAGGAAAGCCCTGTTCCCAGGGACTGTTACTGCAGATTTAATCTGTTGACAACCGTACATTTCAGTCAGTTGTGACAACATAAATAAGGTTGTAAGCAGCTTGATGACATTATCCCAGAACAACAGAGCACTTTAAACTGTTCAAAGGGCACCTTTAAGACAACTTATAAACCCTAGCTGCTCAGTGGAGAACAGAGCCCTGCCTGCTGGGGATGTAGATTTTTGTTTTTGTTTTTTTTAAATGAGGACCCAAACCTGAAAATCCTGGTCTCATTTCCAAATGAACTTTGCTAGTTTAGCCCCTGGTCACTCAGTCTTTTTAGAATAGTGAGTCCTTACTGAAGTCTTCCTAGAAAACATACTAAAGCCATGCTGGATATCAGAGGCCCGAAAGGAGACTTGGCTATGGTGGTATATAGAGGACATATTGGGTTTGGATATGCTCTCACGGCGCATGTGCGTGAGACTGTTGGAAAACTGTTGGTTAAAAATCCACAAGGGCTGAGTGGCTAGCTGTTGGCCACCATCCAAATCAACGAGAGGCTGCCAGAAATATAAACAGGATGCGTTTCTGTAAGTTGATGAATCCGGCAGGCAGAGACAGTGCCTCTCAGTTTCTCTCTGGAACCAGTGCTGGGATGCTCACATTTAAAGGCCAGAGAGATGAGAAAGAAAAGTAAAGGCAGCCATGTACCCCCAGCCACCCATTTACAACGGGAAGGTGGAAGGGACCCCTGGTGGCTGCCCCTCTCTGGGACACACAAGCACATTATTCTGCTAAGAAAGCCACCCACAGAGTTCTACCAGCAGCCCGAGGCAAAGAAAAGTACCAGGCAATGGGAAAAGATCCAAGAGGCTAGAATGTGGCTCCCTCTCCCAGGGTGCTTTCAAAGATTCTCAGAGCAGGACAGAGCAGGGCATCAGATGGAGTCTGGAGATAAGGCTACAAAGGAAGGTCAGAACAATGGAGGGGTAGCCAGAAACGTCACCAACAGTGGGAGGAGTGGTTTAAAGACAGATGACAGGCCAGTTAAGAAATCTGGAACTTCTTTGGTAAGAAATGGGGACAAACAAAGGTTTTGGAAAAGGGACACGTGGCCTGGCTCCGCCTCCACATCTGTGGAGGGTGGGCCTTGGAAGGAGGGACAGAAGTCAGGGCAGTCACAGAAGGTGGCCAATTGCTCCAACTGGAAGCCAAGCAAAGGAGAGGGGCATACCACTGGTGTGTGGTGAGGTTTTGGCAAACAAATTTGTGGGTCAGTGGGAAATTTCAAGCAAAAATTTCAGAAAATAGTTGGATCCAGAGGCCAAACTGGATTTTGTTATGTGAGGTGGCACATGCCTGTGATCCCCACACTAGGGAGGTGGAGGCAGGAGATCAGGTTACATGACAAAGTGGACGCCAGCCTAGAATGCACGAGATCTTCAAAACTACCACAAATCTCCTAAACAGACAGAAACCCTTTGGTTTCAGGATATGCAGAGAGGCAGGGCATCGCCATCTATCTGCAACGGCCTAGAAAAGGGTTTCCTGAAAGTCAAAGGAAAGGGGGACACTATCCAATCAGTCCCCAGTTCTTCCAAACTGGTGTGTGAAAAGCTGTGTGAGAGCTCAAGCTCCAGCACTTAGAGGCTTCTGAAGACCATTACCTGTGGCTGCTCACAGGCGGCTCCCGAAGACCACCACCAGTGGCCGCTCATAGGCCAAAGCCCTCCTTGCCTGTTCTCCCAGGTGTCAGACCAGAAATGCTGGAGTTTTCTAAACATTTTGCCAAATGTTATAAAGACAAACATGAAGGGGAAAGGAGACTTTCCTGTTAATGCGCTTAGCACTGACAAGCAAGAGTAAACAAACACCCCAAGCCACTCCAGTCTGGTGTGCTCATTCCATGTTTTCTGATCCAAGCCAGTGAAATAATCTCCATGGTATTTTCAAGGAAGGAAATAGCATGCACTACTAAATACTGGAATAAACTGTACATAGAAAGGTCCTTCATAGGATTTTTGTTGAAAGTAAAATAGTTATATATAATCAAGAGCACAAATTCTGGGCCCTTGCTGGTGCCCACTGTGTCAACTCAGTAGGTTTAGGGGTGGATTTTGGAAGAATGATTGCAGGCTGTGAGGGGGTATAGGCAGGAGATCAAGAATTCAGGTTATCAGCATAGTGCGTTTGATGCTAGCCGAGCATATAGAAGACCTTGTCTCAAAAACATACATACATACAATCAATCAATCAAACAACCCAGGATTACTTCCAGTGGATGAAAAGTAGTTGAAAAGTCATTCAGGAATCCCCTTGATTGTATGTACTGGCACAAATCTATTTCCTTGTGTGAAATTTCAGCTAGTTAAATTATGGAATTTCTGGGTCAAAATTTATGCATAAGGAGCTATGATGGTTCAGTGGTTAAGAGTGCTTGTTGATATTGCAGAGAACTATGGTTTGGTTCTCCACACCCATATGGGGGGCTCAGTACCACCTGTAACTCCAGTTCCAAGAGATCCAACTCCTTCTTCTGGCCTCTGCAGACACCTGCACACACATGCACTTGAGTTCCACTGCGCTTTGACCACTATATACAGACTATGGTAGGTGCACACACCTCCACACATAAAATAAGCATGTTTTAATACACATACACACACACACACACACACACACACACACACACACACACACACTTGTTTTTTTGAGACAGGGTTTCTCTATTGTAACTCTGGCTGTCCTGGAACTCACTTTGTAGTCCTGGCTGATCTCAAACTCACAGAGATCTGCTTGCCTCTGCCTCCCAAGTGCTGGGATTAAAGGTGTGTGCCACCACTGCCTGGCTTAAAAATATCTTAAAAAATAAAATATATGCATATGTATTTGACATCTTTAACAAGTAGTACTAAGCTACTTTCAAAAAAGATTTTAACAATTTATATACTGACACTTTTTCACTGTCTTTTAATTTTCTCACATTGATTTTCAATCTGTTTTATTGAAACTGTCCTTTGCTAATTCATATGCAGGTATCTTCAAACCACAGGTCAGAAAAAGCCCAGCAGAACTGATTGTGCAGCAGGCTCACTAACTTAGTCCTGACAGTATGAGTAGAAAACCCGGGAAAGTAACAGATACTTGGGTTCTATCCACCATAGACTTTCATGTTCAATCTTTGTATCGGCAATAAGTAGCTGTTTCTAAGTAATGAAGTGATGGATAAATCAGTAAGGTCTCTACTTAGTAATCAGAATGCCTACTGCATTTTGCATACAAAATTCCAACAGAACCAACATGTCAAGGCATCAAGTAAAATAAAAAAACATGCAGCCTGAGTTCAGTAGAGCTTTGATTTTGATGGGCAAGCTAATGACCGTTTATGAGAAACACTGACACATTAAAATATGTATAAGGGGGAAACGGCTTGCTCATGGTCCTTGTTCCTTGCCTCTAGAACTACCTGTCTAGCAGGGAGTGGGGAAGGTGGGTGGAAGCACTGTCCAGCAGCTAGGAAACCCCAAGTTCCAGCCCCAGCTCTGTGAAAATCTGATAAGACCCAAGTGACTAGAGAAAAACTGACAGAAGATAAAATGATTATCAGAGAAAATAAACTGAATGCTAACACAAACATCAGCAAAAATGTACTTGGGCATGTCAGTAAATTTAGGACCAGCACTAAGTGGCCTCTTGCTGAACTGTCACACTGAGCATTTCAAGTTAAGTGGCAGGTTTTAGACATAAACAGACTCGGGAGAGTGTGGTTGCTTGGTTCCTAGGACGAAACTCAGGGGAACATAACACCACTTTGGCCACGAAGGAGACACTGTACATAATCAGATAGGACTGCTGGCGCCTACCTTCCACGCCAGCGCTCTAGAGCCTGAACACCAGGATCTCGAGTTCAAGGCCAGTTTGGGCTAGAGAGCTTGTGGCCCTGTCTCACACTACCCTCCCTCATCTATTTGGTATTTTTATGGCTGTTTCCTTTATTTTAGGACTTGGGCAGTAACTCAGGCACCTGCCTTCCGTGGACTGGATGGTACCAGTTTAGACAGCTTAGAACAAAATCTTAAGCTGTATCTAATTAGCACGTATGGAAGGGCAGAGCTGGTCCCTGCAGCTCCAACATCTGTCTCGGGAATCTGCTGACGCATTGTCTTTCCACTCAGGTCCCACTCTCATCTTTACAGTGCCTTCCAACTTCTACACACACCTCAGTCCATGAAGGGTCAGGCTGGCTCTATCTGAAAGTCTACATCCATGTCATCAGTATGTGTTTGGAAAATTACTCCAGGGCCCTCTGTAGATTGCCAAAAGCAGCTCCCAAGAGACCTGCTGGTCCCCAGAGCCCGTGTCTCCCCTGTAGGCTGGCTATGGGCCCCAGAGAGTTCCTAGCATTCAGGTTAGGCCCCATGCAGGTTGGTATGAAGAGACTACGTGTACTTGGAGAGCTGCAGTAGCCACAGGTGGGAGGAACATGTCCCCTGTGACCTGTATCCAGATGTCAGCAAACATCCCTTGATTACTACAGTCTCGCAGCTGGATGGATGCAGGTCTTCTGACTGCTGTCCTTGGATCTATGTTTGTCCCAGAAGTCTACTCTCAAAACCAGCAGGCATTCGGCTGATTAAACCAAGTCAGTTTAGATCACGCATTTATTCAAAGCCCCCAAGGGTCCCCACTGGATTCAGAACAAAAGCTGAGTTCCTTGCAAACGCCTCAGAGACCAGCCCGTGACTTTGGACCTCACTTCCTTCTTAGCCCTGTGGCCTGCTCTATTTGGCCTTGAAGGCCTCCTCCAGGCCTTTGCACTTGTGGTTCCTGAAGGCAAAGCCCCTTTGTCCACCTCCCATACACCTTTGCTTTGTTTTTCTCTTTAGCTACACATATTAGCTTACTCTTGGTGATTATCTCTCCCCTATTCCCTTACTGGAACATCAGCTCCTGCCTTGCTGCTTGAGCCAGGACTGGTCTCCTCCCCGGTCTCTTGTTCTCAGACTGGGGCTCCCACTGCCAGCTGCCCATGTTCTTAGGCATTAGGACTCTGCCTGGATTTTACCCTGGCTTCCCCAGGTCCCCAAGTGGGCAGATCACCAGAGCTCATCCTCCAATCATCATGGAGCCAGCTCATCACATGAAATCTCTTTTCACACAGCTACATAGCCTCTTGGCTGTTTCCCTAGAGAGTCCTGGCCAGGCGGAGATTAGGCTTTGACTAGCAGCTAGCAATGCTGCCTCTGGGAGCTGAACTCACTGTGCCTGTGCCTTCACCCAGAACCCCAAATAGCAGCACTTTCAGTTACCAGCTGCAGTGGTTCCTGAACACAAGTAACACTGATGGTAGACTTCCAGTAACCTGGTCAGGCTAGCATGGTGGCACATGCCTCTAACCGAAACACACAAGGAGGCTGAGACAAGAAGTCTGCAAGCCTGACACCAGGCTGGGCTTCAGAGTGGTAACCTCTCAAAATGGGGGCTGAGTGGTGGTGGTTGAGGAGGTAGCACAGTAAGCAGGCACAAGGACCTGAGTTCTCAGGTCATGTTAAAAATTCCCAGAACGTGTTTTAAAAAGCTGGATGTGCTAACACCATACTTGTAAGCCCAACACTGGGGAGTTTGTTGGCTAGTCGGCATAGCAGAGACAAGGGGCGCTGGGTTCAGTGAGTTTCAAAGAAAAAGGTGAAGAGTGCCTGAAGAAGACACCTGTGTTGACCTGTGACCTCCACACAAGCACACACTGATGAACATACCCTTATGTGAGTGCACGTGTGCACACACACACACGCATCCCTCCCATAGTCTGAATTAAAGACATTTACAGGTGTCAGAATAAACAGCATTTCAACTTCATCCAAGCTCATGAACACACTCAAAGCCACATACTCTGAGAGACCTTTTTTGCTCCCATGAAGTTCCATTGAGTTCTGCCACTGGGGCTTTAGGTGTGATCATTCCCCCACAGTTCCTTGTTCAGTTTTGCAGAAACATGGCACAAAATTTCAGAGTGGGGAGTTTATCAGCCTGTGTCTGACACCCCAAGTCCCTGAAGGTCCTGCCAGCACCCCCTATGCTCCCTACATTTCTTCTCTTTGTATAGTACACCATGGGAGTCTGAAGTGGCTTATCGGCCTCCCTGCTGGGCTGCACTATGCACAGGGCCTAGGACACATTTACATTTTATTTCTAGTGCCTAACAGCAGGCACTTGCACGTGGCAGGACATTATTTCTGTCCTGTGGCAGCTCACTGAACCTAATTCAGTTTGCCCCTAAGAGTTGCTGTGTGTGTGGTATTGTGGCAGCACCATGGCCATTTATGATTGGCTCCCTGAGAAGCTGACTGGGACAGGAAGAACATGGATAAGTCAATAGAAAGGCAAGGTTGGCCTGCAGCACCACACCTGTGTTCTGCTCCATGGGACCTGTCCCTCTGGGGAAAGGGACTGTCAAAGAGCAAGCTGCCAGAGGCCACAAATAGGGAGGTGCTGAAGCTGACCTTAAGATCAGGAGCCAGCCATGCAGGAAGCTGTGGCGGTTCCCTGGCAGAAGGAATCTCACAGGCACAGGCCCCAAGCTCTGCATCTTTACAAAATTAAACAAAACATTGGAGAGGCTGTGACTATAAAGAGATCACAGTGGTGGGCTTTGGAATAAAGCTGTGGCCTAGGCTTCATGGGCCTTTTGGACTTTTCCTTGACTACTGTTTGAAAGTGAGTAAAATAATTTGGAAATAAAAGAAATTTAACGTCAAGGTTGTTTTATTTAAAAATTTTTAAAGGGGGCTAGAAAGACAGCTTAGTGGGTAAACTGTATATTATGCAAATATAAGGATAAGAGTTTGGATCTCCAGAACTGCTGTGAAATCTGGGAAAGCATGGCTACTACCAGAAATCCCAGCACTTGGGGGGCAAGTGATAGGGGGTCCTGGGGCTAGTTGGCTAGCTAGACTAACCAACTGGCAAGCTCTGTGTTTAGGGACAGACTATGTTTCAATAAAGAGGAGAAAGACTGGGGAAGACACCCAGTGTTAACTCAAGTCTCCATATTCACACACACATGTACTCATACAAAGCTGTGTGTCCTCAACATGCATATACACATGTATATTGTACAAAAATAGAAATGCAAAAATTTTTATATAAGGAGGGCTTGGTATAGTGCTTGCCTTCAAGCTTAAGGGTCTGAGTTCAATCCCTAGAGCCCACACTAAAAACAAAACCTGGGCGTAGTGATGCAATTATAATCTCAGTGCTGGAAAGGTAGACACAGGGGATCACTGGTCTGATGGCCAGCCAGCCCTATCTCAAAACATAAGGTGGCCAGGACATGAGGAATCTTCCACGCATGCATGTGCATGTGTGCATGCATGTGTATGCGCACGCGCATGCACACACACACACCTTTGAGGGCTGCAGTATAATTTAGTGGTAAAGTGTTTGTTTCACATGCATGAAGCTCTGGGTTACATCTTTAGCACCTAAAAGAAAACTCTTTATAAGTTCGCCAAAGTAGACTTGAAGAGTGCCCATTTGGGAGCTTGGCCTTCTGCCACACATTTATCCATGTGTGGACCACAAAGCCACTCTCAGATTTGGTCACCACTGGTCAAGATGCCAATAAAACTGAGGACACTGCTCACTTCGCCACCATGCAGTGCCAGGTCTAAATGAGAGCCGGGACTGTAAGAAGCTGTGTTTGCCTGCTCGTTCTGAGGTCACCAGAGACTGCCTTCTCCAGGGCTGGACAGTGCTAAGAAGCCTGTAATTCAGTCTGCATCCACGGGGAAGCCCAAACCTCAGAGTGTAGGAGCAGGCCAACATCAGACTGTCAGACCAAAGGATAGAATTAAGGTCTCTCTCCACACTGCCCTTAGTCAAGACTATGGGTTGCACAGTAGGGAGGGGGTGAGCTATGGCGACTTGAGTTCAGACTAGGACAGACACTTTTGCATGACCATCTTGGAGGGGACAGGTGGGCAAAACCATGGATCAGATGGTTAGAATGGACTGTTTCTCAAATGAAATGTCCCCTAGAAGGTTTGAGCCTCCCCTTGGAAAACCACTGTCATAAAAATGTGTTCTCCACTATGGCTGTGTTGTGAATCCCACCCATAACAGCAGCATGGAGTTAGCTTCTCTTGTCACTCAGGCCTCTACACCCTGCTTTCTGGCTGCCATGTTCTTTTCAGCCGACCCCAGGGCTCTGGTTTCTTTTTCTTCCCTGTGTGACTGCACATTATCAGTAGTCCTCATGAGCATGCTGAATTGAATTCTCTGCCAGCCTCAGAATGCCCTGGGGAATTTGAACTTCTGGACTCCAGGCCAAACTCCAGACCTCTTGACTCAAAGTGTGTGGAGCCAGAGCCCAAGCTGAGCACTTCTAACCTGTCCTCAGCCTGCTGCCTGCCCAGCTACGAGAGGAAAATGGTGGATTTCACTTTTTTTTGGCACTCCAGATCCCTAGGCGAGTCCTTTTTCTGTATCTCTGGTGCTGTGACACCTGAGGCCTTGATGATGGGAGAAAAATGACCTTCCTAAGGAAGGACACACTCCCCTGTGAGAGCCTTTCACACCTGACCAGCCAACACACTGCACACACTCAGAGACATCTCTTTGAAGTTCCCCTGGCTTTCCCTGCTGATACTATATTCCTCTGCCTGAGCCACCTAAAACCAGGGACCACTCTGTAGTCCCCTGTTTACCTGCAGGACCCAACATAATTTCAACTGTCTGATCCTAAACCTCTTATCCTAACTTGTTTCTTTCCATAGAAACCACAATGGAGGCCAGGCATGGTGTGCCTGATCCAGCTTCCCAGACCAGTGAGCACCAAGCCCTTTCCCCCCAGCACAGTAACATCCATATCTGCTTGTCTCCCATCTCCACTGCTGGAGAGAGATCCTGGCACCCCTCCATCACCTTTACCTTCTTTTTGCAGCACACATATTCAGTAAGATTCAATGATATATTTACTATACATTGTTCATTAATCTAAAATAAGCCGTGTGGTTTTCCAGACCTCGGCTGTGTCCCTGGAGAAGCAGTGTTGACGGCATCTGGTGGAGCCA
This sequence comes from Cricetomys ansorgei, assembly GCA_026225945.1. NCBI lineage: Eukaryota > Metazoa > Chordata > Mammalia > Rodentia > Nesomyidae > Cricetomys > Cricetomys ansorgei. The sequence continues at coordinate 6,378,062 of JAMJFZ010000818.1, read as the reverse complement.
GCCTAGCCTGCAACTGCCCCTTGGCCCACATCTAAGTATGTTCCAGAGCAGTTGTGGCCACAACACACTAGGGACACGGGCAAGGACATACAGTGAGGCACTGTTGGGCACAGGGGAAACAGTAGACAACCTGACTGCACATCAGAAGAGAACAGATCACTACTGTGCCAGGCCATGCGCTAGTTAGAGTGAGTGACAGACCTCCACACACCAGCATGGCTGGGACACTAACGAAAGGGTGAACAATTTGATTTTTCAAACAATGTGTTCAAAGTGACACCACTTATTTAAGTTCTTAACACACACACACACACACACACACACACACACACACACACACGGGTAACAGAGGTGTTAAAAGCATGGACTGAACAAACATCAGATTCACCTGAGTTACTGCCTCTGGTCCAAAGGAGCAGTTGTAGGAAGAATAACTATGAGGCTGACAAGACAGCTCCCAGCTGTGTCCAGACACAAGTCAGATGTGCATGGACCCTTTTTACTCCAAGAGCAACCACGAGACAGGGATAATCAAATCCCAGTTCACTGGTGAGGAAACCGGCTCAGGAAATGAGAAACACAGGAAGAGGGTACCCCACACACTGCCTGAATAGGCCCCTTCCTCTCCAAGTGGTCACCCTACTCCCACTTTCCCTGCACCCCATGCCCACCTCCTACTCTTGGGCAATGTCCCACTCAGCATGCAGAACTAGAATTACAGGTTGTATCATCTGTCTCTTCTAATCATGGCAATGGCTTCCCATCATACTCTATTTTTAACATGTGTGTATGTCTATGTATGTGCATGTGTGCTCACATGTGTGCCTGTGTGGAGGCCAGAAGCGAATCTTGTGACTCAGAAGTTGTTACTCAGAAGTCATCTCTCTTGTTTTTGTTTTTTTTTTTGTTTTTTGAGACAAGGTTTCTTGCTGGGACGTGGGACTCACTGATTAGGCTAGACTGGCTGGTTAGATAGCCCAGGAATACTCATCATTGCCTCCCAGCATTGGGACTGCAGCCAGACAGCACTTCACCTGGGTTTTCATGGGGTACTGGGCCTGAACTCAGATCCTCATGCTAAGCAATTGCATGAGCAAGCACTTTACTGACTGGGTTATCTCTCTAGTCCTTTCCATTTTAACTATTTCTGCAACATTAGGGATGAAGCCCAGAGCTTACATCCTCCTCTTGGTTTCTTTGAGACAAAGACTTGCTAGATAAGCCCAGGCTGGCTTGAAACCATGCAGGCCAGACTGGCCTTAAACTCATGGTCCTCCTGCCTCAGTGTCGGGAGTGCTAGGATTATAGGAATGCACTCTCACACCTGAGTCCTACTTAACTGTAAATGGAGAGTGTTTGCCATCTCTTTCTCCCTGCCCCCATGTCTGTTGGCTGCGGTGCTCTGCCCATCCCCACCGGCCTTGGCTGTCCACAGTCCCCAGGTATGACTCCCTCCTGGGCATCTAGTCCCTGTCCCCTCTGCCTGGGTAGTCTTTCCTTAGACACCTGCTGTTTTGCTTTTTTCTACAAGTCTTTGCTCAGCATCCCTACGACAAGGAGATCAGCACAAATTGGCAACTGTTTCCTCTCTCAATCTGCTTTATTATCCTTCAGTCTTCTTATCACCTTCATCGCACACCTCTTCCTTTCTCCTTAACAATCTGTAAAAGTTATTTTAGTGTATGGGTGTTTTGCCTGCATGTATGTGCATCATGCATGTGTCTGTTGCCCACCGAGGCCAGAAGAAGGCACTGGATCCCCTGGAACTGGGGTTACAGACAGTTGTGAGCCACCACTTGGGTCTTGGGAATTGAATTGAGGTCCTCTGGAAGAGAAGTCAGTGCTCTTAACCGCTGAGTCATCTCTCCAGCCCCCTTCATGGATTTTGTTTGTTTTGAGACAAAATCGCACTATGTAGCATAGTCTGACCTGGAGCTTGCAATCCTCCAGCCTCAAACTCCTAGATGCTGGGATTATAGGTACATGCTACCTTGTACTTCTTAATTTACTATGTGTTCCTAAGCTGTCTAACCCCAAGAATGTAAAGTCCATGGCTGCAAAGAATGTCTATCTGATGACTGTCGTCTCCCCAATGCTGAGTTTAGCCCTTAGCACTCAGGAGTTCTGGGGGGCAAATCAATGCAAGCATGAGTGAGACTTATCTTGGAACGCAGAGGTGGAGCTGGTGAAGTCTCCAATCCAAGCAGTGTGGTTTCAGTACCAGGAGGAGGAGAAAGCATCGCAGAAGAAATTTCAAAGTGAATAAATGAAAGACACATCTAAAGTAAGAATGATGATGTCTTTGGCTGTCAGCTGTGAATGATGGACACTCAGGTGCTTGGTCCCTTTCTGCCCCCCTTCCTGGGTCTCTCCCACTTGAAAATCACTCTCTGTGATCACAAGTCTCTGTGAGTGCAGTGCATACTAATCACTAGTTTAAAAGGCATTAGAACACCATGAAATTACTGTTAACATTTCAAATGGCACTAACGTTCAGTGCAGTACATTAAAGTTAGTTTACTGAACGGACAATGACTCTGTAATGGCTGAAAGGCACATTAGGGTGTGGAAGGTTCTGGGGAATTGCCATTAAGAAGACTAATTAGACACAGAGCAACAGTGCCATTTAAAAAATGGGTCAGCCCAAGCCTTCTGCACAGCAAAGTAAATAGTGAGCTGGGTGAAGATGGCTTGTAATATGGGAGAAAATTTTTGCCAGCAAGACAACTAATGGTATATAAAGAACATGCAAAAAAAAAAAATGCCCCCAAACAAATAAGTCAGTCACACAGAGCAAGTAAGATGGACAGACAGTCCCCGAGACATGGAGAACAAATGGCAAATAAACATGAAAAAATGTTCAGCAGCAGCCTTGACTGTCAGGGAAAAAGTCATACTAAAATGACAGGGAAATTCCATCTCACCTTCGTCAGAATGGCGACTATGGAGAACACAAGCGCTAGAGAGGAAGGACCCCCATACACTGTTGGCAGAAATGCAAACAGGTGCAGTCACTGTGGAGATAAACCCATGATCCAGCCACCAGTCCTGGGGGTATACTCCAAGGGCTTCACTGTTTCCAACAGCGAGTTACAGACCCTGCCAGTTACCCATCAACAGACGAGAGGATAAGGAAATGTGGTACACACACACAATAGTGTTTTTTCGGCTGTGAAGAAGAATGAAATTGGGTTGGGGAGATGGTTCAGCAGGAAAAGCATCTGCTATGTGAACATGAGGACCTGAGTTTAAATCCCAACCTTATGTAAAAAGTGGTAGTGTGTGCTTGTGACCCTAGCAGTGTGTGTATGTGTGTGTGTGTGGGGATAGGAGGATCGATGGGGTTTGCTTGTGGCAAAGTCCAGGTTCAGAGAGACACTGTCTCAAAGACGTGATAGAGCAGGACACTAATGTCCTCCTTGGCGTCTGTGTGTGTGCATGGGCACTTGTACACACACAAGCACATATGCAAACCACATATATATGTACAGCAAGTACACTGCCAAAGGAATGGATCAATAATATGTCTATCAGATAGAACACCACTCAACCATCCAAGGAAGGGGTTTCCACTGCACAATAGGGATGACCTGGAAACACTGCACTAAGTGTTATAGCTTGAGCCTGAAGAGCTCTTCACAGAGCCCGGGCACCACCAGACCTGCTGTTGTTTAAGTTGGGGGGAAAAAAAAAGTCCTAGCTGGTTATGGTGGATTATACCTGTAAAATCCCAGCACCAGAAAGGCTAAGGTAAAAACAAAATTACAACAAATATAGGGGCTATATTTGTGAGAGAAAAAGAAAAAAAAATATCTGAAGATGTAGCTCAGGGTAGAAGCATTTGCCTAGCATGTACAAGGTCCTAGGTTCAATTCTCAATACTGGAAGGGGGAAAAGATAGTCTTCCAGTGAGGTCAAGTAAGACCTGCCAACTGCAAGCTTCCTGGTCCCTCACCCAGACAGCCACCATGGTCTCTGCCTTACCACCTCAGAGAGATGGCAGTGCTCACACCTCCTAATCTACATGGTGAGTACACTCTATCTACTATAGACAGTACTCTGTAGGAGCCATTGCCATCCTGCCAAGAGGCTGCCTGAGTGAGAGGTCAATCAAGGCTTTTTCTATGATCCTTCTAACTATTCTAGGTTTATGAAATCCTGAAGCTCTGTGGACTACTGCTGTTCTATGAAGACCACAGAGAATCAGAGTCCTCTTCTCAACAGTGGGGACCTACCTACTGCTTCTTGTTACTAGGCACCCATCTTGAAGTCTTGCAGGAAGCCTGCATCCCCTTCAGTAGTAACTAGGGTATGAGAAAATGGCATCCATCCCCAGTGGATGTCAGAGCAACCATAACCTTGGATCACTAGCTCAAGAGAGTCATGAAGACAGAACTGCTTTTACCATCTGCTCACAAGACTAATGGGAATACAACCAATGACGCTATATAAGGGAAGGAGCCTTGCAAATCCCCACTAACTCCCTGGGTGGCCCCAGGCAAAACAATCCACCCTGAGCCAGGCTCCCAAAGGACAATGGAAACCTCCAGTAGTTCTGTATTCTGAGCTCTGCTCCACTGTCCCCTCCACTTTAGAAGACTGTCATACTCTAGACCCGTGATCTATTTTCCTCCCTTAGCAAGTCTGCCAGTCAAGGGTGAGCTGCTAGAGAATGCAAAGCCATACTACGCTCCTGTTCACATGATCTCAACTTTGTTACTGAAACATGAAATCATTCTGTTGACAAGATCAGTGATATTGAAATCTAGTTTTCAAGTTCTCCTAGACTTTCTTTGCTCTAAAAGTATTTATTTATATATTCAACAAACATTTGAACACCTACTGTGTTGTCAGCAGTGTGCCAGGCCTAGGGAGACAAGGGGATCCAACCAGGTCCCTGAAGGCTGCCCAGGACATTCTGGGACCCACTGCCTTGGACCTATGTGCAACATCAGATGCACATAAACAAGTGGGATTCACATCAACACTAATGGTTTTGACAAAGTGAGCCCCAAAATATGAGAATCAGTGTTTCCAACTTCTATGCCCTCATACAGTTCAGTGGCAGAGTGCTTAGTTAGAATATACATGGCCCTGGATCCCATGTTGGAAAAAGAAAACAAAACCTTCAGGATAAACCTGCCCACCTTGGAGCTACTGCCAGAAGAGTTCTTAGAGATGCAGCCTTTGAAGGTTTCTCTGTCTTCTCTCCTAGGCTGGCCTGCTGGGGTCAGTTGTACACTCTCCTTCTCTGTCTCCCTCTGTATGTGTCTGTGTTTGAGATAAGGTGTTACCATGTGGCCCAGGCTATCCCCTTGTTCCACCTCCTGGATCCTAGGATTACAAGTGTGCACTAGCGCACCAGCACAGCCTCTTCCGAATTCGAAGACCTACTCATTGGCACAAGGATCTGCAGACTTCCACTCACTGTCCAGGGAATGTGCCATGCTCCTTCCTATCTCTTAAATCTCCTGGGTTCCTTTCTCACACCCTATGAGGATTGAAGAGAGGGCCTTGCAAAGGAGTTAAACAAAATCAACATTCTTTGGCCACTTAATCCCAAGACAGTTGGCTAAAGTTCCCAGAACACCAACTGAAGATGCTCATGGACTTTCATTGAGGCCCTCAGTGACCTCACATGTGATGTGATTCAATACGGCTGAGATTAGAGACAGAAAGTTCTTTAGTAGCGCAGCAGATATCAGCCTCTCATGTAGCTTTGATGACAGTAGTTCCGATGGCCAGGAATGATTCATGGGGGTATGTAACATAGAGGTTGGACTCAAGCCCCTTCCTGCAGCCTTTGCTTAAGTGACTTTTTGTACACTTTGGGTGCAGTTATGGAGCTGGTCAGGCCTTCAAAACACTGTTCTGCACTTCACATAATGCACGTGCAAGCCTTAGGGACCAGTTTGCTAACTGCAGAGATGAGAAGGAACTATTTCTAGAAAAAAAGCTACTTATCTGAGAATGGCAGCCATATGGGGCAAATGTGGCTTCCGATGCTCCAGCTTCTACAGTAATATTTATTTTTGATTATGTGTATGTAGGTAGGTCTGTGCATGTGAGTGTATGCCTGAGAGGTGCTGAATCCCCTGGATTGAGAGTTCCAGATGTGGGTGTTGGGAACTGAACTTGGATCCTCTAAAAGAGCAGCCAGCTCTCTTCACTGCCGAGCCATCTCTCCAGCCCCAAATTCAGAACTTTTCGATGGCCTCACGGAAGAATCCTTAGGTCAGGCAGAAGGCACAGAGCACGAGTGTGGGCCTTCTAAAGAACCAGATGGTTGTCCCTACCCTCTCAGCCATGTTAATAATAAACCTCTGTAGATGCAGGAAAACAAGGCTGTCTTGAAGCAGGCATGACGCAAAGACTGAAAACAATTCACTCAACAAGCACTTAGGAAGATCTGGCAGTCTCTGGACAGGGAGAATCAAATCACAACCCTGGACAGCAAAGAATCCTGTATCCTAGTTGGCTAGACAAATGAAATTAACAGAATAAAATTTAAAAGGCCTGCTGCAGACATAATCAAGTAAAAATAAAACAAAACAAAAAAATCTATAAATATGCCAGTTGTGGTTATACACTTGTAACCCCAGTGCTTGGGGGTCTAGGGCAGGAGGATTATGGGTTCAGGCCAGCCTGGCTACACAGTGAGTTTCACAAAGAGCTTGGGCTACAGAGTGAGACCTTGTCTCAACCAAACAAAATCTATAAAATACAATGCAATGAGTGACCCAATGGAATAAAGGACATGTTGGAAAATCAATATACAAGGAACAAAATAGTTTAATTTGTATGTGAAGCTAATATATATTCTAGAAAGAAAAGTAAAAGAGAAATTCTCATCAGCTGATTATTTTGATGAATGTCAACATATCAAATACTATTTTAAAAATGATTTATTCTATTTTTTATTTATGTGTGTGTGTGTGTCTCTATATGGCAGCTGTGAACTATCCAATATGGGTGCTGGGAATCAAATTCTGGTCTCTGGAAGAGCAGCAAGCACTCTTAACTACTGAATCATCTCTCCAGCCCCCACGATTTTTACATTTAAAATGTAGCTTTTTCAAAAGAAGCTTAAGGGCTGAGGACATGGCTCGGTGAGTAAGAGTGCTTGCTGTGCAAACATGAGGTAGGGCCTGAGTTCGAATCCCCAGCATCCATGTAAACAGGCCTGGCTTGTGTACTTGTAACCCGGCACTGTATGGGGCAGAGATGGGAGGATCACTGGGACTTGCTGGTTTACAGGTTAGTTTGAGGTTCAGCAGGAGACCCTGCTTCAAAGGAATAAGGTCAAGAGATAAAGCAAGGGGCTGGAGAGATGACTCAGCAGTTAAGAGCACTGACTGCTCTTCCAGAGATTCTGAGTTCAATTCCCAGCAACTACATGGTGGTTCACAACCATCTGTAATAAGATCTGATGCCCTCCTCTTCTGGCATGCAGATAGAGCACTCATACAAATAAAATAAATAAATAAAGAAAAGAGAGCTAAAGTAGGACACCTGACATTCTCCATATATAACACATACCCCCCCCCACTCACTCTGTCTTTCATTCACATTTACACACAGAGAAACAAAACAAAACAAAACACAGTTGTTTGCTCTTTTCCCTGTTAACCATGGCACAACATATTTCCACATTTCAGAATACTGTCCTGAATAGTAACTCCTTGAAAACACTTGCAGACTCCATGCCCCAGAGCCTATCCATTTTCTGTCATACCTCCACTGGAGCCCCTGTGACCTCTGACCTTTCTCCAGGGTCAGCTGCCAGAACAAGCTTAAGGGTGGCACTCTTCTGCTGAGACCAAGGCTCTAATGGCCTGTAAGGTCCCTGGAAGTTGCAGCCTTCTGTGCTCGCACCCTAAGCTAGCTTACATGTCTTTCCATGGTGTCCTAGCCCTGCACTGGCAGCAAGTTCCCTGCCCTCAGCTGCTCAGATGTCTCGTGTAACAGTTGCATCTCTACCTTCACACTCCCTAGCTTGGCTCTTTATCTCTCCTTTGCCTAGGGCTCCACGGACATCAATGAGCTTAGCATCTCCCTAACACCACCTCTCTCTTTGACACAGGGTCTCACTATTCGGCCCAGGCTGGCCTGGGACTTGTAGTCCTGCTTCAGCTGCCTGAGTTTAGGATTACAGGCACACACCACTGTGTCTGGCTTTCTTTCTTTCTATTCCAGGGATGTGTCCTGAGCACCTACATACACTAAGTGCTCAATAAATACCCACTGATCAGTTTGGGAACAGGGAGGTGGTTCCTGTTGTGCTGTCATTTCATCCTGACATTCAGCTAGCTTGTGCAGGTTTTTAAAGTTTGAGCATTAGCTGGGTGGTGATGGCACACATTAATCCCAGCACTTAGAGGGCAGAGGCAGGCAGATCTTTGTGAGTTTGAGGTCTACAGAGCGAGTTCCAGGACAATCAGGGCTGCACAGAGAAACCGTGCCTCAAAACAACAACAACAACAACAGCAACAACAACAACAACGTCCTGAGCATCCTTGTTACTAAAGGGAATCAAGTGGTATAAACACCAGCTGTGAACGTCAATAACTTCAGTCCCCCAGACTCTACCCCTGGCCTACTGATCACAATCTGCACGTGAAAAAGACTGCCCTAAGACTGTAGTACAACAGCAAGGCAGCACAAGACCCCTCAAGCAATACCTTCTGTGAAATGAAGCAAGGAGGCTCCATGCCCTCTGGACCCAGAACCTGCCCTGGGTGGTACATGAATCTTCGTGATCATCTTTGATCACCATGCTGCCCTCAGAAGACAGCTTATACCAGTTTATACTCTAAATCCTTCTGGTGCCCACAAGAGCAAGGAGCACACAGACTGGTGAATGTGCAGGGGGAGGTGCCGGAACCACAACAAACAATACCGGAAAAGTACTCCCTCTCTTTTCCCTCTGATCCCTTGCCAGGGCTCCCCACTATTACCCAGCAGCCAGAAAGCAGGAAAATTGTAGCTCTCATCTATCTACCAGGTCAGCTTCAGGGGGAGATGGGGGCAAGAAGCTACTGTTCTGATCAACCAGGTCAGCTTTGGTGAGGGCAGTGGCAAAGGGTAAAGGGAACAAGATAGGGCAGTCAGAAGCTGGTATGAGGTCCCCCTCCCCCCACCGGTATATCAGAACAGGAAGCTCTTTACTTTCCCCACAAGAGTGTTTTCACTTGATTTGATGACGTTCAGAAGTGGAGAAAGCAGAGTAGAAGAAAGCAATAGACAGGAGGAATCCAGCAAGGAAGAGGAGTGCCTTGTATCGATGGACAGCATAGCCACTGTGGTCATTTGGGCCTTACAATGACTAGACACAGTGCTGAGAAGCTGGCTCACCCAGTAAAGGACTTTCACCTAAAACACAGGTCCTGTATTTGATCCCCAAGGACTTGTGGGAAGAAAGAAAGAAAGAAAGAAAGAAAGAAAGAAAGAAAGAAAGAAAGAAAGAAAGAAAGAAAGAAAGAAAGAAAGAAAGAAAGAGAGAGAGAGAGAGGGGGGGGAAGAGAGGGAGGGAGGGAGGGAGGGAGGGAAAGAAAAGGAAAGAGAGGAAAAGGAGAAAGCTGTGCACATGTGCCTGAAACCCCTGCGCTGGGGAAGCAGTGACAGGAGGGTCCCGGGGCTCACTGGCTAGTCAGTCTAGCCAAAGTGAGCGAGAGACCTGTGTCAAAAAATAAGGTGGAGAGTGACTGATAACACCTAATGGCCCCCCTGGTCACTATAGTCACTACACAGGTGTGCAAGCCCCCCAACTCTGGAGGCAAGCACAGTTCAAAGGCAAATTGAGCTACATGGTGAGATCCTATCTAAAAAAAGAGAAAGGAAATAAGTAAGTAGATGTCAGGGGAAATTAAGGCCCACTGTGATTTCTTCAGCAGGAAAACAGCTTTGTGGACGCCTGAGAAGACGTCTGAGGACAGGTGTGCAGAAGACGCCCAGGGAGATCACAGAGGACAACCACCCTCAGAAGAGGCTGTGGAGAAGGTAATGAAAACAGCGCAAAATGCTAAGTCAGAGGATTTGATTTCAGTTGTACATTCCCAACATTTTCTTCAAAACGACGACGATGGAACACTTTAAAATCACTGCATACTTCCAATTCTTTGATATGTGACAGTCCCAAATTTCTGTAGGCCCCTCCCTCCCTCCTTCCACATATACATGAGGGTCGTTAGGAAAACATGATGAGTCACCACCCAGGTCTCAGTAAATCCAAAGAAGCAAATGACAAGAAGTCAAAAACAGGTCTTGGGATGAGACTTAGCTCAGCGGTAGTATTCCTGACTAGCATGTGGGAGGCCCTAGGTTCAATCTCCATTCCCAGCAAAAATAACTAACTAAAGCATAAAATTCTCTTAAGTGAAGAACACAGTGAATAAGCATATGAAAAGACTCCAACACCACAAGGGAAATGCAAATCAAACTCACAATGGCTACACTAAGCAAGTGTTGGCCAGAGCTCAGGGCTGGAGCACACTGGAGGTGAGGGGCTGCTTTTTGGAAAGCAGCCTGGCAGCAGCTACTAGATCTTCAGACACAGGGTTACCATCTGTTCTGACCACCCTAGTCTCAGGTGTGAGCCCCCAAAGCCGAGACCTACATAGAGGTTCTGGTGGAAGACAGCAGAACCTTTAAGAGGTGGAAGTCCTTAGGGCACTGGCAGTGTGCCTCCAAAATGGGATGTGGGGCTCTCCCTACCTCCCCCTCCTTACCTGTAGGCTGATTCACCATGGCCTACAGGCAGTTCGGCCAACCAGCCATGCACTGAGACTTCCAAAGCTGTGGGCCAAATTTAACTATTTCATTTGTAAGGTTATTTGGCTAAGATGTTTTTATAGCAATGAAAACCCAACATTATATACATCCAAAGAAATAAAGATCTATTTACATGAGGTGTATATCCACACTTGAAAGTTCAGAGAAGCCTTGTCTGTACTAATCAAAAAGTGGAAACAATCCCAAAAGTCCATCAACTGATAGATACACATTGTGTATGTCTACACAATAGAATATTATTTGGCCATGAAATGAGTGAAGTACTGGAAACAACCCAAAACAAACACTGCCCTTGAACCCCACAGCAAATGAGCTAGCACTACACACTTATTAGCATGTTAAGCCCAAAGCACCGACTACATCAAATGCTGGCACAAATGTGGAGCAGTGGGCACTCCTCAGTCCCTGCTGCTCGGAATGCGAAACATTCAAGATTGTTCCTTAACAAAACAGACTCGACACTTGTGTGTGCTATAAAACCTGCACACAAGTGTTTGTAGCAGTTTGGGTCGTTATTGCCCAGACTTGGGGAATATCAGGATATTCTTTAACAGGCAAGTGACTGGTCCCTCCATGCAAGGGTGCATGATTCTGCATGAGAAGAAATAACCCATCAGGCCACATAAAAAGTCCACAGAGAACCTTGGCTCCACACTGCCAAGTGTTATGAGCTATTGCTATTTCTACCGAGGCTGTGACTCACAGGGGAGACATTCTAGAGAAGGTGAAAGATGGAGACAATGACACCAGCATAAGGCCAGCAGTGCGGGAGGGAAGGGGAAGTAGGACACAGGGGACTTTGGCCAGTGAAACTTTACTGCATGATACGTTTGCCAAAACTCACGGAACTACAGGACACAGAGTGGACCCTAAAGTAAACCATGGACTTTAGTTCCTGAGGCCCATCAGTTCTGGCCCATCAAGTATAACAAACACACGGGTCACGGGAGAGACTGGGGGAAGATGGGAACTCAGGCAAGTCACCAAGAATTAAAACAAGTTTCCAATTAAAAAGAAGATGCTGAAGATGCTGTGGTCTGCTTGGCAAATATTTACACATTCTGAAAATAGTCGAGATGACAAAAATTCTAATGCAGGATTCTAACCAGAAATTAAGTTAAAACACCTACAGTTCAAAAATCAAAGTTTCTGGGCAACTGCAGAGGAGCCAATAGGAGCAGAGGCTTCAATGACCAGGGGTAGGAAGGCTATCTTCCTGGGATTCACACAGTCAAACAGCTACACAGCAGTGTCTACAACAGCATTTACTGTGGAAGATATATTTCAGAACTTACATGTCCACAATTATATCATAGAAATAAACATATATGTATTTCTAAAACAGGATCTTTAAACATATACTATTGTGCTTCTATCTGAGTTCGGTGTGTATACCTGTGTTTGGGTGTTTCTGTGTGCAAGACAAGGTGAATGTGTATGGAGTGGTCCCTGTGTGCCACCAGAAGACAAGTGTGGGCACTAAGCGAGATGTGAGTGTGCTAGCATGAGGTTGTGTGTGTAAGCTGCTCTGCCAGTGAGAAGCTGAGTGTGAGCAAGGGCAGCAGTGTGAGAAGGTGAGGCTGACAGAGGTGTGAGCATCTGTTCTCCACACCAGGCTTGGGGTGGTACACTCCTGGGGAGCAATTTCCACACTGCCAACGTTCCTGCTTCTCCTACTGGACAAGCTCACAGTACCGTAACTTTCCAATACCTCAGCAGGCAGTCATGTCTCACCTAGGGCTGGTGGCTCTGATTTCCTACCTGAAACAAGAGATATGAGCACTCCCTCACCGCTCCAGAACTGTGGGCTGCCATCACTGAGCAGGGACCTACATGAGAGGAGGGGTGGAGGACTGCACAGCCGAACACCTTCAGAGTGCCAAGGCCAGAGCGGCCTGCCACGCCTGGTGCAAGTGGTTCTGTGATTAACAGTGCCTGCCACTCTTCCAGGTTTCCAGCAATCACAGCAGGCAACTCAAGACCACCTGTAACTCTAGCTCCAGGGGACCCAACAACCTCTTCTAGCCTTTGCAGGCACCCACATGCATGTGGCATACATACACTCACATACAAAAATACACATAAATACATTTACCAAAACAAGTAGCAATTGATAAAATGATTCCTGGGGCTGGAGAGATGGCTCAGTGGGTGAAAGTACTTGCTGAGCAAGTGTGAAGACCTAAGTTTAAATCCAAAGATTTGAACCCATATACTGGGCATGTATCTGAATCCCAGAGCTCCATTCATAAGGAGTGGAAACAGGGGAATCCCTGGAGGTTCCTGTGCCAGGAAGCCTGGGGTACACAGCAGCAAACAACAAGAGAGACTCTGTTCCGAACAAGGTGGAAATTGGGGACCAATGTATGATGTTGTTATTTGACTCCCACCTGCATGTACACGCATGTTCATACTCACACATAAACATACTCGCACATGCTCACGTACTTTCTCTCTCTCTCTCTCTCTCTCTCTCACACACACACACACACACACACACACACAGACACACACAGAACCAAAGGGGGGACCTGCTCTTGAGGACCTCAGTTTAGCAGGTGGTCAAAGGAACACCATTCTCTCTACTCAGATAGGCCCTGCTCTTATTGGCATGCCCATGTTGGAACGGCCTGTCCTGATGAGCAGGTACAAGGGGCAGACACCATGGGGACAGAAGGCCACGTGAAGAGCCTAGCAGAGAGATGGCAGGAAGAAGAGGTGGTCCTAGAACACGCCAGTCCTCACTCCCTCTGAGGGGCGATGGGAAGGAAAGCCACAAGCCTTCTCTGGACACTGATGTCAGGTTTGTTCCACAGGATGCACCTGCAGGAGTCCAGATGTACCGCACTCCCAATCCCTCAAGCTGGGGGACACTGCCGCCCCTGATAATTTATCCTTCAGTTGTGTCTATCTGCTCTTGCCTGTTTCTCACTTGGAAGACCGCCCAGCTGTTATCTGCACTTCTGACTCTTCTCATTAGCGCTGCAATCCCCTTTACCTTGCGCCGCTGTTTCACCCTGTCTTGGACACCCTTGCTTTGTGTTCTCATACAGAACTCCCCGGACAATCTACTTCTCTTCCAGCTTGCCTTTTCCCTCTACTCTCAGACTTGGTTTTCAGTCTTTTTGCCTTCCATGTTTCCCTCCCTTTCAAGCTTTTGGCTTTAGCACCTGAAAAGTCCCCCCAACCCCATGGAGTGAACCTAGGGCATTATATATGCTAGGCAAGCACTCTACTTCTGAACTCCATTTCTAACTGTTTTTGTTCTCTTTACATCTGTTATCTGTATCTGTGTATATCTGCCATGTGTGTGCCCATGGAGGCCAGACACGGGTGTCTGATTCCCCTGGCACTAAAGCTATATAGGCAGCAGTAAGCTACCCAATGTGGTGCTGTGATCAGAACTCAGTTCTCTGGAAGAGCAAGAGCTCTTAACCTCTGAGCCATCTCTCCTGCCCTTCATTTTCTATTTTGAGACAGGGTCTGAGTTGCCCAGACTGCCCTTGACCTCACTTTGTAGCCCAAGCTACCTGCACCCTCGCCCCCTCCTGTGGATCTCAGGCACGTGCAACCATATCTGGCCATTTCCTTTATTTTTCCCATGCATAGCACTCCATTGACCCACTTCTCAGAAGAGCTCTAGGTCATCGTGCACGCTTCCTTGCTTCCAAACTGAGTTGGAGTTGATGGATGGACATGGTTTGCAAGCACATGGCCGAGAAAGGAGGTGAAGAAAGCTCAATGCTAGTCTGAGCTGAACTCTGATCTCCATCCTGCTTAGGGTTCTGGGCTTCAGGCTTACCTCCAGGTGAAGCCGGGGATCTGGAGCCCACTCTCTCTGCCACAGCTGAGGGCCCTTGCTTTCCTGGGTCTGCTTCTCCCTAGACTGGAGCTCATTAGCAAGCATGCTCAGGAGGCGACTCTTCTTTGAGAGGCCCACCCCCATGTTGTCCATGTGTTTTGTCTCTCCCTCTGACTGCTTCTTTCTTGCAACTCCAGTCCCAGAATCTCGCCTCTGCCCTAGCTACAGCATTCATGCTCACAACAGTCTTCACTATTGGACTCTGGACTCCAAACAAGAGTCAAGACTGGGTGTGATTGGCACACACCTGTAATTACAGCACTTGAGGGGCTGAGACAGGAGGACGGTGAGTTCAGGTTAGCCTGAGCTACATAGTGAGACTCTGTCTCAAAACAGCAATACAAAACAAAAATAAAATAAAATAAAAAAAAAAAAAGGAAAAATGTAGGAGTCAGGCAAATGGAGACCAAAATGCTGATTGTGTTCTTAAGAGCTTGACTTGAGGGCAGGTAGGCTCACTCACTAGAGCAGGCCAACAACTTATAGCCCACAGCATCAAGAAAAGGGAATGTGTGCTCCAGTAGCTGGGCTGCTGAGCCTGGTCTGTCCACTTGTTCTCCCAAACTCACCAGCCTAGCTAGCCATTCCTCCTTCCCTGGCACAGGGGCGAGAGACAGCGGGAGAAGGTATAGGACTACAGTAGCTGCAGCTGGGAAGATGAAGGTCTTGTCCATCAGACAGGGTCACTCTGAGGCTCGGACACAGTGACAATTAAGGTGCCGAGGAGAGAGCACAGGCCACCCTGGCACAGAGGCTTCCCTCCCAGGCAGACTGCCTTGGCCGCCTGCAGCTGTGGCAGCGTCGGGCTCCTAGTTAGACGGCGAGGGTCTTGCCGACTCAGCTTCTCCAGATGATTACTTTTAATGAGACACCTGCTCCAACTAGCTGCTGACAGCCCTGGTATGTTTGTTTAAAGCGTCTCAATACTTTAGTCCCACTAAGCATGTTCTGATAAGGCAGTTAAACGACCAGGTCTCTATTTCTCCATTTTGACCAAGCTCCCAGAGAGTTTTTCTTCCTAGGCACTCCACACCAGCCCCACTCCCCTCTGTTTTTGTTTTGTTTTCAGAAGGTTTCACTATGTGACCCTGGACTAGAACTCATAGAGCTTCACCAGCCTCTCCCTCCCAGTGCTGGAATTCAGTGTCTCAAAGTAGTCCAGGCTGGCCTTAAATTCGTTATGTAGCTGAAGATAACCCTAAACTTCTGATCCTCTTGTCTCCACTTCACAAGTGCTAGGATTACACATGGGTGCTACCATGCCCCGGATTTAACATTAACAGAGTTTTCCACCTATGGCTGCCTTACCACATGAGGACATCTTTCATAGAATTATGAAACTCTGGTTTCCTTGAAAAAACATTTATGTGGTCATGAAAAATATAGTCACTGGCTACCCTATGTGAGGCAAGAATTGCAGACAGAAGTCTGAGTGGGAACTGGAAATCCTATTATAATAGAGAAAAGCTTTCAAAGGCTCATCTTTTGAAGTATGTTCATGGGGGGCATGTGCGTGCATGTGGAGGTCAGAGGACAACCTTGGGTGCTCTTGCACAGGAACTGACCACCCGCTTATTGAGACAGGGCCTCAGCAAGCAGGCTCAACAAGCTGGCTGGAGGGCCCTAGGAATCCTGTTTTTGCTTCTCCATGCTGGGATCAAAGACATGTGCTACCACACATGGCTTTTTTTGTGTGTTTGTTTTGTTTTGTGTTCCCGAGACAGGGTTTCTCTGTTGTAGCTCTGCCTGTCCTGGAACTCGCTCTGTAGACCAGGCTGGCCTTGAACTCACAGAGATCCGCCTGTCTCTGCCTCCCGAGTGCTGGGATAAAAGGCGTGTGCTACCATCACCTGGCCACACAGGGCTTTTTAACACAGGTTCTAGGGATCAAATGATGGTTTTCCAGAATTTTCCTGACTGAACCATCTCTCCAGCCCTGTTTTGTGTGGTTTCTTTCTTTTTCTTTTTTGAGATGAGGTCTCACTTTGTAGGTCAGGCTGACTTTGAATTTGTGTATCTCCTGCCTCAGTCTCTTGAGTGCTGGGTTACAGGTATGCCCCGCCCTGCAGGCTGAAAGCACTCCTCTCAAGCAGTTAATACTGATACCTGGGAAGAGAGCTAGAAGGGAGTTAGTAACTTCCTTTCTGGGTTACCCAGTCTTCCTCTCAGAATCCTGTGCATCTATCTTGTCTGAAAGATGAACAGATTTCACCTTAAAAATTCATGTAGATTGTGTCTCTTGCTGCTGTCAGTGGCTAGGTATGCTCACCGTAACCCTGGCTCTGATGGAAATTTCCCATCTGTCTGAACACTGGCCCCAGCACAGTGCAGGATTAGTCAAGCAAATCTCATCAGACACCCATTAGAAGGATGGAGTGGCCTAAAGCCAGGCAAGATCTCCTGCCCAGCATCCCAGCCTCTGACCAGTGATATCCTACCTCCTGCTCTGTCCTCCCCTTGTCCTCCCAGTCCTGAGATAAGCCACCTAAGAGAATAAGCCCAAGGGCCACACACAGGACACGGCTCTGACTGGCTCTGAGGGATAGAGCAATCTTCATGCAGACTTGGAAGCCACCAGACCCCTCTACTGCCCCAAACAGACCCTGACGGCTGCTTCACCACCAGCAGACACAGCCAAGACACTTCCTATCACTCTATTCTTTGCATTTGCTCCTCTACCCACAGTTCTGCTCAACTTGGTCCCAGTAGCAGCTTGGCACCCTCTGTCACCTCCAAGAACATGGGCTAGCACCAGTGACGACCATCACCATCACCTTGGCTTCAGCAGCCTCACTCTACAGGGCCAAATGGTGCTCAGGTGAGTTGGTAAAATAGATGCCCGAGTCCAGAGAAAGCTGCCTGCCACCAGGCCTCTGAAGCTGTATAGGAGGACAGGGGTCAGGGACATTACCTCCTCCAGATATTTGCAGCTCCTGACTGCTCCTCAAAAGCCCTCCCAAAAGGAAGGACTTCCAGTTCAGACTGGCTCAACTGGGCCGTTCCGAAGCAGCTGTTCCAATAGAAATACTAATGCAGTGAAGGTGTCTGTTTTCTAAAGCCAGTGCAGTAGGACAGCGAAACACTTAGACAAGGACATTTTCTTGTGAATGTGCTGGAAATCAAATCCAGGGCCTTGTGCATGCTAAGCCCAAGCTTTTCTACTGAGACATGTTCTCTGCCCCAAAACAGATGTCTTAATTTTATGTTATGTGTGCCTGGGTGTATGTATGTACACCATGAACATGAAATATTTCCATAGGCCAGAAAAGGGGGTCAGATGCCCTAGAACTGGAGTTACAGGCACTTGTGAGCCGCCATGTGGGTACTGGGAACTGAACATGGGTTCTCTGCAACAGCAGCAAGTGCTCTTAACCACTGAGTCATCTCTACAGCCCAAGACAGATGTCTTAACTGGCAACAGATGCACAAAGAAAGACTATCACACAGGTCATGATAATCATTCCTCCTCTGCTTACCCTATAAGGGAAATCAGGTGATGCTAAAGGACAGATCTCCTGTCCTTTACTAAAGGACAGATCAGCCCACTTGACAGAGACACAAAGACTGTACCTCGTTTGATTTTCTGTTTTAAACCTTGATTTTATTTACTATTGTGTGTGTGTGTGTGTGCGCGCGCGCATGTGAGCGCGCGCACACACACATGCACAGGCGTTTGACATGTATATGCAGGCACACGAGTGTGCACACACGGAGGTTGGTTTCTCTGTGAAGTTCGTTTTCCAACCTTTACGTGGGCTCTGGGGATCATCAAGCTCAGGTGGTGAAGCCTCTTGGTTTCCTTAAGAGGGGATCTCCCTATGCTGTCCTTACTACACAGATCAAGCTGGCTGCAAGCCTGCAGTGACTCTCCTGCCTCTGTCTCCCAAGAGGTGAGCTCACAGGTGGGCACCACCCCAGCCTCACAGGTTTTGGGTCTTCTGTATAATGCAATCACCCTATCTTTTGGGATGGTGCTGCCCTTCAGGTAGTTAGAGAAGCACCAGGCCTACTACACGAGCTCCTTTGATGATCACCCTGTAATTACAGCTCTAGATAAACTTTCTTTTTCTGGGAGTGATGGGCTCCGTGGCTCATTCTTGGCTCTGCCATAACACAATCGCTATGAGTTGACCCTGATGTCTGCCAGCACCAGGTGCAGTCCTTGCCAAGTGGCACCTGACAGATGGTGAAGGTCAAATGCTGCTGCTCTCTCACAAGTAGATGGGAACCCGGGCGGGAGGGAGAGAAAGGCCTATCATTTGGAGCTCTGGATCCCTACTGAGAGCTATAAACATCTTGCCGGCTTTTTCTTCCCCAACTGATGGAAAAGATGCTTTTGTCTCTGGGTGTTTGGGAAGAACCAACCACATGTGTCCAAGTGTAAGAGAAACTGCTTACTCAAGTACAATTTGCCAACAAGGCAGTAAAAATCCAACTGTGCTCCAGACCCAGGAAGTTGACTTCCGCCTCAGCACCCGTGCCAGCCCACCCACTGTGGGAGGCATGGAGCCCCAAGTGGGGCTTCTGACTATCAAGAGGCCAGGAGTTTCAATGCGACTGAAAACACTAATGGGGGCATCTCCAAAGTCCCAGACTCCTTAGCTTCAAGTTCTAAATAACAAAACCCAAACAATTCTTTTGTGTTGTGTGTGTCTGCGTGAGTGGTGCATGCATGTGTACACGTGTGTGCGAGTGCACTTGCCTGCAGGCTCAGAACAGATTGTTCTCCACCTACGTTTTGGAGACAGGGTCTCTTCACTGAACATGGATGGAGCTCACTGTGTTGGCAGAACATGATCTTTCCAGTTGACAATAAAAGTTTTTTTAATTGGAAGTCCATAGACACCCTTGAAACCCCAAGCTTGTGTATGGACTTTCTATTGTGACTGTGGTCTCCAAATCCATAGCAAACCATCCATTTAACCACCCTTTAGAACACAGAGCCCCACTGGCACCTGTGCTGACAGTCTCCGTCTCCCTACCTGTTGCATGTGCCAGATGGTTCTGCCTGTGTATCCTCCTCCCTACCTGTTGGAATCTTCCAGAGTCTTCAGAGGCTGGTGGATTCACACTTGGACAAGGCCTCTCAGATGCCTCTGCCAGGGCTAATTTTCCCTTCTCCTACTGAGTCACTGCTCTGTCTCCACAGTGGCGTTTAGCGTGGTATACACTCATACTCTAGTTACTTGTGCAATATCTCTGCAGCACAGCAGATGCCAAGGCTGGGAATAATTGGTACTCATGAAGTGCCCCTCCCCTACCAGCACCCAGTACAGTGCACTGCACACTCTGAACCTAAACAATTTTTAAAATTTAATTTTTATTTACGTGTGTGTCTGTGTGAATCTATGTGGGTGTAAAGACACCAGAAGGTGGCACTGGATCACTGGGAGCTGGAGTTATAGATGGCTATGAGCCACCTGATGTGGGTGCCGGGAACTCAACTCCTGTCCTTTGGAGGAGTGGGAAGTATTCTTAACTGCTGAGTCATCTCCTTAGCCCTTAACATTCTTAATTTAATTCTTTTGTTTCAGCATCAACATGGGACTACCCACTCAAATAATTCAAATTTTCCAGACATTTCTAAAACAATGTATACACTTTCTATCTATGGTAAGTCAAAGCAACAGGTAGGCCCAAATATTTAGTTCGGCAGAGTGGGGGAGGGAAGCTGATTTTGCTCTATATCCCTGCCCGGATGAACCAGGAGACAAGCATGCTCCAAGTGGCCAGACAGAGAGAGGTGGCAGGGCCACAAAGGGATCAAATCTCCCACCCTCTGCCTGGCAGGGATGCTCCCATTCCTCCACTTGGGTAGCTAGCCTCAGTGCAGAGCCAAGGATGCAAGAGGAGGAGGTGGGGGGGGGGTGGGCTGGGATCACTCTGTCACCCAGGCCCGGGGCTAATGCTATAGCCTCACTTGACAAGGAAGCAGACTCAGAGGCCAAGGACAAAAGTGCAGCTGGAGTAACAGCTGAATGGCTGCTTGGCCAGAGGGTGGCATTTCGGAGCAATCCCCCGTCCAGGAAAACAAGAAACAAGACAGAACAACAAAAAGAAGTGCACAGCTCTGTCAACAGAGTCCCACGTTAAGGGGAAAAAGTGCATGGGACTGAAAAGTGTTTGACACAACAATACTGGAAGGCCCTCTCCACCTCTCCCAAAAAAATCTGGCAAAAGACATAAATGTCCAGACCCAGGAAGATGAGCAAGCTCCAAACAGGATAAACAGAGAGAAATCTATGTGGAGCTAAATCATAATTAAATTTCCGGAAACTAAAGACAAAGGAAAAAAGCCATAAAAGAAGCTGGAGAAAAATAAAGCACTGAAGAGGAACAGCAATCCACATGACAGGGACTTCTCCAAAGTCAAGGTTGGGGAGGTGGAGTGTGGCACATTTTCTAAGTACTGAAAATGTCCAGCTGGGTAGGCAGCTCTGGACCTCCCTGGGTTCCACCAGCAGAATGATGTAAACTGGATGTGGTAGTGCATGCCTGTAATCTGGCACCATATATCCTTGGCTATAGAACACCTTTGAGGCTGGAGCGGGCAATATGAGATGCTGTCTCAAAGTAAATAAGTAAGAATTCTAAGGCTGGTGAGGAGATAGCCTTTAAGAATGAAGGGCAATAGGGCTCCGGTGGTAAGAGTATTGCCTAGAATGTTTGAAGCCCGGGGTTCAATCTTCAGTACTACATGAACTGAGTATGGCAGTACAAGCCTGTAATCCCAGGGCTTGGGAGGCTGAGGAAAGAGGGGTCACAAGGTAGAGATCAGTCTAGGCCCCCTTTCAAAAGACAAGTGAGATGGCTCAGTGGGCAAGTGCTGTACAAGCCTGAGGACCTGAGTTCAATTTCTGGATCCGACTGCAGGAGAGAACAGACTCCTACAGGCTGTATCCTGACCTGCACCCACATTTCAGCATGGCACACATTACACACACAGCCACGAGTAGATGGAAGCGGAAGGATGCAGAAAGCAGACACCATGGCAACAGAAATAGGTGTGACAATGGCGGCTAAAAGTACACACCCCGACTTCATACAAAGGTCACATACACCCAGTAGAAGCACGCATCAAACTGTGAATGTCTATGCACAAGACAGAACCTCAAAATCTACAAAGCGAGCGGACAGGGCTACAGGCAAGACGGATCCACCACTGCAGTTGAGGATGTAAACAGCCGACTCTCAGCAACTGATGAGAGACCACTGGACAGCTCAGTCAGGACGCTGCGCTCATCACTGTCAACCAACACAGGCTGATGTGCACAGCACCCAGCAAACAGCAGGATGCGCATACAGAGCATTCACTGACACGATTGTGGGTGTGAGACAAGCTTCATAAATAGAAAAGAACAGGAACCATGCACAGTGTGTCCTTTGACTGCAATGGACACAAGTAGTCTGCAACAAACAGACAACGTTTGGAAACTGTATCACGCGTGCAACAGTACATGAGTTAAGGACAGCCAAAAAATAAAATAAAATGGGCACAGGACAGAATAAAAACAAGAACGCATATCAGGGTGTGTGGCTGCAGCAGGAGCAGCACCCAGGGGGATTGACAGCACTTGAGCTGCGTGTGTTAGAGAAGGAGATGCTGGGGCAGGGAGACGGCTCAGTGTCTATGTAAGGATGCTCGGCCCAGAAGCCCGACAACCTGAAAAGCCAAGTTTGAAACCCATCTAAAAAGCCAGATGCAGATGTGCGGTGCGCACCTAGAGTCCCAGCTTTCCTGTGGGTGAGACAAAGCCAGAGACAGTAAGGATTGTCACCTGCGGGTGTGGAGTTCACAGTATGGCAGAAACAACAAGGGAGAGGACCCAGCACTTGGGAGGTGGAGGCAGGAGGATGGCAAGCTACAGGCCAGTCTCACTTGCATTACAGGTTTGAAGCTAGTCTGGTCAACATGAGAGTATCTGAAAACAAGAAAAAGGAGCCGCGCACTGCGCTGTACACCTTTGATCCCAGCTCCCGGGAGGCAGAGGCAGGTGGATCCCTGTGAAATTTGAGGCCAGTCTGGTCTACATAGCAAGGTCCCGTCTAGGAAACAAAAAAAAAAAAAAAAAGTAAAGTCTCTCTACCTCTGTCTCTCTCTCAAGAAACCAGGAGCAAGGAAGAACAAATTAAATCCAAAATAACCCGAAAGAAATAGTAAAGAGCAGAATTAACCCTGGGGTAGTGGCTCACATCTGTTTCAGGACTCAGGAAACTGAGGCATGAAGATTGCCACAGGTTAGTTCAAGGCCAGCCTGGGCTACACAAAGACGACCTGCGGCCCCCCCCCCCCCGCCCCGTTTCTAAAAAAAAAAAAAAAAAAAAAACCAAGCAAATAAACAGAAATAAATGAAATGAGAAACTGGAACATCACGGGGGGGGGGGGCGGGCATCAATGGAATAAAAAGCTGACCATTTTGGTGAGGTAAAAAATTAGTAACAGAACTAGGAAGTGTCTAGGAAGGGTAAAACAATAGGAGAGCTGGGCGTGAGGCGCAGCAGAGCACTTGTCTAGCCAGTGCTACACCCCTGGGCACCACCTCTTAAACCACTACAGAAAAAAACTGTGCGACGCAAAAATCCATCAGTCCAGTTGGGGGGTGGCTCACTGGTGCAGGGCTTACATGGAAGCACCGAGGCATGCGCTTAGCTCCCAGAACTTGCATGAAGTAGCTGGACTTGGCGATGATATACATGTAACCCCAACGGTGGGTGGGAGGAGACAGGGGAATCCCTGGCGCTCACTAGCTAGCCAGCCTCGCTTCATCACTGAGCTCCAGGCCAATGAGAGACTCTGTTTCCAGAAGCAAGGGATGACACCCAAGGTTCACCCCTGACCTCCACAAGCACACAGGTGCAGCCACACATACACAAAGACACAAACGAAATAAGTCAGCAGATGGAAGACACTATCCGCGGCGGGAGACAGACAGAGGCCACCAGAATTCGCAGCACTCTCAGTTGACATAATGTTCAAAGTTGTAGCCACTGCAACAGGCAAAAAAAAAAAAAAAGCATTCTCTTTTCTTTCAGAACTACTTCCATTGTTTTTATTTTGTAAATCTATTCCGTGAGAACCTTATGCATGTATACAATAAAAATGAACACAGCCACTCCTCTCCCCATCCATGCTCCCACCCAATTTCTCCTCTTCTTAAATACTCCCCTAAGGCAGCTGGTGCTGCCACACGTGTGCAGGCACACTCACGGAAGGGAGAGTTAAAACAATCTCCACGTACAGATAACACACAAGTCTGTGTGGGAAAACTGCGGGTGATCCATCGGAAAGTTCTTACGGCCGCTGTGTTCAGAAATATGACGGGCACAAGACCCAAATGCACAAACTACACTGCTATCACTGTCAGTGAGTGTGGGCTGAGAGCAGAAGGCTCAGTACCATTTATAACTGCTCTAAACTTCGTAAAACACGTTTAGGACCTATGGAGACTGGAGCAGACTGGTGGGGAAAAGAAATCAGACTTAAAAGGTATCTGTGTTTGTGGATTAGAAGGCTCAACCCAGGCACGAGGTCAGTTCTTTTAAAGTTGATCTTCTGGTTTAAAGCGATTGCATCAACTTCCCAACAAGGCTTTTATAGACATAGGTCATTTATAAAAGCTACACGTGGGGCTGGAGCGACGGTTCAGCGAGTAAGAGCGTGTATGCTCTTGCAGAGGACCTGAGCTGGGCTCCCAGAACCCACAGCAGGAGACTCACAACTATAGTAACTCTAGCTCCAAGGGGTCTAACTCTCTCTTCTGGCTTCCTGGGGCACTTCACTCCTGTACATACACCCACACTCAGACATGAGACAGATTTTAAAAAGTTATAAGGAAAAATAAAAGACACAGGCCCTGGAATGACTGAAACGAAGAAAGGTAATGTGGGAGAAATACTGAAACTCACAGAATTAGAGTCATCAACACCATGTGATGTTAGCACAAAGACAGCGCGCAGACCATTGGGACAGATTAGAAAACTCAGACACACATAAACAGACAGAGTGATTATCTTTTTTATAAAGGCAAGTAACGAATAGTTCTGAAGTAACTGGACATTCACAGGCAAAAAAAAAAAAAAAAGGAACTTCAATCTAAACTACATACGTGAATATAAGATATAAAACTATAAAATCTTAGAGAAAAATCTTTGGGATCTAGGGCTAAGCAAAAAGTTCTTAATATCTGATAGCAAAAGCATGATCTATGAAAGGAAAAATGAATACACTGAACTTTACTGAAATTAAAAATGTTTACCCAGTGTAAAGAATGGAAGGACAGACCATATGTGCAATCCTTATGTGGGATTAAAGGACTAGTATCCAGCATATATAAAGAGCTCCTCAAATTCAACAATAAAGTACAAGGAACCTAATTAGAATTGGCACAATTAAAAAAAAAAAAACCCACTTTTTCCCAAAGAAGATGAGAAGCAAATGACAAGATTTTCAGCATCATTAACAGTAGGGAAATTCAAATTAAAACCATAAGAAGACATGGCATACACCTCTAAGAATAGCTGAAGGAAGGCAGGGCAACATCTAATGCTGGCAGGGATGCAGAGAAACTGATGTGAGCAAAGAGCCCCTGGGGACAGCCCAGCAGCTTCTCATAAAGATGAATACGTCTCTACAGTATGATCCAGTTATTACACTGTTTTGAACATGAGTCCCAGACATATGAAAGCGGAGTCATGAACATGCAGTCAAGCACAGCAGCCTGTGCCTGTCATCCCAGCACTTGGAAAGTAGAAGCAGGAAGATCAGGGGTTCAATGCCAGCCTCAACAACATGGTGAGTTTGAGGCCTGCCTAGGCTACGTGAGAGGGCTATGTCATAAGTAACCAGCCGACCAACCTATATAAAAGAATGTACATGAATATTCAAATTCATATATAAATTCCATTTATAGAACGGTCTTTGTGTGGGGTGTGCAGCACACGCACGTGAGTGTGTGAGTGTGCAGAGGCCAGAATAGGACATTAGATGTCTTCTTCTGTCACAGTGGTTCTCAACCTGTGTGGTGTAACCCTTTTGGGGGGCAAATGACTCTTTCACAGGGGTCACCTAAGGCCATCTGCATATCAGATATTTACACTGTGATTCGTAACAGTAGCAAAATTACAGTTATGAAGAAGCAACAAGAATAACTTTATGGTTGGGGTCCTCCAGCATGAGGAACTCTGTTAAAGGGTCCCAGCGTCAGGAAGGTTAAAACCATCGTTCTGTCACTGTCTGCCCTGCTGCCTTAAGAAAGGGTCTCTCACTGAAGTGGAGCTTCATTTCTGCCAGGCTGGCTACCAAGCAAGCTCTGGGGACACATCTGTCTTTGGAGCCCTGGCCCCACATTGCTGGGGTTGCGAGGCCTTGCCCAGCTTTTTTACACGGGTGTTGGGAATTCAAACTCAGGACCCTGTGCTTATAGAACAAGCGCTCTCAGTACTGTCTCCTCAGCTCTTACACAATGCTCTTGAAATTACAAAATGACAAAATTGGGAGAACTGATTGATCATTGCCAGGGTCAGGGTCAGGATCGGGATCAGGGTCAGGAAGGATTTAAAGCTGAACAATGAATTTCTATCTAGTTACGGCAGGTAAAACACGTTCAATATAGAACAGTGAGCAAAAAGTTGGGAAGAAAGGACATGAAAGCAGAAGGGGGCTTGCTGGGAAGAAGGGGTTCAGCAGGACTAAGAGGGGACTGCAGGAGAGCAGCAGGGTCTAACAACGACCAAATGACATTTTATACATACGTAAAATTCAAAAGGACTAAAAATTTTTAAATTACTAATTAAAAAAAAAAAAGGCATTGCATAAAACCAAACAAGCAGAGTCTCGTTAACAAATCTTGCTTCTGTTGACAAGGAGAGCAGTAAAAACTAACACTGACCAGTGCAGGACGGGGACTGGCTTCTCTAAAGTGCACTCAACAGACTGGAGGAGACTTGAGATCTATGTTTCTAAATGGTTTTTTTCTGCCTCCCAAGTTAAACTGAGCCTTCCAAACCTACCTGGATCTGGGGTCTAGAAAAGCATCAAAAAAGAAAACTGGACTCCTTGAAGGAGTTGTAAAACTGGCTCTGAGAGGCAGTCAAGTGTGCTTTACCCTCTGATGATGAGGGGAATTCTGAACAACTCACCCATCCCTCTATGATGCCTGTCTGAATGTTTATGAAGCATTTGGCCAGAGCCCTGAGCTGCCCCGAGGCTCTGAAAGGTGAAAAGGGTGTGATTTATCCTTCAAATGATTTTCTTCCCATCTAGAGCCCGAATGAGCTACTTGTGTTAAAATGAAACATTTAGTAACAAACATGTTGAGTGTGGGAGTGTTGGCCCGGAAGTCTGGCTCCCAGGATCCCAGCCCAACCGCCCTACGAGAAGGTTCCTCAAGGCCGAAATCAAAGACACGTCCCAGATGGGCTTCTCCGTCCCCTTGCTAAATAAAAAACCCCACCAGGCCCTGTAAAATCTAGCCTCCTAGGTAGGTTTTCTGGTATGACAAACCTTTCTACTTCCTTGGGACAGCTTTCCTCAGGTCTCTAATTTGCCCCCCCCCCCAAAAAAAAAGGGCTTGGGAAGAATCAAGAAGGTAAGGAAACGGGAGAGATGAGAAACTTCAAGAGGAAACTAATCCAGGTGTAAGACAGATGCTCTGTGCCCTCTCTGGACACTCCATCTTCCTTTCTTGTTTGAGACAGGGTCTCAGAAGCTAGCCCAGGCTAGCCTCAAACCTGCCAAGGTAGCTAAGCCAACCTTGATCTCCAGATCCTCCTGTCTCTACCTCCACAGCGCTGGAATTACAGGAGTGTGTCACCGTGGCCAGTTTAATCGACACTCAACCTATGGCCTTGCACATGCTGGGCAAACACTCTACCAATTGAGCTACAGGCCCGGCTCCCGAGTTCTTTCTTTGGGATCCTTTTGCACAGACTCACAGTACTGACACTGGCCCTAGGCTCCGTCAACATGGCTGTTTCTTTCACGTATATGCCACAGAATATAAAGTAAACAGAGAATAGGACCCTGAGTTCATAACCACATGAGGATTATTGCGTCTGGCTCAAACGCATGAAACAACTATGCAGCAAGGGAGGAAACGCGGACGCTAGTCAGTGAGTGGACTTTGAGGAGGCTCTTTGTTTCTATCTTCTGCTGTGTGGGGTTGGACCCTGTGGGCTTGTATATGCTAGACAAGTGCTTTACCACCGAATCACACCCCCAGTCCTGTTGTTTGAGTTCCATAATGGTCCTGGGCTTATGCTTTTAAAACAAGGTCTTACCGTTTAGTGATACATACCAAAATGTTTTCTGATGCAGCTATACATACAGAATTTGCTTGGAGCCCAGGAGGTCAGAGGTGAATGAGATTGGCACAGAACTGACCCACGTTTTCAAGCTGGCTGGTGGGGGTCTCACAGCTCCTTCTAACATCTCCTCTAACTTGGTGTATATGTTAAATCTCCATACTCAAAAGTTTAAAGAACAAAATTCGGGTGGCAAATGCCTGTAATCCTACCACTGGGGAGACAGAGGCAGAAGCATGAGCTCAAGGCCAGCCTGGGCTACAAAAGACTCTGTCTCAAAAATCCAAAACAAACAAAACAAAAATTTAAAACTTAAGACTGGGGACTGGGAATATAGTTGAGTTAGTAAAGTGCCTGCCTGTCATACCCCCAAACCCTGGGTTCAATCCCAAGCACTCCCATGAACCAAGCATGATGACACAGCGCTCCCCCACTCCACATCCCTCCTCCAATAATTCCAGCATCTGGTAAGTGGAGAGGGGAGGATCAGGAGTTCAAGGTCATCCTCAGTGAGTTCAAGGCCAGCCTGGGATACACCAGACACTGTGTTAAAAACAAAAAAAAAGTAACTTATAAAACGGTCAATTCTCATTTACAAATAGACACGAGGACTGATGTCCTCCAACCTACACTGTAAACTTGGCTCGCTCTCCGGATGGACAGAGAGCTCACTCTACGTGTCGCAGTCCTAACACCCGCTTTGGAACCCGAGAGTGGTCCAGCTTTCACTCCCACGGCCCCCGAGCATCCAAGGCTCTGCAAAGCTATCAGGCCCCTGGGGGTCGCCGGAGTGACCCCGGTTGGTGTGGCTTGAGGTCCCTTTTGGAGGGGAGGGGCGCCCAGCCGTGGGGTCGCGGGTCCGTGGAGAATAAAGGGGGCGGGGCTCGCGCCCCACCTGGGCCAGGTGTGTGTGTGGGCGGGGCCGCGCGTCACCTTGAGGATGTTGTCGAAGATGGTGTCGCGGAACTCCAGCAGCGCCTTCTGGTCGAACTCCCGGCCGTGAATGATGCGCATCTGCTTGAGGAAGGTGGACTTGCCGCTCTCGCCGGCGCCCAGCAGCAAGATCTTGACGAGCCGCCGCACCGCGCGCCGCTCGCGGGCCAGCAGCGCGTCGATGTCGCGGCTGCGCCGTCGGGCCTCGCGCTCCGCGTCCCGCGCCGCGCCCGCCCTGCGCTCGCGGGCTCCGGCCTCGGCGGGCAGCAGGCAGCGGCTGAGGGTCCGCACCACCCCGGACATGGCCGCCCTCAGGCAGCGGCCGCGCCCCGCCGGGGCCAGCGCGCCATGGACGCCCCTCAGCCGGCGCGGCCCTGCCGGGGCCAGGCGCCGCCCCGCCCGCCGCTCCCTCAGGCCGCGTCCGCCGCCGCCGCCCCGAGGCCCTCACTCGCCGGGCCGGCAGAGGGGCGGAGGGGAAAGCGCGGAGGACGGGGCGGTGCCGCGCAGGAGCTCGTTTATTGGTTGAGAAACCTTCCATCTTGTGGAGCGCGCTCTTTTATTGGACGAGCGTGCTTTGGAGGAGGTGGACGCTACAGTGGTCCTTGGGGCGGAGCCGGCGCCGAAATAGGCGGGATCTTTGCGATGAGGGAGCTTACCATTGGATGCCCGGATGAGCTTCTTTCTTTCAGAATGAAAGGGAGGCGGGGATACCGGAGGGGAGTAGCTTAAGTGCTCTGACCGTCCGTCAATCACAGTGACCACGCTTAGGATTGGAAGTTGGGCCAAACGGGGAGTGGCCAGAAGTGCCAGGTGTACAGAGAGACTTTCTGCCCTGATTCTCAGGTTAGGTCCTGCTGTGAGACCTGAATTTTCCTTGAGTCTCCTAAGACCTGGCGGCCAAGCTGGGAAAGGCCATGAGGTCTGTCTGCTATTAAGTTTAGGGAGAAAGCTCAGCTTTCTCGAAAACACTTCCAAAAACACTGGGGCAGGGTGGAACATGATTTTCAAACAAATGCTCCTTTGAGTGTTGCATGGGCCCAAAATAGGAAAAAACAAACAAACAAACAAACAAAAACCCAAGAAATAAAGAATCGCGTGTGTCTTCCTAGGCCCTATCATAAAATGTGATTAAGAGGAGATGGCACAGTGGGAAAGGGTGCTTGCTGTAAAGGCATGAGGATGTGAGTTCAAATCCCCAGTTGTGCGTGTAACCCCAGTGTTGGAGAAGCCATGATAGACGAATTCCAGGAACTTGCTAGGCAGCTAGCCTAGCACAAACAGTAAGGTTAAAGTTAAAGTGAGAGAACCTGTCTCAAAAATTAAGATGGAGAGGCAGTTGAGCAAGACATTGGGTGACCTCTTGGCCTTTGCATGTATGTGCATTGGCACACACACACTTGTGATTGTCACAATCACTCAAAGGCAGTCTGATAGGGTATAATGATCGGAAGTGTAGGATCTGAAGGGTATTGGTGGTGCATGTGTGTCATCACAGACCTTGAGAGACAGGGAGGCAGAAGCAAGAGGATTAGCATGAGTTTGAGGTCAGCCAGAGCTACAATAGAAACTTTCAAGCCATCTTAGGGTGAGAGTTTGTCTCAGAGAGAAGCCAGGAGGGGAGGGCAGGCTTGTGTGATGTAATCCCAGTATTGGGAGAGGCTGAGACAGGAAAATATGAAATTTGAGGCCAGCTTGGGCTATAGCCTGACTCTGAGTAAAATAAAATGCCAATAAATGTACCTGTTCCAGATCCTACTTTCCATTACAAACAGAAGACAACCTTTGGTGTTGGCTGTGCCTTCCCCCTCGTTTGAGGCAGGGTCTCTTACTCTTGATCCTCTTGCCTTTGCCTCCTAAACACTAGGATCCCAAGTGTGCACCACCATGCCTAAGGATATGTTCCTAAGACAGAAAACAGGAAAATCTGAACCTATGGACTCAATTTCGTTCCTTATTCTATTAAAAAAAAAGAATTAATTACAGTTTCTAGCAAATGCTCCAGACATTTACAAATAACTTTATAAATAGCTTGATCCTGGTGTTTATAGAATCATTAAAATCACTTAGTTTTGGTTTTTTTTTTTTTTTTTTTTTTTTTTAGTGACACATTGTGGTATTTTATGGGAGAAATTATATACTGTTGATAGCATCTAATTTAGGACTTCAACAAGGGCTCTGGCCATATCCTTCACATTTGCTAAAAGGCTAAAGTGCTTGAAATAAACACGTGTATCCATGTACTCCATAATAGTCTCTTAATTACCCCTGGCATTTATATGGCATGCTGTAATTTCTAAAGTGCTTCTACATACATTATCTCATGTCATCTATCCTCTCCATGGTGCTGGGAGAGAGGCAAGCATGGATACAGGAATCCAAGGGCCGAAGAGATGGTCCAGTAAAGAGCCTGAAGAGTAATCATGAGGCCCTAAGTTCAGATCCCCAGAACCTACGTAAAATGTCAGGGGTGGTAGTGTGTGACTCTCGCCCTGTGGTACTGAGCAGGGGTCAGGCAGAGACAGATAGATCCGTGGAGCTTAGTGTCCAGCCAACCCAGCTGAATCAATGAGTTCCAGGTCCTCCATGTCTTAGTTTGCTTTTCTGTAGCTGTGATAAACAGCACAACCTAAAGCAACTCAGAGAGGAAAGGGTTTATTTTAGCTTATAAATTATGTCTACCATCATGGGAAGCCAAGGCAGGAAGCCAAGGCAAGAGCTTGAAGCAGAGACCATGGAATAATACTGCTTACTGGCTTACTTCCTGATGTTTGTGCTCAGCCAGCTTTCTTATATGATCCAGGACCACTTGCGTAGGGATGGTTCCGCCCACAGTGGGCTGGGCCCTCCTACATCAATTAGTAATCAGAAATTGCCCCCAGGCCAATCTGATACCTTCCCCCTCAAAATATGTCCCATTCACAACTGAAGCTAACTATAACAAACCCCATTTTAAAAAGAAAAAAGAGACATTATTGAAGATATTCAAAGTTGACCTCAAACCTCCACACACCCACATGCACATGTGTGTGCACATACACTACAAATACATTGTTTACATACACGCACTCAAACATACCATAACCCCTCCCTCACCTCCAACACACACACAAAGAATGTGGAGTTCTAAGCACTAGCAGTGATTATTAGGTGTAAATATGATTCAGAAACAGCAGAACCTGGGCAAGAAGCCTGACTTAGTGCCTGCTTCACACATACCGTGGGTTCAGGGGAATGCATGTGAGTCTGGAAACTTTTCTTTACCATTTAGGGATATGTGACTTGGAATGAGTCACTTAATGTCTCTGAGACTCACTTTTCTTATCTGTAAATCAGGAAAACATGGAGCCCTGGGGCTGGAGAGATAGCTCAGCCGCTAAGAGTGCTGGCTGCTTTTCCAGAGGATCCAGGTTCCGTTCTCAGCACCCACATAGCAGCTCACAACAGCCTGTAACTCCAGTTCTAGGGGATCTGATGCCCTATTCTGGCCTCAGCAGGCACCAGGCATACACATGGTTCACAGACATACATGTAGGCAAAAACACCTATACACACCATCATCATCATCATCATCATATAAATTATGTACTGCTATTGCAGAGGTCCTGATTTTGGTTTCCAGCACTCACATTGGGGAGCCCACAACTGCCTGTAACTCCAGATCCAGATGACCTCACACCCTCTTCTGGCTTCTGTGGGCACACGCACACACACACACACACACACACACACACAACACATACTTAGGCATACACACACACACTAAATAAAAATACTCTAAAATATGGACCTTGATAAACTTTAAACAAATGTACAAATGGAAAGGTTTTGCTGGGTGCTGGGGATGGGCCAGTGGATTAAATGCATGCTGTAGAAGCACGAAGACCTGAGTTTGGATCTTAGTGCCAATGCCAAAAAGCCAGAGTTGGCAGTGCTCACCTGTAATCTTAGCACTCCCAAGGTGGAGGCAGGAGGATTAGCAGTAGTAAGGATGGTGATGATGGTAGTGATGGGGATGAGGATGACTGTAGGAAGAACAAGGCCTGACACCTGCCCGGACATGCCCAGACACGAGAAGAGCCACAACAGCAGCAGCAGTAGCCTGCCGTCTGGGAGCCAATGGGACGCTGGGCTGGGAGGAGGGTATAAAAGGGCTTCCCCTTCCTGAAATAAACGAGTCTGCCTTTGCCACTTACCGGATTTCCAGAGCCTGTGTGGATTGGTTCTGGGACAGCTCTCCCCCGCCTCCAAGGGTCCCGTGGATGGGCAGGAGCAACTGATGAAGACAGGATGATGATAGTGATGACGGTGACGGTGACGGTGAAAGTGATGAATGGTGGGACAGCCAAAATTAAAAATGCCGCACAAGGAGATCTGATGTCTGTCACTAAGTGGAATAAGGAAGCCTCGAAGGCCAGAGTCAAAGCGAATGCAGGAAGTCTAAGAGTCAACCTGCTAAGTTGCCCTCAGACACCTGCCGAAGCCTCGTAGGTCTGATTTCTGTCTTCCTGTGCTCAGGTGAGAGACAGGAGACGAAGCCCATCTGGTAGGATGTCTGGTAGGCCGCTGCACGAGGCCAAAAAGAGTGACCAGCAAAATCACCTGTGTGGATGGAGGTTCAACCTCTTATCAGTACCTTTACTCCCAAGGAACGTGAACGTGAATTGTTATTGCTGCTGGTCCTGTTTCCTTACTATTTTGAGGCAGGGTCTCACTATGTAAGTGAGGCAAGTCCTTAAACCTGGACCCCACCTCCCCTGGTCTCTGGAATGCTGGGACTGGAAGCATGTACCACCACACTGGGTAAGAAGCATCTCCTCTCTGAGGCAGAGATTGAACCTAGGGCTTTGCACTTTCTAAGTAATCGCTCTAACGTTCAGCTCTGTCCCCAGCCCGCAGGTGCATTTTTATCCTAATACATAATTAAAAAATTTACTTATCCATTTGTTTATTTATTTTGTGTGTATCTATGTGGGATTCCTAGGATACACATGTGGAGGTCAGAGGAAAACTTGCAGGAGTTGGTTCTGCCCTTCCGCCATGTGGATCCCAGGATCATCAGGCTTGGCAGAAATCACCTTTGTCCATTGAGCTGTATTGCCAGTTCTTCAGGCTCATTTTTTTTTTTTTTTTTTTTTTTTTTAACCACCAAACAGGGCTTGGTGAGATGGCTCAGCCATTAAGAAGAGTACTTGCTGCCTGGGCAGAGGACCCGATATCAGTTCCCAGAACCCATGTGTCAGCTCACAATTGTGGGTAACTTCAGTTCCAGGGGATTGATAGCCTCTTGGGCTTCCAAAGGCACTCACTGCCTGTATGCACGTGGTGCACATATATACATATAAGCAAAACACTCATACGCATCAGTAAAAAATATTTTTTAAAAATCACCAGACAAGAAAATAAGGTATCAAGAGTGAAAGCCAACAGAGAATTTAAAGAGTAGAACCACACGATAAAGATTTGAGACACAGAGGACCCAATATGGATGATAACATAGACATACTCAGAGCCCCCAAAGGAAAAAAAGAGGCTATTGAAAGTCTCGGTCAAGCGATCTGGGCCAGCCTTCCAGACTAGAAAGAAGGCTGGAGATGTAGCTCGGAGGTGGAGTGCCTTCCTAGCATGCGTGAGGCCCTGTAAATGAGGGGGAGGACAGGGAGAGGGCAGAGGAAGGGAGGGGGGAGACAGAGAAAGAGAGATGGGGTGAGAGAATGAGTGAGAGTGAGTGAGCTCGGAATCAATTGATGAGATCCACGGAACCATTCACCAAGGTCACTTGCTTTGTCAGTATGTAGCAGTTCACAGGTGGGTCACTCCCCAAGCACGCCAAGAGCCATATCAAAGGTGTGAACCCTGCCTGACTTCAGCAGAGGGAACCACTGTCCTGGCCAGCACCATACTGGACAGTGGAACCCCATCTGATCTCGGGGGTTTTATTGACACAGAAGCTCCTCAGGTGTTTCACTGATACAAAAACTCTGCCCCCTCATCCAAAGGCCTTGCTCTGCCAGAGAGCAGCAAGCACTTTCAGATCATGAGAAATCAAACATCTTTCACATAAAGCCAACACCTGCTGTTAATACAAAACGCCAAGACCTAGGCAGCCCATCCCCTTAACCCTAACCCTAACCCTAACCCTGACCCTAACCCAGACCCTCACGTGCATATGCCATTATACTTTGCTCTAATTAGATAGATTCTCAGTCACGCATCTAACCATCCGTTACCATCAGCCATCCGTCCGTTCACTAACTTGTCCATCCTCCCAATTATCCCGTCATCTTCCAACTGCTCATCTACCTACCCACACATCCTTCCTTCCACCAATACGTTTGCCCATTCATCCACCCAATCACTCATCTAACCATCCATCCATCCATCCACCCTCCTACCTACTCGTTAACCACACACATACTCATCCAGCCTCTTGACTCCTTCCGGAATGCCCTTTTCCCTGTTGGATATGAAGCAAACAGTTCTAAAACAAGCGAGCTTAAAGGGCTTAATAAACATGCGCCGGACCCTCTGAATCCATGAACCCAAATAAACCTTTACTCTCTTACGCTGTTCTCTTGGCTCTTTTGATCACAGACACACACAAATAACTAATATGCAGCCTGATGATGGCGCCAGTGAAAACTCTGTGGGCTCTGGAATAAATTCCTGCCTTGGCTGGAGTTCTCTAAGAGAAGGTCTGAGAGAGGGAGAGTGTGCACATGCACAAAGAGATTCATTTTAAGGAATTAGTTTATACAGTTGTGGAGGCTGTAAAGTCCAACATCTGCAGTGTGGGCTAATAGGGTGGAGATCCGGAAGAGCAGATGTTATAGGTCAAGTCCAAAAGCATATGCTGGAGAAACTGTCCTTTCTCAGGGAAGTCAATCTGCTCTGTTCATCTTTCAGCTGCCCAGATGTGGTCCACCCACAGCATGGGGCATTGTGCCTTATTCTAAGTCCATCGATTTAAATGTGTGTCCCACCCTTATTCACCCTCACAGAAGCATCAGGGTGATGTTCAATGGCTGGATGCAGGGTGATGTTAGCTGGGCACCATGACCCAGCTAAACCGACACACAAAATGGAAGACATCAACTTGTCTTAGAACACTTGTTGGCTTGGGGAGATGGCTCAGTGAGCAAGTGCTTGCTTAGCAAGCAGAAAGTGCTGAGTGTCGGACTCTAGAACCCATGTGAAAAGCTGGGTGTGCAGCACGCGCCTGGGATTCTTGTGTTAGAAAGATGGGAGAGGCAGACAGGCCGAGGAATCCCTGGTGCTTACGGGTGAGCTAGTTTGCCTGTGTGGCCAAGTTCTAGGCCAGTGAGAGCCTAGCAAGCAGAAGGTGGAAGGCACCAGGGGAATAACATCTGAAGCTGTCCTCTGACCTCTACACACATAGCACGCACGCACGCACCCCCATATTAATACAGATGCCTAAATGACACCGAAGACTCGGAAGACTACTATCGCAGGTTGTTCTGTGGAAGCGTCTACTCATTGCTGCCCAAGAGACAGTAACTTAGAGCAGCCCCTGATGTCTGAGCTTTGCTCAGAGCCTGAGATGAAGTCACACAGTTGTTCAAATCTGCTGAACTGTTTCTCAGAACTTCCCCTAATTTCCATAAGTGTTCTCTTCCTGGGGTTGTGGGGGGATAAATAACTCCAGTCTAGATTCAAATAGGGAAGGCTGGCTGAGGGTGGAGGTCATAACCGAGCATGTGCTTCTTGTGTGGGAAGCCCCGGGACCCAAGCAACAGAACAGGAGCAGACAGGGAAGTGCTTCTGAGCGTGAGGCCCTGGTTGTATGACCAACTCTTCCTTAAGAAAATGTGCTGATTTTAGAACAGTGACTGTACCTCCAAATGCACTGACAGCAGTCCAGAGAGTCCCCATATCCAATTCTAGAAATATACTCTAGAGAGAAGGCCTCTACCAATACTACCAAGGCCCCAAGGGACTAAGATTGCTACCCATCCATCCACCCACCCACCCATCCATCCACCTACCCATCCATCCACCCATCCATCCACCCATCCATCCATCCACCCACTCCACCCATCCATCCACCCATCCATCCACCCATCCATCCATCATCCACCCATCCATCCACCCATCCATCCATCCACCCACTCCACCCATCCATCCACCCATCCATCCACCCATCCATCCATCCACCCACTCCACCCATCCATCCACCCATCCATCCACCCATCCATCCATCCACCCATCCATCCACCCATCCATCCATCCACCCACTCCACCCATCCATCCACCCATCCATCCATCCACCCACTCCACCCATTCATCCACCCATCCATCCACCCACCCATCCACCCACCCATCCATCCATCCACCCACTCCACCCATCCATCCACCTATCCATCCATCCACCCATCCATCCACCCATCCATCCATCCACCCACTCCACCCATCCATCCACCCATCCATCCATCCACCCATCCATCCATCCACCCACTCCACCCATCCACCCACCCATCCATCCATCCATCCATCCCACATCCATTCCTCATCCCCCCATCCAATCCATCCATCCACCCACCCAACCCACCCATATATCCATCTACCCACTCACCCCACCCACCTGTTCATCCATCCATCCATCTACTGATTTACCCATCCACCTAAACATCCATTCACTCAGTCTGTCAGTCTGTCAGTCTGTCACTCACTCACTCACTCACTCACTCACTCACTCACTCACCTACCTACCCATGTGGAGCTATTTCCTCCTAATTGAAACATTCCCCTTGGAGGGAGGCAGGAAGCTTGTAAGATTCAGGAAATTACAAGAACACTTGTAAGACTCAGAACTCACACCTCTCAAGAAGCTCCTAAACTCAGAAGATTCCCAACAACCGCCCCCCCCCAACAGTCTACAGAGAGTAGTAACTGCTGCAGAGAGGAAACTCCAGCAAGCCCGTCTGCCTTCAAGTTGTGCAGGGAGCTCTAGGGATGTAGCTTTTGTGAGTCTCGTCCATGCTAAGGTGGTCTTTTAAGCGAGGCAGCTGCCTCTGAGTCACCCACACTTCTGGAAGTAACCCCTCACCTTCTTCCTGTAGGTAACCCCACATAAACTAATTGGTTCACCAACCTAGACTTGGGTGGACTGGTTTCTTTGGTCTGTCGTCAGTCCCTTATCTGGCATGAACGGATATTAGTTCATGTCTTCCCAGGAAAAGTCACATAACACCATCTCCCCACACCCCATTCATCCCTCCTTCCTTCCACTGATCTATCCATCCATCTATCCAACTCTCCCTCTCTCCCTCCAATATTATATCCACCCACCCACCCACCCATACACTAATTCTTTCATCCACCTACTCGTTTCTCTGGCCTCCCTTCAGCAGCCTTCATACAGTGCTGGGATTCAGGAACTCCAGCCTCACCTTGATGGACACAGCCCCTCCCTTAAGGATGAACGTAGGGAGACAGACAAAATATGTCTGTATATACAGTCTTAAGTTTGTTAAGAGTCAAGAATGAAAATCCTGGAGCTCCCCGATCCACCCATCCACCTATCCATCCATCCACTCATTCATCCATCTGCTTTGATGGAAGAGCTTCTCCAGAGAAGCTGAGTTTGAAAGGAGAGAATCGGAGGGAGATGATATCCTAATTTTATGTATCTTACTACAAAAAATATCTTGACAAAAGTGACTTAGGGGAGAAAGGGGTTTATTTCTGTTTACAATCCTAGGCCATGGTCCATTATTGTGGGGAAGTCAAGGCAGGAACTGCAAGGCATCCAGAGTCAAGGGCAGAGAGAAATGAATGCATTTGCTTGTTTGTGTTAGCTTGGTTTTTCCACTCTTATATAGTTCAGGACCTCCTGCCTAGGGAATGGTGCCACCCATAGTAGGTGGGTCTTCTCATATCAGTCAAGACAAACCCTCACAGATATGCCTACAGGCCAAGCCAATGTAGACAGCCTCTCACTGAGACTGTCTTTCCAGGTGACTCTAGGTTGTATAATCTAGGATGTACTAACCATCACAAATGGCTTTTTGGCCTAGGAAACAACAGGATCCAAGATCCCAGGCCAAGAGTAACCTCTGTCCCAGCTGTGAGCTGTGCTGAAAGACACCTGGGAGTGGGTGTCCTCACATGGAGGCAGGAAGAAAGGGATGATGAAGGAGGCACGTTATATTGGGGAGGGATCCCGAGGTGTCAGTTAAGGTCAGAAGATGGTTCATATCCTGTTCTTCTGGGGACAGTGTTTTATTTTGAGTGAGAGGCTACTTCGGTAAGTGTTGGTTTTATAATATACAATAGGAAGATAATACTATTTTTTTGTTTTAATGTTTGTGTGTTTGTGTGTATATATGCATGCATGTGCAGGTCAGAGGAACTGTGGGGAGTTGTTTTTATCCTTCCACTGTGGGTTCCAGGGACTGAATTCAGGTCATCTTTCTTGTACAGTGAGGTCCTTTACCCACTGAGCCTTCTCGCCAGCACTGCGTGTTGTGTTACTGTTCTCACTGTTGTTCCTCTATTATCTTCATTTTTGTTCCCACTTTGGAGATGAGGAACAAGAAGACATAGTGACATTTTGTCACGTGCTCAAGACCCTCCCGCCTCAGCCCCTAGAGTGCCGAGTGTCTGCCACCATGCCAGGTTTGAGATTATTGTCTTTTTAAAATAAAAAACTATATGCCTATGTATGTTTTTCTACACATGCTATAGAGCTCATGTGGAGGTCAGAGGACAACTTTTGGGAGTCGGTTCTCTCCTTTTGACCAGGTGTGTCTCAGGGACTGAACTCAGGCCCTCAGGTTTGGCAGGAGCCTTTACTTACTAGCCATCTTGCCAGCCTGAAACTATCTTCTTATGTAAATACTCACTTTCCTTCTCTCTCTTAGGTGCAAATTCCATGAAGCCTGCCATACTGCTCTTTTGTATTCCTCATGCCTGGGATGCAGTAAGCACTCAGTAAATCCTGGAGCAATGAATGAATGGACTTCTGGCTGGGAGAGGGGCTGACCTCATACATATGCGTCCTTTCCAGGTCCCCAGTCACCAGTGAAGTTTCTGCTCCTCTCATTGGTGGCCCCATCTTTGCTTAGAAAACCTTGGGGTTGGAGTTGGGGAATCACTGGCCTGAGGAACAGAAAGTGAAATTCTACTTTCTACCACCAGGGGTCGCTCCCGCAACATAAGAAGTCTCCCAGGCACTGGAGAAATCTTCCCTGCCTGCAACCTGCTGTTCGTTCTTATTAACACCTACCTGGGTTTGCTCCCCTGAATCTGACAGGTGTGACCAGAACCGTAAGTACAGGTCTGGGCAGCTCTAGATGAGAATGGAGGCTGTGTGTGTGTGTGTGTGTGTGTGTGTGTGTGTGTGTGTGTGTATGTGTGTACCATAAGTGCTGAGCCTGAGATTCTAGCATCATCTGACCACTGCCCATTAGATTCTGCCTGGCCTCCTGAAAGGCAGGCTGTGCAGAGTCATTTATCCACATCAGCAACCCTCCCAGATTGAAGGCCAGACAGGAATGCTCAACTGGCTCCAGGGAGCAAACCCCTCCATTCCAACCTCTCCCAGAGACATACCTTGCTCCTTGTGCTAGGGCTTAGCTTTAGGTTCATGCTGCAGGCCTCAGGAGTGTCTGAAGAGATGGTCCAGCAGTTAATAGGATTTCTTACTCTCCAGAGAACCCAAGTTCAGTACCCAGCACCCACTTTGGGTGGCTCATTACTATCTGTAATCCCAGCTTCAGGGGAACTGACACCTCCTTCTGTCCTCCTAGGACACCTGTACCCATGTGGCATATACTCATGAAAATACAGACGCATGCATATAAATAAAATAAAATTAGCCATACTAATTAAAATTGATTACATTAATTAAAATTTAATTATATTAATAAAATTAATTATATTACTAAAGAACCCTGAATAATACAGAGGCATAGCTCACTAGGCCTTAAGGCTGCAAAGTATGTGGCCAAAGCCTTTAGTACAGAAGGAATCTGAAGGTTTAGGGTGTGTCAAAAACCACCCAGGCAACCATCATCACGAATTAGGGCTCATTCTTCTGGAAAAGAAATATTGCCATCTGTGGTGGCCAGAGGAGGCTGTTCCAGCCACTGAGAGGCAGTGCTGGGTACCATGGTAACAATGTACTATAATTAGCATGGTCCAACCTGCATGCATTTTCTAAAACATACCTGGTAGTTACTTTTCTCACTGCTGTGACAGATACCTAACAGAAGCAGCTTAGGGTGAATTTGACTCATGGTTGAGTGGGTTTAGTCCATCATGGTGGTGGAGGCACGGTGGAACTGATGGTTGTGGGAATATTGGCTTGGGTTCCCCACATTTTGGTAGACAGGACCAGAAAGCAGGGAACCTGGGGCTGGAAGTGGGGTGAGGGTATAACTCTGAAGGCCTTCCCACATGCGACATACTTCCTCTGGTTAGGCTCTACTTCCTAAAGTTTCCACAACCTCTCCAGTCAGCTCCACCAAGAATCTGAGGAGGGGGGAATCTTCTTAGCCAAACCAAACAACTAAAATTGCTCTCTAAATTATCCATATTCAGGCCATGTTCCTGTTCTGCTTGAATGTGCCCTTCTGTTTCCTTCCTCTTCTGCCTATCGAGCTCCTGCTTACCCTTTGATACCCAGCTCAAGTGGCTCTGTTCACCCTTTGATTCCCAGCTCAAGTGGCTCTGTTCACCTTTTGATACTCAGCCCAAGTGGCTCTAGTTCACCTTTTCATACCCAGCCCAAGTGGCTCCTATTCAACCTTTGACACCCAACCCCAGTGGCTCCTGTTCACTCTTTGATACTTAACCTAAATGTCCCCTTCTTCCCATTTACGTTCATCAACTTCCTCACACAGTCTTCTGGTACAAGTACAAGTACAAGTGTCTGGTACAAATGCAAATGACCTTTGTTTTAGAGCTGATTTTGTTTTTGCGCAGTAACGCAGGCTCACCCATCCCTCTACCCACGATGAGCTGTGACTATCATGATCACAGGTACTGGTGAGTGGGACTCAGGTAGCTTTCTTTGGAAGACAGTGTAACCAACAATGTAAGGGATTATAGCTATTGGCAGTGGAGGACTTATTAGTTGTCCCGGGAGGGGCTTTGATCCCTCACCCTCTGGTGTGGTGATGTACTGGAGTCAGCTCAGACTAGCGGGCAAGAGCTCTGTGTGGGTGCCTCTTCCCAGCTTTGAACTCGACGGCATCATGCTGCCTGTCAAAAATTTGCCGTAGTGGGACTATTTACATCACAGAAATGGGAGAATGCTGTCAATTAGGCTTTTTGATCCCCTTGCCTTTGTATGTGTTAGTTTTCTGCCACTGTCACAAAACACCTGAGGCAATCGGCCTTAAATGAAGAAAAGGCTTATTTTGGATCATGGCCTTGTATGCTTTGGTTTATAGTCACTGGGGTCCTGTTACGATGGTCTGTGGTAGTACAGTAAGTAGAGTGAGAAGAGGAAACTCCAGGCTGCTAGGGTCTCTTCAAGGCCATTATCTAAATGACATAACATCCTTCTATTAGGCCTTGCCTTTGAAAAGTTCCATCATTTCCCAATAGTAATATGGGCTACAGGGTTTCTTTTTCAAATCATAGTATTCCCCCTCCTCATTATTAATCTCCCAAAGCTTCCGCTTTCCTTGGTACCCAGGCTGTCTGTCTGGTGGATGGGCAAGTGTCTCCCTGCCAGAAGACACTCCCCAGAAATACAAGAGGATTGCCTGAGTGTGGGTTTGGCTGAGGGACACAAACAGGACCAGGGGCCAGGCAGGTGGACAGTCCCAAGTTCCAGTTTCTCCATGGTGGCCAGGACCCGTCCAAGGCTGGGTTTGCCTACACCTCTGATGTCCGCTCAGCAAATAGAGTCCCAGGCCTGCTGACAGGTACGGCCAAAGGTTGAAGGGTATTGTGATAAAGGAGAGCCTGCATGATTTACAGCCTCAGCTGGGACAGAGGAGCGGTGGATAACAGGAAGATGGAGGAGCACTGGCAAAGATGCTCCGGGTGAGGGATCTCTGTTTCATTGAGACGGTGTGCTGGCGTCCACGCAGCGGAGATTAAATAACCTGTTGCCTGAATGCAAAAAGGCGGAAATAAATCAGCCTTTACTGCAAGCAGGATGGCAGGGAGTTAATTAGGAAAAGGAAAAAAAATACATTTCAACTTATAAAGAGGCTGGGTGAGCATGCAGAGGAGGAATGGGGTCCCTTACTCTTCCCATCAGAAGCCATGCATGGCTGGGAAGGCTGACCCTCAGGTGTGCCCTGGCTGCCTGCTTGCTGTCCATAGAGCTCAGTCAGGTCTTGCTTGTGTCCTGCCAGTGTGAACTTGCAGGCTCAGGGCCTGGTGTCTGGGATTATCATGGTATGGAGAAGGGATTGCAGGTCACGCTCGGTTACAGCTCTCTAGTGCACCAGTGAGGGGATTGCCTTGAACCTCCTGGGCATATTTCTTTCTGCTCCCCAGCCAGGTGGGGCTATGGACTCTCTCCTAGTCCTTCTACCTCAGTGTTGTTAACACGAGGCTCTGCCCTGGAACGCCTCTTCACTTTCTCCCCTCAGCTGACCACCCTGGTTTTCTAATAAACCTGGCTCGACTTTCAAGATTCAATCAATAGTGTTCACGATTATCAATTGGGTAGGGTGCCGTGGCTCTGTCGTCTCAGCTACTTGGGAGGTTGAGGTGGGAGGATAGACATTCAGAGACAGCACAGGCAACTCAGAGAGGACCTGTCTCAAAAACAGGAGTTAAAAGGTTAGTTGAGGGGCTGGCGAGGTGGCTTGGTGGGTGAAGGCACTTGCTGCCAAGCCCGATGACCTCAGTTTGAGTCCCAGAACCCACACGGTAGTGACTTCCACACACCTGTCTCTCTCTCTCTCTCTCTCTCTCTCTCTCACACACACACACACACACCCTGACTTCAGGGGTCTCACAAAGACAGGAGGAGATCTTTCCTGTGGCCCTTAGAGGTGGCAGTGGCCTGGACTGGAGAATGGCAGCTATGATGGAGAGGTGACACACTTGGTTGGATGGCTGCCCAGTCCGGCACGTCTTTGCTTTGCTACGTTGGCATCTCTGCTGCTGAAATTCCTTTCCCGGGAGAGACATGAACATCTCCTCTTCCTCCTAAGGTCCCAGTGACAAACCAAGGTACAATGCCGCCAAAGGTCACCCTGGAGAACCGATCAATTTGCTAGACTTGGTTACAGATCTGTAAGTGGGGAATTATGGGCAGGAGCAATGGGTGACCTTAAAGCAGTCACACTGGGAGGTCTTTACCCAGCATGCATGAGGACTCCTTTGTGGCTGTGTAGATGGAGTCCCCACCCCTCATCCTTTCACACCTATATCCTATATCCCCTGATGGGAAGGCAG
Organism: Cricetomys ansorgei; assembly: GCA_026225945.1. Taxonomy (NCBI): domain Eukaryota; kingdom Metazoa; phylum Chordata; class Mammalia; order Rodentia; family Nesomyidae; genus Cricetomys; species Cricetomys ansorgei. The sequence goes on along the minus strand of JAMJFZ010000818.1, from coordinate 6,333,787 downwards.
AAACGTCTAGATGTAGCCAGATGCCCTGCAAGAAGAGCATGCGTCTTTTAAAAAAAAATTTATTTATTAGAATTTTTGTTCTCTCATATATCACATTCCAAAACCCTCCCGTCTCTCCCTTCATCCCTCCCAGCTGCCCCCTATCTTCCCTATCCCTCAGATCTACCCCTCATCCTCCCACTCCCATCCCCCCTCCCCAAGAAAGAACAGTCTTCCCAGGGTTACTGCTCAAACACAGTGCAACAAGGATGTGCCTACTTCAAGGGTGGACTAGGCAACCCAGTAGGGGGGCAAGGTACTCAAGGGTGGGCAAGGCAAGAGGTTCAGGGACATACACCCCTATTCCAGTCTGTATGAGTTCTGTAAGAGCACCAGGTCAGGCAAACTCAAGATATATTTGCGAGACCCAGCAGGTTCTATGTCTGCTGCTTCAGGCTCTGTGAGCCCCTAAGAGTGCTGGTCAGTTAACTCCATGGGGTTTGTTTTCCTGGTGGCCTTTGACCCCTCTGGTCCCAGCAATCCCTCCTCCACTTCTTCTGTGGTGTGCCCTGAGTGCTGCATTTTGTTTGGCTCTGGGCCTCTGCATCTGCTCCTCCCTTCAACTGCCGTGAGGATCCTGTCTGTTGATGATTGGGCTAGGCATTAATCTATGAGGACAGCAAAATAACATTAGAAGCTCTTTTCTGTCCAGATTCTAGTTCCTGGCCTGCCTTGATGTATCAGTCATAGGACAACATGCATCTTAAAATAAATCTTCAGGCTGAGGACATAGCTCAATGGTAAAGTGTTGGGGTGTGGCTCAGGGGTAGAGCACCTGCCTAGAATCCCCCAGTGGGGGGCTGGGGTGCGGCTCAGTGGTAGAGCTCCTGCCTAGAATCCCCCAGTGAGGGGCTGGGGGCGTGGCTCAGGAGTACAGCCCCTGCCTATAGCTCTTCACAGAGACCCCAAGGCCAAGTGCAATTAGGGCAGAATCGCATACAGCTGGTTGGGAAAGGCGGCTGGATGCTCAGGTGAAGGTCCTATGACGCTCCCCACCCTCTTAGGAGGAAACATTAACAGTCAACAAGGCCAGTTACAATGATCTTCTGCAAGCAGGCCCAGCAGAACACAGAAAGATGGCGGTGTGGTGTGGTGATGAGGGGCTCCTGTACAGTAGCTTTCCTGAGCGTCACTGCTCTTTGGGGGCCCTCCCTGGGAGCCTCCCTGGGAGGCAAGGATGCTTTCTGAGAGCTGCAGGCAGCTCTCAGGATTACAAATGAGGCTTTACTAAACACTTTCTTCAAGGAGAACCCTGCAGAGTTGGGGGGGTGGAGTGGGCTGCCCTTGCTGGATCCCTACAAGGGTTGGGATGCAGAGCAGATTCTCTGCTAGGATCCCAGGAACTCCCTCATGATGGCACAGGTGTTCACCCTCATTTCATGGAGGCTGTGGGTTGATCTGGGAGTCCATCCCTGTCTACAAACCTCTCTAAGAGGCTTAGGAGTGGAGCATGTTGCCACCTGAGGATTAGCTTTGGACCAGCCTTTCTCTTAATTCTTTTGTCTGATCTCTGGGTGCTGTTTATCCCCAAGGCTAGCCAAAGATGATAGAAGTCAAGGAGTCTGGCCCGGTGGCCCAGTTTTAAAAAAAGGAGCTCAGGGTCTCCACGGGTCCCTTTGTGAGTGGATGCAGGATCATAGACCACTGATCTTTCTTCTCTGGGTCAGTAATCAACATCTGATCCCCTGAAGATGGAGATTTCTAGATGTAGCCAGATGCCCTTTAGGGACAACATGCATCTTAAAGCAAGTCTTTGGGCTGAGGACATAGCTCAATGGGGTGTTGGGGTGTGGCTCAGGAAGCATGGCTCAGTGGTAGAGCTCCTGCCTAGAACCCCCCCTGTTAGGGGCTGGGGTGTGGCTCAGTGGTAGAGCACCTGCCTAGAACCCCCAGTGAGGGGCTGGAGGTGTGGCTCAGTGGTACAGTGCTTGCCTAGGATCCCTCAGTGAGGGGCTGGGGTGTGGCTCAGTGGTAGGGCACCTGCCTAGAATCCCCTAGTGAGGGGCTGGGGAGTGTGGCTTAGTGTAGAGCGCCTGCCTAGAATCCCCCAGTGAGGGGCTGGGGTGTGTGGCTCAGTGGTACAGTGCTTGCCTAGGATCCCTCAGTGAGGGGCTGGGGTGTGGCTCAGTGGTATAGCTTCTCCTAGCATGTCTTGGGTTCCATCCAGATCTTTGCTATAAAAAACAAAAACAAGGGGCTGGAGAGATGGCTCTACAATTAAGAGCACTGGCTGTTCTTCTAGAGGACCCAGGTTCAATTCTCTGCATTCACATGGCAGCTCACAACTGTAACTCCAGTTCCAGGGGCTCTGACACCCTCACCATACAGGCAAAACACCAATGCACATAAAAATAAATGGGGAAAAACAAAACTTTGCTAGATGTGGTGGCTCACCTCTATAATCCCAACCATTTTAGGGCTGAGGAGCAGGAGTGGCATGAATTCTAAGCTAGTTTGAGTGGGCAATTGAGAGAGAGAGAGAGAGAGAGATTGATTGAGATTTTTCTCCAAGGACTAAGGGTGGAGAATGATCAAGTGCTATACCAATGCTCTCCTTTAGCGTCTATATGTACATATGTGTGTGCGCTTGTGTGTGCACGTGCACACACATACATACACACACACACACACACACACACACACACATGCTGCAGAAAACCCAAGATTCCTTTATTCACCTCATCTGTGAAGTATGGGTAATTATTTTGGAGCTCTTGTTGGCAGCGCCGTAATGGAACCCAAGGACACAGTCCCTGTGTACTCTTGGGAAGTATTTCTGTGATGCACAGGCTCAGAGTCCACTTGCCGAACCTTCAGGTGACTCCTCCATGCCTCGGTTTATGGCTCTATGATGTGGGGTCCCATCCCCCACTTCCCTTTTTCAGAATTCAGTGCAACCAACAGTGCTTGGCTGGCAGACAGCGCCAATGTGGGCTGAGCTCCGGAGGCACAGCTGTTTTGCGGGGTGTGTGTGTGGCTCGGGGCCTAGGCCTGGGACCCCTCGGCCTCCACCTGAGCCTGGTTGGCCAGAGACAATGCTTAGCTTGGGAGAACACCAGGTCTTTCCCTGGCTGTCAGGCGTAAGGATTAGATGCAGAATAATGCAGTCCCCCGATCAAACCTGCAGCTGTAACTCAGGCCCCAGACGCTGCCAGGACCATAAATTTGGTTGGAAAGTGCAGCTCTAGCAGTTTGGGAACAAGAGCGAGGGAGGCCAAGTGAATTACAGCTTCAGGAGGCGGCGAGGCCCCCTGCCCCTCATTGTTAGCCCAGCCAGGGATTGATTGCTCACTGGCTCTAATGAAATTGAATTTTAATTTATATCCCAGCCCACAGTGGGAGACCAGGGCCTGCCCTAGGAAAGGTGGGCTTGGCCCTTGGAGAGGTGAGGTGCTCTTACGCAAGGAGAGCTTGCAGTCGAGTCCTATAGGAGAGAGGAGTGGTCATTCTGGGGACACCAGCACCCTAAAAAAATTTGGGTGTGTATACTGTATGTGTATGCATACGCACATTCATGTGGAGGTCAGAGGTCAATGTTGGATGTCTTTCTTAATTGGCCTCCATTTGACTATTATTTAAATCTTTCTATGTGTATATTGTGTGTGTGTGTGTAGGTCAGAGAACATTCTGGAGTGTCTCCTTCCCGCTTGTTTGAGACAGGGTCTTGCCACTGTGCGTACCAAACTAACCAGCCTATAAATTTCTGGGGATTCTCCTGTGTCCACTGCCTAGCTCACGACAGGAGCACTGGGATTATATTACATACACTAATGTGCACAGTTCGTATTTGAGTTCTTGGGATTCGAACTCAGTTCCTCATGCTTGTATGGCAAACACTGTACTCACTGAATCATCTCCTCAGCCATCCTCCACATTAGTTTTTGAGACAGTCTCTCACTAGGAGCTCAGCTGTGGCCAGGCTGGCTGACCATGGAGCTCCAGGGACCTCTGCCTCCCCATGTCTAGGGTAACAGGCATGTGCTGCCACGCCCGACTTCTCATGCGGCTGATGGAGACCCAAACTCAGGTCCCTATTGCTTACACGGCCAGTGGTCTCCCCACTGAGCTAACTTTCTCTTTTGCATTTTTGAGATGATCTTAGTACATAGCCTCGGATGGTCTAGCATTTGCTATATAGCACAGGCAAACCCCAACCTTGTAATTCTTATGCCTCAGATGCCCAAGTGCTGGGATGACAGGTGTATACACCCCCACCCAGCTTCATCCCCAAGCTTCAAGGTCCCACCAGCCATGGGTTCTGGGCAGGTGCATCCCCCATCAGGCCGTGTCCGACTCCCACAGCTGTAGAACTCTAGGAGATAAGTTGAAGGGTCCCCAATCTTTCTCTTTGTGGGAACTAGAGTGTTTTCCAAGCACAAAGGGGAGATACAGGTGCAATAAGGAAATAATAATGTTTCCTAGGGCTCCCTGGGGTCCCTGGACTCCCTCACTTTCCCCATATGTCTCCAAAGCTGATACACTGGAGCCCCTGTGCAGCCAGCTGTAGTATTATACACCTGTAACCCCAACACTCAAGTGGGACAAGCTGGCTCAAGACCAGCCTGAGCTACATAGCCAGTTCCAGGCCAGCCTAGGCTATGTACTGGGACATGTCACACCCAAACCAAACCATATATATCATGCCACACAGATCCTTTGTTGCTCCCTGTGATACTTACCTTAGTCTTTCCCAGGGTGTGCTATGTGTTGGGCACTGTCTCTCATGGGCATCTGTGTAGCCTCCTGCTGCAGAAGTTTATTTTTAGTTGTATATAAAATTATTGTTTTATGCACTGTTGGGTGAGGGGCTGTATAGAACGTTTGTATTGTCTGCAGGTATTGGATTTCTGTGGGGGTTGTTTAATTGCTAATGATCTGCATGTACTATCAGTAGAACACCTGAGGAGTTCTGAATCAATAAAAACACCTGAGCTCAGACGCTCGGGGTTCCATTGTCTAGTATGGTGCTGGCCATGATGGTGGTTCCCTCTGCTGAGGTCTGAAAGGGTTTGCCATCTATGAAATGCCTCTGTGTTGTCCTTGCTGAGCGGTCACTGTAGGTGTGCTACTATATTGCCCTGCATGGGGGCCACAACTAGGACTTGTGTTCTGCTCTCCTCTGTGGGTAGACCTATGGGGATCCCCATAGGCTCATCTTGTACACCCTCCACAAGTGGACTCAGCCTCTAAGAGAAAAGCTAACCTTTGGTCTGATGCCTATGAGCCCTTCCCCGTGACCGTTCTCTTCCCTGTGGCATGAACATGTCAGTGAGATACTAGGTCTAATTGCAGCTATGGCTCTGGGGCATCTGGGCTAGTTTTACCCAGAACGCTGTGTAGGGCAGCACCTGCCTCCACTTGCCAGCTGGTCTGATGAGCAAAGGGTAAATCCACTGGCTCTTGGTGGAAACTGTTTTCTGCTGGTGGGATCTGTCAAATGCAGACATGGGTTAGTCATAGGGTCTGCATAAGATTATGCTGAAAACACCTTCAGAAAACATTATAGAGTCCTCACTGGGGGATTCTAGGCAGATGCTCTACCATTGAGCTACACTCTCAACCCCTCACTGGAAGATTCGAGGCAGAGCTGAGCCATGCCCCAGGTTGTTCTTTTTGACTTGATAGGCAGAGAGACCCAGGCCCAGGTAGAAAGAGGCATTTTGTCTGACATTACACAGACAATTAATGGGAGCTGTGGCTAGTACAGAGACCTGGGCTTGGGTAGATGCCTGGTTACTTCGGAATTAAGGGGATGTAAGAGCGAGGGAGGGATGTTGCCCCTAGGTAGGGAGAGAGAGAGAGAGAGAGAGAGAGAGAGAGAGAGAGAGGGAGGGATTGAAGGTCCTGTCATCCATATGTCCCTAACTTCCAGCTCCACTTGCATGATATTTAGGGTGTATCTGGTCCCTTGGTGTATAGAAAAAGATGTCCCCTCTTTCCGGTGGCCCAGTCAGCACTAGAATTCCGGGACAGCACATGTGGGTTCTAGAGTCAGACATCTGGCTAGGCATATGCCATCCCTGATCACACCCCATCTTTAATCATGTTTTTGGTAGGTAGTATGTGCGTGTACTTGCATGTGTGTGTGTAGACCAGAGCCCAACTTTTGGTGCTATTACTCAGAAGCTGTCACTTAAGAAAAAGATCTATTTATTTATTTAAGTTTATCTATACCTATATCTATATCTATATTTGTGTGTGTGTGTGTGTGTGTGTGTGTATACATGTGTGGGTACTCATGACACAGTACACATATGGAGGTCAGAGGAGAACTTGTGAAGTCAGTTCTCTCATTCCTCCTTTACATGGGATCTGGAGCTTGTACTCAGATCTTCAGACTTGTGTGGCATGGGCCTTTATCTGCTGAGCCATCTTCTTCCAAAAGATCTACTTCTTCTTCTTTCTTCTTCTTTCTTCTTTCTTCTTCTTCTTCTTCTTCTTCTCCTTCTCTTTCTCCTTCTCCTTCTCCTTCTCCTCCTTCTCCTTCTCCTTCTCCTTCTCCTTCTCCTTCTCCTTCTCCTTCTCCTTCTCCTTCTCCTTCTCCTTCTCCTTCTCCTTCTCCTTCGTGTGTGTTTTATCTTTGTGAGCAGTATTCACACAGGCCAGAAGAGGGCGTCAGAGCCTCTGGAACTGGAGTTACAGATGGCTGTGAGCCACCACCCCCTCTGACTTTTTCCTTGGGTTGTAGGGAGCTCAGATCCCTACATTCGTACAGCAAGTACTTTATGGAAGGAACTATCCACCCAACTGTCATCCCAGCACTCAGGAGGAGGAGGCAGGAAGATCCAGGATGCCTGGATTACATTCAGAGAACCTGTTCTTCAAAGTGTGGGTGAGGGGGGGGGATATGCATCACCATAATTTATGAACTTCTGGGAAGCCTGCATTTCTTGCCAAAATGATAGATGATAACAGAAAATCAAGATCATCAATATATCTCATAGTCTCATACTATATATCACACACATACCACCTATAGGATATATACAGTTTTCTTTAGCCCTGAACCATCACATGCATTGCATATCGGGACCCTGCTTGTGATGGCATCGGGGCTGTAGTAGGCTGTGGTTACAGGCTGCACTCCTCCAGTGAGAGCGTAGCCCCTCGAGCACGTTAACCACTAAGTACTGGGAAGGGCCAGAAGATCTCTAAGGTTTTGTGGAGACAGTGGGTTAGGATGGACAGGGGGCCATGGGGTGAAGCATACATCAGGTGCAGAGACAGCAGGAATGAGCAGCCAACATTTACCATCCCAGCAGTCTGAGTTCCCTTGTAGGTTACTGTCACATCTATCGTACGTATGCATGCACTTATTCATTTGTCTGTCTGTCTGTCTGTCTGTCTGTCTGTCTACTGATGCATAGTCTGATTGTATAGCCGAGGAACTCCTGATCCTCCTGCCTCAGCCTATAAAGTACTGGATAATTGGTGTGTGCACCACCCCGCCTGGTGGTGCTACTATCTCTGTGGGAATCAGTTCAAACACACAGGAAACCGTGGAGTTGTAGAAAGAACCGGCCGTGTCCCAGCTTCCAGCTCCATGGAATTCTAATACTTTCCATGCAGGTTCTTCTTTGGCATGTGGATGCGCATATGTGAATTGTAAGTTTGTATGTATTTGTAGTGTGTGAGTGCACATGCCCCTGTATGTGTGCATGCAGAGGCCTTGAGGCTGACATTGAGGGCATCTCTGTGACCACTCTCCACTTTAGTTACTGAGACAGGGTTTCTCAATCAAATTCAGAGCTTGCTGATTGAATAGTTGCTAGTCAGCTTGCTCAGGAGCTTTCCCCGTCTTCTGAGAGCTGGGGTTACATTATGCCTACCCCACTTTCATGGAGGTTCAGGAGATCCAAACTCCAGTCCTCATGCTTGTGTTTCAAGTGCTGTATCTACTGAGCCAAATCCCCAGCCCCTTTCCCTCCTGTCTTACAAAGAAATAGATTTTAACAGATGTTAGGTGATGTGTCCCACCTCAGTGACCCCCACTTCCTTGCTGCCTGAGAATCCACATTTGATTGGCCATTCTTTCTTCCATTTCATGAAGGTATTCACTTGCTGCAATGTGTATACTACTGGTAACGTGAGTAGTGCCATGATCTAATTCCATAACGTTGAACCCATTTCACAGCTGGAAACCCAGAGGCCCACTGGAACTCTGTATGGGGTGCAATCAGTCGAAAGTAGCCAGGGACTCCAGAGTACACCTTGTGGGACCACTCAGGGTCTATTGGTAGTTTCTGTTCCACACAGAACACTCTGAACAGGAGTTGAGGCTGGAAGGTGTCTTAGGGTTTCTATTGCTGTGAAGAAACACCACGATCATGGCCACTCTTATAAAGGAAAACATTTAATTGGTGCCCGCTTTGAGGTTCAGAGGTTTAGTCCATTATTGTCATGGTGGGGAAGCATGGTGGCATGCAGGCAGGCATGGTGCTGGAGAAGGAGCCGAGTGTTCAGCATTTGGATTGGCAGGCAGCAGGATGAGAGAGTGACACTGGGACTGACTTGAACTTCTGAAACCTCAAAGCTCCCCCCCCCCCCCCCCGTGACACCCTTCCTCCGACAATGCCACACCTACTCTAACAAGGCCATGAGTCCTCATCCTTTCAATCATGCCCCTCCCTATGAGCCTATGAGGGCAATTTTCATTCAAACCACTACAGTAGAATTTCGAGGAATGGCTTTTAGGGTCTTGGGCTTTGGGGTACAGTGGGGAAGGGTCAGGAGCCCAGAAGGGCTGTCCTGGTGTTCTGCTTAAGCAAGCCATGCACAAAAGGGGTGACCAGGTCATGTCACACCCCTGCAGAACAAGATATCTAGGGTTGTAGAACCCTGGGTAAGGGAATCAAATTTCCCCTTATGTCCCCTGCTTCCTGACTTCCACCTCTCTGGTTAAGAGGTGGATCAGCAGATCTGAGGGCGACAGTCACTGCAGGTTGGGTCTACTCAGGGAACAGTGGCGATGATGTCATGGAGGTGCTAGGCCACTGGAGGAGTGCTAGGACCTCCAGGCATCCATGTTGGGACTGTGTCCTCATGTGCCCGCTACAGATCTGACCCCCAGACTTAGCATGATGAACATCTGAGTACCCAGAGCCACACACACACTAGAACACACACACACACACACACACGGCCATATACTCAATGTGCATGCACATGCATGTGCAGGAACACACATGCACACATACCTAAATAAGCATGTATACACATCTAGGTACACAGAGGGCATGGTGAAGCTGTTCCCACCACTAGAGGGTGCTAGAAGTCTTTCTAGTGCTCGCAGGCTCTCTCTCTCCCTCTCTCCCTGTCTCTCTCCCTTTCCCTCTCCCCTCTTCTCTCTTTCCCTCTTTACCACCCCCTCCCCTTAGCTATAAAGAAAGCAAAAGAAAAGAGAGCCCCTGGAAAATGTTTCATGGATAATTCCGGCGAAGACATCGGTAAATCCCGCAGGCTGCTGATGGTAATAAAGTGTGAAGAACTGATGCCAGGTTGACAGGCACAGGTAACGAACGAGGAGTGCTTATTTGATCAATCAGCAACCCCGAGGTTTTTCCCACCACCTGGCCCCTTTCCCTGACCTGGCTCCCCTCTCCAGGTCTGTGGGATTTGGGTATACCTCCTTCCTAGTTTCTGCTTCTGATTTCTGTTTGCACCAGCAGGAGCTGCCTGGGGCAGGCAGGGTTCACAAACCACCTTCCCCTGAGCGACATCTGCTCATTAACCTCAGCCCCCAAAGCAGCAGAGTCAAGTTCCGAAAGCTTCAGTGCCTGATCGCTGATGTGGCTCCAGTCTCTGTCGGGCTGGGGAATTGCTGGGACTGACTCTGCCCTCAGGAGGGCTGGTGCTCCCTCCCTTTGGGTGTCCTCCTCCATCCAGGGAGGGACAACAGCAGCCATGGGATCTGACATCCTCACTCCAGGAGAACCAGGGCCAGGCCTGGTTCTTCACACCACAGTGTTCTTCACCTCCACAGAAACTGTGTGTCTGTGCATTTGCTCATTTGGAGCAGCCAGGGTCTCCAGTGATAGGATGACATGAGCTCTTTCAGAGGTGAGTTCTGGGCCAGGTATTCAAGGCTCCAGATTTGTGTGTGTGTGTGTGTGTGTGTGTGTGTGTGTGTGTGTGTGACAGAGCCAGGGACTCATGCATGTAAATTGAGCATGCTACCCACTGAGCCACACCCACAGTTCCTCAAGGTCCTCTTATAATTTTTGTTTGTTTATTTATTCATTTTTAGATAAATCACATATAGCCTAGGACATACCCTTAAACTTCTGATCCTCCTGCCTCCACTCCTGCCTCCACCTCCCGAGTGCTGGGATTAAAGGCTAGACGTGCTCTACTGATTAAGCCATCCCTGGTTCCTTGGGCTCCTGTTTTGATTGTGGGATCTGTAGTCCTAACCGCTTAGGATGCTAAACAGCCCACTTCTATGCATGCCCAGGGCCGGGGCTACTTTTGTAAGGCAGCAGAAAGGATTCTGGACCCTGGGCCCTTTAGCCTTTGCCACCCTTGAGTCCACAGGGTGCCTGCAACAGGCTCTAGGGCAGTGGTTCTCAACCTTCCTAACGCCTCGACCCTTTAATACAGTTCCTCATGCTGTGGTGACCCCCAACCATAAAATTATCTCCGTTGCTACTTCACAACTGTAATTTTGCCACTGTTATGAATTGTGATATAAACATCTGATACGCAGATGGTCTTAGGAGACCCTGTGAAGGGATGGTTTAGCCCCTTTCCCCAAAGGGGTCGCAACCCACACGTTGAGAACCACTGCTCTAGACTGTTTTGTGGAATGTTTCCAAACACCAGACCTTGGCTCTCTTCTCTGAGTGGTGGAGACTTGTCACAAGGCTGACCTTGTGTGCATTGACGCTGGACCCCAACCTTGTAGCATTTGGCTACTCGATGCTTTCAATGTGCCCTGGGCTGTGTTGTGTTTGGCGAGGAGGGATAGAGATTCAGGAGGGGTCTCCACTGGAGTCTCGGGATAGTCAAGACATCCCTGACTGAAGTTCCCAGCCATGGAGTGGACAAGCCACAGGCAGGGTCAGCAGTGACAGCCCGGAGGATAAGTCCAGTGAGACTGCTCAGCAGGTTAAGCTGATGACCTGGGTTTGATCCACATGGTGGAAGGAGAAGAGACTCTTGCCAATCTCTCTTCTGGCCTCCACGTGTGCCACGGCAACACACACATGTATGCTAAGTGTTTTAATAAATACATTTAAAAAATGCTATTTTGAAGGAGTTTCATGGCTCCGATTCCCAGGGGTTCATTACTCAAAAGTGGGTTGGTAGGCTGGCAGATGGCTCAGTTGGTAAAGCTCCTTGTAGGACAAGCATGAGGACCCGGGTTCAAGCCCCAGAACCCACGTAAACAAGTCAGGTATGGTGGCATGTGTCATCCCAGGGATCCTTGGTCCTCTCTGGCCAGCAAGTACTCTGCCACTGCATTTTCCCATTTTTCCTCTCTCTTACCTCCCCTCCTCCTCTTTTAGATGTTACCTGGAGATGAGTGCAGATTCCCAGCCTGATTCCCCGCCTCCCTTTACATCACCACCCATCAGACATGGGAGGGGAGGCTCAGAACCGAACACGAACTTGACACAGTGTAAGAAAAACAGATCCCCTCACAGGGCTCACTTCCAGTCACCCAGCCGGAGTGGAAACTTTCAATATCGTTTTGAGCCAGACAGGCACGCAGTGCCTTCAGAGCAGCCGGAGGCGGGAGTGGGGATGCTAACACCTGCCTCCTCACTCACGACATCTGTGTCCAAACAACACAGAAAGCAACCCACCCCCCTGCCTCCTACACCCCTTTTCTGTGCAGCTTTGAACTTGCCTACGTGTGAGAGGCCCTGGGGAGCCTGTGGTGGCCTGTGTCGGGGAGGAGGGCGAGGCCCAGGATCCTTTGCGGCTGTGTTGACTTGAGGTCAAGGTAGAGAGTGTGGGATGTTGGGGGTCCTCCTTCCATCCCTCCTTCCCATCGCCACCCTTGTCATCCCGGATGTGCACCCGGACACTCGTTCTCTTCCCAGATCTTCACCCTGTGCCCCTCCCCGCAGACTCTACTCGGAACGCTTTTGGTTTTTTTTTTTCTCCTACCCAGCCAGCCCGAAGCTTCCGAACTTAAATAAATAAACAGAAATAAATCAGTAGACCTTTTATCCGAGATTCCTTTCCAGTCACGTCTGTCCCCTCGGTGAGACTTCTGAGTGGGAGTGTGATGGCCTCTGTTTGGAGAAAATTTACCGTCACTTGAGGCTTCATCGAGGTGGGGGCGTTGGCCCTGCGGCCCCTCAGCTCCTCACCGGGCGCTTTATCTCGACTTAAATGGCTGCAGCTGGACCTCGGCAGACCCAGAGCAGCTAGCTTGTTTCCACAGGCTGTTCTGGAAAAGGAAGGCTTCATGCTTGCCGGCTCTGTCAGGGCTGTTGATTTGAAAGGTGTCTGGCTTCTTGGCAGATTCTGGGATGGGTCATGAGGCAGGGAGGAGAGAACCAGTGCCCCCTGTGTCCCCTGGCTATGCGCTCCCAGCTCCCTAACATTGCACTTTGGTTATATTTTGAAAACGGCAGGAGGTGCTGCAGACGGCACCTCTTTTTTTTTTTTTTGATGAAAACACAAAAATGGGATAATTGGTGTCTTGATTATGTGACAAAACAAGTAGAGATTCAACCAGTGATATTTGCCATAATATACTCATAGAGGCCTGCTGCTCTCAACCTGGGTCAGCAAAGCTCTTGTGTGCATGGGGCAGTGGTCACTGCAGAGACTGGGAACTGGTCAGAGTGCCCAGGATGATCGACAACCACTGCCCAGCTATAGATGGGACATGGCTTGCAACCCTCCCTCCCTGAGTGTGTGCGGAGAGATGGCAAACTGTCTGAAGATGGGAGGGGAGCTGTGTAAGGCCACCTCCCGGACAAGTCAGGGCATCGCACTCATGAACTCAACAGCGAACCAGTAAAAAATTCCCAGCAGGGTTTGCAGGGCTGCGAGTGGCTCCTGTGACCCCAGCCTCTTGCTGAGAAACTGTGCGGTTGGCGGCTGGTGACTGCCTTCAGCGCATATGTGTGTGCGCGTGAGAAACCTCAGCTGTTCCCGCCTTCCCTGAGTTTGCTGGAAGGAACCCCAGGTTAGCGAGACCCTGCGGGGCTGAGCCTCTGCAAAGGATTTGATGGGCAATGAAGACATGGAGAGGATTTAATACAAGGGAAGAAATGGCAGGGGAGGAGTCCTGTCTCCCTGGACCCAGCCTGCCTGGGGTGCATGCTCTGTGCTCACCCCAGGGCCGCACCTTGCAGGAAGTCACCTGTTCCTGTCTCATGCATTTACATTCAACTGCTGCTCTGGCCTCGGGCCCCAGGCTCTGTGTCCTGTGCTTGCTCATCTCTGTTCACACCGGCAGGGCCCGCCTGACCTTCCACCTGGTGGCTTCTGGTGACTTGGTTGCCACGGGCTCAGGATCGCCGTGTCCGCTTGTCCAGCGCTCAGACTCAGATGGGCTCACAGCTGGTCCTCATCTACCCAGATGGTCTTGCGTTGTTCCTCCGAGATCTTGTCTTTGAGGACGCGCAGCAGCTCCTCCACACTGCTCCACATATCCGCCTCCACGGTGGCGTAGAGGCAGGGCAGTGCCTCCAGCTCCTTCTCTTTGAGCCTGCATACACGTAGGAATTCCTCCTCTGTCTCTGGCCTCGGTAGCAGCTTCCTGGGACGGGGAGGTGGGGAGACAGTGAGGGAAGCCACAGGGAGGCTGTGGGACCTGATGCCCACAGTGCGAGACGGGAGCCTGGACCACACAGTTGCCTGCCTGGGCCACTGGACCACATAGTCCTGATGCCTGCGGCCTCTGCCTCCCGAGTGCTGGGATTATAGCCCTGAGTGTACTTAATGCTACTGAGAGTTTGAGACCACTTAGGCTAACATGGAGTTCAAGGCTAGCCTGAGCTACATGGTGAGAACTGGTTCTATCCCAGAATCAGACCATTGTCCCAAATGGAAACTCTCTCCCCATTAAACATAACCCCACCTCCACCTTCCTCAGTACCTGACTCCCACCATTTTGCTTTCTGTCTCTATAAATCTGATACTTTAGAGATTTCCAATGAGTGGAACCACAGGGCGTCTGCCCTCCTGGCTGGTTTTACAGCACCCTGTCCTTGAGTGTCACCCGTACTGTGCCAGGTGTTAGAATGCTCTCCCTTTTCAAGGTTGAATACTATTCTACCAAGCTGACCCCAAACTCACAATCCTCCCGAGCGGCTGGATGACAGGCCTGTGCCGCCGCCACACCTGGCCGCTTCCCTCTCTGAACTTGATTTTCTCAGGTACTTCGTCTCAGTGACAGGAAGCTGACAGACACCCTCCCGACTGCCATATCCACCCCATCGTGTCTTACACACCTGACCAGCATCTGCCCTGCTAGGCTCAGGGTCAGTGTCACAGGTCCCGGCACCCAGAATTTTTTGGGAGGGCTGAGTAGAGGGTGGTGTGGGGGGCAGGCGTGGGGACTGGGGGTCCTCACCTGAACCGTTTGATGTTCTTCTCGCTCACCCGGATGAGCAGCACGATGGGGTACACCTTGCACTTGATCAGGTCGCGCACGCAGCTGATCCCGGCTTCTAGCAGGCAGTGTTTATTCTGCAAGTACAGCAGCTGCTGTCAGGGTGGCACCCACGTTATCCATCCTCGTGGGCATCAGGCCAAGCCTGGGTTCCAGGCCGAACTAGGGAACTTCAAAACTAGGTCTCTGAGAGGCAAGAGCCTAGCACCTCTGGGTTCAACCCAGATGAGCACAGTGACACTGGCTGTCTAGGTCTAGCCCAAGAGGGGCTTGCAATGGACACTTGCCCCCCTCCCAGCCTTCCAGGGTGCTTCGTGCTTCCTGGTAATGCCAGGAGCAGAGAGGGCTGCCTGCTTAACTAGGAGCTTGCTATTTGTGGAAAAGGACCATTCCCATTTGGCTGAATACTTAGAAAAAAAAAATCAAACTTTACATCAAAGAGAAAACAGGCACAACTGCCATCCAGCCCTAGGGGAGGCTGAAGCAGGAAGATTGAGAATTTCAGGTCAGCCTGAGCTACACGGTAAGACCCTGACTGAAAGACCAAGCCAAACCAAACAAGAAAAAGCACACAGAGAGCTGGGTATGGTGATATGTGCCTGTAATTCCAGTACTTGGGAGGCAGAGGCAGGAGGATAGTGACTGGCGGGCAGCCTGGGCTACATATCCAGTTCCGGGCCAGCCTGGGCTACATAGTGAGAATCTGTCTAAAAAACAAGCAAAGGCTGGAGAGATGGCTTAGTAGTTAAGGGTGCTCATTGCTCTTGTGGAGGACCAGAGTTCAGATCCCAGCACCCACGTGGCAGCTCACAACCACTTGGAACTCTAGCTCCAGGAGATGTGATGCCCCCTTATGACCTCTGTGGGCTCTGGCCGTGCATGAATGTGATCCTGTCACTTAAGAGGCGGGGAGGTAGGAGACCCTCTAGTTAATTTCCAGGCCAGCTTGAGCTACACAGCGAGATCCTTTCAAAAAAACTAGAGGAGGAGGAAGGAGGAGAGAGACAGAGAGAGGAAGAAGAGGGAGAGAATAAAAGTATTACCACTCTACAAATGTTTCTCTGCACTCTGTGGACCTGGCACCCAGGTCACAGACAGACACAGCCGCTCTCTAGCTTCTTCTCCTCCCTGTTTGCTCCTCCAGCTCCCGTTAACCCTGGCTGGTGGGGTGCCACCTTTCCAGTAGAATCCATCTTGTCTGTGACCAGACCCACCCACTTTCTCTTCCCAGTGATCAGACCTCCCTAAAAGGACCTGACTTTCTCCTTTGAAATAGAACCCCAGGCAGCCCAGGACGGCCTCTGATCTCCTGTGTGTATGGCTTGGAGGCTTTGCGCGCGTGAATGTGGAAGCAATGCAGGATAAGTCAACCTCAGTATCAATCCTCAGGCGCAGTGCTCCTTATTTTGCTCGAGACAGGGCCTCTCTCTTGGCCTGGGGCTCATTGGTTTGCTGAAGCCCGCTGGTGCTGGTCAGTGAGCCTCGGAAACCATCCTGTCTTAGGGTTACTGTTGCTGTGATGAACCTTCACGACCAGAGCAACTTGGGGAGGAAAGGGTTTATTTGGTTCACACTTCCAAATCACTGCTCAGAAAGTCAGGACAGGAACTCAAACAGGGCGGGAACCAGGAGGCAGGGGTTGATGCTGAGGCCACGGAGGGCTGCTGCTTACCGGTTTGCCCTCTCATGGCTTGCTCAGCCTGCTTTCTTATAGAACCCAGAACCACGGCACAGGGATAGCCCCGCCCACAATGGGCTGGGCCCTTCCCTACCAATCACTAATTAAGAAAAGGCTTTACAGCTGAGTCTTCTGGAGGCGGTTTCTCAATTGAGGTTTTCTCCTTTCAGATAACCCTAGCATGTGTCAAAGTGGCATAAAGTGAGCCCCTGCGCCTCCTGCCTCTCCCTGCTCGGTGCTGGGGTTACAGAACGCGCCACCATGCCTGGCTATTCATGTGCGTTCTGAGGACTGAATGCAGCTCCTCCTTCTTGCACCATTGCAATCAACCGGCTCAGCTGTCACCTCAGCTGCTGACACCTGGGGAATGAGGCCCAAGGTTGTCCTCTGATCTCAGCGCACACACGTATGCATATACATCTGCACTTTCTCAGATCAACAAACTTGTTCAGGCTGGCCAAAAAAGCTGGCTCTGCCTTCATCTCTGTGTGTGTCGGTGACCAGCCAGCTGTGTGGCAAGCCAGGTTACTGGCTTCTGCTACCCCCTACCCGCCCCCCCGCCCCCCAGGGCGCTGTCCCCTGTCACAGCGCTCAAGTCTCAAAGCAAGGAAGAAATCTGTGCTTTACAGCTGATTAGCATCACCTTGTCCTGTTAGGGCCACTCGGGGTCACCTTGTCTAACTCCAGAGGAATCTGATTTGCACATTGTGACATTCTTGGGTGGCTGTGCCTCCTCTAGTGTTTCCCTTTGCCATGGTTGAGCGAATGTGACACCTGACACCCACCTTGTGCTGCTCATTTATTTATTTATTTTTGTCAACTTGACATGCACTAGCCTGGGAAGAGGGAACCTCCACTGAGGAACTGCCTTCATCATATTGATCTGCAGGCAAGCCTGTTGGCATTTTCTTGATTAATGATTGATGGGGGAGGGCCCCACTCACTGTGGGCGGTGCCACCCCTAGGCGGGAGGTCCTGGGTTGTAAAAGAAAGCAGGCTGAGCGAGTCGTGAGATGCAAGCCAGGTAAGCAGCACGCCTCCATGGCTTCTGCTCTAGTTCCTGCCCCTAGGTTCTTCCTGGAATTTCTGCCCTCACTTCCTTCAGTGGTGAAGTATGACCTGAGTGTTGCAAGATGAAATAAACCCTTTCCTCCCCAAGTTGCTTTTGGTCATGCTCTTTATCACAGCAACAGAAAGCAAACTAGAATGTGCTCCTGTTTTGCCCTGGTACATGCTCCTTCTTCCTGATATCCTTAGCTGACATGGACCAACATTGAGGGATTGGTAGAAATGGAAAACAGGAGAGGGTTCCAAAACACGAGCCAAAGTTAAAGATTTTCCTTTGAAGAGAGTGGCTGGGGCCTGAGCAGAGAGAAGAGATGGGCTTAGCCGTGGCCACCCACCCTGGCCCATGACCCAGAGCTTTGCAGTGATGGTTGGGTGGAGTCTTGGTCTGGCTGGTAGCCAGGGTTCCTCACCTTGGCTGCCACAGCCTCAATGTTGGCAGGGACAATGCACTCAAAGGTGTTGGGGTTCTTTTCCCGGGAATAGATGATGGTCTCTGTCTTCTGCTTTCGGAGGAACTCGTCTCTCGTGACAATATCTGCAGAGAGGACAGTCGGTGCCCAGGGTGGAAAGGGTCGCCCATTCCAGGCCCTACCTGTCCCCTCCTGGGTGTCGGGTAACTTGATATCTATCTCGTCCATTCCCACTGCGGTTAAATGGAACCTCATCAGCTCCACTGTATAGGGAAGCTCCATGAGGGTGGGCTCAAGTTATGGTTTGTGTTCTTTATGCCAGACTATGCAGCAGGGGCTTAGTGGACACATGTCCACATGTAGCAGACACAGCTTTTTAGCTGTGAGTGTCACTGGACAAGATAGCGCAGGTGTTGTGGGTCAACAGTGCGCACAGTTCAACCTTTAAACTTTCTGCTCCACATACCTGTGTGCTCATTTACCTATTCATCTTCTCTCCATCCATCCGTCTGCCCACCCTCCATCAACCTACCCACCGAGTATCATCAACCCATCCGTCATCTACCCATCAGCCCACCCGTCCATTATCCAGCTATTCACCATCTGTCCATCCACTCACCCATCCACCCATATACCATCCACTCATCCACCACCTACCCCATCCATCCGCTCATCATCTACCCATCCATCCGCTCATCATCCACCGCCCATCCATTCAATCGTTCACCCAGCTCCCTGCCGTCTTCTGTCCAGCTACCTACCATCCATCCCTATCCATCCATCCATCCATCCATCCATCCATCCATCCATCCATCCATCCTTTCCTTTTCCATCATTTACCACCCACCATCCACCTATTTACCCATCTCCTTGGCATGTACCACCCATCTACTTCTACCCATTTCCACCCATAATCCATTCACCATCCATCTATCCATCCACCTGCTCATCTCTCTACCCATCCACCCAGTCACCCATCTATCTACCCAGTGCCCACAGGATCTTGCTCATGGTCAAGCATTAGGATTAGAAACATGATAAAACACACTACCACACTCAGGGAGCCACGGTCGAGCTGCAGAGAAGGATGTGGGTTGCAGATCATTAGGAAGCGACTTAGTGGCTGCTGGGATAGACTGACTTTTGTAGGAACACAGAGGAGGAGTCAGGAGGGGGTAGGCGGGCTTCCTGGCACAGATGGAGGAAGAGGAGGAGGAGAGGTGGAAGCGAGGGGAGGGGGGGATAAGGAGAGGAGGCTGAGTCACTCTTGCGATGGCCTGTGTCCCTCTGCCATCTGGTCAAGCTCACCTGACTTGCAGATGGTGAACTCCATGGCGCCCCCTGAGTTGAGCAGCTTCTGCACCAGCGTCTTGGCCAGCATGGTGGGCGTGAAGAGCACAGGTCGGCGGCGCTCGCAGTGGAAGGCACGCACCAGGCTGTAGGGGATCAGGGTGAGGTTCCGGCTGAGCTCGTTCTCGGGGTCCAGTTCTGGTGGAGAACAGAAGTGGCTGGCTGTCAGAGCCCCACCCTGCCCCAGGGCACACTTAGAATGTGGAGACCTTGGCCACCCTCCTGGCCCCACGGAGCCTGGAGGCCTCTGGTGATGGGGAAAAGGGCATGGGTATCTTGGAGCTGCTCTGGGCACCTACGAATGCCCCTGAGGAGGTTGTGTAGGAGACACATAAGACACACAGGAACCCTGATGGGTTCTAAAGTATGGGCCACCTCAGTAGACCAAAATCAGCTTCTTAGAATAGGGGCATGCATGGCCTGTGACCAGGAGTAGAACCAGGTGTGTGTGTGTTGGTGTTCTTTGTGATTGAAATGTTCCTTCCTGGTGGGGGGGGGGTCACAGTGCCCACCAAAAGCTTATAACTCAGGGGGCTCAGAACCCCACAGAACTGAGGGGCTGAGGCTGGCTCAGTGAGCACAGTACTTGCTGCAAAAGTGTGTGAAGGTTTGTGCTCATCTCCAGAACCCACGTGTGCACTTGCCATCCCAGAGCCGGGAAGGCAGAGAATGATGGATCCTGGGGACTCCTTGGTCGGTCAGCCTAGCCTCATCAGGGAGCCCAGGCCAATGAGAGACCACCTTGTCTCAAAAACAAGATGAGGGGCTGAAGAGGTGGCTCAGCAGTTAGAACACCTGTGCTCTTGCAGAGGACCAGAGTTCAGATCCCAGCACCCACATCAGGTGACTCAAAGCTGCCTGTAACTCCAACTTCAGGGTTCTATCGCCATCTTCTGGTCTCTGTAGGTACTGCATGCATGTAGCAAGAGTGTGTGCACACATAAATGAAAAGCAAAATAAAACAAAAATCTTAACTAAAACAACCACGACAAATACACTAAGGTGGGTGGTGACTGAAGGACAACACCCAAGGTCCTCTGGACTCTATGGCCACACAAGTCCATGTGCAAGCCCCCCCTCTGAGGTTGCAGAGGCAGTGAAGAGTTGCCGGGGAGAAGACTCCTCAGTGGAGCTGTTTGCAAGTTGTGCAGGGAGCTCCAGGGATGCTGCCACTTCCGTGAATCACTACCAGTGCTGTGGTGGGACCTTTCTGAAGCTGCACTGGCTTCAGTCACCCATGCGACCAGCCCCAATAACCTCACTGGTTCACCATGGTAGAGTTGGCTGGATTTGTTCCTCTGGTCTGCATTGCCCTTTCTGTCTGGTGTGAATGGACAGGGGCTTCCCCAGAAGCCATGCGCTGTGATGTTTCAGGCAGACAGACAGGTGAATGAGGGAGGGTAAGGGGCAGCAGAGAGGACCAGGTGGCAGGGCCACAGGGCAAAGCTTTGGGCTCTTTTACAAAAGGCACAATCACCTGAGTATCAGAGCTAGGGGATTTAATAAGGCCAGCTCCGGGGTACTGGGGACCCATTTCTCAGAGATCTGTTCTGTTTCCTTTTCCCCTGGCATTCCCAGTCTGGGGAGGAAGAGGCCTTTCTGATCACTCATACTTGGGGTCTGCCTCCCTGTCCCCATGAAAGCCTAACCTGGATGGGAGGGGGGGTTAGGAAGGAGATGAATCACTATTGGCTGGGGACAGGGCACTGGGTGGCTTTTTACCAGCTAGCTAAATGGAGAAAGGTACTCAGTGGAGGGAGAAATCAGTAAATAAATATGTCATGGCAAATGGCTTCAATTAACGTGGGCATCTGGGCTTAAAGGGATGGTGACAGGTGTCAATCAGGCCAGAGCTGGATGAGGCTGTTACCCCAGGGAGCTGTGACAGGAAGAAGATCATTCTGGCAGGATAGCAGGACTATGCATGCTACCATGCCTGCCCCCTGCCCCCTCCATGTGTGTGTGTGCGGGGGGGGGGGTTGTGTGTGTGTGTGTGTTTAAGCACTTGAGTACACAGGCCAGAGATAGATATTGGGTGTCTCATTGGGTATCTTTCCATTGGGTATCAATCATTTCCACCTTATTTTTTGAGACAGGGTCTCTCACTCAATCAAGAGCTCACCAATGGCCAGGATGGCTGGCCAGCAAACTCCAGACATCCTCCTGCCTCTGCTTCCCCTGGGCTAGGATTGTAAGCACACACTATCATGATTCTGTGGTAAGTACTTTACTGACAGGGCCAGCTCCTCAGCCCTCTCCCTCACCTGCTAATCTTTCTAAACCCCTCACAGGGACACATGAGGCTCCCTGTGGGGGAGGGGTGTGCACTCGAGGCCAACCCAGATCTGCCCCTGCTGGGCTGTGGGGAGGAACCAGGAGGTCCTCACACACCTTCATGCTTCTCTGTCAGGAGTTTGGTGGCATCCAGCGAGGACCGGGAGAGGCTCCCCAGGGGGCTCCCGGAGATGATTCTTACTCGCTCATTGCTGTTCATCCGTTTGTACTTGTTTTCTGACCGGCTGACAAACTGTGGATGGAAGGAGAGCAGGGCATGAGGGTGTGGCATTAGGGCAGGGCATGAGGTGGGTGTGAAGGTGGACCTGAGGGCGGGGCCTGAGGGCGGAGCATGGGGGTCGGATATGGGGCCGGACATGAGCAAGGCAGGAGGGCTGGGCAGAATTCTCTTGGCTTCAAGTCTTGAGTCAGATTGAGCCACACAAGGCAGAAAAACCAGCCAGGCCTTTGTTCACACCTTGACCCTACTCTGTGGGGCCTAGGGCAGATCACCTCTGCTGTAAAGACCAGCCCCTGCGCCAGACTCTGGGACACTTTAGCTACGGTCTCATGAAGACACCATGTGCGGCTACTGTTCTAGCTGGTAAGGACCCTGGCTGGCAGCCCCTGGGGGGGGGGGTTCATACATGCTAGATTCTTCCAACTCCCCTCCCTCCCCCACTGCTCCCATGACTCTGATTTCTGGGACAGCTCTCTCACACAGTTCACAAGATACTTCTCTGGCACAGAATCCCGGTTCCCACAATGCTCCTGGGGTATCTCGGAGTCTCTCCCTGCTTCCTTCTGCAGGAAAAGCCTGGTCCTGGTGTGCAACCAGCCTAATGTCTTTGTTTATATATGTTTTGAGACACAGTCTCATGTAGCCCAGGATGGCCTGAAACTCACTATATGGCCAGGAGGACCTTGGACTGTCCACCCCGTGCCTCCACTTCCTGAGTGCTGGGATTACAGGAATGCTTCGCCACAGCACACGGGTGTATGTGGTGCTGCGAGTGGGACCCAGGGCTCCTTGCACGGTGTGCAGGTCCTTTAACAACTGAGCCACATCCCCAGCTGAGCCTGTCATCTTTGGATGAAACTCTGATGGCTCATGTTTGACCCACAGGCCTAACAGTGTCATGGTAGATGCCCAGCTGTCCAAAGACTGGTAAGATTCAAGGAACCTGCTGGGTTTTCCTTGTATCCCCGTCTGCTGGGATGCTCAGATAAGTTCAGTGTTCCATCAGAGGATGTAAACTGGCCTGATGATCAGGAGGGTTTGTTTTCTTTCCCTGATACAGCACATCTGATTTTTCTATTCATATTTTAGCAGCTGAGTTGTTGAAGCTCGTTTGGCCTGAAGTTTCTTCAAATCTCTTATGAAAGTGAGACTGGCTTCCAGCAGGCTCAGAGTCTGTCTACAGACCTGTCACTGTGAGGATGAAACGGGAAGGGAGAAACCAGGCGCTGCGAGGAGTCACAAGAGGCGCAGAAATACAAAGCCTTGTTGTTTCCAGGTGGCGTCTCTCCTTGGTAGGCAGAAGGCGGAGCCCTGGCAAACTGCTGTAGACAAGTCAGTGGGCTCTGGACCACCAGTCTTACCTGCAGGAGCTGGCCGAAGAAGAAGCTTGCTCTGGACAGGCGGGGGCTGACCCGGGGGTCACTGGTTGAAAGCATTGTCTCTTCCGGCTGCAGGGTGTTCTGAAATGAGTTTGTCGATGAGCCCGGGATGAGCAAGGGGCTCCCTAGTGTGAGGCTGCTGTAGAGACATGGACAGCTGTCCCCCAAGTCCCGAGGCCAGGGAAGGCGACTGCTCACATCTGAGCCCCGAGTGGGAAGGGATGATGAGATGCATTGGTGAGACTCCCAAATTACAGCTGGGTAGGGCTCACGGGAGCTCCCCCTTGGTCCCGGCAATGCATCTTTCTGACACGGAGACATGGCCGGCTCCTGCTTCTTACAAGCAGGGAGGAAGAGGACAGCTGCAAGTCCACCCCCCCCCCCACACCATATTTTATGTACCTACCCGGAGGCTACGCAGGGTGTGGTGAGCGCTGTCTGCCTCCTCCCGGCTGCCCCTGTGAACCAGTCGCTGGAGCTTCACTAGGAGAAGCTGTTGAGCCCTGAGGAGGAGACATGGGGGCAGCCTCAGGGCTGGAACTGGACAAGGTGTGTGGCTTGCAGACCAGAGGAACTGGGCCTGAGGAGTCCCTGCGCTACACAGGGCTCCCATTGGTGTTGGGATCCAGCTTCCCGCAGACCAGCTGTGGGGTCATGCCCTTGTGTCTTTGTTTCTCCACTGAGTACATGAGTGACCAATACCCTCTGCCCGTGACTGTCCAGGCAGCAGTAAGGGCCCAGAAGAGCAGGCATCACTGTGTGGAAATACAGATGCCCAAGAGCCCTGGGATTCAGCCCAGGGTGGTTAAAAAGCAGTAACTAAAGGCATGGGGCCCAGAGACAGCATTTACCCAACATGCCCCAGGGCTCTGGCCCCCCCCTCCCCCACTCTCCCCTCCCCAGACCTCAGATAGAAAGAAAAGGCCAGGCAGGACTGACATCCAGCTGCCATAGGAGGGGAAGGACTGAGGTCAGGAGGACCGCACTCAGCCTGGATCACTTAGTCAGACTCTATTGCAAAATTAAACAAAACAAAACAACACCCCCACAAAGAAAAAACAATCCTAAATCAGGCTGGGGATGAAACACAGCAGTAGAGCACCTTCCTAGAATCCCCCAGTGAGGGGTGTGACTCAGTGGTAGAGCCCCTGCCTAGAATCCCCCAGTGAGGGGCTGGGGTGTGACTCAGTGGTAGAGCCCCTGCCTAGAATCCCCCAGTGAGGGGCTGGGGTGTGACTCAGTGGTAGAGCCCCTACCTAGAATTCCCCAGTGAGGGGCTGGGGTGTGGCTCAGTGGTAGAGCCCCTGCCTAGAATCCCCCAGTGAGGGGCTGGGGTGTGGCTCAGTGGTAGAGCCCCTACCTAGAATCCCCCAGTGAGGGGCTGGGGTGTGGCTCAGTGGTAGAGCACCTGCCTAGAATCCCCCAGTGAGGGCTGGGGTGTGGCTTCTGGTTAAGGGCTCCACAACACCCCTGGTGGTCACTGGACAGAATGAGGATGCTAAGAGACTTTGTGAGAACCATCCTTGTGAGGGCAAGGAAACCTTTCACAGAAGGATGTGCCAGAATCTTCCAGTTCCTTGGGCTGAACAAGTTGCTGGGCCTAGGGTGGTGTGGGAGCCCACTCTCTGGCTCACCGGCTGTAGCTGGGGATGGTGCCCATGTCCAGGTCCTGGTCTGTGAAGGGGTCGACCCGGGCACAGAGCCACTCGTGCCTGTCTTGGTACATGGTATCCAGGACATGCACCACGTCATCACACTTCAGGGACATGGAGCAGGCATCCAGCTGGCTGGAGATGTTCAGGTTCAGGCGGATGTAGAACGAGTCCCCTGATGTGATCACACCATCCTCCATCTCCTTCAGCAGCTTCCGGTATCCTGTGGGGGAGGGGGACACGATCCAGACGCTTAAGCATCCTGGAGATGCCTCAGCTGCGTGCCTGTCTTCCTCCTCGGGAGTGGACAGCCATGCCATTGACGGGAATCCCTTTTCATTTCGCCTTCCAGGAAGCTCGGAACTACAATGTGTAGTGAATCACGATGTTTAACATAGTAGCATCTGTACTGTGGCCTCCATACCTCGCTATTGTTACAAGGAACTTGCCAACTGCTACATAACAGGCAGGAGGCTAACACATCCTTCAGTTCAATGAATTCTCACAAATGAATACATGTGGATAGCTCCTACTTTCAACCCTCTGCCCGTAGGCTCCCTTAGGCTAACCTCATCCGGATCGCTATTGCCATAGCTAGCTGTACCTCATGTTGCACAAATGGCGACAAGCACCATCGGCTCCTCTGTTTCTGCCTACTACTGCTCAGTATTGTGCTTGTAAGATACAACACTGCGGCTCACATCCCTCTTCATTGCTGTGTAGTACTCCTCCTTTTACTCAGACAGTGTTATTTTTGGTGAACAGATATACTCGTTTTTCTCGGATAAAGATAAAAAACCAAGTCACCAGATCATTGTGAATCTATGTAGAAGCTTTAATAGCTCCTTCCAAATGCATTTCTAGGTTAATAAGACTGTTACACATGTTACTGAGGCCAAATGCTACCAGTCTTTTGGGTAACATTTTACAAATTACTTTGGAAGCATTCAGGGCTTACATTGTGAGTCTAATAATCACTGCGAGCTGTCAGTGAACACCTATGGTATACATCTATAATTTATATCCCTAAAGCAGCCCCAATGACAGAGTCGTGGGTCAAAGGAGGGGGTGCAACAAGCAGGCCCCTAGTAGGTCATCTGTAGCCTATGGCAGCTGAGTTGGCATGGAGAAGCAGAGATTCCGTATTTGGTCCTTCAAGGGTGTCTTAATTTTGTCTAGTGCTGGCGCAGCGCTCTCTTTTCCCCTCCCCCCTTCACTACCCAGCATGAGGTCTGAACTCTAGGGTGAGGGGCCACTCCCAGAAATCCAGCCTGAAGGGCTATGCTGCCATTCACCTCTAGGGGGCGCAACTCACTTTGCAGCCCTGTGGCCCAAGGGACAAGATGTCCCCTAGAGATTGGTTTATTTTTTTTGTGCAGGGCTGGGATGCCCAGCTTCAGGAGCTGGTAGGAGCATGTTCCACAAGTGGGGGTGACTGGACTCCACGGTGTCACCCTCTGCGCCAGGGCGCTGGTGGGAAGGGGCAGGAGGGCGGCTGGAGAAAGCTGGCTGGCTATTTATGCTCTGCTCAAATATTCATGATTACTGTGGTTAAAAATAAGACCCAGCTGCAGAGTCAATCACACAGGAAAACCCAGGGGTGAGAATGAGAACCCAAGTCATCACCCAGGCAGAGAGGGCTGTTGGGGCTGGGAGGTGGGGGGAGTGGTGGGGAGGGGGGAGTGCGGGGTTAGGTCAGGCAGGGAGGCAGGGCTGCCTGTCAGGTGCCCGGATGTGCCTAGTCTGGAGTCTCTGCCTGTGGTTGGCTGGGAAGCCTGACAGAGGAGCAGACATCACTGGTGCAGGGAGAGAGAGGGATGAGCCAAGCTGCTGGAGTTGTTGTCTGAGCTCTGTGCACTTGGTCCAGGGTGACACAGAGAGACACAGAGAATTGTCATCCTCACATCCCCACCTGCTATCATGGACCTTTCTCTTGGGTTGGGGGGTGTCGCTCATTCCTCATGGGGTGCAGATGCGCAAGGGGGAGAGGCTCAGGGTATGAGTCTGTCACCCCACCCTTGTGCCAAACCAGGCCTTACCTTCATGGTTGACCTTGTAGTGCAGGGTGATGGGCCCGCTGCACCTCTGGATGGTCCAGCGGGCCTCTTCCTTTGTGCACGCTTCCAGCGGAACGCTCTGCCCTTCGCCTCGGATGCAGCCCTCCAGCTACAGGGCAAACACAAACCGTTCTTTTTTTCTTGGACTCTGCGGACGGGCAGCGTGGAGGGGCTAAGGCTAAGGTTTCCCGTGGGAGCCTGTGTCCTTCTCAAGACACAAGAGCACAGGTGAACTGGGGGTGCACGTGTCTCTAGGTGACCATGTGTGTGCACGTGTGTGCGTGAAGAAGGGAAGGGTCTGGGGACACCCCATGGCTTCCCCCTCTGCCCCTCTGTCTCTTACCAGCAGTAGTTGGTGGCCCTCACGCAGGCCAGCCCTCTCAGCCACCGAGCCCGGCTTGACGGAGTGAATGAAGCTCCCGTGAGCGTTGCCGCCCAGCAGGGTGAGCTGGGTGATGAGCCCGTCACCGTTCAGGGTTGTGTGCTGCACCAACGGGCCCGTGCCCCGCACATGGCCCCCGGATGTGACCGATGGCCGGAAGGGCCTGAGTTGGGAAATAAAAGAGACAGTTGGGTTCAAAAGAGAGGGGGCTGAACACAGAACATGCTAGCAGGCTGGGGAAGGATGCCTGCAACAGGGCTGTGTGTGTCCTTGAGGCTCGGGAGCCTCCAGGTCCTGAGGGATACACAGCTTCAGCCAGCCACCTTCCTGGCCCCAGGAGGTAGGAACGCACAGCTTCCTCTGTCTGTCTAGATTTCTTATTGCAGACAGTCAAGGAAAAGATGGAGTGGTTCTCTCTGTGTCCCCCTCCCTACATTGAGATAGGAATCATGTACCACAGGCTAGCTTCCAACTCACTAGGTACTGAGAATAACCTTGAACTTCTGATCCTCCTGCCTCTACCTCCTGAGTGCTGGGATTACAGATGTGAGCCGCTACACCCGGTGTATGTGGTGCTGGACCGGGTGTGTGTATGTGGATCAGATCCAGGGATTCACAGATGATGGGTGAGCACCCTCCCAACTGAGCCACGACCCTAGTCTGAAGAACTGGTTTGGGACTGAGACATTACAGTTCCTGGCTTAGTCTTGGAGCAAGAAAGTGAGAGGATGTGGGTCTTGGAGTCCCACCTTTGAGCCCCTATTTGGCCACTTCCATCCCTGGTACCTTTGTCTTATCCTTGTGCCCTCCCCTCTGTGTGTGTATATGTGCATGCACATGGTGGAGGTCAGAGGTCAAGCCCAGGTGTTGTTCCGAGTCTCTTACTGGGTCTGGAGCTTGCTGGATACAGGCACATGCCACCACACCCAGATTTTTATGTGGGTTCTGGGGATTTGAACTCAGGTCTTCATGTTTGTGTGGCAAGTACTCTACCCATGGAGCAGCCTCCCTAGCCCTGTCTCCATACCTTTCTAAAGAGAACTTCCGGAACATGAGGTTGACCTGCTCCAGGTCATAGGCATCCAGTCCCTCTGACTGGTGCGAGGAGGAAGAAGAGTGGATGGAGGGGGGTCCAAAGGAGTAGCGTTCGTGATTGTCATCTGCAGAGGAACGAGGACCTGTCAGGGCTCAGGAGCATTCAGGGAACGCCCAGAGCTCTCCCTCCCCGACACTGCCCCCATGGTGTGAGCAGCGCCCTCTAGAGCTGAATAGTAGCATAGCCCTGTAGACTGGAATTTGGGGAGAGTCACCTAGCTCCTTCCAGAGGCAGAGCACAGGGTTGTACCATGTAGCCCAGGCTGCCTTCGAACTTGCCATTCTCCTGTGGCTGTCTCTCAAGTGTTGGGGTGACAGGCGTGTACCCGGATGTAGAGTTGGGATCGGAACCCTGCAGCTCTGGCTCCACCCTACAACCCTCCACCTCCACAGATGGTAAAGTCCAAATTAGATACCCCTGCCTCTCTTCTTAAGGAGCCTTACCAGACACCTGTGTGTAGGGAGTCAGGAGACAGAAGAAGCCTTGCTCACTGTCCCCCTACTCCTCTGTGGCAGGGTCTCTCCCCAAACCTGGGGCTCACACCATCTCATCTAGGTTGGAGGTTAGCAAGGCCTAGCGGTCTTCTTGTCTCTGTGACTCTCAGAGTTAGGGTTAGAGATTTCTGCAGGGACACCCAGCTTGCTACGAGCATGCTGGGATCCAGGCTCCAGTCCTCATGATTGTGGAGCGAGAACTCTTAGCCACTGAGCCGTCTCTCCAGCTCCCAGTTCTGTCTTGGAAGTGGGCTTTGGGGGTTCTCATCTTGGCACTCCCTCTAGCAGTCCTTCACTGACTCTCAGACTCTGGGTCTAGGGGTCCTAAGGTTCCTTCTCTCTTCTCCTTCCTCAACTGAACCCTAAGTTCCCAGTGGGAGACGCCCACTGGAACAGAGCCACCGGAGTGAGGGACACACTGGTCCTGCTTGGGGGCTGATAACAAAGGCCAATTCTGCGTAAGGAAGTTTTCCCGACACCCGCAGCGTACTCTGGATGCCTGCCCAGGATTTGAAACTCTCAGTTCTTTCATTACCCAGCCTCTATCAGGTGCTAGCCTCCCTTTAACACTTGATAGCTTGTGATGATCCCCAATTATAGAGGATCACCGATCTTTCCATTTTATCTGCCGGTGGCCAAGGGCACAGGTGGGACTAGGGAGGGCTGGAGCGTGTGGGTGGATGCTGGCAGGGCACATCTGCAGGATTCTGAGGTGCAGGAACCTAACCTTTGAGTAGAGCAAGGGTCTGGGGACACCTAAGGCATGGGCCGTCTCCAGGCTCTCCTCCCCCTCAGTGATCCAGACAGGCATACGCCTTGGGTTCATGGTGCTAACACCATGGTCTCCGCTCAGCAGGGATGTTGGGATCAGGGCTAAGCTGGCTGAGAAGGGATCCCTGACTGGGAGGGTCAGGAAGTTGGGGCCATACATGTGCTCTGTGTCCCCTGGAATCCAGAGCCCCACTTGTGGCTCTCCATACAGCCTATGTAGGATTGAGAGAATGTCAGTGTCCCCAACACGGTTTATTTGAGGACCGTACCCTTAATGCTGTCCCTGCCTCCACTTCCAATTCATGTCCCTCAGGCTGGCCTCTAATTCTCTAAGTAGCTAAGGATGACCTTGAACTCCAGATACACTTGTTCCTACCTCCAAGGTGCTGGGACCACAGGAGTGTGCCATCAAGACCAGTTTATGTGGTGCTGGGATGGAACCCAGGGCTTCATGCATGCTAGACAAACACTAGACCAACTGAGCCACACCTCAGCCCCTCACTGGGGGATTATAGGCAGGTGCTCTACCACTGAGCCACACCTCAGCCCCTCACTGGGGGATTCTAGGTAGGTGCTCTACCACTGAGCCACACCTCAGCCCCTCACTGGGGGATTCTAGGCAGGTGCTCTACCACTGAGCCACACCTCAGCCCCTCACTGGGGGATCCTAGGCAGGTGCTCTACCACTGAGCCACACCTCAGCCCCTCACTGGGGGATTATAGGCAGGTGCTCTACCACTGAGCCACACCTCAGCCCCTCACTGGGGGATTCTAGGTAGGTGCTCTACCACTGAGCCACACCTCAGCCCCTCACTGGGGGATTCTAGGCAGGTGCTCTACCACTGAGCCACACCCCAGTCCCTCACTGGGGGATTCTAGGCAGGTACTCTACCACTGAGCCACACCTCAGCCCCTCACTGGGGGATCCTAGGCAGGTGCTCTACCACTGAGCCACACCCCAGTTCTCACTGGGAAAAGTGTGGGAAATCATTCTATGGATAGGGTACATTCTGAGTCCTAGAATTATTATTATTTTAAAATCCACAGCTTCTCCTTTTTAATTCAGTTGAGCATCTGGCCCTACCTATAAATCAGAGAACCACCTCGATCTCTGACTAGCACCTATAGCCAGACTTCCTCCCATGCCCTCTTCCGAGTCTCTCTCTGGACAGACCCTGCCCTCCCAGGTCACCATGGCCCCGGGGCCTGGCAGGTACTCACCATCGAAGTCTAAGGCGTCAAACCCGCAGCTGTCGTTGTCTTCCTCCACTGTGCTGCAAGACACAAGCCAGGGGCAAGTGTGAGCCAGGCTGATAAAAGAGGCTTGGGAAGGTTTCTAGAACCTTTCAGGGAAGGTGATGGCTGAGAGGCCCAAACCTAGGCCCAAGCCACTGGCATCTGACTCTGTCCTATGTGTGGGGGAAGGGCTAAGGTGGGGTGGGCGCGCATGTTGGTGGGTGGGGACACATGTGTGCAGGTGGTGTGTATTTGTGTGTATGCGGAGGCCAGTGGACAACCTCAGGTGTCTTTTGAGGCAGGGTCTCTTACTGGCCTGGAGCTCGGCAGGCCAGCAAGCCCTGGGACCTACCTAGTCCCCTGCTGGGATTACGAGTAAATGCTACCATGTTTGCCGTTTTTTAAAAAAGATTTATTTATTTTTTTTATTTGATGTGTATGAGTGTTTTGCTTCCATGTATGCACCTGTACCATGTGCATCCCTGGTGCCTGTGGAGGCCAGAAAGAGGCGTCAGATCCCTTGGGACTGGAGTTGCAGATGGCTGTGATCTGCGATGTGGGTGCTGGGAACCCAACCCAGGTCCTCTGCAAGAGCAGCCAGTGCTCTTAACCACTGAACCATCTCTCCAGCTCCTACTTATGAAAATTACATTAACTTATTGTGAGTGTGTGCGTGCATGTGTGCATGTGCGTGTCTAGTGGAGGTCAGAGGTCAACTTTCCAGAGTTGGTTCTCTCTTTCTATCATGGATTCTAGGGATAGAACTCAGAACTGTCAGGCTTGGCAGCCAGTGCTTTAACCCCTGAGCCATTTTTGCCAGCCTCATGCCTGCCTGGCTTTGTGAATGTGGGTTCATGGGCTGGTTGCGGGGTGGGGGGCTGAATGCAGACCTTTGTGCTAACAACTTTTTAAAAATCTAGTTGATACCCGAGCCAGGCACCTGATTTTGAGTGGAGTATAACTAAGATGCCCGGCTCCTGTGTAAGACACTGATAGTTTTCAGGAGGTAGGGAGAGTTACTTTTATATCTCCCACTCTTTGGGTGAAAAAAAGAGAACCAAGATCTGAGGTCTCAGGAGCTGGGGATCCGATTTCAGGACAGCATGGGGACAAAGGATGCATTTTCGGCGGCATGAGAGCCGAAAGAGGGTGGTTTCCATCTCCAAGCCTCAACTACCCCACGTGCACAGTGGGATGCCTTCTTGCTTTTCCTTCTATGTCATTGGGAAGCCTAAGGGTTTCATACCAACACAGGGTTGGCCATCCATCCACGGCTTCCACCCGGCACTCACCTGCGGTGTGGCGCATCTTCCTTGCAGCGTCTGACGATGGAGTCGTTTCCCGGGGGCTCGGCGGTGATTGACATGATGCTGCTGCGGCTCCGGTGGGGCTGCTGTGAACACGGCACAGCTGTGTTACGGGATATTTATCTGTGATGCCTCCGCGGGCATAAATATTATATACACGGGAACTAAATTTAACTCGGGATGTTCCCACTCCGACTGGAGCAGCAAGGGCTGAGCAAGCTGGTCCTCAGCATGACCTTGGCTGGAGGAGGCTGGGCTCAGCCCTGGGGCAGCCAGCGGGGCTTGGAGCACAGCTGCTTCCACAGCTGCTCACTGGGAGAAGCAGACGGGAACCGCTGAGCTGGGGAGGCTGACCCGAGGCCCCATGACCCAGCACAGGCTGGGCTCTGTGACCCTCAGCAGACCCCCAGCTGCACCTACCGGCGGGCTCTGCCTTAGACATGGTGGGTGTGGAGAGGGGGGCAAGTACCTTGGATTTTGGAATGGGAGCTGATACCAGACCGTTATACATTCATTATCAAATTTCTACCTCCCTCAGGGTCTGATTTGAGAAGCTGAGCTGACATGTTTCCCAGAGCACCCCTCAGGGTTAGAATTTCTAATCTTGTGCCTTCTGCGGGGACAAATGGATAGGCGGATGTAACTGAAGGCTGGGACTCGGACTAACTCTGTCAGGAGTGGAAGTGCTCTCTCTCTGGCTGCTCTAGCAGCCCCTGCACTGACCTCAGCTTCCCATGGCAGTGACCCCTCCCATGGCAGTGGCCCCTCCCACAGAGGTGGCTCCTCCCACGGACATGGCCGCTCCCATGGCAGTAGTCCCTGTTGCCTCGGGCTATGGAGTTGCAGGAGACTTCTAGGCAGCCACTGCTGCTTGCCAAGCCCTCTTAGGACCATCTCCTCCTCCCACCCAGGCAGGCAACGACAGGAAGGCACGAATACATTGCTGAGCTGGGGAAAGGGAAACTTCTTTAAATAAACATCAGTGAAGCCCCAGGCACAGCCCTAGGACTCAAGGGCTGCAAATGGAGTGGGATCCAGGGCAGCTCACCATCTTGGAGAAAGAGCTGGTGACAGGCAGTGAGCGGGAGGAACTGGGGCTGCCATCAGTGAAATCCTCTTCATGCCCCTTGACTGGAGAAGCGGGCACGGAAAACAGAAGGGGAGAGGAAGAGAGGGGGGAGTTAAAGCCTCTAGCTGGGGCTCCCCTCCCATGGGTGGGTGGGGGACTAAGCAAGTCAGCGGCTTTGCTCTGCCCTCTGCCGCGTTTCCCGGAAGCACTAACAGTAAAACCTTCACATCTCCTTCAGGTGGCTTCCCCTACACCCCCATTAATATATTCTGTCCCCAGTCAGGCCGGCCAAGGGTGGCTCCAGTCAAGACTGAACCATGTCACCTGTCTCTGAGGACTCACACAAGGTCCTCCCATGAAGCACCAGGTAGACAGGAGAAACTCTCCTCCAGGTTCCCCATCCTCAAAACTGGTCCCATCTTTCCCTGCTCAATAAGGTAGGCAGAGCGCAGCTAGATACTGGCCAGCTTGTGTCCTCCTGCTCAGAGCCCGCCGTGTTGCCCCTTGCTCTTTGGGCCCTGCATGACTACCTTCCTCAGCTTTTATGTGATAGGTCTGCCACTTACGTTTCTCCACATGGACCCCGAGGAGCCCAGACATGTGTGTGTGCACAGCCATGTAGACACAGGTGCCCCTTCTGTGTGCACTGAGGGAAGTCTTGCACTGTATTTCTGTGTGGCCCCAGATCCTTGTACTAGTAGCCTGACAGGCCTGATGAGCAGTGATGAAGCACCCCCACCCCAGCCTGTTAGCATCTTTCCCCTTCCTTTTTTTTGGGAGATGTATGTTTTATCTGTAGCCCACAGGCTCCAGAACCTTTGCATATCACATATGCATAAAGAAATGTTCTTGAGCCGGGCGATGTTGGTACACGCCTTTAATCCCAGCACTCGGGAGGCAGAAGCAGGAGGATCATTGGGAGTTCAAGACCAGCCTGGTCTGCAGAGTAAGTTCCAGGACAGTCAGAGTTACAACAGAGACACCCTGGCTCAAAACAAAACAAAAAACAAAACCAAACAAAAATGTTGCTGAGACACCCGATGTAGCTACAAGGGAGCTTGACCGGATCCCAGTTAGAATTTACTTCTGGATCCTTCTTGCCTACCCTCCCCAAAATCACTAGAGTAGAATGGAGCAGAGGTGGTCAGGAGAGGCCTCTGGGCTGTGTGGCTGCTCTCTTTGTCTGAGGTCTCACTTCTCATATTCCTTTCTTGAACCCCCATACTTTAGGGTTCACCCCACTCTGCTTCCTTCTTTGCACAGACCACATCCTCTGACTTAAATTCTTCCATATCTAGACTTCATTTAAACATCCCAATCTTCTTTTAACTCCTTTCTGGCCCTTGGCACTTTCTACCTCTTTCCTTTGACCTTTCCTGTGACCCTGCTCTGAGCGTAAGGACTGTTGGGGAACATCTCGAAACCTTCCAGCACTGACATACAGCAGGAGCTTCATTTATCTTGCAAATCCTCCAAGGACAGTCATCCCTCCTGGAGCTGACTTGAGGCTGAGAGAGAAATCCTGAAGAGAGTATGCCTTGGAGAGTCAGGGCTTTATGCCTGAACAGGCAGCCTCAGGAGTCTGGGTGCTTGCTGCCAGCCAAATCTTGGATGAGGGAGGTGAAAGGTCCCCTTGCTGATGAGCACAGTTCAGGGTTTAGAGAGGTGGCTCAGTAGCACAAGGACCTGAGTTTGGATCTCCAGCATGTATGCAAACGCTCGGGAGGGGTGGCAGCCAGTTTGTAATTCTGGTGCTCAGAATGCGGAGACAACCTGGAGCAACCTGGCTAGCCAGACCCTTATCCATGAGGTCTGGGTTCAACTGAGAGACCCTACTTCAATGACTAAAGTTGCAGAGCCATTGAGGAAGACTCCCAAATCAGCCTTGGGCCTCTGTATGCACATGCAACCTCATGTGTGCATGCACACACACAGGGACAAGCACACACATGGACATCACACAAATACTCACGCAAAAAGCAAATTACTTAAAGATGCTCCATTTGGCCAAGAGGGCCAAGGAGGCAATGCACTAGTGGACAGACCACTGTGCACTTTGAATAATGGTGAGCATTAGTTATTGACTGATTGACACTCGACACACCGATACCCCTGAGGCCTAGCCCAGGTTGAATTTGCAGAGCCGGTCACTGCAGCGGGAGAAACAGATGGGATGCGAGCGAGAGACAGGGGACAGATGAGCAAGGGCAAAAAGGATCCGGGCGGCCCACTAACCTTGAAACTCAGATGCTTGCTTCATGCTGATGGGGGATTTGGCTCTCTGTAGCTGAAACAGAGGGGAGGGGAAGACACAAGACAGAGGACACAAATCAAATAGGGCCCTGGATACGTGTCACTGCAGCTCAGAGAAAAAGACAGCAACCTGTCTGATGAGCAGCCGCCTGGCTTGGCAGGCACATGTGGTGCCAGTCTTCTGCAGCTGGGATAAGATGTGGTCTCTCCCACAGGTCTGGATCAGACAACTGCTGGTCCAGATGAACCCCTCCAAGGGAGCCCCTGAAAAGGGCTCTGGAACACTGAGGCACAAGAGCATTGTATGCCAAGATGACACATCGGCAAGGATAGGCTGGGCTCCAGAGAAACTGCCTGCCGCCTTTGGTCCCATGTGCTACTGACTCCCATGAATATAGAGAGAGGCAGGGTAATTAGGCTTTGATTAGATAGTCCTATCCATATAACTACCCATCTACCCATTCTTCTACCACCAACCCACCTATCAATGCATTATCCACACGTGAAACTATCATTCATCTATGCATCCATTTACCATCCATCCATCCATCCACCCATCCATTCATCATTTATCCATGTAACCACCCAATCATTTAGACAGCCATCCACCATCCATCCATCCATCCATCCACCCATCCATCCATCCATCCATCCACCCATCCACCCATCCATCCACCATCCATCCATCCATCCATCCACCCATCCATCATCCATTCCTCTACCCACTAATCTACCATTCACCCACCTATCAATGCATCATCAATCCATGAAACCATCCTTCCATCCATTCATTTTATATCCATCAATTATTCTATTATTCATCCATGCAACCATCCATTTATCCACATAGGCATCTGTCATCTATCCTTATATCTAGCAACCCATCTACCCACCTATCAATTCCCATTTATTCATGTAATGTCTTTCTATCCATCTATCCACATAGCCATCTATCCTCCATCCTCCCATACATCCATCCACCCATCATCTATCCATGTAACCACCCATTCATTCACACAGCCATCCACCATTCATCTATCCATCCACCCACTCGTCCATCATCCATGTAACTATTCATCTGTCCACTCCTCTACCATCCACCCATCTATCAATGCATCATCAATCCATGAAGCCATCCTTCCATCCATTCATTTTACATCCATCAATAATCTATTTTCCATCCATTTATCCACATAGGCACCTATCATCCATCCTCCTACCTACTAATCCATCTATCTACCCATCAATCCATCATCTTTCCATATAACATCTATCCCACACACCATCCATCCATCCATCCATCCATCCATTGTCCACCCATGTAATGACCCATATGTTCATATATCACTCATCATCCTTTCGCCCACCTAGCCCATCCACCCATCCATCAATCTACCATCTATCCATGTAACCATCCAACCACTCATCATCCCATCCACCCACACAGCCACTACTCCATCTATCCATGTAATCATTCATCTTCTGATCTATCCGTTCATTCACTCACCATTCCATCAGTCCACCATCCATTCACATAACCA
The DNA here is from genome assembly GCA_026225945.1 of Cricetomys ansorgei. Classification (NCBI taxonomy): domain Eukaryota; kingdom Metazoa; phylum Chordata; class Mammalia; order Rodentia; family Nesomyidae; genus Cricetomys; species Cricetomys ansorgei. The sequence continues at coordinate 6,296,912 of JAMJFZ010000818.1, read as the reverse complement.
TCCATTCATCTACCCAGCCAGTCATCATCCACCATCCTACCCATCCATGTAACCAATCACCATGAATCCATCCATTCATCCATCCACTCACCCACCAACCCATCCATCATCCATCCACCCATCCATGTAATTTATTCATTCTTCTACCCATCTATCATTCATTCTCCCACCCATCCATCTGTTCACCCTCCTACCTACCCAACCTTCCACTATCCATCAGTGTAACCACCCAAAAAACCCACTGACTCATGTACTTCCTCAGGGCAGCCACATGCCGTGGGTCTCCCTGGGCACCAACAAAAGTGAAAGGGTTTCTGCTATGGTGTCAGCTCCCAACCTGGAGGCTGGAAAAGAAATCTGAAGACAATCCTCTCACGAACACTCTCATTGTCTAAACAAATGAACACCACAAACAGGCGTGATTTCTATCTAGGGCTGTTACAGAGCAAAGCAGAGCCAGATGGTATCCCTGCCTGCATAGGGATCCCATGCTACAATCTGCCTTCCCCCCCTGCCCCTGAGTACCTGAATGCCCTTTAGGTTCATCCGGCGCCGGGGTGGGTGGTAGGGCAGAAAGTACTTGCTGTCTTCGGGAGACTCTTCTGAGGTTGAAGAATCATCAGCTTCTTGGCCATTGGTCCTGGGGCTGGTGTCGCCAAGGTTCTGTGAGATGATGGTGGCTGGGAGGTGTCTAGGCAGACTCTGGGCACAGAGATAGGAGCATGAGGGAAAGCTGGTAGTAGGCATGAGGCAGGTTGGCTGATGGTACCATTTTTTCCCTTGGGTACCATGCTTGACACTCAGCCTGGATTGTTCTTTTCTGAATCCCTGAACATCCCCCCTGGATGCTATGACTTGTCAGCATACCTTGACTTGGGTCTATCCATTCTTCCTACCTCTCCTGCTACCCAATCCAACAGACAGCAGGAACCATCACGTGCTGGCCACGTGCTGGCCACGTGCTAGCTGAATCTGCCTCTTAGTGTTGGCTCACGCTGTCTGCAGGATCAGAGTGTCATCTGTGCTGCTCCTTGACCAACAATACATTGGGGGAAACCTCAGCTTCATGGAGACATCTAGAAGTCATTCACTAAGGAGGTTTGTGTCTAGGGCTGGGCTGACTGTGGAGGGGCCTGTGTGGGGCTCACACAAGTTACGAACTGTTACATCCATAGGATGACACCACAGCACAGGGGCTCTTGGGGTCCACTACAGGAGCCACGGAAGGTTTCTTTGAGAAAGAGGTACATTGGTAAGACTGGAAGCTGAGCGGTGCATGCAGGCTTCCCAGGGGCTAGGGGCTTCCCAGGTGGGAAGGTTCTGGGAAGCCCTCAGAATTCCCCAAGCAAGGGGTCTTTCTGGGACCCCAAAGGGAAGCCCTCCTCCGTGGATTTCATGATGCCCTTGAGCTTGAAATATGCAACACTGTCAGACACGGTGGTGCCTGTGCCCAACTGCTAAGTCTGCATTTCCTTTCTTTGAAAATGAAGATTTAATTGCATAGCACTTCCTGTCAGGGTAGTTCTGATGGTGTGTGTGTGTATGCGTGTGTGTGTGCGCGTGCATATGTGTGAGGTGCACATTCCTATGTATATGGAGCACAGAAGACAACTTTCGGGGTCATTACTCAGATGCCATCACCTTTTGTTTTTGAGATAGAGTCCTCACCAAACCTGGAACTCACCCAATAATGCAGGGTGGCTGGCCAGCGGGCCCCAGGGATCTGCGTGTCTCCACCTCTCCAGCACTGGGATTACAGGCATGGACTACCACCTGTGGCTCTTTTCCTTCCTTCCTTCCTTCCTTCCTTCCTTCCTTCCTTCCTTCCTTTCTTTCTTTCTTTCTTTCTTTCTTTCATGCATATTCTAGGAATTGAACTCAGTTCCTCATGCTTGTATGGTAAGCATGTTACCTACTGAGCCATCTTCCCAGCTTGTGCTGTGCTATTTTTATGGGACTGTACAGTCTTTGCTCAGGACCGAGTCTGGGAGACCCTCAGTTACAGTGATCACATGTTGCATGAAGGGATGGCCCAGCATTCCTTCATCTCTAGGTGTCACGGGGGCTCCTGGGAGATGTAGTCTGCTCCCACCTCACTGCCTACTTATGAATGTTCACCCATGGGCACCAGTGACTTTAACAAGAACAGAGTATATTAATCCCGATGACCTTCCACATTACCACAGAGTGCCAAGGGAAGGCTCACCTCTGGCTTTGATTGACAGAGAGGCACAGAAAGTTAGAAAAGTGTCTGAGTCATTCATCCAGGAGATGGCCAGCCCAGAATGTCACCGAAACTCCGTGTGGGTCTCAGGGATGGAACCAAGGTCTTCAAGCCTTTACCTTTACACACTGAGCCATCTCACAGGCCCCTAACTTTGAGATGAGTGGTTCCCACCCAATCCCAGGCACACGCGTGCCGTGCACGCGCGCGCGCGTGCGCGCGCGCACACACACACACACACACACACACACACACTGGGGGTGGTGGAGGGCAGGGACACAATGATGATGGTGTGAGATAGGGTTGTCTGGTCAGCAGCCATCAGTGGGGATCAGGAGGACACCCAGTTGTGGCTATGGGGACCCCACACCATGTATGGGGACACAGATGGCCAAGCCTACCTGGTCGAGGCTGCTGCTGTCCTTGGAAAGGCGCCGGAGCTTGCTCTCCAGGTTGACAATGCAGGCCTCCCTTCTCACCATCTCAATTCGCATCTCATCATTCTTCTCCTCCAGCTCACGGATCTGCTTCCGGTACTTGTCCTTCTCGATTAAGCACTGGGAGTACTGGGTTTGCGCCTCATCTCGGGAGTGGAAGGCCTGCCAAGGAAGGGCTACGTGTTCACCCCACGTGAACTTATGTATGGTCAGAGATATGCATTACCAGTTCAGTCATCAGCCAAGGGACCCACTGTGCATTTCTCTTACTTCCCCTCTAAGATAGTGGAGATCGATTCCAGGGCCTTGTGTATACCAGGCAGGGGCTCTACCACTGAGCCACACCCCAGCCCCTCACTGGGGGATTCTAGGCAGGTGCTCTACCACTGAGCCACACCCCAGCCCCTCACTGGGGGATTCTAGGCAAGCACTGTACCAATGAGCCACACCCCAGCCCCTCACTGGGGGATTCTAGGCAGGGGCTCTACCACTGAGCCACACCCCAGCCCCTCACTGGGGGATTCTAGGCAGGGGCTCTACCACTGAGCCACACTCTAGCCCCTCACTGGGGGATTCTAGGCAGGTGCTCTACCACTGAGCCACACCCCAGCCCCTCACTGGGGGATTCTAGGCAGGTACTCTACCACTGAGCCACACCCCAGTCCCTCACTGGGGGATTCTAGGCAGGTACTCTACCACTGAGCCACAGCCCAGCCCCTCACTGGGGGATTCTAGGCAGGGGCTCTACCACTGAGCCACACCCCAGCCCCTCACTGGGGGATTCTAGGCAGGTGCTCTACCACTGAGCCACACCCCAGCCCCTCACTGGGGGATTCTAGGCAGGTGCTCTACCATTGAGCCACACCCCAGCCCCTCACTGGGGGATTCTAGGCAGGTACTCTACCACTGAGCCACACCCCAGCCCCTCACTGGGGGATTCTAGGCAGGTACTCTACCACTGAGCCACATCCCAGCCCCTCACTGGGGGATTTTAAGTACACAGCCCACTTATTTAGCTCCATCCCCAGCTATCTTCCTTTTTATTTTGAGGCAGGGTCTCACTAAGTTGTCCAACTGGTGCTGAGCGCACTCTGAGCTCACCCTTGTAACCTCAGGCCTTGAGCTTATGATCCTCCTGTTTCTGCCTCCTAGCTGTGGAGATGGCAAGCCTGCACTAGCACACCCAGCTTGTCCCTGATGCTTCAGCATTTCAATCTCTCCTTTCTGCATTCTGCAATTCTAGAGCTGTGAAACCTGCTCTTGCCATGTGCCAGGCAGTGAGAAGAGCTGTGTCTTAGCTTCCTTCCTCCAGGGTCTAACCAATGTGGGGTGTTGTCATGGTAATCATTCCCATTTCTCATACGAGAGCACTGAGCTTTCCTGGGGATACCTTGCCTTCGGCATATACCTTATGAGTGACAGGATCGGGATTCAGCTTTCTTATTTCATTAGAGAAACCAGGTAAGCACCACGCTCTGTTATGGAACCCTCTGGAGTGCTGCTCAGGCCCCCATTATCCCCTAATGCCTGTGCGTTTGGACCCACTTATCCTGAGATGGACTTTATCTAGCTAGAGCTAGAGAAGATGGATTCACGAAAGCCCTGTATGGTCAGGACGTCAAACCGCATAGGTAAATAGTCTCCGTGTGGCATGGCCCGGCTAGACAGCATCAGGGTCCACCCGCCGTGCCTGGTGTCTAGGGTGGCGCCGCACCTGGTCACGCTCTCGCTCCACCTCCTCCAGCTGTAGCATGACTGTGTTCATGCGGTGCTTGTACATCTCACAGTCCTTCCCCAGGGTCGAGCACTTGAGTTCCAGGTCTTCCTTCTCCTCCAGGTACTGCGAGCAATGTGAGAGAGCAACGCTGGAGTGAGCCATCAACAGGTTAAAGACGGTGGCCGTGTGTGCGTGCGTGTATGCGTGCACGCACGTGTCTGTTTGTGTGACACACACGCAAGTAAGAATTCATGTGGCCTCCAGCCAACATCAAGTATCTTTCTCTATCCCTCTCGACCTTATTTTTCTTGAGATAAGGTTTCTCAGTGAACCTGGAGCTCACTGGTAGGGTAAGACTGGCTGGTGAGCCACCCCCAGGCATCCTCCAGTCCCTGCTTCCCCAGGACTAGGATAATGGATGTGTGCCACCATGTCTTACTCTTAACACGGGTGCCAAGAATCTAAGTCCATTTGTTTACACTTTACAGTCTGAGCCATCTCCCCAGTCCAGTGGCTGTCAGCTTAGTGGCTGCAGTTGGCTTCTTCCCTCCCAGGTTTGGTGTGTTGATTGGTCTTGATTGCCAATTATCTGATCAGAAGGGACTATAGCAGGAGGCTGGCCAATCAACAGTGAATTGTTGAGGGATGGACCATGAAGACACATCCTTGGTGGCTGCTTGGGCTGGCAAGGGGAAGATGGGGACTACACTAACCCTCATCATTTACAAACCACAACGGGGCTGGAGGCTGGGGTGTGCAGTACAGGCAATTCAGATCAGGGTGTGGGATCAGAAATTTCTGTTAACATATATTTGAGCACCCTGCTGGGAAAGGGGTTGGCTGGCTGCTGATCCCCTGACTCTGTGATGCTCCCACCTTGTCCCGTAGCTCCTCTGCCTGGCGGACTTCCTCTTGCAGGTTGTAAATTTTGTTGACCAGTTCCTGCCGGTCCTCTAGCGCCTCCTTCCGGTCATGCTCCAGGATGTCCAAGATGGCCTTGTCTGAGTCAGGTAGGCTGCGCTTGCCAGCCTGGGTGGTGTTGGGGACAGCGGTGAGCACAGAAGGAGGAGGACAAAAGAGTTAACCCCAGGCAGCCCCAAGACGGCAGAAGGTTTTGTGGCAGGAAAGGAGATGCTTCAGCAGCTTATTATCATTTGAGTTTATTTCCTGTGAAGAAGCAGGGAACCCGGAGGCCATTGTTCCGTCCCAGCTCTTATGGATCCCAGAGAAGCATCTATGGCTCCTCAAGACACTTCAGAGGGGGCAAGAAAGGGAGGCACCTCTGGATCCTGGCTATCAACGGAAATATCAACTAACCGGATCCTGCTAATCTGGAATCCAGTCTCTTTTCCAAGAGTGCTGAGCCCCAGGCAGTCATAAGGGACCATTCTAGAAGAATGGAAACATGTTTTCTTGCAGATATATTTTAGAGCATTAACCCTCAGTGGTAGCTCCTTCTGTACCCACACATTTCTGAGGTGACGTATGTGGGAGGCACTTGAGATTGGAGCACAAGGACTCACATTCGGTAGAGTTGTCCTGGGTCTCTAAGGTTTTCTGAATGCTCTCTTCTCCCAGGGCTGGGGCATTGGTTCCCTTGTGGATGGTGATTCTCACTTGTCAATTTTTTTGGGGGGTTAAGTATTATTACCTATAGTAAGGGCTGACGATGGAGGTCAGTGATAGAGACTTTGCCTAGAGTGTTCAAGACACTGTCAACATGACTGGGGATGAAGTAAGGGCATTGGACAGCTGAGTCAAGGACTCTACCACTGAGCCACACCCCTAACCCTCAGGAGATTCTAGGCAGGGGCTCTATCACAGAGCCACACCCCAGCCCCTCACTGGGGGATTCTAGGCAGGTGCTCTACCACTGAGCCACACCCCAGCCTCTCACTGGGGGATTCTAGGCAGGGGCTCTATCACAGAGCCACACCCAGCCCCTCACTGGGGGATTCTAGGCAGGTCCTCTACCACTGAGCTACATCATCATCCCTTTCTACACTTTTAAAATTTTAGACAATTAGCTTACTAAGGTCCCCTGGTTGCCCTTGAACTCACTCTGTTATCCTAGGGAAGCCTTAATCTTGCAATCCTCTTGCCTCAGCCTCCCAACTAGGTGAGATGACAGACTTGCACCACTAGGCTTAAAAACCATGCCTGTTTCCTAAAAAGCAAGCAAGCAAGCAAGCAAGCAAGCAAGCAAACAAACAAACCCTTTCATATAACACCAAGCCTCTGCCAAGAGGGTTTGTAGTCACTCCTGCTTTACGCTGGGAGACCATGGTGCTAAGGCTGACGTGTATTTTCTGTGACCTTGTAGCTAGTAAGCTGGGACTCCGCACTCACCTTCCAGCAGGTGCAGCTGACCCGCCCCACCCAATCCTCACCTGGATGATGGACTGCAGCTCCTGGATCTTAGTCTTTAGCATCTCATTCTCCCTCTCTAGTTCCAGGACCTGCTCTTTCTTGGGTCTGTTCTCAATGTCATTTTTGAGCTTCAGGGACTGGTTTCTCTCCAGCTTACATTCCTCCTCCATCTTGTTCAATCGATGCTTGAGTTGGTCGATCTGAAAATACCCACGTTAGCGGAGGGGTGAGGTCGCATGGCAAGAAATGCTGGGAAGAGGGCTGGGGAGGTGACTCGGTTAGGGGAGTGCTTGCCACCTGAGCATCAGGACTTGAGTTTGGATCCCCAGAACCTGTGTCCAAAACTGGGTGCATGCATATAATCCAAATGCTGGGAAGGCAGACAGGGGCAGATAGATCCCTAGGCTCACTGGCCAGCCAGCCTACTAGGGGAGTTCCAGGCCATTGAGAGCCCCTGTCTCAAAACACAAGGTGAACGGTGCCTGAGAAAAGACTGCTGAAGTTGTCTTCACACACACATTTGCATAGGCATCCCCCCACATATGTGACCTCCCAATATCTATACATCCACCCATCCATCTACTGGAGCATAATTCAGAATGAAATCCTACAAAAGAAACATCTAAGTCTCTGCTACAGGCTGGTTGTTCCAAATCTTAGGCGAACAGCCCAGAGGCCCCTTCTTCTTAATCCTTATAAAACAATCCCTAATCAGCATCTTTGAAGATCAATCCAAGCAAGTATTCTCAGGCTGGGTCCAGACTTCCAGTCCCACACACGTGTGAGACCTACTCTGCTAAAGATTTATGGTGTTATCTCAGCAACCCTAGGGCCTGATACCATTTCCCTTACCATCTTGTTTGAACGGAAAAAAAAAAAAAAAAAAGAATAAACAGGTCAACAAACAACTCCAACCCTCATGGCCATAGTTAGCAAGGCTGTAAAGTCAGAGATGAACGTCTGAACTCTGAGAGATAGAACTTTACAGGTTATACTTTAAAAAGTTATTTATTTTATGAGTATGAGTGTTCATCTGCATGTGTGTCTGCGCCTCGTATGTGACTGGTGCTCACAAAGGCCAGAAGAAGTCATCAGATATCCTGGAACTGGAATCACAGACAGCTGTGAGCTGCCGCGTGGGTGCTGGGAACCGAACCCCAGGTCCACTGGAAGATCATCTTAACTGCTGACCCCTCTCTCCAGCCCTCCCTTATTTTCTGAGGCGAGGTATTGTGTAACCCAGGCTGGCCTCAGCCTTGAACCTGGGATCCTCCTGCCTCATCCTCCCTAGTGTTGGGAATCTAAGCGTGCACCTTCCGTGCCTGGCTTCATGCTCTGAACTGAAACGAAGACTCAATCAACCTGAATTCCCACAGCGTGTTTACTGACCGGTCCACTCCCCTAAATTGTATGTGACCCAAACACAAGGGCTTGGTTATTTATGCCCAGGTGCCCCTGCAGTGCTTAGCATAGTGTCTTACTCGTGGCAGGCGTTTAATAAATATCCCGAGAGTCCACTCTCCACCCAGCAGCCAGAGCAAGCCTCCCGAGAGATAAATCAGCTGTCATTCCCCAGCTCGCAATCTGTCAGCGGCTTCCCATCACTGTGGGAATAAATCCCAGAGTTCTTGCAGTGCCCCCGAGGTCGGGGCCCACGCCGTCTCTCCCTCCTCCTTTTGTGCCAATCGCTCCAGGCTCACTGTTTCTCCGGCCATTTAAGAAGACAGAGCCCAGAGATCCCCTGCTTGTTTTTTTATTTTTTTTTCATTTCTTCCCCTGACTTGCACGCCTTGCTTTCTCACCTTCCTATTTTTGGTAAAAAGAAAAAAAAAATTATTAGCATGTATTGATTATACACGGCAATGGGCTTCATCCTGACGTATTTATGCATGCATAGCCTTTATTATTTTTTATCATATTCACCTATTAACCTCTCTTGTCCCCTCCCACTCTTGCTGATCCCCTTACCCTCCCCAACCAGCACCCCCCCTTTGGTGACCCAGTGTTTCCTCGGGGCTGTTTTGCCGGGCTACAGGCGAAGAGGTGTTGACAGGGGTGTGGACACCTCACTACTGGCTACACCACTGAAGGGAATGTCTCCCCTCCTCCAGTAACCATGAACTGTTTACAGATCCTTGGGGAGGACTGGGGGAGCGGGGAAGCCATGGGCCCTTCCCCTTCCATGGCGAGATGTCCATGGCCCAATCTTGTGCATTTAATCACAGCTACTGGGAGTTCAGGAAGGCAATGGCCAGGTAAAGTCTGGAAGGCAGTGTACCACAACACTCTGCCTCTTCCTCTGCTCTTCCATTCTTCCTACCCTGTTTCCCGGGGGGGGGGGTGTCCCTGTGCCTTTGGGGGACTGATAAACAGTGCCCCTCATGTCTCCCCATTCTTCACCCTCCTTTTCACTTTTAGACTGGTCCTTAGTTCTTCCCTTTTGCTATGCAGCATGGGCTGAGCTGGCATGGAACACACTATACAGCCCAGCCTGGCCTCAGGCTTGTGATCCTCCTGCCTCAGCTTCCCCGAGCACTGGGATTACAGGTATGAACTTCCATGTATGGCTTTATTTTCTATTCTTGATACTTCTCAAACTGTCAGGTGGATCATCCTTCATCTTAAGGTTCACACAGCTGGAACCCTGCTAGGAATATGGTAGAGACCAATAAACCAGCGGAGAGATGAGGACACCATGGCACAGGCCTGTAATCCCAGTACTTAGGAGGCTGAGGCAGGAGGATTGTGGGTTCAGGGCCAGCCTGTGCTACATAGTGAAACCCTGTCTCAGAAAAACAAACAAATAAACAAAGGCAAAAAACCAGATAAAAAATCGAAAGGAAGCAAATCTTCCTCTTCTCCACTTAGGAGGCAAATTAATTAAAGGGTCACTCATTTGGTTGGTATTTGTTCCCTGATAAACATATTGATTATCTCATGTGCCAGCAGCCATGCTGAGCTCTGCAAATCCATGCTCTTAGGCGCTTATGCCTACCCAAGAGGTGCTGCCCATTTTTTTCCACTAAGTTTTGTGAGTATCACAATATGGGGTCCCGGGTCTCCCACACCTCCTCACACGCCTTCAGTCCCGAGTCTCCAAAGTCTCCTCTCATCTATCCTGACACAGGATCTGTGTGTCCGTGTCTGTACATGCACAGAGTGCATCTAGGTCCCCTACCTTCCGGTAAGCCTTTATGCAAGAGCCTGCACTTGGGCAGGGTGGATGTACACGCGTCAGGCGCTGACCATCATGCATGTGTCTGCGCATGCGCCGAGGGGATCTAGGTTGACTAATCCAGCAGCTAAGGCTCAAAATACACTGGTGCACAGAGGTACCAGAGCCCCAGAGTCCAAGCCCTATACCATCTCTCTCCTCTCACTAGTCTGGGGCACAAAGCTGGGGTAGGGTTGGGTGTCATATCTGCATGTGACCCTCTAGGGGTCTTGAGCCCCAAGGACATGTCTTTCTCCTTCCCTCAGTTCAGCTGCAGCCCAGGCATCCCCACCTCGAGTTGGAGGTCCCGGCTTCTCATCACCGCCATGTTTTTCTCCTCACTGAGCTGGGCATAGCGCATGGCTAAGTTGTAGTTGTCGTCCTTGACCTTGACCAGCTCATCGTTGTAGCTGTCCCGCTCCTCCTTCATCTTGTGGTAGCGCTCCTGGAAGGTCTGCAGCTCCACCCGCGTCAGGGTCAGCTGCTTCTTCTCATCCTCCAGCTGCCGGGACTTGGCCAGCAGCTCGCAGCGCTGGAGGTCCTTAGCTTTCACCTGCTGCTGGAGTTTGATGACCTCGTTCATCAGGAAGTGCGTGAGACCCTCATGGCCCTCCTCCACTGTGGAGAGGGGTTTACTCGGTTAGGCCTGCGGCGTGGGGCAGGGGTCCTGGCATTCATTCACCTGTACACCTGCTGTGGTCGGATAGGATCTAGAGTCACCTAGGAGACAAACCTCTGGGCATGGCCTGCGAGGAATTATCTAGATGCGGTTAACTGAGGTGGGAAGACCCATCCTAACTTCAGGCCGCACCATTCCACAGCTGGGTCCTGAGCTGGATAAAAAGGAGTAAGTGGGCAGAGCCCCAGCGTTCCTCTCTCTCTGCTTCCTGACTGTGGATGCGATGTGACCAGCCGCCTCACGCTCCTGCCGCCATGCGGGTCCCATCATGATGGACTGCACCCTCAAAAATAACCTCTTCCTTCCTTAAATCACTTTTGTATTTTCTCACAGGAAGGAGAAAAGTAACCGACATACCCACCAGCATTTTATTTGTTTATTATTGCAATGTTGTGGAGCAAACTATACCAACTTAGTGGTCGTAACTCCAGGGCTGTATAACATTCTGGAGAGAAAGTTCCACAAGGTTGTCCAGCCTGGCCTTCAACTTGAATCTGTCTATCTCAGCCTCCCAAGTATCTAGGATTATAAGCCTGCACCACTGGTCCAGGATAGCAATATTTGCCAAGCTCTTAGTTCCTGCTAGGCACTGAGATTCAGGGTGAGCCAAACAGGTCTTGGTTGTAGTAGATCTTACTGTATAGTAAGAAATATAGATGTTCAAAAAATAAAATCAAATGGCCGGACAGTGGTGGCACATGACTTTAATCCCAGCACTGGGGAGGCAGAGGCAGGTGAATCTCTGTGAGTTCGAGGCCAGCCTGGTCTACAGACAGTTCCAGGACAGCCAGGGCTACATAGGGAAATTCTGTTTTGAAAACCCCCAAATCAGTCAATCAATCAATCAATCAATCAATCCAATGATAATATCAATATAATTAGCCGGTGTGGATTCTACACCGTATAAATGTGGGGATCATGAGAGTGTGTCATGGGGTTGGGGCAGAGGTTGAGTTTTGGAGGGGCAAGGGAACAATTTTGGAAGGAAAGGGAGGGAAGGGAGAGAGCAGGGGCAGAGAATATTCTGGAAGAATTGGAGAATGTAGTATGTAGGGACCCTGTGGTCACATTAAAGACCTGTCTGTGCCTTGGGTCTAAGCTGGCAAAGGTGACACCTGAAGAGCTGAGAGATCGCCACACCAGGTCTCAGATGGATGAAGGGAGATGATAGGATCTCAGGTCTGGACATGGGATAGAGAATAAACTGATTCAAGAACTCTTAGGAAGGAAGATTCCGAGCGTAGAGTGAACTTCTGCCCTGACTCCCATACTGAGGGGTGATTAATGAGTACCTAGTTCTCTTGGCCCTTGCTTCAGTTTGCCCCCATCACCTATCTTGTGTCGTCAGTTAAAGTAAGTGGTGGGTAGCCTAAGAATTCAGCATGCCACTGATGGACACCACACACACACACCTGCCAGAGTCCCCATGCCCCTGGTAGCAAAGCCACTTACCCACAATGGTGGAGAATCTCCGGGTGGGCTCCTTTCCAGTCACCAGTTTGTAAAGTTCTGGGTAGTAAAATTCTAGGCTCTCCAGGAAGACCACATAGCCTCTTTGTCCCTTGGTGTGAAGGATGTCCAGCAGTCGGCCTGGGGGCGGGGGAAGAGGTCAGTCCAACCCGTGAGAACATCTCTGGATGCTGGCCTCCGTGTCTCATCCTGGACTTATAACCCTCGACGGCTCTAGGAAGACAGTCTTACCACATTCTCGTGGTGTGTGTTTGTATGTGTGTGTGTGTGTGTGTGTGTGTGTGTGCGCACACATATGCTTGCAGGCGAGGAGGGTACACATGTGTGTGGAGACCAGAGGACGATCATGGGTGTCGATCCTTAGGAATTGTTATAGTTAAGGTTTCTATTGCTGTGAGAAAAATCCCCATCCACCTTCAAAATCTCGTTTTTGGAGTTTATATGTGTGTATAGTGTGTGTGTGTGTCTGTGTATGTATGTGTGTGTGTAGGTCAGAAGAAAACCTCAGGTGTTAGACCCCACCTTTCACCTCACTTGAGATAGAGTCTCTTGTTTGCCTCGGAGAATGTCAGGCTCTGTGGTCTGTTAGCTTCCAGGGATTCTCTTGAATCTGCCTTCCATCTTCTTGGAGAAAACTGACTCTCCCTCTCCCAGTGTCTACCAACTCTAACAGCTCCTCAGCTAGCGGTGAGAGGCCATGAGACCCTCTCCTACACAGGCTGGTATTTTGGCTGGGTTTATCTTGTGTGGGTCTTGTGCATGCAGTCAGAGCTACTGTGAATTCGTGTGTGCAGTGGTCCTGTCATATCTGACAAATAGTATTCTTTTTTTTGCAGATGTTCACTGGTTCTTACAGTCTTTCTGCTCTCTCTTCTTCAATGATCCCTGAGCTTTGGGTGTGTGTGTCATATAAATGCCCCATTTAGAGGACTTTAGATGGTGTTACCCTATAATCAGGGACAATGACTCTCAGACATCTCCCTCTTTTTGCTTCAGGGTCTTTTGCTGACTTACAGTGTGTCAAGCAGGCTATGCTGGCTGGCTAGCCTGTCTCTACCCCCAGCCCCCACCCCACCACTAGAATTAAAGCAGGAGCCACCACACCAAAAATCCTAGCATATTCTCTCATTCTTGAGTTATAGTGTAGAGTCTGGACAATGCAAATCAAAGATCCCGGCTCTTGGCAGTGTTTCGTGAGTGTTCAGTATGTTAATAAATTGGTAAAACCTGAAGAGATGGCATTATTGCCAGAGAGAGCCATAAAGCAGCAGTTTTAAAGGGCTTTCCAATTGACTAGGGCTAGAACAAACCACGAAGGGTCTGGGGCTGTAGCTCAGTGGTAGAGTAATTGCCTGGAATGTGCAAGGACCTAGTTTTGACCCCCAAGTACCACAAAAAGACAAAAAACCAAATCCCACAAAGCTGAACAGAAAACTAACCAGGCAGGCACCAGCTCTTCCGTGATTGGAGAAGATTGGGACTCTATGGGATAACAGTGGCCTGGCTCTCTGGTATTCAGAGTAGGAAGACAAATATTTGCATTTGTGTGCTGTGGTTTGAAATTGAAATGTCTTCCAAAGGCTTACATGTTTAAACACTTGGTCTCCAGAAGGTGGCGCTGTTTGGGGATGTTGTTGAACTTTTAGGAGGTAGAGTCTTGCTGGAGGAAGTCAGTTACTGGAGGAGGGCCTTAGGTTTTATAGTCTAGCCCCGTTTCCTGTTCATATTCAGCTTCCTGTGTGTAGATGCAATGTAACCAGCCATGATGGACTGAGTCACCTCAGACTGCGAGCCAAAACAAACTTTTCCTCCCTTAAGTTGCCTTTTGTCTGGTACTCAGTCACAGCAATGAGAAAAGTGACTAATACATGCAGAAAGCTGGGAAAGTCATAGGAAAGGGGCACGGTCTGCTCTTTCGGAATCTCACCCATCCTGGAGACATCTTTACGTGGAATCTTTCCAGCAGGTTCTAGCATTCATCCTACTTGTGGATTCCTTTTGTGCTCCCAAAGGTTCATGTGTTGGGAGCTTGGTCCTTAATTCTAGAGAAGGTACTTGGTGGTGGACCTTTAAGAGATGGGGCCCAGGGGAGGATCCTAGAGTCATTCAGGACTCTACTCCTGGGAAGTTCCTCTGGTGTCCTGGTGATGTCATCTTTTCCTCACCCACATGTCCCTGCTATCATATGCCACACATCAGAGGTCCTTCACCAGAGCTGAGCCTAAACTGAGAGAAATACACTTCTTTTCTTTATAAACTAAAGAAGGGCTAAGAAACCACTGGTTCCTCTTACTGTTTATACTTCATGGCTTTTCTTTAAATATTTTCATGTATCATTTCCCTCGAGGTTCCTAACACTCTACTGTTTCCCTAGGACAAAGGGATCAATTTCATCATGTGTCAGTCTTGAATGTTTGGTTGAAGCTGCCAGGAGCACTGTGTTGAAAAGGATTCCAAAGTGGTATCCAAGCTTGGTGGGGAAGCATGCTGTGCTTAATTAAGGCTGGCTTCTGTGGATGCGAGAAACAGTGGAAGCGCACGGACCACGTGTCACCAGCCGTGCTGTGGGACGGGGCTTTCCAAACCCTTCCAACTGTGATGTGTAGAAAGAAAAACATCATGTAGCGTGACCCAGTGCCCAACACAGAGACGAGCATACAAACACGGGCACATGAAAAAAAGCACAATAAAGTTGAGCAAGTCTTATGAACCATTAGAAAGTCTGTGGATTTCTTCTCAGAATAGTATATCATATATACTTTTGTGGTGCTGGGGATAGAAACTGGGGCCTTGTGCATTCTAGACAAACACTCCACCACTGAGCCACACCCCAGCCTCTCACTGGGGGATTCTAGACAGGGGCTCTACCACTGAGCCACACCCCAGCCCCTCACTGGGGGATTCTAGGCAGGTGCTCTACCACTGAGCCACACACCAGCCCCTCACTGGGGGATTCTAGGCAGGCGCTCTACCACTGAGCCACACCCCAGCCCCTCACTGGGGGATTCTAGGCAGGGGCTCTACCACTGAACCACACCCCATCCCCTCACTGGGGGATTCTAGGCAGGGACTCTACCACTGAACTACACCCCAGCCCCACACTAGGGGATTCTAGGCAGGGGCTCTACCACTGAGCCACACCCCCAACCCCTCACTGGGGGATTCTAGGCAGGTGCTCTACCATTGATCCACACCCCAGCCCCTCACTGGGGGATTCTAGGCAGGGGCTCTACCACTGATCCACACCCCCAGCCCCTCACTGGGGGATTCTAGGCAGGGGCTCTACCACTGAGCTACACCCCAGCCCCACACTGGGGTATTCTAGGCAGGGGCTCTACCACTGAGCCACACCCTTAACCCCTCACTGGGGGATTCTAGGCAGGTGCTCTACCACTGATCCACACCCCAGCCCCTCACTGGGGGATTCTAGGCAGGGGCTCTACCACTGATCCACACCCCCAGCCCCTCACTGGGGGATTCTAGGCAGGGGCTCTACCACTGAGCCACACCCTCAGCCCCTCACTGGGGGATTCTAGGCAGGTGCTCTACCACTGATCCACACCCCAGCCCCTCACTGGGGGATTCTAGGCAGGTGCTCTACCACTGATCCACACCCCAGCCCCTCACTGGGGGATTCTAGGCAGGTGCTCTACCACTGATCCACACCCCAGCCCCTCACTGGGGGATTCTAGGCAGGGGCTCTACCACTGATCCACACCCCTAACCCCTCACTGGGGGATTCTAGGCAGGGGTTCTACCACATAGTCACATCTCCCACTAAAACAGCATTTAAAAACATTTCATACACCAGGCTACAAAGGAACCCAGTTATAACAAAAATACAGCTCTCAAATATTGAACAAATTTGTAATTTGATACTAAATGCATTTCTTTATTAATGCGTTACATAACAAGCTCTCTCGACAGGTCTAATGACTGCGGTGAGTTCTAGGCAGGGATGAGTGAAAACAGCATGTGAGGACATCTGCAGGGCTCTGGTGTGATACAGACCTCGCCGTTGTGTTTCACTGTTGACAGTCTCAGGTGTTACTAATCAGTACTCTGATCCGTCACCTGCTGACATTCACAATGCAAGGCAACGCTACACATCGGTGTATACAGTTTATAAAAGCAAAATACGCCCCCTCCCCTTCAAGTTCATCGATTCTGGATTGTTCTGCATAGACAAAGCTTAGACAGGGTCCCGGCTCTGGTGGAGGGGGAGAGGGTCTACTGTGACACTGGTTCCTCCAGTGTAACAGTCCAACCTGGACAGGGGACCAGGGACGCTCAGGCGAGGAAGTGCCATGGGCACCATGAAGTGCCGGGGATTTGCAAGGCCCTTCCCAGAGGTCTCACAGGCAGTGCCAATTGCCTGGGGAGGAGACTTCTCAATGGAGCTGCCTGTAAAGTTGTACAGGGAGCTCCAGGGATGCAGCTTTTGAGAGTCTGTCGCCCGTGTTGGGCTGGAACTTCTGTGCTGAGGCTGCCAGGGTCACCCGGGCTGCTGTGGGAAGACCCTCCTCATTCAGACTCCTGTGAGGACACCCTCATTTACGTAAGGAGCCCTTTGCCCACCTAAGCAACCTCTCACCCACAGTCCTGTGAGGGATCCCCTCCATGCTCCTCTAAGGAGCCCTCCACCTATGTGCTTGTCACTCATCTGTGCTCCCATAACTCCTCACCCATGTTCCTGTTAGCAATCCTGATGAACTCACTGGTTCCCTGAGATAGACCTGGGTGGGGCTGTGTCCTTGGTCTGTCCTTGGTGCCTAGCTGGGGGTGAGTAGACGTTTGTTCAAGCCTCACTAGGAAAAGCCAAGTATCACAACAACTCTGGACCCCGAATGAAGCCTCTCATCCAGCGAAGCCCGGTCTTGATCCAGTTACCCAGAGGCACGCCCTCTGCTGGCCACGTGTGGCTCACCCGTTTCCCTTCCCACGGTTACCTGCCCGGTTGATCTTGGATGGCAGCATGGGCGCGTTGAGCACCTCGTCTTCATCCTGCTCGTCGATGACCTTGCACTGGCGCAGGTAGGGGGTGAGCTTGGCGGGGTTGATGTAGCGGCTGAGCATGTGCCGGTTGCACTCCACATTCTCCCACAGGGCGTCCTCTTCATCCTTCAGCGTCTCCATGTAGTCATCCATAGCTGGCCCTCCTCCTGTGAGGCATAAACCCCAACAAGGTTAATAAAAAAGCCGCATGGAACAATGCTATAAAATGCTCGGGAGCGATGGCTTGTATATTTCATCAAACTTGGAAAAAAAAAAAAAAACACAAAACTATAGCAAAGCGAAGTGCATAGGACATATTGCGTTTTATCAGAGGGAGAAGGGGATGGAGGCATAAATACAGGTATAAATTTTCCTACACACTAAACACGAAACAATAGGAAGATGAGCTGTAACGTTTTTAAAGGGTGTTTTACAGGGAGAGAGGGGGAAAGACCTGTCGTTGAGGTATATGCTCTTCCCATGCAAGTTTTATCTTACTAAAATATATATCTTTGGCCAAACGATATTTATATAATACCATTTGCTTCAAATTCCACACAAATAATATCGTACTGTCTGTATTCCTTTCAATATTGCTTTCTTCCCTCTACAGTTTTTTTTTTTTTTGAGTTTTATCTAGGTGGGTACATATAGATCTAATTCGTTCGTTTTTTAAAATGTAGCTTTATTGAGATATAACTCAAACACTGTCAAATTGCTCACTTTAACTCAACAACCTAAACTGTTTTTATTATTTATGTGTGCCTGCGTGAGTTTATGTGCACTTTGTGTATAGGTGCTCGTGACGGCCAGAAGAGGGCATCAGATCCCCTGGAACTGAAATCACAGGTGGGCGTGAGCTGCTGATTTTGGAGCTTGCGACTGAACCTGGGTCCTCTGCAAGAGCAGTGAGGGCTCTTAGCTGCAGAGCCGTGTCTCCACCATAAATGACTTTAAATGTGGTATATTTAAATATACCATGATGTTATCACAATGGCCTAATATTTTCAGGGCAGTTTTGTCTTTCCTGAAAGAAACCTCATACCTATTAGTGGTCACTCTTTTGAAGAAAATATTTCTTGGGCTGTTTATTCAGGTTTGTGTGCATATGTTTGCATGGTGCATGTGCACAGGCGTGTATGTGGGTACGCACCTGCGTGCACAAATGGAAGCCATAGAATGTTAGGCATCCTGATGTGTCATCTCAGCCTTATTCCTTTGAGACAGGGTCCCTCACATCAAGCCCGAGAGCCACTGTGCACCGGGGTTACAGGAGTGGTCGTCCTGCTCTGCTTTACTCCTGGGTGATGGAATCTGAACTCAGGCCCTTCCTCTTGTGCAGCAGCACTCTCCCCTGAGCTGTCTCCCCAGCCCCTATCAGCAGCCACTCTTGATTTCTAGAGTGTTCTCATCTGTAGCCACAAGCCGGCTCTCTGTCGGTGGTTTTGCTCATGCACAGATTCAAACTATGGAACTGTGGACAGCTCCTTTTCGTATGCTGTTCTCAAAGTTCCATTATTTTGAAGCAAGTGTCAATTACCCTCCCTTCCTTCCTACCTGGTTCCCTCTTCTCCTTCTTTTCAAAACAGCTTTCTTCATCGGGATATAATTCATATGCTATGAGATTCATCTTTTTAATGCATACAGTTCAGTGGTTTACAAACTGTGAGGCCGTCGCCAGAATCAATTGAAAACATTTCCACTATTCCAGAAAGAAAGCCATTCATCCATTTCTCCCCAACACCTACGACTCCAGCTCCTGGCAACAACGAATGTACCTTTTGTCTCCATGGCTTCCCAGTTTCGTTTCTGTGATAAAATACCCTGACAAGAAAACAACTTAGGAGAGAAAGGGTTTATGTTAGCTCAGGATTCCAGCTCACAGTCCATCATTGCGGAGGCGACAAAGCAGGAAGTTGAAGCAGCTGAGCGTACCATATACACAGTCAAGAGCAGCGGCGTGAACACATGCGGGCCAGGGCTCGGCTTACCTTCTCTGCTTTGGTGCAGTTCAAAACAATTCAAAATACAGCAATTATGTAATCTAAACACCTTGGCTCTAGACACACCCACTGGTCAACCTAATCTAGACAGTCCTCCATTGAGACTCTTCCTAGGTGACTTCACACTGTGTCGAGTGATAATTAAAACCATCAACACACAATGTTTTTACAACAGCTTCTGTGACTGGTTGGCATAAGACAGTGTGTTGGCACTTCTTCCAAAATCTGTCAAACAAGACCCGGAGTCAAAGGAGGGTTTGAGTTTGATCTCCAGAACCTGTATAAAATTCTGGGCATAGTGGTGCACATTTGCAATCCTAATTCTGAGCGGGGCAAAGATAATGGATCCTTGAGGCTCTCTGGACAGCTAGTATTGACTACTTGGTGAGTTCCAGACCAGTGAGAGACCTTGCCTCAAAAAAAACACAAGGTGGACAACATCTGAAGAATGAAATCAGAGTCGACCTACACACACAGGTGCTCCCACACACAAGTGAACACACACACTGGGGCGCCCACACACAGGTGAACATATACATACAGGGGCACACCATAGGTGAACACACACACATGTGCACCCCTATATAGGTGAACACATACATATAAGTGTACCCCCACACAGGTGAACACATACACAGGTGCACTCTCACACAGGTGAACACACACACACACAGGTGAACACTCACACACATTGCTAAGTAACTGCCCCTTGTGTTGGCTTGACAGTTGTCTGGGTCTTCATGCCCTGACGGATGTTTGAATTCTTTCTGCCTTCTTGAGTAATTTGATGAACAATGCTGTTTGGAACACACATGAACAGGATTTTGTGTGCATATAGAACAAGGAACTCTAAGCTGTGTGGAAATTCCATGTTTAGAAAATACTTTGTGTGTGTGACATTTGTGCATGTGTGTGGGTGCACACACCCATGCACAGGTGTGGAGGCCAGAGGAGAGTGTTGGAGGGGTCCCGCTCTATCACTCCCCGATCTATGGTTTTGAGACAGGGTCTCTCACTGATCCTGGAAGTGGCTGAAGGTCAGCAAGTCCCAGTGACTTTGCTGTCTACTACTCCATCGCCATGCCTGGCTTCCAATGTGCATGCCGGGAATTTGAACCTGGGACCTCATCTTTCACAAGTGCTTTCACCCACTGAGCCATTTCCTCAGACCCAAGAACTCATGTGTTACATTTTGAGGACCTGCCAAGGTGTATCGCAGAGCAGGGGCATCATTTCACATCGATGCTGGTGGTGCCTGAGAATCCCAACCCCTCTTCATTCTGGCTGATGCCAGCTCTCCTCTGCCTTCTGTGTGATAGCTTTTTACACATTTTACACAGGTGGACTTGTGTGGAGCTGAGCCATCTTCCCGGGCCCTCAACTGTTAGCTTCTACCAGCTGGTATTCTGAAAACGAATACACCGAGTACTCACAGTAACCGGCAACCACTGCTGCCCAAAGAGACTGAATTCCCTGATCCCCAAACACCCCGAAAAAGGGATGCCTTCCCTTCTTCAATTGTTTTCAGTAATGGCTTATAATTGGTAGAGTATGCCACAGTTTGGATATTAAATGTCACCCAAAGTTCTGTCATAGGATAAAAGCGATGTGGGCAATCTGTCTGTCTTCATCTCGGTCTCTCTGTCTCTATCTTCTTCATCATGATGTGTTGACCTCATCAGAGGCAAAAAAACAAGAGTGCCACCTTATCTTGAACCCGACTCCTCAGGAGTGTGCCCTGGTTTTTTTCTTTTCTTCCTGTCTAAGCATCAAGAATTTCATTCCAATGGCAGAAAGCTCACTAACACAGCAAGTAAATCTTGTATTTCTTTTGTTAACTTTTTTTCCTACATGTTTCTATTATTTCAATGATTATAAATGGGCTTTACTTTCTTAAATTCATCTGGGGAATGTTCATTGATGGTGTACAAATGCACAATTGATGTCCATGTGTTGATTTTTAAATCTTTAATTTATTCAGCAGTGCTTTATAGTTTGCGGCGGCTGCTACAGTGTGGGTGTTGAATGCCCCTCAAGGGTCTCTGTGTAAAGATGAGGTCGCCAGGGTGGCACAGCTGTGGTGGGGAGAGTTCTGGCCTTTAGGAAGCCTGTGTCATTTGAAATCATTTATTAGTTTGAATAGTTCCTTAGTAGGGGGTCTTATGATTATTTAGAAATAAGATCATGTCATCTCAGATACTTTTTTTTTTTTCCAGGACAGGGTTTCTCCATTGTAAATCTGGCTGTCCTGTAACTAACTCTATAGACCAGGGTGGCCTCGAACTCACAGAGATCTGCCTGTCTCTGCCTCCAGAGTGCTGGGATTAAAGGTGTGTGCCACCACCGCCTGGGGAAATACTTTAAATTCTGTCTTTCCAAATTGAATGCGTGTGTGTGTGTGTGTGTGTGTGTTAATGGGTACCACTTCGTGTGTGGTGCTAAGGATAAAACCCAGGGCCTTAAGCTTTTTAGGTAAGAACTCTACCACCGAGCACACCCCAGCCCCTTGCTGGAGGATTCTAGGCAGGTGCTCTACCACTGAGCCACACCCCAGCCCCTCACTGGGGAATTCTAGGCAGGTGCTCTACCACTGAGCCACATCCCAGCCCCTCACTGGGGGATTCTAGGCAGGTGCTCTACCACTGAGCCACACCCCAGCCCCTCACTGGGGGATTCTAGGCAGGCGCTCTCCCACTGAGCCACACCCCAGCCCCTCACTGGGGGATTCTAGGCAGGTGCTCTACCACTGAACCACACCCCAGCTCTTACTGGAGGTTCCAGACAAGCATTCTATTCCTGGGCTCCATCCCCAGCTCTTTTGTCTTTTATTTCTCCTTTGTACCTAATTGCTCTGCCTAGCACCTAAGTACACAGAAGTGGAGAGAATGAACACTTTTTGTATTGTTCCTGATCTCCCTCTCTCTCTCTCTCTCTCTCTGTATAGATGTCATTTATTAGACTCCTGAGGCTTCCTCAGGTTCCTGGCTTGTTGACCATCATCACCACCGTGAATGCCTCATCAATTCTGATTTTGTTAAATCAGACTTTCCTGCATCTATTGAGGTGATCATGTGCTGACTTTTAAGACTCTACCAACTGGTGTGTTCCATGAACTGATTTTCAGATGTTAATTAATCCTGGCACCCCAAGGATGAATCCCATTTAGACACACACACACACACACACACACACACACACACACACACACTGCTTGATTTAAAATAAAAAGGTTCTTTTGCATCTCTATTTATAAGATTTATTCCATCTGTGGTTTTCTTTTCCTGTGACACTGTGGTCTAGTTTTGAGTTCAGGGTCATTCTAGCCCAGCAGTTCTCAGCCTGTGGGTTGAGACCCTTTTTGGGGTCAAGTGAACCTTTCACAGGGGTTGCCTAAGACCATTTGCATATCAGATACTTGCATTATAATTCACAACAGTAGCAAAATTACAGTTATGAAATAGCAACCAAAATAATTTTATGGTTGGGAGTCAGCACAGCATGCGGAACTGTATTAAAGGATCACAGCGTTAGGAAGGTTGAGAGCCAATGTTCTAGCCTGATAGGAATGACTTGGGAGATATTCTTTCCCACTCAACTTTTTGGAAGAGGTTTTGGAGGATCAGTATAAAATTTCCCTTGTTTATTCAAGCTTACAATGAAAGCCATATGAGCACAGGGTTTTCTCTGTGTTGGGGTCATTCATATGTGTTTGTGCATGTGTGAAGCCCAGGGTGAGCCTTGGGTATTGTTCCTCAGGTACCATCCACCTTATTTTGATACAGGGTCTCTCACTGGCCTGGAACTTTCCAAGCGAGCTGGGCTGGCTAGCCAGCAAGCACCAGAGGCTCCCCTTGTCTGTCTCTCAGTGCTGGGATTACAGGAGCATGTCAGTGTACCAGGCTTTCTTTTTCTTTTTTCTTTCTATTTTGTTTTTAACATGACTTCTGGGCATCAAACTCAGTCCTCACACAAGTATGTCAAGCGCCTCCCGGCAGAGTCATCTCCCCAGACCAGCAGCTAGAATCACCCAGGAGACAAGCCTCTGGGAACGCCTGTGATAGGTTATCTAGATGAGGTGAATTAAGGAGGGAGGATCCATCCTAAATGTGAGTCTCTGCATCCCTTGGACTAGGGGTCTGGACTGAATAGAAAGGAGGGGAAATGGAGCTGAGGACCTCCATTCATCTCTCTCTGCTTCCGGCCTGCAGCGGCCATGATGGACCGCGCCCTCCAACCACGAGCCAAAATAAACCTTTTGTTCCTTAAGCTGATTTTTTGTCAGGCGTTTTGTTACAGCAACAGGAAAGTGACTGATGATGCCACTTCTTAGCTTTTCAACAGAGAAGAGATAGGAAAGTACCTGGCATACAGTCGGCGCTGTGGAACTGCTAGCCAGACCTGACGGTCGTCACACTTTCTGGCTCCGTGCCGTCCTCTTTTGGGCCGGTCTGTTGTTGGATCTGGAGTGGAAATGGGCAGAGTCTGAAAAGAGAAAGATCGTCAAGTTGGAGCAAGGGGTAGAGGCAGGAGAGAAAGAAAAATACTCAATAATCAGATGGGTTTTCTCCTGGGAAATGAAACCCCAGGCTCATCTCTCTGGGGGTCAGCGTTAGTACAGCATACCACGAGCAGCAGCAGGTTAGCTTCAGAAAGCCACATACAGAGACCTGAGGGGCAGGCGTTAGACCTGGCATTGCTTGCGGCCTGTGCAGCGGAAGTTCAAGTGGCCTGTGGAATGGAGAAGTTCCACTTAGCTTCAGATTCATTAGATCCTGAGCAGTGAGCATCCTTCTGACCCAGAAGACATCACTTCATTATGAATTACATCTTTGGCCTCCAGCCTGCGCTAGACCTGGGCAGGAACCTGTCGTGGCGCACATGGTCTGTAATTTCCCAAAGGTGGCATTTCTCATGGTGACTGATATGGGCGTCGCTGACCCTGGGCTCAGTCATGCTGGGAGCTTGGTGGTGACTGTGTGTTTTTTTTGGGAGGGGGTGGCGGGGCAGGCTCAGCTTTCCTTCTGAGAAAACAGGTTCAGGAGAGGGAAAGATAGGGTTCAAAGCCAATGAAGATGAAGAGGGCCTGCATGCCTGCTCTGATAGGTTTTTAGAACCCCTGGAGGCCTTGGGACACTGCCCCATGTCCCCTCTTCTTGAGGACCACGGGACACTGCGGTGTAATCGGGAACTTGCTTGGTTTGAGCCTTGACCATTAATCACTGGTGACGTCGGTTCTCCCTCAGCTGTTTGAAACTGTTCCCGCCAGCGTCTGGCGGGTTGGAATGAGCTGTCAGAGGTCTTTGGCTATGGGTTTTGGCAGGACACTGCATCTATGGAGGATAGAGTCTCCTTGGTCCCTTCATGGTCTCCCTGTTGTGCAGCCGGGACAGGAGAAGGCTAGTGATGAGGGATGAGGTGACCTGAGAGCAGAATGTCTTGTGGAGATGAGGAAGCCACAGGCCAGTGGGCAAAGGGATCGGCACTCTTCAGTACACATTTTGTATGTATGTGTGAATGTGTATGTTGTTGTGTGCCTGCATGTGTGTGCTTGTACATGTGAGGCCAGAGGAGAGCCTCAAGGGCTGTTTCCTAGGAGATAGCTACCTTGCTGTTTGAGACAGGGTTTCTCCGTGGCCTGGCTCTCATTGATTAGGCTAGGTTGCCTTGTGAGAGTCCCAAGAAGCTGCTTGTCTCTGCTCCCAAACACTGAGATTGTAAGTACACACCCTGTACCCAGATGTTACATGGGTGGTGGGGTTCAAACACAGGTCCTCATCCGCAGGCTCACATGCACCTTTTTCTCTAGAGAATATGTGTTTCTTTTAGGATCAGCAGAAGAAGTTCTCAATGATTTATTTATAAGAAAGGTTTTATTTGTAAGAAAGAGAAAACAGGTTTGTATGATTGTCCTTCTTTGCTTTTCTACCTTTCTGACATAGCAATATCAGTCGGGGAAACCGAGGCACAAGGTTGCCATCAGGCAGGCAGGGATTTGTGGTTTTGGTAAATTGATCTCCTGATTGCTTTTGATCTTGACTTCCAGGTATACCCAGTGATGGAAATCACCAGCCCTACTATGTGTAGACTCTTCCTTACATGTCAGTGTCTGCAATGGCAAATTTCAACTGTCAACTGGCTGGACTAGGAAACACATAGAACGTTAGTGAGGCACACCTCTGGGCAAGTCTGTGACCACCCTAAATGTGAAAAGCACTGACTCATGGGCTGGGGTCACGGACTAAACAAGAGAGGAAAAAGGAGACAGGGATGGGAGTGCTGACTTTCTCCTGTCCCTGCTTCCTGATCTGCAGAGATGTGAGCAGGCAGCCTCCTGCTGTCATGTTCAGGAATTGTTCCGCCATCATGGTTTCCTCGACAGGATGGACTGTATCATCTGAACTGTGAGCCAAAAGAAACTATCCCTTCCTTGAGTCACTTCTTGTAGGTGTTTGGTTCACAGCAGCGAGAGAAACAACTGAACTACACGGGGAGGGAATGGTACATTGTCATCCTGACTATCTTAGTGCCAAGAAAATAAAAGCTTGTCATATCAGTAGGAGGAGAAAATGTGGATCTGGGTTTCCCTGATTTCATTTGACGCTAATATTCAGGCTTTGGAATTGGTTGCAAAAGGGTTAACTTTTAAAAAGTTATGTTATGACCAGACAGTATGTGCACATAATTCCTTGCAATGGCTGTGTTCCTACAGAAGCTCAGGGCAGACTTCAGCCAAGTTCTCAGATGCTCATTTTGGGTTGGTTGAGAGGGAAGGCCGTAAGTTCACAGGCAAAATTTATACACATTGTATTTTGTTGCCTCCCACCTCAGCATAGGTACGATGAAAGAAATCTATGGAAAGGAAACAATGAATCAAATAAGACAAAAGACTTAAAAACAAACGACTACCTGAGGGGCTACCTTAGTGCAGGTTTGTAACCCCAGACCCAGGCAGGCTGAGGCAGAGGAGGTTCATGAGTTCCAGACTAGCCTGGGCTACATAGTGAGGCTGTCTCAGCAGACGTTGTTGAAGAAGGAAGATAAGAAAAAAAATGAGGAGGTCAGTGCCAAAGGTCTAATGATGAGCACGGATGCCAGAAAGAGAACTCAGATTGTGGCTCCATTTAAGCAGCCGTTGAGGATGAGGAGTACACCAGGGGACAACTTTTCTGCGGAACGACGCTACAGCGTTCTCATAACATACGAGCATCAGCCTCTAGATTTAAAGGGCCCTCAGAATGCTCAGTGCAACAACCTGTACGACAGGTTTTCCTCTCTATGCCACTTTGAAATTTCACATCAGCAGCAACTAAGAGACAACCCTAGAATCTCCCAGGAGGAAATATTCAGGTTGCATGTGGAGAGGAAGGAAGTGTGGTGTCAGACCTCTGGGTATCAATTTTGGAAGCTGAGACATGAGGGGCTCTGGCTTTACTGTTTTTTAAAGAAAAATGTCTTTAAATTTTGAGTTTTTTATGTATCCAAGCTAGTTGTCACATATGAAAATGAGATGATGGATGTTTGGGTTTTTTTTTTTCTGTTGCTGTGACAAACTGACTGAAAGCAACTTGGGGAGGAGAGGGTTTATTTGGCTCACACTCCCAGATCACAGCCCATCCCTGAGGGAAGTCAGGGTAGGAACTAAAGTAGGAACTTGAAGCAGAAATCATGGAGGAATGCTGCTTGCTGGCTTGCCCCTGACTATACTTCTTGTACAGCTCAGGATTACTAGGGAATGGTGCCACCCACAGTGGGCTGAGTCGTCATACATCAATTAAGGCAATCAAGACAATCCTCACAGAGCAACCTGATAGAGACAATTACTCATCTGATGTTCTCCTTCAAAAGGTGGTTCTAGGCTGTGTGACGTTGATAATGCTAACCAGGACAAATTGACATATTTTCCTAAGGTCAAAAACCTATTTTCAATGTGCCTTTTCTGAGGCAGCTCCTAGAAGATCTGTGAAGTAAACAAGGAGGAAGGTAGGGTTCCGGAGACAAGGCTCTCATTGGGGAAAGCCGCCAAAACTTCAGCAGTGTTGGGGAGCCTGCCCAGACGCAGGCCTCCAGGGGAAAAGAAGCTGGACGGCATCTGATATATTTCATACCTGGGAAGTGTTACTATCAGGCAATTGACAAACCTGTGAGCCAAATGAGAAAAATTAATGATATTAAAAAAAAACAAACCCTAATACACGGGAAAAAGAGACAGTGTTAAATTCAGCAAAACAACAACAAGAGTAGACAATCAGAGCATATAACATGTCTTATAAGGATTCATCACGGATATTTTAACACTAACAAATACGACATAATGAGATGTTGGAGGGGGGGTTAAGGGAAGGGAGTAGAATGTATGTAAATATTGCTTATTGATGTGTTCGTTTTATGGCGTTATCAATCACCACGCTGTTCAGTGATGAGGGGTTAGCTCAGAGTTGTATGCTGACTCAATTGGCCAGCTGCTCCCGGCTGCCTTGCTTTTGGGCAAGACTTTCTTGGCTGCTTCCTCCATTGATATCATTGCCTCTCGTGTGCCCATTTTCCTCCCATTGATTTGCTCATTCTTTCTGCTGGAGCACACCCCTTAGGAGACGCAGAGAGGTCTGTATCCCCAGTAGGACATCGCACAGGGCTTTCCTCTTCATGCACCGTCAAATACTCGTTTGTAAGCAGAGTACGTAAAAACAGGTATCTCATCTTGAATAAAATAAACAGCAAAGTGGGACTTTCAGAAAGAAGCTGAGCTTTTTGGATTTATTTGTTTATTTATTTGTGTGTGTGTGTGTGTGTGTGTGTGAGAGAGAGAGAGAGAGAGGAGAGAGAGAGAGAGAGAGAGAGAGAGAAAGAGAGAGACAGAGAGACAGAGAGAGAGACAGAGGAGAGCGCACGACCACTGGTCAGAAGAGGGCAGATTATCTCCAGGAATTACGGTAGTTGTGAGCTGATGATTGAGTGCAGGGAACTGAACCAGGGTCTTCTGCAAGCAGCACATGCTCTTAGCTGCTGAGCCACCCCTCCAGCCCTGAGGAATTATTTTGTATGATCAAAACCCCTGTTTCTTCTCTCTAGGAGCCACCCCAGTACAAGAGCCTTGGAATCAGAAATGGATCAACAGTCAATGAGATAAATGCATCTCTCTTAATCCATTTTTGTGGGTGATTGGACTGAGCAGCTTGATACACAGGGTTTAATTATTCCAGTGAAAACTTCACTTAATTGAAAGGACTTCTGGCAAAAAAAAAAAAAAAAAGATTTTTAAAGGATGACCCATTGCTGAAGAAAAGGACCGAAGAGATGCTGGTCTGTACTGGATTCTTAGTGCACACAGCCCTGAGGTAGAAGCATTGTTCAGGTGGATCAGAACCACCCTTCATGGCCCCACTCTGCCCGAAATAACCCCCTTCATCCTTGCAAACAGGGTACTCAGAGAGGCAGCTGGACATTTCTCCCTGCATGACTCTTCCTTGCCTCTCAGTTAACTTCTTAACTTCTGTCTATCTCATCTAAGCTCCCTCCACCGAAATATTGACAGGATAATGTTTCCCATCAATTAACATGTGTACCGCAATCAGCGCAGCTCCGCGGATACATATTTTGAAAGCAGCAATTATCATTTTAAATTCACAGTGGAGTGGCAGACGCTGCCAGCTGCCAAACATATCCATTCTCTCTTACTTGTGAATAGATCTTCGAGTTTGTCTGTGGCATTAACTGAACTCGTCTCCAAAAACCATGTTCCCAGCTTCCCTTGCAGCTACCTGTGGCTGTGTGACCCTTTTACAGTCGAGTGGAACTTTCTGCACAAGACATCTGGGAATACCTCTTTTTTCTTCGTGTCTTTATTCTCTCCCCACTCCTTTCCCACCCCTCCCTTTCTCTTTAAAAAAAAATTCTTTTTGGGACAGTGCCTACTAGGTAGCCTAGGCTATCCTCAAATTCATGAGCCTCTTGCCTCGGTTTCTAAAATGTTGGCTTTATGGATATCTGACACCACACCAAGCTAGGAAAACTCTGTAGCGGGGGTAGAAACAGATGGGAAGAGCCCTCAACTTATCTTGTCTTTCTATCTGTAATGTGGATGTGATGTTTGGAAGCAGAGCAGCTACTTTGTGACTATGAAGACAAGACCTTACTCTAAGGAAAGTATAAGAGCCTTGGGCCATCGGTGGAATCCTGGACAGCCTTTTGTGGTTTTTATTTTATGACAAAAATGAAGGCCCTAGAAGATATAAAATTAGATTATACTTCTATTCCTTGCACGTCAATCCATTCTTAGCCAGGTGTACATGATCAGTAAAGTCCATCTTTCTATCTGCATCCCTCCCGGTCACACATACCTGGTCCCTAAGATCCAGCAACTGCCCTATCTTTCTGCTCTTGCCCAGTTTGTTTACTGATGACAGCAGAGTGGGCATTGCTGTGGCCAGATATCCCCGTAAGAAGCAACTTGAGAAAGGGTTGACCTTGGCTCGTGGTTTGAGGAGTTCAGTCCATCATGGTGGGGAAGGAAGGCATAGCAGCAAGAGCAGGAGGCTGCTTACCCCTCTGTTCCTCTCTATGGATCAGGAAGCAGAGAAGGTACAGAAAGTGGGTTGGGACAAAAAAACCTTAAAGCCTGTGACAACCCCCAGAGATCCGGCTTCCCCGAGTGAGACCTCACTTCCCAAAGGCCCCACAACTCTCAAAATAACACCATCTGCTGGGGGAAGTGTTCTGACACATGAGACTACTGGAGACATTTCTCTGCCAAGGCCCAACAGGGGAAAGCTTAACAGCTACCTACATCTAAAGTGCTGTAGGGGAGAAACTAAAGAAGCCATTCTGAGAGGTTAGAGGTGACATAAGTGTCACCAGGAAACAGGAGTTGACAGTCTTCACCACCATCAAGTGCTTGGCCATTTGCAGTTCAGTTCTTGGATCCCTGGCTATGGGCATCAGCCCAACCATTCACTTCAACCACCTGCTCAGTTCCTGTCCCAGGTCCTCAACATGTCCTTGACTGTTCAGAAACAGAATATACAGCCCCTTCTCTATCCCTTATAAGGTCTGTTGGACTCCATCTCGTCCCTCATCATCCCTCCTTAGTCTGTGGGCACCCACCACCTCATCTGCATCACCGCCAGTGTGTGACATTGTCCAGCCAGAAGCACAGCTCATCATGCCAGACAGCTCCCTAAGCACCAGGATACCTGGGATATCCACAATCAGCTATAAGCGTTAAGGAGCTATGCCTGCCTGTTGTTGGGGGACCCTGGCAGAGGATCAAGTGTCTGTAGATTAAAATATCTCTGCTTGGTACCAAATAGGATGGGAGGGCACTTCCATAGGAAGCGCAGGTGGTGTATATTAGCCACCTGTCTCGTTGCCGTGATCGTATACCTGAGCCTGTTTTGGTTCACTGTCTGAGGTACCGCTGTTCATCACGGCAGCAAGTACGTGGGGTGGCTGGTCACATCGCATCCACAGTCAGGAAGCAGAGAGAGACAGAAGCTGGTGCTCAGCTCGCTTTCTCCCTTTTGTTCAGCCCAGGACCCCAGCCTAAGGAATGATGTCACTCACAATTAGGGCGGGACCTCCCTCCATAATTAACCTAATCTAGAAAGTTCCTCATAAACACACCCACAGGATTGTTCTCACGATGATTCTAAACCAGTCAAGCAGGACTGGAAGATGGCTCGAAGATAGAGGCGTTTTGCCACCATGTCTGAGGATCTGAATTTGATCCCTGGGACCTGCAAGGCGGAAGGCGAGAACTGACTCCCGCACGTTGTCGTCTGACCTCCCCGTGTGCCCGCGGCATGCGGGCCCACCACATGTGTGTGCGTGTGCACATGGTCTCTCTCTCTCACATGCACACACACACATACACAAATGTAATAAAAAATAAATCCAGCCAAGTTGACAGTACAGATTAACCATGATAGAGGCAGTGGTGCATTATCAAGCTCAGAGCCCAGGGGCAATGCCCAAATGTCAACCTCTCCCTCCCCCACCCACCTCGGACATTTTCTC
This sequence comes from Cricetomys ansorgei, assembly GCA_026225945.1. Lineage (NCBI taxonomy): Eukaryota > Metazoa > Chordata > Mammalia > Rodentia > Nesomyidae > Cricetomys > Cricetomys ansorgei. The sequence continues at coordinate 6,265,791 of JAMJFZ010000818.1, read as the reverse complement.
TGGTGGTTTCAGACTTGTACCAAGACAAACGTACCAAGACAGTGAATGCAGTTTGAAGGGCACACACTTCTCATCTTACCAGAGGATCGTGCTCCGTCGTGGCACGCGCCCTCTCCCCCCCACCCTCCACTCCCATTTTTCTGAGAGTTCTTTGGGAAGCTCATGAAAGAAAGCACAATCAGGAGTGACAGATTTAAATGGCTCTGGATGCACACCAATTTCTCATGCTGGCTCTTTCTGGATGTTTGTCCTGTATGGATCCCAGGACTGTGTGTACATCACTGTGTGGAGGGTCACCAGGACCCAGGGCAGGACAAATCCCAGAGCGAGGTCACCTATTTTGGAGCTCCCAGGAAACTCAGCCTCCTGGGACTAGCTGGCAAGGAGAGGGCGGGCTTGGCTTTGATGGTAATGAAATACTGTCCCTCCTGCTGTGTGGCCTGTGGTGACTGAGGACTCGAGCTGATTCCACTCAAAACCCTAAAGTGCTTTCCCAGGTGGACCCCTTGTGCCAGCTGCAGGCATAATACATTTGTGCCTTTGGTGTACTTCTTGTCCTTCTGGGGACTTCTTGGCTGCTATTTTATGGTTAGGGTGGATCTGAAGTCAGGGAACCCACTGTCTCTGTGGTGCTACTTGCCAATGTTACGGGACTTCAGTAAATGGCTGCGGAGGGCTGGGGATACATCTCAGTGGGTAGAGTCCTTGTCTAGTGTACCCGAAGCTCTGGGTTCCATCCTCAGCACTGAACTGGACATGGTGGTTCATGCCTGTAATTGTAGCACTCAGGAAGTGGAGGTAGGGGAATCGGGAGTTTAAGGTCATCCTTGAACACATAGAGAGGGTGAGGCCAGCCTGGGCTACACGAGACCATTAAAAGATAATTGTGGAGTCAAACGGTGTAACGACACCAGGCTTGGTGATGACGTACCACTGTCGCAGAACTGCGTTCCGCATCTGACAATCAAGAACTTGGTGACCGCAGTGCTGTGACCCCACAGGGCAGGCAGTTCGTGGCTCCCCCCCAGCTGTGCCCCCCTTCGTGGCACCGGGAGCTGGGACAGCTCAGGACCTCGGTGATTTGAACCCCATCTTGCTGTTTACCCCAGGCCCGCTGCGCATCCCGTGGGAGGCGACCTGTGTGGGATTTTTGCCTGTTGCCGGCACGGCGCTGCAGAGAGAAAAGAGCATGCACAGGCTCCCAGATCCCAGCCTGGAGAAACCAGCCTCAGAGAGGGGGATCTAACTCTGCCGGCAGAGGCAGGGGGGAGGCACAGTGGCCTTTCGATCTGGGGCATTGGGAGACAGTTTGGGGAACGTACAGTAGACACAGGGAAGTCAGTGCCTGCTGCGAGCATTAACCAGCGGAATCCTGCTCTGGGGAGCCATGGCTGGCGCATAAATGTCTGGGGTGGGCCTGATAACCTGCTAAGAGAAAAGGTCGGACGGTCCCGAATTGCATAGAAAAGGTCACCGGCATCATCCAATAGGAGCCCCACCTCCGAGGAGGGCAGCAGGATTCTTAAATCTTCCCCTTACATCTTCTCCACACCCACCTCTGTGGGCACCGGAGCCTCGGGGAGGTGTGACAAGATCAAGATGGAGGATAAGGCCAGGCCTCTGGACAACGCTCAGGGAGATCCTGCAAAGCCCGGGGAAGAGCATATTCCAGAGTGACCTGGGCTGTGCTCGCTCTCACTTACTCATTCGGCCACTGTTTACTCATTCATTCATTCATTCATTCATTCATTCATTCCCACAATCCTTTATCGTTTAGCCATAGTCACTCACTTCATCATTGGGAGGAAAAGCTGCCGGGAAGGCAGAGAGCCAAGGACGGGGAGGAGCGAGGAGCGGAGGCCCAGGCTGCTTGGGTTGCAGCCCCGGGCTACCTGTGTTTGGGGGGGGGGGCAGATGCGAATCTGGGCACATCACAGGGCCAGTCTACAGCATCAGTGACGTTTATCTCTCAGGCCAGAGCTGGCTCTGTGGCTGGGGTGCTGCCCCCCCAAGCCCCCAGTCCCTTCGGGTGGTAGCTCGCAGACTGGGCTGACCTCGCTTTTGCATTTATAAGATGCCCTGAACTTCTGTGGAGAATCGATGTGGCGATTGATTTTCCGTGCTGTTCCAGCCGCTGGGCCACACGTGCTATGAAATATCACAGGGCAGATGACTGTAGTTTGTACTTCCCAACACATTTCCGCGTGTCTGAAGAGAGCTCAGCCAACTTTTCCCAACAACTGGGTTGATAGCTGGTTTAGTGTAGGCCTCAACTCTAACACACAGGGTGCTGGATTGGGCTCTCTCTTACATTTTCCCTCTCTCTGTTCCTATTTATTGATTTATTTGTTTTCTTAGACAAGGCCTTGCTATACCGTGTATGCTGACCTAGACTCGCTGCGCAGCCCAGCACTGTCTCGAACTCACAGCCATCTTCCTACTTCAGCCTCCAGTGCCCAGACTACTGGTGTGTGCCACTACACCTGATTTGGGTCCTCTGGTTTTCTAGTTTTTCCATTATCATGCCGGGGTCCTCATATATTTGAGGCAAGAGACCCCAGCTCCCCTCAGCCACACCAAGAAAGTGTCCAGGAGGGGACTCAGAAGTGGCTTTTGCTATTGTTGCATGGGACTCCAAGGTTGGTCCCTCTCTGTCTCTGTCTCTTCTCCTGCTCCTTCCTTCCTCCTCCTCTTCCTCCTTCCTCCTCCTTCCTCGCTGTCTGTCTGTCTGTCTATGTCCCTGGTAGGTCCTCAAGTAATCTTGGCTGATCTTAAACTCACTATATATTTAAGGATGAGTTTGATCCTCCTGCCTCCACCTCCCAAGTGCTGGGATTACAGGTTTGCGGCCCCACACCTGGTTTGTGCAGGGCAGGGGATGGAATCCAGGGCTCCGAGATTGCCAGGTGAGCACTTCACCTCATCCCCAGTCCTAGGCACCAAGATCTTTCTCAAGAGGCCTTTAGGTCCGGCTAACCCTGGGTGCGGGGAGCAGATGTCCTGGGCTTTGTTTGGGCCTCAGTCTTCATCACTCCCTCAGAGTGTTCCAGTGATGTCATAGATTCATGTTCTCAGCTGTGTGTTCAGTGGATCCATTTCCAGGCAGCAGAATAAGAAGGAGGTGGGTCCTGTTCAAGGATGTTGTGACCTGAGGTCCTTTCTGTTGTCGACTTAGTTGGGTGTCTGGGTCCCGTGGGCAGAATAGTCACAAAAAAGGAAGATAGATCTCCCGCCCAGTGAGAGCTTCAGGTCAGTTGTGTTTGTGCTTACAGGTGAGCTCTAAAGAGGGGTGGAGTGTGAGGGAAGGAACACAGAATCTTACACTAAGCAAACAGGAAGGAAGTCAAACTCAAAGACCTGGACAGCTCCCCTCTGTGTCCTATCGGAAAGGACAGGACAAAGAAGAGAACCCTGGGTTGGAACTGTAGTTCTGACGTTGCCTACTGTGTGACCTTGGGTGCTTGGGTGTGTTACTCAACCTCTCTGAGCCCTCTTTGATTGGTTTGTTAAGCTAGATGAATAGCAACAACCTGGACGCTTAGCAACAGCACCAACACGTCAACTGAGAGCCAGAGACAGAGCAAGGGTGTCTCTGCAATGTCCTGTACCAATTCCTTCCTTCCTCGGGAGAACTTACGGGAAATCGGAAGCGCTGTCCTTGTCATTCTGCCAGGGTCTTGGACTCGAAATCCCCTTACCTGGGGATGTCAGTATCTTTTTCTATCTACTGTGTAGCTATCTCCAGGTGAGGGCCTCTCTCCTCTTTCCCCGTACGCCCCGTGGCTTAGCAAGCATCTTACATAAGTGGGCGTTTAATATTAATGAGCTGATTGATTTCCAATGGGTAAGCACTGGCTTTCTTTTCCTTGTCATGGCTTCCCTTCGGCCGATGAGACCTTCTTCCCCAAGCCCCACGTGTGGGGAGGGTTGCTGCCGCCACAGCCTGCCTCTGGGCTCCCGCGCCCTTCGTTTGTCCCCTGTGTTTTGCTGTGCCTGCAGTTTGCAGCTAAGTGCCAATCCATCTCTCCTTCTTCATCAGTCATGAGCCTGAAGCCTACAAGAGACGTCGCTTCAGTGTCTGACCTGCGGGGACACAGCCTGCTTGTCACAACCATCCTTACTAGGAGAGTAAAGAGGAGCCAGCAACCGTCCCACAACCTGGGTACTCTGTGGGCACCTTCCCAAAATACTATGTTTTACCACACCCCCAGGAAGAGATGGGTGTCTGTGGTGTGCTCCTGCCCTGGGTGGCATCAGAATGGACGAGTGCTTTCTGCAGCCTTGTAAAAGGGCCTGTGCTCAATGGGGGGGGAGGGTTATAGAGCTTGGTTTCCTTTGTGGGATCCTAGCAACTAACTTTTCCTTCCTTCCTTCCTTCCTTCCTTCCTTCCTTCCTTCCTTCCTTCCTTCCTCCCTCCCTCCCTTCCTTCCTTCCTCCCTTCCTTCCTTTTTCTTTCTTTCTCTCTTCCATGCTGAGATAGAACCTAAAACACCTTGCACTTCCCAAACCAGTACTGTACTACTAAGCCACATCCCAGCCCCTTACTGGGGGATTCTAGGCAGGGGCTCTACCACTGAGCCACACCCCAGCCCCTCACTGGGGGATTCTAGGCAGGGGCTCTACCACTGAGCCACACCCCAACCCCTCACTGGGGGATTCTAGGCAGGCCATCTACTGCTGAGATACATCCCAAGCTCACTGTAGGAATCTAATTCTTAGAGAACTGACAACCAGACACCAGCCAGCATTTTCCTGACTGCAAGGAACTAACTACTTGCTCCCTTGCTGTGTCACTGTTACTAGGTGAGTTTTGGGAGAGATATTCCTGGAGACCTGTGTGGGGATGCCCTTGAACTGTGCCACCTGAGCGCTGTTGGCCCTCAATCCATCTCGGAGACGGAGGGTGGGATGACTCACTAATAAACCAGCAACAGACACCAGGGCAGAGCAGGCCATAGCTAGGAGGAGGCTGTGGCCATTGTATCCAGGAGCTATAGAGACAGCCAGCCAGCTGCCATTCTGTGCATTCATGCTTGGGTGTCTGTGTTCTGATCCAGGATGGGTTTAGTCTTGGCTGGACTTCCTGGGAGGAAAGTGGACAGGCAAAATGCTGGTGTTGGGGGATGGCAGAACATGGCAGAGGCTCTTAGTTCTTAACTGGACAAGAGCAGGAGAGAAGTAGCTATGTGTTCACGTGCCTGCAGGGAGACAGCACCGCTGAGAGCAACAGCCACCAGCCATTTCTCAAAGTCTGGACTGGCAGCCCTTGTGTGGAGGTTCTGGATTGCCCATCTGCCCCCTTTATCCTCTTTCTGTATGCCTGGAGGCAGCTTTTGTAGAAGAACCTGGCCTGATGCCGTCATGTGGATCTCTTGATCCCACCATGAATGTAACAAGGAGCATAGTCCCATGGAGGAGTAGGCAGCCTCAGAAACTGGCCCGTTTTCCCATCCCCCAAAGCTCTGCCAAGGTGCTTCCAGGGGAACCTGCTAGTTAAATGCATTAATTGAGCAGCCACTATGTTGGGAACAAAAATAGGCTTTTGAATCCAATTAAATGTTAGGCTTCAGCATGGGAGAGAGATGGTGCGTGTGTGAGAGAGTGGGGGGACCAGAAAGGGTTTCTTTACTGGTAATTAACCACAAAGTAAATAGCTCTCCCATGGAACAGGCCCCCTCCATCCCCACACCCCAGATCTTCAATTAGCTCTGTTATTCTGTCCCCTATTACTTGAGATAATCAAGGGTTGGATGTAATTAATTGCTGTAATGTGTTCCAGAGCAGAGCCAAATAGCAGCTCAGGAAGGCTGGCAGTAGCTGCCGGCTTCTCTAACTAGCTTCCTGGAAGGGCCAGCTCTGGTTCAGCCAGCACAGAGTAGACAACGGGGTGAACTGGGAACACGAGCAGGGGCATCTTAAGCACCTCTGGTTCTTCCAGTGCGTCTGGCACCTGGGTACTGCCTTCCCTTCTCCTCCTGCCTCCCATTATCTGTCTCTGCATGGTCCCCAAGTTCCAGACCCACAAAGCCACTGACATCCAAAACAAAGGGAGCTTGTGCTTGTGTAAAATATTACCCGGTTGTAAAAAAGAATGTGGTTTTGACACATGATGCCACATAAACATTACAAGGAGGGAAACAATTTGCTGGCAAAGAATATAAAGGGCAAACCCAGAGATGCAGGAAGCAGGGTAGTGGGCTCTGCTCTGCACATCCAAGAGTTATTGAAAGTGAGGACCGGAAATACTCAAAAGGAAAAGCCACATTTGTATCGAGTATATATATAAGTGTGTGTGTGTGTGTGTGTGTGTGCGTGCGCGCGTGCGTATGTGTCTGTGTATGCTCTCACTTGTGCATGTACACGTGGAGGCCAAATGTTGGTACTGGTTGTCTTTTTCTATTGCTCTACACCTGAAGCACGTCTGTCCCCAGGACCCACATGGTGGAACAAACTCCAGCAAGTTGTCCTCTGACCTCCATATTACATGTTGTAGCATTCTCTCTCTCTCCCTACCTCTCTCTCTCTCTCATACATAAATAAATACAAAACTGTAGAGAGCAATTGAAGAAGATACCCGAAGGAGACTTTAGATCTCCACATGTAAGCACATGCACATGTACACATACACATATATTCACAAACGTGTAAGTGCACATTCACCACCCCTCCACACACACGGGAAGATATTTTGTAACTAGGTAGAGGTGATGGTTGTTCAAGGGAATGTCTTGATTATGTTAATTGATCAAGGAAGATCTGCCCATTGTGGGTGGCACCATTCCTTAGGAAGGGAACTGAGCACAAGCAAATGAGCATGCATTTATTCCTCTCTGCTGTTGGCTATGGATGGCTATCCCAGGACCCATGTGGTGGAAGGAGAGAGCAGACTCCAGCAAGTTGTCCCAACTTCCATACATACAGTGTATCATGCTCTTTCTTTTTCTCTTATAAACAACAAATAAATAAATAAATAAATAATAAGGAATAGAATAAGGTGTAGAACACTCGAGGTAGACTTTTGGCCTCCAAGTGTATGTACAACACACACACACACACACACACACACACACACACACACACACATACACACATACACACATCACATGCCCCCTTCTCCCCAACACATTCAGGAAGCTATTTTGAAACTAGGTAAGAGCGATGGCTGCCAAATTTTGTGAATCTATGAAATGCTACCAAAATGTCCACCTTTAAGAACAACGGCGAATGTTGGGCTGGGGAGATTGCTCAGTTAGTAAAGTGCACGGACATCTCGTGTTTGCGTATTAGCCTAGCCGAGGGCCCGGCACCCATACTGGGTGGCTCACAATCAACTGTAGCTCTAGTTTCAGGGGATCTGAGCCCTCTTCTGGTGTTCACCAATAAGTGCATGCACACAAAGAAAACAAAAAGTGGAGAAAACAATTGGTGGGTGCGAGGCTCTGCAGATTTCACTGCTGTAAATGAAGATAAATGCTGCCACACTTTCTGGTCCTCACAGGAACAGGGATGAAGGAAACCCACGTGCACCTAACCCCAAGACAACCTGGCCACAAGTATCATCGTTTTTTATTTAAGACACAGACAATGGGAGAGAGGATGCTGCAGATGAGGGGAACTGGGTGCTGGTCTTTGTGCTCAGGGGGGTGGCCCCATAGCTTGTCAATGGAGAATGCCTATGGTTTTTCAAACCTGAGGTCCCTCGGGGGAAGCGACGCAGGAGAACTTGGAATTGCTGAGGGCAAGGATGGAGGTAAGGCAGATGTGGGAAAGAAGCATCTGGTGTGTGTGTGTGTGTGTGTTCATGTGTGAGTGTATGTGTGTGTGTGCATGTGTTCATGTGTGTATGTGTGTGTGTGTGTGCGTGCGCACTGTTCATGTGTGTGTGTGTGTGTGTTCATGTGTGAGTGTATGTGTGTGTGTGCATGTGTTCATGTGTTCATGTGTGTGTGTGTGTGTGTGCGCGTGCACACTGTTCATGTGTGTGTGTGTGTTCATGTGTGAGTGTATGTGTGTGTGCATGTGTTCATGTGTGCGTGTGCGCACTGTTCATGTGTGTGTGTGTGTTCATGTGTGAGTGTATGTGTGTGTGTGCATGTGTTCATGTGTTCATGTGTGTGTGTGTGCGCGCGTGCACACTGTTCATGTGTGTGTGTATGTTCATGTGTGAGTGTATGTGTGTGTGTGCATGTGTTCATGTGTGTGTGTGTGCACTGTTCATGTGTGTGTGTTCATGTGTGAGTGTATGTGTGTGTGTGCATGTGTTCATGTGTGTGTGTGTGTGTATGTGTGTGTGTGTGTTTAGGGGACAGATAGCCTCTAAGCTTTCGAGAGAGAGGGAACAGGAACTCAGTCTTATTTAGCACAAACAGGTGCAAGGGTGAGAAAGGGAAAGAGAAATGGGGAAAGGAAACAGGAAGGGAGCTCGTGGGGGCGGCGGGGGCGAGTGCAGGGCGAGCCGGCCAAGGCCATAGCTGTCTGGTTACATGCATCCCTTCCGTGGAGAACTCCTGGGACCACAAAGCACTTGAACAGAATTTGAGTAATTTCCCGGAGACCTGCTCACCTGCTTTAAAGCCACCGGTGATCTTGAAACTTTAAAGCAAAACAAAAATTTGATTCACACTTTCCACCTGTGTGGGTACAGAGAGGTGTCAGGAGTGAGCCATCTTAGGATACTCCTATTTTTTTTCTTAAGGCAGAGACAGCCTCTTTCCCCTTTGAATGATCTATGTATAGTGTAAAGCTACCTTCCTACTTCCTTTATATATTTTTTTATTGAAGTATTAGATTTCCAGGCATGGTGTGAAGGCCTTTCATCCCAGCACTGGGGAGGCAGAGCAGGTGGATCTCTATGAGTTCAAGAACTGCCTTGTCTACATAGAGTTCCAGGCCAACCAGAGCTACGTAGTGAGAGAAAAGGAGAGGAGAGGAGAGGAGAGAGAGAGAGACGGGGGGGGGGAGGATAGAGATACAGAGACAGAAAGAAACAGAGACACACAGAGAAACAAAGACAGACAGACAGACACAGATTAATAAACAGAAGACCACAGCACCTTTTCCATGTTCAATGTTTCCTATACCTCAGCGGTGCTGAAAACCCGTCACACAGACTCTGAATGCAAGCGAGCGAACTTGGGACTCTATGCCCAGGGACCACTTCTGACCTCTTGACATGCAGACGGATGACAAGAAGTCAGATGCCAACCATGTAGCCTTTTACGTGTATGCCAACAATAGGATCCCCAGTGATAAAATAAGGAGCCTGTCAGAAGTACACTCTGAAACTGTAGGTCAGCTTGACCCGGCTCAGGGCTGTGGGAAACATTCTTCCTGACTCCAGGCCTTTTTCCTCTCTGTCTGGGGCATCAGTGAATCCACCCAGTGAACTGGCTTGCAGATTTACAGGAGCCACAGGCTGGGCTCCACCTGGACGTGTGACAACGGAGGTGGACCCTAAACTATCTGCGCCATAGCGTGACTTTGTCTGGCGCAGATGTACTGTGTGCTTATTTCAAAGCCAATTTCAAGCCCTGCTGGCTTTTTTGTTTTTCTTTCTTTCTTTTTATGTGCGCACGTGTGTTGGAGTCTGAGGTGTAAGTTGGGGAATGTCTCGTCCGCCTTATTCATTGAGGCAGGGTCTCTCAATCAAACCCAGAGCGCGTCCGAATGGCTAGTCTCGAGAGCCAGTTTGCCCCAAGCATTCCCTGTGCCCACCTTTTGAGGCTGGAAGTATAAGCAGGTTGCCACACCTGCTGGCCACACCCCCTGGCCTTTACATGGGTTCTGGATCTGAACTCTGATGCCCTTGCTTGTATGCCAAGTACTTTAGCTGCCTGAGCAATCTCGCCAACTCCCAACTTAACTTATCCCGCCTCCCAATCTCTCTCTCTCTCCTTTTCCCTCCCTCCCTCCCTTCCCTTCCCCTTCCTTCCTTCCTTCCTTCCTTCCTTCCTTCCTTCCTTCCTTCCTTCTTTCCTCCCTCCCTCCCTTCCTCCCTCCCTCCTTCCCTCCCTTTCCTTCCCTTCCCCTTCCTTCCTTCCTTCCTCCCTCCCTCCTTTCCTCCCTCCCTCCCTCCTTTCCTTCCTTCCTTTGTTTTTTTCTTTTGAGACAGGGTCTCCCTCTGTACCTAGGCTGGCCTGGAATTCACTAAGTCGCTCAGGCTGGCCTCTGACTTGTGACCTTTCCATTTCAGGCTCCCGAGTTCTGAGACACGTAAGGTGTGAGCCACCACAGCTCCGGTCAACTTTTCAATACACTGAAGTTACTTTAATCCCGTAAAAGCCAGCTGCAGCCTCTTGTCTGGCAAAAAAATAAAAAAAAAAAAATAAGGAAAGCTCTTGAGGCTTCTAAAGGCACTCTCTTTTGTGCATAAGTGTGCACATGTGTGGGTGCACCTGTGTGTGAAGGTGCACAGGCGTGTGTGTGTGTGTGTGTGTGTGTGTGTGAGTGTGTGAGAACAACCTCAGGTGTCATTCCTTAAGTGCCTTCCTCTGAGACAGGGCCTCTTATTGGCCTGGGACTTCACCAAGTGAGCAGGTCAGCTGCCTTCAATCTCCAGGGACCCTCCTGTCTTCACCTCCCATCTTATCTGAGCTGGGGTTACAAGAATGAGACAATATGTCTGCTTAACTTTTTTTTTTTTGAGACAGGGTTTCTCTGTTGTATCTCTGGCTGTCTTAGAACTCACTCTGTAGACCAGGCTGGCCTCGAACTCACAGAGATCCGCCTGCCTCTGCCTCCCGAGTGCTGGGATTAAAGGCGTGTACCACCACCACCCTCTCTGGTTTTACTTCTTAAAGTGGGTTTTGGGGATTGAACTTGAGGTCTTCGTCCTCACGAGACAAGTGGTTTAGCTACCCAGCCATCTCCTCGGCCTCTTCTGAAATCTCTTCAAGCTGTGTTCTCAAGACATTCCATGAGCCTTTAGCTCAGATCAAACATTCTAGGTGGCTCCAATGGCTCGCAGAGGGAGGACATTTTTGGGGTTCCCAGTCTTGCTCTGGGCTTCTGAGGAAGTGGCTCAACCTACACATGCCTGATGTGGCTCTTGAGCACCGTGTTCTTGATGTGGCTCTCGAGTGTTCCAGGGTGGCCTTGGATATTCTGCTGGACAGCACCAACACCTGAGTCAACTCCTCACATGTACAAGTGGAAGCGACCCTACAGGAACCAGCTGATGGTGCTGGGGGTGGGTGGGAAAGAATTCTCCCCCCAGAAGAGAGGGTCACCTCTCTGTGGAGCCACCAGGCTTGGGAGCCACATTTCTGAGAGACGCTTCTGGAAACAGACATGACATACTTCCTCTCTTCCTCCCCAGTGCGAGCCTCAAACATCTCCAGCCTTCCAGAAACATACTCCGGGCACTGACCCTACTTCTCAACTGTGACAGCGTGCTCAGTCAGAAGAAACCAGGCAGCCACCTGTGACAGCAGGAGCAACGGGAACATATTGTTCCCATGGAACATCACAGTTTGTGGGGAACCTTTCATTGGTCAATTCTGGACTCTGCACAAGCCAAGCCCAGTGTGATGTAGGGACCCTGGCAGTTGAGATGTCGTATCCCATGTGACCTCTTACTTTGTAGGGGGTCACACGTGGTGGTACAAGCCTGTTGTCCCAACACCGGGAAGGAAGAGGCAGGAGGTTATCTGGCCAACCTGGGCTACACGGTGAGTCCCCACTGCAGAAAGCCCAGGGTTGGGGCATGTGTATAGCTCAAAGGTAAAGAGCTTGCCCATCATGTGTAAAGCCCGAGGCCCTATCCCACGCACTGAGGGACAAAACAAGAAGGGACATATTTGAACACCCCAAGCATACACGCATAGACAAGAGCAAAAGGACCCGCTGTGGAGACCGACATTAGTAAAGCCGGACACATCGTCGCAAGCTCTGCGCATACAGGCCACAGAGGGATTGTGGGGGAAATCTACTCACGAGTCTGCATACCAGCTGTGTCCCGGGCCTTGCAGGGGCATCTGTCCCTGAGTCTCTCAAATTCCCTGTCCGCTGCTGCAGGGTGCAAGGCACCTGGAATGTGCTGACTCTGGCAGGCTGCCGCAGCCTTCCCCGGAAGCCCACACAGGCACCCCACTCTGAGGAGGCTGCCTCTATTTTTAGAAAGCGCAGAGGGAGGCTGTGGTGGGCTGTATACTTCTCTTTTTGTTTTATTCTTAGCAGGACCCGAAGACGGATGTGGTGGTACAGATCTGACATCCTAGCTGCTGGGAAGTTAAGGCAGCGAGCCTGACGCTATAGTGTGAGACTCTGCCCCCAACACAGGAACAAACAAACAAACAAACAAACCCCAAGCCAGACACATGGCGCGCTTACAACACTTATAATCCTAGTGCTGGGGGGTGGGGAGAGACATCCTCACTTCTCACTGGCTAGCCACCTAGCTAATCAGTGAGGGAGACACTTGACATTGACCTCTGCCCTCTGCATGCACACGCACACACTTGCATACACACTGGTGTGCATGTGTGAACAAACACGCACGCACACACAACACACGCACGAAAAAAGTAATACAAGAAAAAGGAAGGAAAACCAAAGAACCCCCTCCAAACATCAACGGTTCAAACAATTGCCTGAGTGGAGTTTATGAGTGATTTGAGCTCCTGGGTGAGGAAGAGGCTGCGGACCAGGAGGGGTTGTCCTCTATACGGCCCCCCCGGGGGGGCACAGAGAACTGGGGTGCATTAGCCAAGGGTGGCAGAAGGGATGCAAGGAACAGGCCAGGAGCCTCTCTTCCTCAGCATCCTTGGTGACCGTGTCCTGTGCACTGACTCCTGCTGCCATGCCAGATCCTCTCCCAGGACATCAAGGACTCTCTATCTAGGAAGGAGCAGCCTTCCTCCCAGAAAAGAGGCTCTGTCTACAGGTACACACAGTATTCTCGTCTCTCCTCCTCTTGACTTTGCTGTTAGTGGACACAGATCCCACAGCACCCTAGGCCCCCCCAACATCATCACCACCACTCCCTAGCACTCACTGGGTCCACTATGCATCAGTAGGCTGTCTGAGCAGTAGCTTGCTGATGCACACAACACAGTTATTTATTGGTTCATCTGTCAGTAGACGTTTGGGGTCAGTGCTTGACTGGAAAACTCTTACATACGTCTTCAAGTGAACATATGTTGTCATTTCTTGTGGAAACACACCACGTAGTGGGCATGTCAATCGCAGGATGGATGTTGGCTAGCCTAAGAGCAATCTTGTTACTTGGAGCATCCAGCTTTGGAAACTCTCCCAGCTCTCCCTGCACAGGTGGTAACACTGGGTTCTTGACTCTGTATGTCCTGCACTTCCCACTTCTTCTTGCTTCCAACCTTTCCTTTCAGCTGGACCTCTCATTTGGGGGCTGTGGTTTGAATGTGAAATGTCCCTCACAGGCCCATTGTGTTTCTATACTTTCTTCTCAGCTGGTGGCGCTGTTGTGAAGCCTTTAGAAAGCAGGGCCTTGCTGGGGGGAAGTGGGCCACTGTGGGTGGGCTTTGACCCTCACCTCATTTCCTGGTCACTCTCTGTGTCCTGACTGGCTTGGCCTCTTCACTCCTGCCACCATGTCTTCCTCACTGTGATGGACCCGTATCTCATCAAACTGTAAGCCTAAATAAACCCTTCCCCCACTTAAGTCGCTTCTTTTCAGGCATGTTGGTGCTAGTGAAGAGAAAAGTAACTGACACAGGGGTTGAATGGCGTTTCTTCCTAAATTCATGTCCACAGAGAATCTGACCTTAGTTGGAAATGGGTCCTTTGCAGATGTCATTATGATGGGACTACACTGGACCTGAATCCAGGGTCAGGTGTATGATTAGAAGAGGAAATGACACAGACCCAGAGAAGGGAAATGGAGATGGAGGCTGACACTGGATCAGGAGCTACCAAAAGCTGGAAGTGGGAGCTGGGGGTGTGACTCAATGCAGAAGAGCATTTGAGGACCTCAGTTTGGATTCTCAGAACCCACATAAAAACAAGGCATGGTTGTTTGTGCTTGTAACTCCAGCAATGTGGGGCATGGAGACAGAGGATTGCTGGGACTTGTTGCTCACCAGCTCAGCTCCAGGCTCAGTAACAAGACCCTATCTATACAGAATAAGGTGGAGAGTGATAGAGAAAGACACTTGTACATGCTCCTCTGGCTTCTGCACACACACATACACACACATAAGCACACACACACACACACAGAATGCACACACACACATATACATACACACACACACACAAATACACACACACACACACACACAAATACACAGACACACGCATACACACACACACAAATACACAGACACACGCATACAACATACACGCATATGCACACACACATGCACACACATATACACATATGCACACACACATGCACACACACATACACATATATGCACACACACATGCACACACACATACACATATATGCACACACACATGCACACACACATACACATATGCACACACACATGCACACACACATACACATATATGCATACACACATGCACACACACATACACATATATGCATACTCACATGCACACACACATACACATATATGCATACACACATGCACACACATATATACAAGCACACATACACACTATGTCACAAACATACATAAGTTCACATACAACACACACATACACTAAAAGATAACAAGCTGGAAAACAAGTCACACATGGTGCTGTGTACCAGTAATCCCAGCACTTGGGAGGCTGAGGCTGGAAGATCATGAGTTGAGTTTGAGGCCAGCCTGAGCTATACAGGGAGACCTTGTTACAAACAAAGCAACAGAGCTGGAAGAGACAGCAGGGTTCATGCCCCCAAAGCCAAAGACACCTTGATTTGGGACCTCTAACTTCATGCTGTGAGAAAATCAACCCATGTGGTTTAACCTCTCTCACTGGCAGCAGCGGAGAAGCTCCCAGAAGTCACAAGTAGGGGTGGGGTGCCCTGGAAACCCCTCAAGGAAAGTGGCAACCACTGGATCCCACACAAAAAGGAAGTGGCATTGGAACACTTCCGGCGTGCTCAACCACGGGTTGTGAGTCTGAGCCTGACAGCAAGGATGCTTCCAACACAGCAAGAAAAAATATTACTCAGAGCGGCCAGCTCTGCACCGTAGCACCCTCGAAGAAGCTCGGAGACCCAGAGACACAGCACCCTTATTTTAACTAGGTGCTGCTGGCTCAAACCTCAAGCTCCAAGCATCTCCAAACCCAACCATCCAGGCACAAGCCCCGTTTTCAGAGTGGGTTGAGGTCTGTCGTGTTTAAGCCCGCCACAAACCAGTCCGAGGGACTCAGACATATCCTGGTGCTGTTTGGTTTATTTATTTTCGCCTTGAAACTGTGATTCTAAACAGCCAGGGCCCTCGGCTGCTGACTCAGCTGCCCGAGCCCAAACTCATAAAATCCTGTTTCAGAAAGGTCCAATGATTTTATTTTCTGATCATAAATATGAAATTTAATTAGCAGCTTGCTGCTAATGAAGTCACCATGGAAGCCAGAGTGGAGATGCGGAGAGTCACATAAAACAGAGCCCACCATCCTGTTAACTCTTCCCCTCCTCCGTCCACCTGGGGCTGGCCGGGTCCTTCCCATGGCCACATGCTGCAACTAGCTTAGACCTCAGAAAGGAGTCCGTGGCCAGAAGGATGAGGCACAGCTGCTCACCCAGGTTCAGTGTCTCCACCTTGGGTCTCTGGGTGCTTCTACTCACAGTAGCCAGCTTATTCTATGTGTGGTTAATTTTTTTGTCAGCTGAGGGTTGCTCAGACAGCTGGGGGCACTTTCCTGGGTGTGTCTTGAAAGGTGTGGGTATTTGATATGGACACCTGCTGTTCTCAGGACAGGTGGGCACCATGGATCTATTCGGGTTGAAGTACAAGCAGGTCAGGACTGATAGTTAATCTCGGCTGCCAGCTTCTTGGAACTTCCAATCATTAATGAGATAAACTGAGAAAGGAGTCCCACCCTGGTTGTTTGCAGCATCATCCCATGGACTGAGATATTGAGAGCCAGCTG
Organism: Cricetomys ansorgei; assembly: GCA_026225945.1. NCBI lineage: Eukaryota > Metazoa > Chordata > Mammalia > Rodentia > Nesomyidae > Cricetomys > Cricetomys ansorgei. The sequence continues at coordinate 6,249,764 of JAMJFZ010000818.1, read as the reverse complement.
AGCACCAGCATGCATCTCTCTCTGCTTCCCAACGGCAGGTACCACGTGAACAGCCCCCTCATGCTCCTGCACCATGACTTTCCCACCGTGATGGACTGTGTACCTTTGAACTGTGAGCCAAAATAAACCCTTCCTCCCTTAAGTTGCCTTTGCTGGGTATTTTGTCCCTGCAAGGAGACAAGTAATTAATTCAGGAGGGTTCTATCTCTTGTGCTGGACCTTCATCTTCTCCTGTCCTCAGACAACAGGAGTCTTTGGACTTCAGGGTTCCACTGGACCCCCTGATTTTCACACCTTTGAATTTGGAGTGGGTCAGCCACCAGCTTTTCAAGGTCTGCAACCTGCAAGGAGTGTGTCACAGAACTCCCTGCATAAGTCAGTTCCTTGGAAAATGAACATTTACCCATGTCTGTAAATCCTATTAGTTCTGTTTCCCTGGCTGGTCCTGATGACTTGTAAGTGTGGCCTGGGTTGTATCTTCTCTTTACAGCCCTTCCAAAGGAATATTGTCTGGGGGTAGGGAGAGACTAGGCACAATGTGATTTGGCTGCAAAGGAGCTTGAAGAGACACCAGCAGACCTCAGAAATCTTGGCTTCACTGTGAGATGCTTGGTAGGGAGCCAAGGAGCAAAAGGCTGGCTCCATCCTGCTTCTCCATTGATGGAGGTGTGAAGCTGTGGGGGGAGGGACCCCTGCTCATCTTTCTGGTGGGAATCTTGTAGTTTCTTCTGATCATGGCCCAAAAGGTCAGCAGGACTATGTCGTCTCTCTTTTACACACCTGGAAGCATGCCCTGTCCCTCCAGCTGTGCCTGCCTGTGGCCTCTCCAGGAAACAGGGATGATGATACCCCACAGCTGGCAGGATTTGAATGAGTAAATGCATTTCTAAAGCCTGGAGTTTCATTATCATCATCCTTCTATGAGTTCATTGTTAAATCCAAAGTGCAGTGGATGGGGTGGTGGTGTAGTTTAGCAGTAGAACTTCTGCCTAGAACCCTAGTGAGGGAGGGGCTGGGGATATGGATGACTTGTAGAACACTTGCTTAAAATCCCCTAGTGAGGGACTGGGGGCATGGCTCAGTGGTAGAGCCCCTGCCTAGAATCCCCCAGTGAGGGGCTGGGGTGTGGCTCAGTGGTAGAGCCCCTGCCTAGAATCCCCCAGTGAGGGGCTGGGGTGTGGCTCAGTGGTAGAGCACCTGCCTAGAATCCCCCAGTGAGGGGCTGGGGTGTGGCTCAGGGGTAGAGCCCCTGCCTAGAATCCCCCAGTGAGGGGCTGGGAGTGTGGCTCAGTGGTAGAGCACCTGCCTAGAATCCCCCAGTGAGGGGCTGAGGGTGTGCCTCAATAGTGCAATGCCTACCTAGCATGTGTAAGGCAGTGAATTTTGCCCCTGGCAACCAACAACCAACCAACCAACCAAAAAAAAATATAAATTAAAAAAATCCCCAAACCAAGAATTAACTAACTTCGGAAATAAATCAAGACTTAGCAGGCCAGATGTGGTAATGTGTGCCTATAATCCCAATGCTTGAGAGGCAGAGGCAGGAAGATTGTGAGTACTGAATACCAGAATTGCCTGACCTTCACAGCAAGATCTTGTCTCAAGGAACACACCAACAACCAACCAGATTATTCTGGGAATCATCCAAGAAACTGAAATTAAAACTCAATTGTGAATCTCTCAAACAAGCTGGGGAGACACAAGTGTATATAGTCAGTGTTGACATAACCTTAGTCCTCAAAAGTGTGCTCACACACAGGGTCTTCAGCATGACTGTGCTTGAAGTCCTTGCCTGCTCAGATGGCTCGAGGCTGTGCCTTTTACCTGTGCAGAGGTTATGTCTGGACACTTGTGTGTTGTGTGCACAGGAGCAGACACACAGATTCACGCATCGTGAACACTGAACACTGGTTAGACATGAGGAGAACTCAGAGTCTGCAGCATGATACTGTAGAATTTGTCTGCAGTCAGAGCACATAGCATTACATTCTAGAAAAAAAGTTTATGGTGGAAAGTAATAGAGTTTTTGAGGGATTTACAAAAAAACAAAAAACAAAAAAACCCAGAAGCTTACTGCATTTGGGTTTTGGCACCTGAACAAGAAAGAAGAGCCTGTGTTTTGACTCCTGGAGGCTCTGCAGGGGTTTTCCTGGGTCAGTACTGACATGTCTGGGGTACTATAGTCTGAATGCCCTCAGGCATGGTTGTTAGTTCACCGGGAGCAGCTGGCTGAAAACATGAAAAGTTTGGGAGAAAAATGAGCTTTTGAAAATCATTCCTGTTTCTCTTCACTTTCTGTGTTTAGTGCCCTGTGCAAACCCTCCTCACAGATTCAAATGAGCAAAGTGGGATGCAGTATCAGCACCAGCACAAGCTACAGCACCACCACCATCAGCAGCAGCATCACCAACATCTTCATCAACTTTAGCATCAGCACCACCATCAGCATCAGTATCAACTATATTACCAACATCACCAGCACCAGCATCAGTGTCATCACCAACATTATCATCACCAGCACCACCACCAGCATCAGCATCATCACCAACATCTTTATCAGCTTTAGCATCACCACTACCGTCAGCATCAGTATCAACATCAGCATCAATTTCGGCATCACCTGGAACTTGTTAGGCTTTCAACTTCTCAAGCCTGCCTGGACACTCTGAATCTAATTGTAAGAACATAATGTTAGACCCTAGTCCCCAGTGTTTGAAAGATGGTTCAGTGATTAAGAGGATGGACTACTCTTCTAGAGGATCTGGGTTCAATTCTTAGCACCCACATGATGGCTCACAATCATCTGTAACTCCAGTTCCAGGGGATCTAATACCTTCTTCTGGCCTCCACTGGCACTAGGCATGCATGTGGTACATAATCCTATATGCAAGTGAAACACCAGTACACATAGAAAAGTAAATCTTAAAAAAAATCTTAGCCTCTGTCCAGGCCACAGCATGGCATCAGCCTGCTCTTAGCCCTTTACTGTTACAGACAAACACTCTACTGAGACACTGTATGTGACCCTGTAGCTAACAGACAGTCCTGGGACAGGACAGATCTCCCACCTGAGAAGTTAACCAATACCCACTTAGATGTTAGCTTACTTGTGGCGACAGAATACTTAAAGCAACTTAAGGAAGGAAGCATTTATTTGGCTCACAGTTCAAGGGTGCACAGTCCATCATGGCGGGAAGGAATGGCAGCAGGAGTGTGAGGTGGCTGGTCACATCGCACCCACGGTCAGGAAGCAGAGAGAGATGGATACTGGTGCTCAACTTGATTTCTCCTTTTATTCAATCTGAGATTCCAGCCCGGGGAACGGCACTGCCCACTTCATGGTGGCTCTTCCTATTACCTCACAGAAACCTAATCCTCACACACAGGTCCAGGTGTTTGTCTCCTAGGTGATTCTAGATCTGTCAAGTTGAAAACAAAAACTATCACGGTAACACACAGTGGCTCCCAACTTTCTATCCTCCTGCCTCAGTGTCTCGAGTGCTGGGATAACAGATGTGTGCTAACACACCCTGTTGAGGGACAGTTCTCAGACTGAAGGAAAATGATACTGGGAGAAGCTTTGATGCCCAAGGAGGACTGGAGCCTTTGATACGGAAGGTATTGAGTTAACAAAATAGTCTGAAGTCATTCTTGATTTCTTAATTTCTTCCAAGTGTGACTGCCTAACGCCAAGACAATAAAGTACCGGGCAGTCTATAAGAGAGGTAGAAAACTGGCCGGAGACAATAGCGGAAAGGGTGAGAGAGGGTTAACAAAATGAATGTGGTTGTAAGATCCTACGGTATATGTGAAGTCATATAACATTATTACAGAATAGTCTAGGGTAACTTAAAGGCCACTTTAAAAGCCACAGAGGAACAGTGAGCACAGAGATAAAACACAGAGTCAGGCTAATGAGTCAGTGGAGGGAAGCAAATGGGGCTCCGGAAAGTCCTGGATGTGCCCATGGAAGGCAAGAAGATCAGGGAGATGGTGTGGTTAATAAAACGCTTTCTGTTGAAGCATGGGGACCTGAGTTCAGACCTCTAGAACCCATGTTTAGATCAACCAGGCGCCGTGGTTTGGACCTGTAATCCCAGCACTGGGGCTGGGGGTGGGACGGAGGCAAGATGATCCCTGGGGTTCACTGGCTGGCGGGTGTAGCTGACTAGCTGGGCTTCCGGTTTAGTGAGGGACCCTGTCTGAAAAAAACACGGCAGAGAATGATAGAGGACCCGAGTTCAGGTCCCAGCACTCATACAGTGACTTATAACTACCTTTGACTACAGTTCCAGGGGAATCTGACGCCCTCTTCTGGCCTCCACGGGCACTGCATTCATGTGGTGCACAGACACACACGCAACAAAGTGCTCACACACACACACACACACACACACACACACATACACACACACACGAGAAATCTTTTAAAAATTATTAAGGTAAAATAAACAGAGGGAAACACTGTGCTCACACCAAAAAAAATGTTGGGATTAAACAGAAACAAGGGGACACTGGCAGCTGCAAGAAGGGCACGTCACAGACACACGGTCAACTCACAAAGAACACAATCTGAAATATGAGCTCCAGCCAGGGACATAGAACTCAGGCACGCATGGGTAAAACCAAAGGACGATAAGGCAAATGTGTCTCTCTGCTTCTGAGAGTTCCAGCCTGCCTACCTGTCTGCCTGACTCCCTCCCTCCCTCCCTTCCTCCTTCCTCTTAATGGGTAGAGTGCTCCCCACTCCCTCGTGTGTACTCATGTATGTGGAGGTCAGAGGTCAACTATAGGTGCTGTTCCTCCGGTGCTGCCCCCCCTTATTTCCTACATGGGGTGGTTCACTGACCTGGACCTCACCGGTTTGTCTAGGCTTGCCAGCTAGTGAGACCTAGGGATCTTCCCATCCCCATCTCCTAAGGGAGGACAACACACTCATATTTTTCTTAAATATGGGTGCTGAGGATTGAACTTGGGTCCTTGTGCTTGTGAAACAAACACTCGACTGCATTATTTTCCCAGTTTAAGAATTGGTCTTCATATTGTTTTTTTAGCAATGTGATCAACTGCCTACCCAAAGCTTTGTGTCTTCCCCACCCCCCCCGGGGTTTATCCATTTCTATAGTCCTCTTTTGCTAAATGTTAGGACTGGTAGATAAAAAGCAAGGTCATGGAAGATTAGAATACTACCTCTATTTTCAACTCCCCCATGTGTGTTTCTTTGTGATGTGAGTGTGTGTCTAAGAATGGCATGTAAATACCATGACATGTGTAGGAGGTAGAAGACAACTTCGGGTTGTGACAGTCTATGTTTATGGCTGCCTATGCTAATTAGCTGTTCCAGGTCTTTCGTTTGTTGCTGTGCCTGCCTGGTTCACTGGTCTTAGAGCTTCCTGGGATTCTCCTGTCTCTGCCTCCATCTTGCCTTAGGAGAGCTGGGGTTACACACACACATTACTGAATTCAGCTTTACATGGGCTCTGGAGATTTGAACATGTGTCCTCAGGCTTGCCATCAGTAGATGGCAGAAATAAATCATTAGGTAAAATTCAGTATCCACTTGATTTGTCACTATTTCCTCTGAAATAAAGCTATTTCCTGAAGGAGGAGGGAGGCTCGTAAGACTCAGGAAGTACACCAAACCTACAAGTCTCAAGAAGATCCTGAAACTTACCAAGATTCACAAAGCACTTCCCACTATTATATAAACAATAACAGTTGATGGTGGACAGGACATTCTCCAATGTAGTGACCTGCAAGGCGTGTGGGGAACTCCAGGAATGCAGCTTTGCAGCTTTCCTGAATCTTCACCTGTGCCTTTTTTTTTTTTTAATTAAATGAAGCCACCTTTGAGTCCACCATGTTCTGTAATAAGCCCTCATCCACACTCCTGTTAATAACTCCAATAAACTTTAGACTTGAGTGGGATCATTTCTTTGTTCTGTCATTAGTGCCTTACCTAGGTGAATAGACCTATTTGTTCACGTGTCCCCAGGAGGAGCCGCACGGCATCACTCACGTTACAAACTTCCAAGAACTTTGCTTGATGGGATTGCCCTCCAAACAATAACAGCCACTACCACACTTTGAGATGAAAAAACTAACTGCTCTCCTATGCCAGGTAAGTTGGTGCAAGCCTGTAACCCATCAGCATTTGGGTGGCTGAGGCAGGAAGGTTGTGAGTTTGAGGCCAGGCTGGACTACATAATGAATTTAAGACTACCCTGAGAGGAAATCCAGGTACTTACAGTGGCCATTTTGTTCAGCATTGTAATAGAGTTCCCAGCCAATTAAAAAAGATGATAAGGAACTTGGAAAGAAAGAGTACGATTGTCATTCTTTGCAGACAATTCGATTACCTTAAAAATCTAAAAGGAGGCTACGGAAAAATCTCTTAGAATCAATGGGAACCAATTAATACTATGAATATTCACCAGGTTAGCAAGGTTACAGGACAGAAGATCAATATACAAAACTCAACAAAACCTGACATATAAAACATAGAATGTTGAGAATTCAAATGTATAAAAGACGTGAGAAATGTCTACACCAAAAATACAAAGAAACACTAAGAAAAGCTGAGGAACTTTACATCAAATGGAAGGGTATACCATGTCCATGGACCGCATGATTGATAGCATGCGCCAGTGATCTGGAGTCTCAGTAAATTCCAGTCAAAGCCCAATTAGGTTTTTGGTTGAGTGTTGCAAAAGAATTCTTAAATGTATACAGAAAAGCAAGAGAGAGAAGGCCCAGTGATTCAGAGTGCTTGCTCTTCAAGCAGGAGGATCCCAGTTTGAATCTGAAGAGCCTGTGTGAAAATCTGGGCATGGCTGCACCTGGCACTCTGGGGTGAGTGGAGTCAGGCAGGTCTCTGGAGCTCATCGATCAGCCCAATTAGGTTTTTGGTTGAGTGTTGGCAAAAGAATTCTTAAATGTATACAGAAAAGCAAGAGAGAGAAGGCCCAGTGATTCAGAGTGCTTGCTCTTCAAGCAGGAGGATCCCAGTTTGAATCTGAAGAGCCTGTGTGAAAATCTGGGCATGGCTGCACCTGGCACTCTGGGGTGAGTGGAGTCAGGCAGTCTCTGGAGCTCGTCGATCAGCCAGGCAGGCTTCTGGCCCAGTGAGAACTTGACTTGAAGTAGTAAGGCAGGGAGTGGCAGAGGAAGACACCTGACATCCTGCTCTGGCCTCCGCCTGCCTGCATGTGTGTGTGTGAACCTGCACACGCATGTGTATGTTCCACATACACTGCACTAAAGAAGGAAAGAGAAGCAAGAGACTCTGCAGAGCCAGAGGGATAAAACTGAGGGACTTATCTGACTTGATTTCAAGGGCTGCTGGGATGCCACACTAATCACGATATAGTGAGTGTGGTTTGGGGGTCAGGCTAAATAGTAAGTGGAGAAAGCAGATGGAGAAGCCATTATCAGTTATTATGGTGAGTCTGAAAGTGAATCTATATTTATAGAGTTGATTAATTTTTTGACAAGGGCATTTAGTGCCCATAAGAGAAGGCTTTTCAAACTGGGAGTTGAAGCAAGCGCATATCCACAGGGGAAATTGAACCTCAATTCACAACTCCTATTGGACACAAAGCAATGTAAGCCAAGGCTTTAGGTTTTGGTGTGTGCATGTGTGTGCAGGCATGTGTGCATGTGTGAGTGTGCATGTGTGTGTGTGTGTGCATGTGTACACATGTATGTGCCTGTGTGTGAAAACCGAGCCACTCTCCTGCCCAATTTCTTTAGTTTTTGAGACAGGGTCTGTTACTAAATCTGGAGCTTACTCATTGGCTAGGCTGGTTGGCTGATGAGGCTCCTCTTGTCTCTGCTTCTGCAGGCCCAGCTTTTACATGCTGCTGAGGACCCTACTCAGGACCTCGTATTGCAAGCACATGATTGACAGACATCTCCTAAGCAGCCCCAGATTGCAGGCTTAGCAGTCAAACACAAAGCTACAATTTCCCAGGAAGAAAACGGAAGACTTTAACTGTGTGTTTGAGAGGAGGCCTCTCTATTTGGCCCAGGATGGCTTCCATCTCCCCATTCACCTGCCCCGTCTCCTGAATGCTGGGATTACCAGTGTGTGCACCATCACACCTGGCATAAAACTATCTCTGTAATTACAAGATTTGCAAAGATTATCTCAGAACACTCCAGAAAGCACCGAGCCACAATTTGGGGAAGAAATTCATCAAAATAAGCAATTGCATATCAGAAATGTTACTAATAATATGAATAGGGAGACTGTACACTTGGAGAAAATAGTTTCAAGACATACAGCTGACAAAATACTGTTCACATAAAAGCTTTAAGGATGAATAACCCAATAAAAAATGTGCAAAGGTTTAAACAGGCATTTCAGAAAAGAAGAGTCACAAATGGCCAATAAATGCAGGCGAAACTGCTCCATGCCATTTGTCATTGGGCCATGCAAATTACAACACCACTGTGGGGCCATGCAAATTACAACTCCAGGGGTGGGGCTATGCAAAGTACAACTGGCGGGGGTGGGGGGCTGGTGAGACAGCTCAGTGGGGAAGATGCTTGCTGTGCAAGAACAAGGACCCAAGTTCAAATCCTCAGAGCCCATGATAGTGTGCATCTGTAAGCTCAGTGCTCCTCCAGTGAGATGGGAGTGTGAGACAAACAGATCTCGGGACGCTCTTGGACCAGCAGACTGGTATATGCAACAACAAACAAGAGACTCAGCCTCAGACAAGGTGGGAAGTACGAACCAGCATACAAAGCTGTCTTCTGATCTCCAATACACGCTGTGGCATACATGTACCCACACATACACACACACAGACACATGGACACACACAGACTCACAGACATACACACACACACACACACACACACACACAGGCACACACACACACACAGACAACGCATACACAAACACACACACAGACACAGACACACACATAGACCCACACACACAGAGACACATATACACAGACAGGCACACACACACTCGCACACACAGATACACATACAGACACATACACATACAGGCACACACACAGACACGAGCACACACAGACACACACAGAGACACACACAGACACACACATAGACACACACACAGACAAACACACACACACTCACAGACACACATACACACACATACACACACATACACACACAGATACACACACAGAGACATACATAAGCACACACACAGACACACACACAGGCACACACAGAGACACACACACATAGACACACACACAGAGACATACATAAGCACACACACAGACACACACACAGGCACACACAGAGACACACACACATAGACACACACACAGAGACATACATAAGCACACACACAGACACACACACAGGCACACACAGAGACACACACACATAGACACACACACAGAGACATACATAAGCACACACACAGACACACACACAGGCACACACAGAGACACACACACATAGACACACACACAGAGACATACATAAGCACACACACAGACACACACACAGGCACACACAGAGACACACACAGAGACATACATAAGCACACACACAGACACACACACAGGCACACACAGAGACACACACACATAGACACACACACAGAGACATACATAAGCACACACACAGACACACACACAGGCACACACAGACACACACACAAGCACACACACAGGCACACACACAGAGGCACACAGGCACAGACACACACAGACACACAGGCACACACACACAGTCACACACAGACATACACACAGAGGCACACAGGCACAAACACACACATACAGGCACACACACACAGGCACAGACATACACACACACAGGCACACACACATAGACACACACACAGGTACACACACAGAGGCACACAGGCACAGACACACACACAGAGGCACACAGGCACAGACACACACACACACAGGCACACACACAGGCACACACACATAGACACACACACAGGCACACACACACAGGCACACACAGACACACACACAGGCACACACACACAGGCACACACAGACACACACACAGAGGCACACAGGCACAGACACACACATACAGGCACACACACACAGGCACAGACACACACACACACACATCATTTAGCACGGTGAAGATTTAAAACTCCAGTGTGTGAGCTGTGTGGCAACTGAACAGTCACACAGAGCAAGGTGAGGCAGGTGTAAAACAACACAGCTGTTTGGGAAATTGCACAACCTGATCCCTGTGACTCAGCGGATACCTGGGGCTCTAAGACTCAAGAGCACAGGAATCGAACAAACACACTTATCATAACTGAACGTGTGCGTGTCCATGACATGGATGTGGAGGTCAGAAGACAACTTCCTGGATCCTGTTCTCTCCTTCCACTCTTATATGAGTGCCAGAGAGACTGAGCTGTGTGTGTGTGTATGGTGTGTTGGGTGTGTATGTTGTGTAAGTGTGTGGTGTGTGTGTGTGTGTGTGTGTGGTGTGGTGTGTGTATCAGGCCTGGAACTAGCTATGCAGAACAGGCTGACTTTGGACTTGTAATTCTCCCACCTTGGCTTCTGAGGAACTGTGATATGGGTGTGTGCTAGCACACTCAGTTTCATTTCGTCCTTAAAATGACCTTGTAAGGAAGGTTCTAGAACCATTTGAACTTTGTGGACTAGAGAGCGATCTTCTGGCATGGTTGGGTGAACTCTCTCAGGTCTGACGAGTAACTGAATGGCCAGGATCCATTTACTTTCCTGCCGCCAAAGCTGAGGACCGATGATGTGAGATTAACCATATCGTGAAATGTTTTATTTTGTGTGTATGATGTGTGTGTGTGGTGTATGTGTGTGCATGTGCAGGCATGCACATGCCACTGCATGCATGTGGAGGTCAGAGACCAACTTTGGGTGCTGGTCCTCAACTTCACCTTGTTAGAGACAGAGTCTCTTTATCGTTCACTGCAGTGCATGATGGGCCAAGCAGCCGAAAGCTTCCGGGGATTCCCACCTTGCCAGGGAAGCACTGAGATTACAGATACATGCTACCACGTCCAGCTTCACACGGGTCCTAGGGATCCGAACTCAGAGCCTCACACTCTCATCTACAGAGCTCTACCTACTGAGCCCCAGTCCCTCCCCCTCACAAAAACCTAATCTTTATGTCTGCAGTTAGGCAGCTGGAAATAAAAGTTCATCACAGAAGGACGAATGGGAAACACAGCCACACACCACAGTGGAGAAAGCGGAGTTCCCAGAGACGCCAATGATGATTTCCGGTTTCCCAGGGTGGGTCCTGGTCCCAGTACAGTATTCTACATTAATAACTAGCACACCTTAATACCTAGTTACTGTCGGCTCCTTTCGGATATTTGGAATTTAGTTTCTCCTCTGCAGCTCAGTCTCACTCAGTTTATTTAACCAGGACAACTCCATTTGGCACCCACTGCAAGGACGCCAGGCGATGACGCCAGGCGGTGACAGGATGACAGTAATGGACGGTGGCTGACGAGAGACGGGGAGTGTGGCACGAAATATGGGCATCCGTGGGGGAAAGATAGGGTAAGTGCAATAAAGAACACACCAACTCCACTTAAGTAGCGCTGAGGTCACGGCACAGGGCAGTAAAACGAGGTCGCACACAGCTGGGGCTGATGCGCCGTCCCTAACGCGCGTGCGCCATCCCTAATGCGCTTGTTTCTGTCGCTGACGCGGGGATCCATTTAATCACAGCTCCGACACCAAACGCTTCCTTTTCCAGAGAACGAGTCAAGCATGGCTCGCTCACCCTAAGGGTGTATTTCAGAATTACAAGGAATTTTGTCCACCTGGTTTTTTTTTTATTCCTTTGCAGTACTGGGGACTGAACTCAGGGCCTTGTACTTGCTAGGAAAGCACTCTACTGTTGAGCCAGGCTCTCAGCCACCTACTAGAGGATTCTAGGCAGGTGCTTTACCACTGAGCCACACCCCAGCCCCTCACTGGGGGATTCTAGGCAGGTGCTCTACCACTGAGCCACACCCCCAGCCCCTCACTGGGGGATTAGGGAGTAGGATTAGGAGTTCAAGGTCATCCTTTAGTATTTAGAGAATTCTAGGCTATCCTGGGCTACATGAGATGGTGCCAAAACCAATTAGACAAACACACAAAAGCAAAGTAAAACATCCCCAAAGATATGTGTGCTTCACACCCCCAGCTAAGGGAAGTGGGAGATGCCACTAAAGCACACAGAGAAGAAACTGCAGGTGGACCAACCTCATGAGTAGACATAGCTTATGACTAAGTTACTGAGCTAAAAGATTGGACAGGGCCATCTATGTGCCTCCGTGGGAAAAGCTAGGGAAAGTCCCCACAGCTTGCAGAGATATGCCATCTGCAGAGCAGAATACAGAAGCTGTGGATAGAGCTCAGTGGGTAGACGCCTGCCTAGCAACAGGAAGCTCTGGGTTCCATCCTCAGCACCCATAAACCAATTGTCATCCAGAGGGGTGGGAGTGGAGGCAGAAGGATGAGGGGTTAAAGTTCATTTTGGGTTATATAGTGAGTTGAAGGGGAGCCTGGCCTACAGGAGACCCTGTCTCAAACAAACACCACCCCCCCACAAACAAAAAAACCCCAAAACAATAGAAAGAATAAGAGGCAGCCATTAACAATCTCAGCTGCAAGAAGTCAATGGTGATAGATTTATAGTTCTGAGGAAAATTAAGTTTGTAATTAGGATTCTATGTTTAGCTAAACAATGACACAAGTGTTGGAAAAATGGGGGGAAAGATTTGCCTCACAGTTAAAGACTCGGAAAGTTCCCAGGCCCCACAGTCCTTTAATGAAATAACTAATAAAGGGTGCACATGGACCAGGAAGAGCGAGGAGCCAGGAAGGAACGGGGATGGCAGGTGGCACCCTTTGCGACAGGCTGATACTCGCCCTGCAAGTAGACATGTTGAAGTTCTAAAGGTGCCACCCCTCCCCCACCCAGGACCTCAGACTATCACTATGCTCCAAGACACGGTTAATGAGGAAAGAATTCAGGCTCAGGATGCTGGCGCATGCCTCAGAAGAGCAGGGAGGAGGGGCAGGTCAAAGTCATCCTCAGCTACATGGTGAGTTCAAGGCCAGCCTGGACCACACCGTCTCATAAAAAATCCTACATAGATTGATAGATAGATAGGGGATAAGAATTAAATTCAACTGAGTCTGTTGCAGTGGGACACACATAAATAAATACATAAATACATGTAATAACAGATTGAAGGGACAACAGGATTTAAGGGTTACAGCTTTGAAACGAACAAAGAGGAGCTGCCTGGGCTGAGCAATGGCTCAGTTGGCACCCACAAGAGATCAGAGCCTTAGCATCCATGTAAAAAAGCCAGTCATGGAGGTACGTGCACACACATCTAATCAAACTTGCACCAACACACGAGCACACACATACACACACACACATACATGCACACACACACACACATGCACACACACACACACGAGCACACACATGAGCACACACACACACAAGCGCACACACACATACACACGAGCACACACATGAGCACACACACATACACACATGAGCACACACACACACTAGCACACACATACACACACACATGCACACACACACACAAGCACACACATGAGCACACACACACACAAGCGCACACACACACATACACACGAGCACACACATGAGCATACACACACATACACACATGAGCACACACACACACTCACACACTAGTACACACAGGAGCACACACACACACACATGAACGCACATACACACACACTAGCACACACATGACCACACACACACATACACACATGAGCACACACACACACACGAGCACACACACGAGCACACACACACACATACACACATGAACGCACATACACACACTAGCACACACATGAGCACACACACACACGAGCACACACACACACACACACACACACACACCAGCTGCTCTACAGTTTTCATACCTTGCTTCATCTTTGAAGTACACAGGACAACATTCACAGTAATATAAACAAATCAGTAAAGATGTCGTCACAGTCACAAGGTTCTCAGAGAAGGGCACAAAGGAGCACATTACAAATGGCAACATCATGCATGTGCTCTCAGAAGCACCCAGAGACCAGAGCCCACCAAAGCATGCATGCAAATTCCTAACAGATTTTATGAAAATCCATTGTGGATTAGACACCAAGGAAAATTCCAGCAGTAGCAAAAATGAAAGACATATGGCTTGTTTTCTGGCAAAAACGAAATAAAAATTTTAATATTTGCTACATTTATTTACTATCTATCTATCTATCAATCATCTATCTATCTATCATCTATCTATCATCTGTCTATCTATCATCTATCTATCTATCATCTGTCTATCTATCTATCTATCTATCTATCTATCTATCTATCTATCTATCATCTATCTATCATCTATCTATCTATCTATCTATCTATCTATTATCTATCATCTATCTATCATCTATGTGTGTGTGCATGTGAGAGTGTACGTGTGCATTGGTGCCACAGCGCACACCTGTGGAGGTCGGAGGACAACTTGTGGGAACCAGTTCTGTCCCTTCACTGTATGGGCCCTGGATGGAACTTAAGCTAACTCGATACAGATGACCCCTCACTGAGACTCTCTTCTCAGGTGATTCCAGGTTTAGTCAAGTAGGCAACGAAAGCATTATGGCTTGGCAGCAAGCACCTCTACCCAGCGAGCCATTTTGTCAGCCCCAATGAAAAACATTTTAAAGAACTCAAATGTTATTGTCTCTAAAGTATATGCTAGAAGATAGAGATGCAAATTAGAAGTCTTTACCAGATGAGCAATACCACGAGTATGAAATATCTGCATTGATGAGAAAGTTCAGTCAGGTGGAGATATACAGCCCGCTGGACCCGAAGACAAAACACAGTAGAAAACGACAGACTGGGGGGGGGCGGAAGCAGATGATTAGAACGATGAGCAAGAGCTGAGCCAATAGCCCACACACAAGGAAAAACTAGTGCATTGGGGTGACTCAACGAGTAAAGTGCTTGCTGTGCGAGGGTAAAGACCTGAGTTCAAATCCAGGGAAAGCCAGGCACAGTCACGCATCTGTCACACCAGTGCTCCTGGGCGTGTGTGTGGGGAGACAGGAGACTCATCATATTCTAGTTTCATCTCTGTTGCTGTGATAAAATACCCTGACAAAAAGCAGCTTAGGAGAGAAAGGGTTAATTGTAGCTCGCAATACCTGGATACAGTCCGCCATAGCAGGGAAATCAAGGGGATGGGAGCCTGAACCAGCTAGTTCCAGCTAAGCTTGCTTGCGATCAATAGCTTGATATCTCCACTCTTAGGCAGTTCAGGATACCCTGCCTAGGGAATGGTGCCACCCACGCTGGGCTGGGTTCCTACATCAATTAACTTAATTAAAACAGTCTCCCACAGACATGCCCACAAAGCTAACTTGATATAGATAATCAATCCCTCACTGAGACTCTCTTCCCAGGTGATTCCAGGTTTAGTCAAGTAGACAAAGCATTACAGCTTGGAAACCCACAAGTCTTTGAGCTGATTGTATACAGTGGCAAACAGCTGTAGACATTGCGTTGAATATGGCTGTCCTCTGACTCCACACGTGTGTTAAATCACGTGCATGCCCCCCTCTATAGATTAGATATTAGTCCATAGCTAGGGCCATATGACAAAACATTGTGGAGAATAAAATAAATATCCAATAAGTATTTGATCGTATGCTAGCAGAGTTGTAAAAAAAATTACATTTTCCTCTGCCCCTTTGCCAAATAATCTGCAGATAGATGAATGGCTTAGAAATTAAATAATAAATTCCAGATGTATTAGAGGGAAAAAAATTAAAATATGTTTATAACCTTGGGATAGGAAAGGCCTTCTTAAACAAGGCATAATATGCTAATGTCATTTGGGAAAAGATTGATGCTTCAAAGTACATCATAATTTAAAACTCCAGTCTGGTGAAAAACAGCACGACAAAGTTAAAATATAAGTTATGGTCCAGGGAAACATCTGTAATATACGAAATGGCGATGAATACGCACACCATCAATAAGAGAAAGACACGGTGTACGGTAGAGGAGAGCCAGAAATCGAGACAGCAAGTCACAGAAGCTCATGTGGCCGAAGAACACGGTGACAAGGAGGCTTGCCAACAGGGTGGGGACTGTGGGATAACACAGCTGTGGTCCACAGGAGCACCCCGAGCTGTACAACAGGCAGAGGGGAGGTGGCTAGTGGGACACTTGCCATGCTGGTGTGAAAGCTTGCGTTCGTTGCTCTATGGACTGAGCTATCCAAGTCCAGGAGATCAGATCGGTACCTAGCCCAATCTTCATCCAGAGGATTCCTCCGGCAGCGGACGGGAACAGATGCAGAGGCCCAGAGCCAAACATCATGCAGAGCTCTGGGAAACCCACAGAAGAGGGGGAGGAGGGATTTTGGGGATCAGAGGGGTCGAGGACATCAGGAGAACAAACCCCACGGAGTCAACGGACAAGCACTTTTAGGGTCCCACAGAGCCTGAAGCAGCAGATGCAGAGCCTGCAGGGTCTCCTAGATATGGCATATGGTTGTCTGGATTCATGTTCTTGCAGAGATCCTACAGGCTAGAGTATAAGCGGGAGTTCTCTGACACTTTTGTCTGCCCTTGGGACCCAGATAATTTCTTGACTGAGAGTCTCTTCTCAGATAATTCTAGGTGTCAAGTCAACAGTGAAAACTAACTAAGAAAGGTGGAAATATCTTGACAAAACAGGCCTACAGACATGTCTGATCCCCTCCACCATGTGGAAAACCAACAGGAAGACACCACCTAAGATGAAGTCAGCCTTTACCTGCCAGCATCTTGATCCTAGACTTCTTACAGTCCAGAACTGTAAGAAATAAATGTTGTTTACTAACCATACGGTTCCTAGTATTTTGTTAGAGTAGCTGAGGTGGACGGAGCCACTTCACCGTTCCACACTGACCTCTGACCTAGGGAAATGGCCACCCTTTTGCAATGGGAGGTGGGTATTAACAGCAAATCATGAAAGACCGGAGTCATTTTATGATGGGTAATCGTTATCAAGACCATCGACTTGACTAGACTGAGCTACACAGCTAGATCAGGGGGGCTCAGAGCCAATTAATGGCTTTACTCATCGATGGATTTGAAATGTAGCTGGGCCATTGAGGGAAGGGTCATGAGACTGTGGGAGGTGAAGGTGCGTCTGGTTGGAGGAAGTGTGTGTTGTTGGGGCATGCCTATGGAGGGTGTATCTCAGCCCTGCCTCCCTTCCTGTTGCTCTCTTCACTTCCCGGCCATCAGGAGATGAGGGTCCCTGCCACACACGCCTGCTGCAGGAGCCAGAGACCCAGCTGACCCAGGGTTCAAACCGTCTTACACCAGGTACCTAACAGAACTATTTCTCTTTAGAAATGACGCTGTTTCTCTGAGATACTTGACACAGAACAAGTCCTACACACTTCCTTAAATGCTTGGTGTGATTTAAAGGCACTCCCCACAACCCACAAAACAAATTAAGTAAAACTCTCAGAGAATGAGCCCAGTATCAGTTTATAGAAAACTATAAAACACGGATGAAGGAACTCAGAGACTTAAATACACTCTTGACGAGCCCGTACGCCGATTCAACCCAATGACAATGAAGTCCTAGGCTTATTTTTGTAGACACAGACCAGCCGAGTCTTATATTCATAGGGAAAGGAAAAGAGACTAAAATAGTCACAACGGTTTTGAAAACCTGTAAAACTCCCGTAGTGACCAGATCCCATAAGGTCAGATCGGTGAAAGGAGACACGGGTCAGGGGGCAGCACCATGCACAGAAATAACCTCCAGAAACACATGTGGCTAACGGGGGCTTGAGAAGGTTCAAAGGCAAATCCAGCAGGGGAAGAGCAGGTTCTCAGTAAATGGTACTTGAAGAACTGGCCATCATTATTCAAAAAACAAACCTTAAAACACTCTTCAGACCTCACACAGAAATGAATTCACAGCGGGCCATATGCTTAAATAAGAAGCACGGGCCAACATGGGGAGACAGAACTGGATGAAGTGTCGTGGATAAGTGACTGCTGAGTCCTGGCCCCAGGCAGGACATCTGTGTCACCCCCTCCGAGGCTCCGGAGCATCACAGAAGAAGGGTTGGGTGGAGGGTGGGAACTGAAGGATGGGGAGGAGGGCCGTGGGCTCTGCTTTCTGGATGTTGCAAGCGTGACTGTGACTGCCTGCATGAATCCCAGAGAAAGAAATACAGACAGAGGGAGGAGGGAGGGAAGGAAGGAGGGAGGGAGGGACATGAGAGCATCGTGGGGGTGAATGTCATCACAATGTGTCGCATACACACATGATAATAATAAATGTTTATTTTTTTAAAGCTGAGCACAGGCTGGAGAGATGCCCAGTTGTTAAGAGCACTGGCTACTCTTTCGGAAGACATGGGTTTGATTTCCAGACACAATCATCTGTAACTCCAGTTCCAGGGCATCTGATGCCCTCTGCTGGCCTTCATGAGCACTGCACGCACACGGTACACAGCCATACATGCAGGTAAACACCCATGCACATAAAATAAAATAAAATTTAAAAAGAAAATTTGCATTAAGAAAAAAGCTGGATGTAGTGGTGTCTACCTATAATCCTAGCCCTGGAGAGGTAGAGACATGTGGATCTCTGGAACTCTCTGGCCGGCCTACACAGTGAGTTCCAGGCCTGTGAGAGACCCTGTCTTAAGGAAGAAAAAGGTAGATGACACTTTCCCCAGCCCCAGGACTCTAGATACACTGCACATATGTGCACATGCATGTGTCCAAGTGTGCACATACATACACACAAACAGTTTCAGTGTTGTATCAGTTGTTTTTCGCATTATTGTGAATACCAAACAGACACGATTTAAGGTAGGAGGGATTTACATAACATGGCTCATGGTTTAAGGCAACGTAGCCTGTCACAGTGTGGAAGGCATGGCGGCAGGGAAGCTTATGTCCATGGCCAGTGGGAACTTGGGGCTTTGTTTGTTCAATCTTGGTGGAGCAGGAAGGAGGTGGTAGCAGAGAGAGACAGAGAAAAGCAGAGAGAGAGAGAGAGAGAGAGAGAGAGAGAGAGAGAGAGGCAGAGAGAGCATGCAGGCAGTCTGGAAACAGAGTTGTGCTGGAGACTTGTCCTTTTAGCCCAGTCCCCACAGTCCTGTGCACACCAGACCCCGTCCACGGTGTTTCACAGCCTTCCCAAACAGCACCACCTGCTGGAGGCTAAGAGATAAGCAGGCGAAGCTGAGGGAGACATGGCGCACTGAAGCCGGAACAGGCAGCATTCACCATCAAAGGCAGGCAAAGCAGAACCACACTGAGACACCACTCTTCAGCTCTAACATGGTTCCAGTTGAAAAAAATACCGACAATATCAAGCCCCAGTGGGGATCTGCAGTAACTAGAACTCACTGGTAGCTGCCAGCGCTCACTGTTAGAGCACTGCACCTGCCTAGCATGCATGAGGTCCCAAGGTTCAAGCCTTGCTGTCTCCAAACAACAAAACCCGCTTTGGGAAACAGTTTAATCATTTCGTATGGAACTAAGAAATCCTACTCATTTGTATTCACCCTAGAAAAATGTAAACTTACATACACACAAAACCCTGCAAACAAATGTTTATATACATTTATACACAAATGGACTCAACATTAAGTGTCCACGAATTGGTGGAGTAACAAATATGGTACATCCATACAATGGAATATTACTCAACAACAAAAAAGGGCAAAAACCCTAATACATATAATAACGTGGGTGAATCTCCAAGGCAGTAGGTGATTCGATGAATGAAAGTGGTGTCAAAAGCCTGCATCTCATAGATGGCACTGATAGAATATTCTTGCAAAGAAAAAACAAAGCCAAAATGGCCCAGGACAATAGCAGTCCGGGACTGGGATGAGAAGTGGGTGTGTTACAGAGGAGCAGTTCCGGTGAGTGATTTTGAAGGGATGGAGCCATTCTGAATCCAGATTGCTGTGGTGGTTACATGAGCCCACTCAGGCATTAGAATTCATAGCGCTACATGCCAAAGGGAGTCAATTTTCTGGATGTTAATTAAAACAAAAAGCGCGCGGGTTTGGATAATAAATTAGAAGGTCACCCTAACTAACTGGGGAGAGGGGGCTGTTTGGTGATTAATATGAAAATCCAAACAAGGACAAGGGAGAATATTGGGATCGTAAATACCTATAACGATCGCCCCTGTCAGCTGACTTGGCCACATGTGGCTGTAAGCGTCTCGCAGCTGACGTTGTACCTGTGTGTGTTGTGGTACACAAGCACTGCATCTGCTCTCTCTTGACTAGGAACTGTCCTCCGCAGGCTCATGCGTCCAGCTTTTGAGTCCCAGATGGTGGCACTACTATGGGTTGTTCTGGAAACGCTGGCAGGTGGAGTCTAGCTGGAGGTCATAGATCACTGGGGGGGGAGGGTTCTTGGGGAGATGTCTTGCCCTGGCCAGTAGTTGTCTCTGTTCCTGTTCCCTGTCTGGCAGGAGTAAACAGTTCTCCTATACCGCACCCTCCTGCCACCGCAATGTTCTTCCCCAGTGAATGAGGTCAAGTGTCCTTAGGGCGAACCCTCTGAAACTGTGAGCCAAAGTGAAACTTTCTTTCTTTTAAGTTGTTCTTGTTAGGTATTTAGTCAAAGTGAAAAGGTAGCTAAAACAACATTCATCTCGAAGATAAAGAACCAGAGCCTAAAGAGACTGGGAATTGTCCAATATCAGAGCAAGGATTCTAGGCAGGTGCTCTGCCACTGAGCCACACCCCAGCCCCTCACTGGGGGATTCTAGGCAGGTGCTCTACACTGAGCCACACCCCAGCCCCTCTCTGGGGGATTCTAGGCAGGTGCTCTACACTGAGCCACACCCCAGCCCCTCACTGGGGGATTCTAGGCAGGTGCTCTACATTGAGCCACACCCAGCCCCTCACTGGGGGATTCTAGGCAAGTGCTCTACACTGAGCCCTGCCCCCAGCCTCTCTGGATAGTCCCTTATAGATATGCCATAGATGTATCTCCTAGGTGATTCTAAATTCAATCAAATTGATGATCAAGATTAATCATTATGAGCTGGAGAGTTGGCTCTCCAGTGATTCAGAGCACTTGCTACTCTTGACCGAGATCTGAGTTTGGTTCCTAGTCCCCACATGGTGGTTCACCACCTGTAACTCTAGTTCCAGCGAATCTGATACCCTATTTTGACCTCTGTGGGCACTAGGCACACAGGTGGTATATACATATATACCTGCAAACACTCACACACATTAAATAAGTATCTACCATCACGTTAACCCTAAGGGAACCTTTTCAGCAGCTGCCCAGATGTTTCCTGCAGTGACTGCCTGCTCCTCTTTGTATTTGCATTACAGCTTCTCCACCTTGTTTTGTTTTATTTCTGTGTGTACCTGTTCTTGGTGTGTATGTGCATGTGTGTGCACCCTTGTACATGTCAGGAGGCCAGAAATGGCAGGTCTCACGTTCTATCACTTTCTGCCTTATTCCTGGGAGACAGGATCTGTTGTCACTGAGCTTGGAGCCAGTCTGACAGCCAGTGAGCCTTAGCAATCCTCCTGCCTCTTTCTCCACAGCAGGTTACAGGTGTATGCAGCCATACCCAGCTTATTAAGTGGGTTCTGGGATCCTAACTCAGGCCCTCATGCTTGCATGTGCTCTTGCCCCCTGAGTCTGTCTGTCTGTCTATATATCATCTATCTATCATCTATCTTATCTAGACAGGGCCTCCTGAAGCACAGACCTCCCCCAAAACTGTCTATCTAACTGAAGATGGCCTTGAACTTCTGATCCTCCTACCTTCACAGCCCAAGTGCTAGAATCACCATATTCAATTTTCTTGGGATGGAACCCGGGGCTTCCTGTACGCTAGGCGAGCTTTCTATCCACCAAGCCACAGCCTGGGATATGGTTTCTTTTCACCACAGAGGGCAAAAGTCAGAGAATGAAGTCAGTTGTGCAGCAGAGACCTGCCAGGAGAGCAGCAGGTGAGTGGTCCAGGGAGGGGGAGCAGTGGGGCAGAGGTCAGGGGATGAGGGCAGGCTGCTGGGTTGGGCAAGAGCTGAGCCAGATGCAGGCGTTAAGTGGAGGGAGTCTTGGTGTGTGTGTGTGTGTGTGTGTGTGTGTGCAGACACTCATGTATGTGCCATTGCCTGCATGTAGAGAGCCTCAGCCATTGATTCTTGCTTTTTGCGTTGTGTGAGGCAGGCTCTCTTGTCCTTCACGACTGCATATACCAGGCTAGTTGGCCTCCAGCCCTTGGGGCTTTTCCTGTCTCTGTCTCTTTTCTCAGTGCAGCAACACTGGGATTAAAGACAGATCTGCCTCTGTGTGGGAGGTGGGGAATCTGAACTCAGGTCTTTATGTTTGCATGGCAAGCGCTTTATCCACTGAACCACTGCTTCAGCCTCTTATAACGACGATTTGAAGTTCTTTTATATAGACACTGGTCACAGGATGGGGTCAATCCAACCATCTGCTCACTTGGCAGGAGGCTGATGTGTCCCTTTGACTCTAGTGGAAGTCTAAGCTGGAGTCAGAGAGGGCAGGACGGGGCAATGGGTAGGTAATGAGCCTGCCGGTGTCCTGACTCTCCAGTGCAGGGTCAGGGCACCAAAGCTGTCATTCTGCAACTCCAAGAGGTCATAAAAGAGCTGTGCCAAGTGGGGGAGACAGCAAGCTAGACTGAACACACAGGCGGGCATCTCTCTGGCTTTAAATAGAACTCCTCAAAGCTCTTACAGTGGGTTAAGAGCAGAGCCAATTAAAAAAAAATTAACAACTAAGGTAGTACTGGCCTCACCGAGGGTCCCTCAGTAATGGCAGGGGCATGATGATGGTAGTGAGGATAGAGAATATTGCACCCCTTCACCGTTTCCCTGGGGACCCAAGGGTAAGATTCCACCAGAATGCTCTCTGCCATCCTCAGAAGGCTGTGTGGGCGGGGTCTGCGTAGTGACTGCTGTATCTCAGCTTCTGGTGGCCAAAGGAAGTGGCTCTGGCCCTGCAGACTCAGCCACACATGGCTGCAGAGGCAGGGTGGGTGACAAAGTCCATCCTTGGAGAGCCACTTATGAGTGTGCAAGCCCTGAAGCACAGGCTCGCTAAGTACGGAGACCAATGACAGTTGATGAGACATTTTCCTTCCCCCACGCTTTTCCAGGATGCCTGACCGAGGAGCTTGGTTGCTGGTCTCATGAACTCCTCATGGCCTGTCTCTGGTTCTGCATTGTCTCCTCAACTTTTCCCTTGAGTCGCCCGGGATTCCATGAACAGCAGGACGGATCCGCACGTCTCTTTGTTATGAGGGATCTAACCCAACTTGCAAGTAACAGACTCTGTCCAACCAGGGTGAGGCTGGGGCGGTCATCCATGTCAGCGAGGGTACACACTGGAGCAGAAGTATCTACCTCACGAGAGGTCCAGCTGGCTCCACCAAGCCTTGGAAGTAAGTGATCAGGGCTTCCTCACCTTTCAGGGCAAGAACTAGGATGACAACCCAGGAGACCCCATCTTGACCAAGACCACTTCCCCATCTGTGCTTCTTGCCTCCTGCCCCATCTCCCCCTCAGCTTAAAGCTGCATCTCACACCAGTCCCTGAAGGTGGGCTGGGGGGAGTCGGTTGTTTTCGTGATGGTAACATTGGTGAGGTCTCCTTGCTCTGCTGCTCAGCTCTACATGTCTTACTTAGCACTGTGGTGGTGGTGGTGGGGGCGCTGAACCTAGCCTGTGAAGGCTGCTGCAGCTTGAAATTTTGCCCTAAAACTTAAGCTACACCCACAGGACCTAAGTAGCAGTGGATTATAGCCGAAAGGGCTGCAGAACGCAGCCCAGCTGTGAGGAGGAACGCACAGGATTGCCCAGGGTCAAGTGGGGAAGCTGGAATGGGGACAGTTCCAGCAGTTTGAAGCTTTGAGCATCTCTAATTACAGCATGCATCAAACAGAAGACAAATACGTGACACCCTTCTCCCCCACCACAGAGTTTAACTCAACTATTGGTTTTTAAAAATAATTCAAAACAATGTTTTTAATTGTATGTATGCATGCCTGTGTGTGTGGGGGTTTGCACACATGAATGCAGTTCTCCAAGAGGCCAGAAGAGGATACTGGGTCCACGGAGGCTCTATGTGGATGCTGAGAAAGTCCTTGCCTAGAATCCCCCAGTGAGGGGCTGGGGTGTGGCTCAGTGGTAGAGCACCTGCCTAGAATCCCCCAGTGAGGGGCTGGGGTGTGGCTCAGTGGTAGAACTCCTGCCTAGAATCCCCCAGTGAGGGGCTGGGGGCATGACTCAATGGTGTGGCTCAGTGGTAGAGCACCTTCCATGTACAAGGCACTGGATTCAAAGCCCAATACTACAAACAAACAAATGCTTAAAAAAATATATAGACAAATTTTCAAATTAAGATCATTGCCACTCATGTTTGGTTGGATGGCTTCCTCAATTCTGGTCCAGAACGGAGAGCCAGACACAGCTTCCCTCGAAGCTACAGTGTCTTCAAATCTTGCCCACACAGTTCTCCTGAGCTGCCAGGTCACTGGGGTCAGGCCTGGAGAGGGCATGTCTGTGGTTCAGAAATCAGAGGAGTTTCTTGTTATGGCTTCCCAGTTCCTCCTAACTTAGCTCTTTCCTTACTCCTTGTTTTTTTTCTCCTCAAACTTGATCATGTATCATTTACTCTGGACCTGCTTCAGGCTACGCTATTTATATTGAGGGGAACAGCACTTTGGCCTGTCAACTTTCTCTGTGGGAACCTGGGTTATCTATATGCACACACAGAGAATTTCACAAACTTGTCAAAATGAAAATTCAAATCCAGCAAGCTTGAGGTGGGGTCTGGGAGTGCCTTTTCCAAAGCCCCAGGTACAGGTGGAAGCTGGAGTCACGGGGACTGTGTTGAGCAACAAACTTCAAGGCAGCATTTTGGCTAGATGCAAGCATTCTCTGTCTCTATTGCGACTGTGGCTACATAAGTAAAGACATTTATAAAAACTCATGGAATGTGTGCTTAAAATGAGTGTACTTTAGAGTATGTAATGCATTCTATGTGTTAGTAGTTCCTTTTGCCATTGTTGTAACAAAATACCGAACAAACGCAATGCATGAGAGGAAAGGTGGGATAGGTGTTCATAAACTTGACACAATTTGGATTCATCTGGGAAGAGAGTATCAGTGATGGGCTTAGATCATGTCTCTTGGGGATCATCCTGACTGTTAATTGATGTGAGAACACAAGGCCCACTGTGGGCGGCACCAATCCCTAGGGCAGGCAATCCAGAACTATATACGTGTAGAGATGGAGCTGAGAGCTGAGCTTCCATGCTTTTCTTTTCTGCTCATGACTGTATGTGATGTGACCAGCTGCTTCAAGTTTCTGCCTTGACTTCCCTGGAATAATCAGTTCCCTGTATCCTGGAACTGTGAGCTAAAATAAACCCCTTCTCCCTCCTGTTTCTGGACAGTGTATTTTGTCATGGTAACAGAAACAAATCTAAACAGAGGACTTATTTTGGCTCACAGTTTGAGGGTGTAGTCCATCACGGCAGGTAAACCACGGTGGCAGGAGTGTGAAGCAGCTGGCTACATCACATGCTCAGTCAGGAAACAGAGATGAATGAGAGCTGGGCTGGCTTTCTCCTTTTTAATACTTGGGGCATACGTAACCAAAACCTTCTACAGTGTTAGAAACCATCATCCTACAATACTATTTTCAGCTTTCTGTGTTCTGTTCCTGTTTCTGTGTCCCTCAGGAGTGTGAGCACACTGTGTGACAATCACAGAACTACACACTCGGGAGCTGTGTGGCTCCCCCCGCCCCTCTCTCTGTTGCACTTCAATGCAAAGTTTCCTGGAGTAGCAATACAACTCTGCCTGGCCTGTGTCCAATCAAATGAGGGCTTGCCTCTTGCCTTGAGGGTCCCATCTGTTCTCCTCGCTGCTGTCCGTGATCTCTGTAACCTGTCCATCCATCCTGGCTTGCAGCCCTTGTTCCAATGCCCCAGTGGCTCAGCTTCGCCTGTAGGACAGCATCTGCCCTCCTTGGCACAGCATCCCAAGCTTGTGGTGGCCTCCCGCCCCTCTCTCATGTCCTCACATCTTTTATTTTTTAAGAAACACTCAATATTAGCTATAGCTGTGTATGTGTATATGTATGTGTGTGTGTGTGTGTGTATGTGTGTATGTGTGTATATGTATGTGTATGCATGTATGTGTGTGTATATGTTTGTGTGCATGTGTGTATATGAGTATGTGTGTATGTGTGTGTGTATATGTATGTGTGTGCATGTGTGTATATGAGTATGTGTGTATGTGTGTGTATATGTATGTGTATGCATGTGTGTATATGTGTGTGTGTATGTGTGTGTGTGTATATGTATGTGTATGCATGTGTGTATATGTGTGTGTGTATGTGTGTGTGTGTGTGTATGTGTGTGTGTGTGTGTGTATGTGTGTGTGTGTGTGTGTATGTGTGTGTGCGTGTGTGTGCAGGTGCCCATGCACCAGGCATGTAGAGGCTGAAGGAGGACATATATGTCCTGCTCTATCACTGTCTGTCTTATCCCTTTGAGACAGGGTCTCTCTCTGAGCCTGGAGCTAGGCTGGCAGACAGCTAGACACCGCAGTCCTGCTGTCTCGCCCTCCCACAGTGCTGGGTTGTGGGCGTGCACAGTCACGTGCAGCTCTTACCCAGATGCTGGCGGTCCCAGTTCAGGCCATCCACTCATACAGCCATCACTCTTGCCCACAGAGCCGTCTCCCACAGACACTTTGCTTTTGAGACAGGGTCTCTCATTGAACTCGGAGCTCACAGGCCAGGCTGGGCTGCTGACCGGAGAGCCCCAGGGACCTACTTGTCTCTATGTCCCTGGGACAGGGTTTACAAAGTGCACTGTCTGCCTTTTTTTTTTTTTTAATAATGTGGGTTCTTGGGATGGAACTTAGGGCCTCATGCTGAGCCACGCCCTCCTGTCACGGTTGTGTGTAGGCCATTCTCTGCCCTCCGTGTTCCCATGGTCACATCAGCATCCTCAGCTCCGGGAGGTCTTGTCTGACTCCTTCTGGCCAACCCACCCATCCTGCCCCCTGGCTCCTCATCCAAACAGCTGCGTCATCTTGAACTCAACTGTTACACATCTGTCTCAACAGGTGCAGCGGTGTCCTTTCTGCTGTTCTGATGACATACTCTGACCACGGGGAGAAAGGGTTTATTTGGCTTACATTTCCAGGTCACAGCCTATCACTGAAGGAAGTTGGGGCACAAACTCAAGAAGGAACTTGAAGCAGAAATCATTGGGAAATGTACTTTCTGGCTTTTATTTAGCTAAGGACCACCTACCCAGGGATGGTCTTGCCCACAGTGGATGAGACCTTTCTGTACCAATTAATAATCAGGGCAATCCCTTACAGACATGTCCACAGACCACCCAGATAAAGACAATACTGGAGACCTTCTCCAGGTGATCTAAGCTGTATTAAGTGCTAACAGTGACACCAGATGATACTCGCTGGGGTGGTGATCCATCTTTCCCTCGTTGATACACTTTTTTGAGATAAGGTCTCATGTAGTCTCCAGCCTGGTCTCCAACTCACCATGTAGCCAAGGATGACGTTGAACTTCTGATACTCATGTCTCTATCTCTCCAATGCCATGATTACAGGTACATGCCACTTTACCTGATTTATTGAATGCTGGCGGTGGAACCCAGGGTTTCAGGCATGCTAGGCAAGTGCTCTGCTAACTGAGCCACATTTCCAGGCCTCCCTCTCTGACTTCTTAGTACATGGTAGATGGTAGTCTCTGTGTGTGTGTGTGTGTGTGTGTGTGTGTATGTGTGTGTGCATGTGTGCATGTGTGCGTGAGTGTGTCCACCACACTGCTGCTGGACCAGAAAACTGTGGACTGGGCCATGTACAATAAACAGAAATGTCTTTGGCTTGTGGTTCTAGAAACTGGGAAGTTCAAGGTCACGGGGCCACATTTGGTGAGAATCTGCTTACAGCTTCATCCCACAGTGAAGGCACAAAAGAGGTTCTGTAAGAGAGCAAGAACCTTTCTATCGGGAGCCCGCTCTCCTGACTCCTGCTCCACCTGCTCCTACACTTCCTGAGAGCTGAGGATTGCAGATGGGATGGGGCTCACTCCTGGTTCATCCTCATTTCATAGATAAGGACTGGGGTACAGTTCAGGGACCTGTCTGAGGTCACAGGGCTGGTAATGGCGAGGGCATGCTCATCACAGTGGATGCTCTGTGGACGACACCAGGTATTGAACTGCCAGAGGGAACGGATGAATCCCGGGAGGGAGTGGCAGGCACTGCTTAGGCTCCTGCAGCGCTTAATTGTTTCATCCTTTATTTGTGCTCACGCGCGCGCTCACGTGGGTGCCCATGGTCCATGTGCAGAGGTCAGAGGGCAACTCTCAGGAGGGTCTCCACTCCTCCTACCATGTGGGACTCAGGGATAAGCATCCTTACCTGCTGAGCCATCTCTATGGCCCAGTATTTTTCTCATTTGTGTGTGTGTGTGCCTGTGTGTGTGTATGTGTGTGTGTGTGTATGTGCGTGTGTGTGTGTATGTGTATGTGTGTGTATGTGTATGTGTGTGTGTGTATGTGTGTGTGTGTGTATGTGTGTATGTGTGTGTATGTGTGTGTGTGTATGTGTGTGTGCGTGTGCGTGTGTGTGTGTGTATGTGCGTGTGTGTGTGTGTATGTGTGTGTGTGTGCGTGTGTATGTGTGTGTGTGTATGTGTGTGTGTGTGCATGTGTGTGTGTGTGTATGTGTGTGTGTGTGTATGTGTGTGTGTGTGTATGTGTGTGTGTGTGTGTGTGTGTGTGTCTGTGTGTGTGTGTATGTTCTTTTAGCTATACACGTATGTGCGTGTGTGTAGAAGCCAGAGAACAACCTGTGCATTGTTCCTCATGAGCCAGGAGCCTTGTTACTTTTGAAACAGGGTCTCTTCTTGGCCTGGGGCTCCCTGATTTGGCTAGGCTGCTGGCCAGCCAGTGCACCCCAGGGATCTGTTTGCCTCCATATCCCTAGTGTCATGTGATTATACCCAGCTACTTTTCTTTTTCTTTTTAAAATTCAGATTCTGGGGCTGGGAACTCAGGACGTAACTGATGGAGCTGTCTTCCCAACACCCTCTCGGAAGAGCACTTTGAGGCCATCTTACTGTCTGCGTAGGTGGCCACATCCCTGCACCAGAACAGTCCGCTGGGAAGAGGCTGCACCCCAGCCTCCTGGACACTACCTTCCACAGCTTCTGAGTCTAGAGTCTAGACTCTTGCTTGACTCCTGGCTGAGATTTTCAGATTTTAAAGAAAACAAAGGCCTGATTCAGTGTTTCCGGCATGGCAGGAAACTCAAGTTCTTTATCTGCCACTAAAAGAAAAAGAAAAAGAAAAGAAAAAAAAAAAAAAACCAGGAAAAAATAAAAAGGCCCACGCTTTTGTGTCTTGGAAAATTCTGAATGCATATCATTTCACACCACAACAAGCACTGTTCACCACAATGGCTGCAGAATGAGGCCCAAAGCAAGAGGCAGAAGGAGAGATGATCACCGTAAAAACACACGCTAATAAATAAGAGCCTGGACGATCAGTCGGCGAATCCAGATTGGCATACACCACTGGCAAGAAGAAACACCTCAAAGCTTCGCTTAAACCAAATAAGAGAGGCGACCAGATGGCTCCCTGGAGCTGCTGGGGGATGCGAATACAGACAGGATCCGGCACTGCTCTGGCTCTCTATGGGATAGTGGGAGATAGCCTGAGATGTTAGCAGCATTCAAGGTGAAAGAAAGGAGGGCTTGTGGATTTAGGGACAGGGACATGTTTGTCAGATGACATAGATATGTCTGGGTATTTGTACTGGATTCCCCCAAGCTGTGGGTATGAGCCCACCGATTCACCAGAGCTTCCCGACAGAGCCGCCAGGGTGACACAGTGCTCCTACTGGAATGCGCATTTCACCTTAGAGCAACGGTTCTCAACCTGTGGGTCGCAACCCCTTTTGTGGTTGAGCCTTTCGCAGGGGTCGCCTAAGGCCATCTGCATGTCAGATGTTTACATTACGATTCATAACAATAGCAAAATTACAGTTACGAAGTATCAATAAAAATAATTTTATGGTGGGGGGGGTCACCGCATCACGAGGGACTGTATTAAAGGGTAGCAGCGTTAGGAAGGTTGAGAACCGCTGCTTTAGAGATTTGTGTCGGAAGGACAGATTCTTAAGGGAAATCGAGATGAATTTGGGGAGGATGCTTTTCCCTATCTGGTGGGCAGCAGCATCAGCTCAAGGGACCAGGAGCTCTGGGGGTTCCATTATGCAAGAAGGAACTCTGGACTCGCACCTGGCCAGGTTGTTAAAGATGCTGAGTCGTGGCCCACGGAGATGGCTCAGTTGGTAAAGGGTTCACTGCACAAGTATGAGGATCTGAGTTCAAACCCCAGATCCACGTGAAAGGCTGAGTGAGGTGGCATGCTTGTGTAACCCCAGTGCTAGAGAATTGGATATGAGTAGCTTCTTGGGACTCAGCGGCCCGCTAGTCTTGCTAAATTAGTTAACTCTGGGTTCCAGCAAGAGACTGTCTCTACAAACACTGTGAGGGCCAGTGAGATGGTTTTGAGAATAAAGGAGCTGCTAAGCCTGGTGACTTGAGTTTGACTCAGACCTGTGTGGTGGAAAGAGAGAACCAACTCCTTGCAAGTTATCCTCTGACCTCCACACACATGCGGTGGTTATGTGGTTGACCTCTGGCTGCCACGTGCATGTGCACACATGTACGCTTGCACACATATGAACACACACACCATTAAAAATAGAAATATGCAGGGTTACTGAAGGACCATGCTAGTATCCAATATCTATGTATATTTACTCCATTTCCTACTGACCCCAGGGAAGTCAGATGGCTCTATCTTCCAGAGGAAGATGCTCAAGGTCACAGCAAAGGCTGGTGCAGAGGAGACCAGGACTGATGATGGGATGCATGCCCAGAGAGGTCAATTAATAAAAATCAACCTTCACTTTACAGAAGGCTCTGTTGCTCTCTTCACTATTTTTCACCCACTTAGCTCATAAGCAGCTCTGAGCAATTTTGTGGAGCAGGAAGGCAAAGATTATTCATCTTCATCTTGTTTCATGAAGAAACAAAATCTTGGAGGCAGTGAAGTGATTTGTTCAAAGTCACAAGGTCACCATGGAGTTTTACAGCTGGTAGAGAAGAGGAAAGAAGAGTGTCTAGTCCGCCACTTTTCAGTTTCCTGCCCACAGCAGACATCAGCAATCGATCCCAGAACTCTCTACCATCGAGCCTGGATTCTTTGTGAAGTGCTGCTGGAAAGCCATTACCAGTTGACTGGACTTGGCCTACAAAATGGAGTCCCCTTTAACTTTGAATCTCATTTGATCTTCTCCATTGATTAATGAGAAGATCTAGTCTCTGTGGTCTCTGTGGAGTGGAAGGATTTCAAGATTGCTCTGTGGTTGATCCAAAACTCAAATTAAAACCCCTCCCTTTTAAATAAATTTCTTATAATGTTTATTTAGGGTGGGGTTTAAAAAGTTTCAGTGTGTATATGTGTGTATGTGTGTGTGTGTGTGTGTGTGTGTGTGTGTGTGGTCTGTGTCTTCTATCATTCTGTGCCTTCATGCCTTGAGACAGAGTCTCTCACTGAAATGGAAGCCCACTGTTTCAGCTGGGCTAATCAGCCATCAAGCTCTCAGGATCTGCCTGTCTCCACCCCCCAGTGCTAGGTTGCTGGCATGTGCAGCCATGTTTGACTTTTTGCATGGGTCCTGGGGCTTTGAACTCAGGTCTTCATGCTTGAGCTGCAAGTATTCTCACCCAGGGAGCCACTCCTCAGGCCCCTTCCTCATCTTTTTTTTTTTTTTTTAAACAAGCAAACAAACAACAAACAAACCAGGTCTTACTATGTAGCTCAGGCTGACCTGGAACTCACCATGTAGCTCAGGCTAGCTTTAAACCTGCAATACTTTTGCTTCATCCTCCTGAAGCCAGGATTAGAGGCATGCATCATCATGATTAGCACTAGCTGATCTTTAAAAATTGTATTCGGTGTGTGTGTGAGTGTATGTGTGTGTGTGCGCGTGTGTGTACACAGGAGCACACCTGTCATAGTGTATGTACTGTGGTTAGAAGACAATCGGTTCTCTCCTGTGACCTTGTGGGTCCTGCCTCCATCCCCCTACCCCGAGCCTTCTTACTGGCCCAGCAAGTTGTTTTTTTCTATAACAACTGAGAACTGGAAACAGAGGTTTGGGAAGACTCATCCAGTGTCACTCAATTGAACATTTCCCCAGAACCAACTGCCCAACTACATGCAAATACAGTTTTAAAAAGCTATTTCTTCTTCTAAGGCTTCAGTAAGTCACGAAATCCTTCCTGGAGGCAACAAGCGAATTATCAGTGTCAATAAAATGCAGTTTTACTTTTCACTAGTAATAATTCCCTGACTACCTGAGTTCCATTCCTGGCGCCCACATGGTGGAAGAAGAGAACTGACTCCTACAAACTGCCTTCCGACCTCTACACATGAGTGGTGTCACATGCGTACTCCAACAATTATTGAGAGAGAGAGGGAGAGAGAGAGGGGGGCAGGGAGAGGAGACCCTACGTTCCTGAGGTTGTGAAGCCAGCCACTAGGAGAAGCACACTGAGCACAGGTGGCCATCCCAACCCCCACCCATGGACTCCACTATGAGAAAGACAGAAGACAACTCCACATTTGTTGTTCGGCATGGGAACCAAGACCAGCAAGCATAACACCAAACAGACCATGAAGACACGTTTTGACAATAATACTGTCAAGGTTAGAGCCTTGGCTAAGCATGCTGGGAAGGCATCTTAGTCACTGTTCTATTGCTGGGAGGACACACTATGACCAAGGAAACTTATAAAAGGAAGCATCTAACTGAGGGCTTGCTTACAGTTTCAGAGGGTGAGTCCATGACCACCACGGCAGGAAGCATGGTGGCAGGCAGCCATGGCGCTGGAGTAGTGGCTGAGAGCTTACTTCTGATCCAAAAGTTGGAGGCAGAGAGACAGACTGGGCCAGAAATCTCAAAGCCCACCCCAGTGACACCCCCCCTTCAACAAGGCCACATCTCCTAATCCTTCCCAAACAGTCCCACCATCTGGGAACCAAACATGCAAAAATATGAGCCTATGGGGGCATTCTCATTCAAACCAAAGTACCTACTGATTCAGATTAGGATGTTCAAAACACCGCCAGCAAAATTGGACTTAGCCAAGCTGAATCTAGTTGTGTAGCACCTTTTTCTTGTTTTTAGTGCTGAGAATTGTTGTAGTTAGACTACTGTGGTGGCTCAGCAACAGAGACATGGAGGCATATTCATAATTGCAAACCCAGCCAGATCTCAGCAGAGGGAACCACCATCATGGCCAATGCTATATTCAACCGGGAGTGGAACCCTGCGCGTCTGAGCTCAGGTGTATTTATTCTTTCAGAACTCCTCAGGTATTCTACTGATAGCACATGCAGATCATTAGCAATTAAACAACCCCCACAGAAACCCAACACCTGCAGACAATACAAAACACCCAAGGCCTATGCATCCCCTTTTCCAGCACTGCACAAAAACAATTATTTTAAACACACTTAAAAATAAACTTCCACAACAGAGAATTAAACATATAGCCTCATGCAGGCTAGGCAAGCTCTGACACTGAGCTGTATTCCCAGCCTAGCTTCCTTCTTCCACCACGCAGAAACATTTACTGATGGTAGAACGGGAAAAAAAAAAAACAGATTATGGTAAATATGTAGATTGTGCTCTGCAGCCTCAGCCAGACCCAACATGGAGGAGTTCCCCAGAGTCAGAGACGATCCTGTATGGCTGAATTTGTGTAAAGGTCAGGGCAGGCGAGGCAAGGCTTATGTGACTCAGGGGAGAGTTTGCCTTGCGGTTGCTGTTGGGAGGGCTGTGAGAGACACCTTGGGAGTCAAGGAAGGACCCGTGCCTAGATCTGAGTGATTGGCTCCACATGTATACATGAAATCTCTCTTGTCCTAGACTTTCTATAGCTGCTCGAAACCACTGTGTGCAGATGACTTGAAAATGGAACTGAAACTACCTATGGGAACAAGGCAGGGGAAGGGGGAAGGGAGGGCAGGGGAGGGTGACGGGGGAATGTGCTCTCTCTCTCTCTCTCAATATGTATATATATTTATATAATATATGTATATGTATATATGTGTGTGTGTGTGTGTATATATATATAAAATAGCCTTATGTAACCCAGTCTAAGAAAACAGAACTACACTCATCCAGTTGCATGTGTAAGACGGAGGGGTACAGTGTATGTTAGAACACTTGACGAAATCAAATCCTGAGCTGGGGTGGTGACTCAGTAAGAATGTTTGCTGAGCAAAAATAAGGACCTGAGTTCAAATCTACAGCACCCACATAATAGTGTGTGTGGCAGTGATCACATGCTTGTCTGTAATTCCACTACTACGAGGGGTAAGGGTGGGGTGGAGACGGTTGGATCGCTGGGGCTTGCTGCCTGTTGGCCTGACTCCAGGTTTGGTTCTCTCAATAGAAGAAGTTGGACCGTGACGGAGCAGGGCACCCGATGTCCTCTTCTGACTTCAAACATAGGTGCGTACTTGCACACACATGTGCATGCATACACGCTCTACATGTAAACATAATAGGAAAAGAAATGGCTTCAGATGTGGTGTGCTGGTGCACACTTTCAATCCCAGCAGGAAGCAGAGGTAGGAGGAACTCTGAGTTTGAGACCAGCCTAGTCTACACAGCAAGTTCCAGGATAGCCAAGGCTTTATAGTGAGACCCTGTCTCAAAACAAATAAATAAGGACTGCAGAGATGGCTCACTGGTTAAAAGCACTGACCGGGGTTCACTTCCCAGCACCCACGTGGCAGCTCACAACTATATGTGATTCCAGTTCCAGGGGATCTGATATCCTCTTCCGGCCTCTGTGGACACCAGGAATGCATGTGGTGCACGGACATACATGCAGGCGAAAACACCCATGCCTGTAAATACTACTACTACTATGACTACTATTACTATCAACAACAACAACAACAATAATAAAGAAGTTTTTTTTTCCCACTGATGGGCATTAGTTTTGAACCAGCAGAGGCCACAGCCTGAGTTTCTCACCCTGCTCTCACAGTGGAACACAGCTGAAATGGATACTCGGCATGAAAGGAAGTGCTGTTAAGTCTTGATAAGTTGGAATCTCCAAAAGCTAGAACTCAACTCACAGCTTTCAGACAACTGGGGTGGTGGCTCTGGCTGCAAAGTGCTTGTTACGCAAGCATGAGGACCTGAGTTCAATCCTCAGCACAGACATAAAAGGTAAGCTTGGAGGTGCATGCTTGAAATTCCAGCACTGGGGAGGTAGAGACAGGAGGATCTGCGAGACCTTGTCTCAAAGACAGAGTTAATGGCTCCTGAGGAACAACACCTGAGGTTGACCTCTAGTTTACACACACACACACACACACACACACACAGACACACACACACACACACGGTAGTTTCAATGAAAATGACCCCCATAGGCTCACAGGGAATGGTACTATTAGGGGGTGTGGCCTTGTTGGAGGAAGTGCATCACTGGGGGTGGGCTTTGAGGTTTCAGATGCTCAAGCCAGGCCCAGTGCCACTCTCTCTTCCTGCTGACTGCCGATCTGGATGTAGAACTCTCAGCTCCTTCTCTAGTATCATGTCTACCTGCATGCCACGATGGCCCCACCTGTGATGATAGTGGACTAAACCTATGAACTGTAAGCCAGCCCATGAACGTCTGTGTGCATAAATCTTTGTGTGCTTGTGCAAATGTGTCTGTGAGATGGAGGCTCACAAGCAGACTTCTTGAGCCGTGACATTTATTCATTCATATGCCAAAGCATATCACGGAGTCAACAGTCAACAGCCTGCCTCACTCCCCCTTTACTTTCTCTTTCTTCTCCAATCTGTGTGTGCCCACACACGTGTGTATGCACGCCCACCCATTCGCATGCATGTGGAGGTCAGACACTTACGTGGGGGAGCCTCTTACTCAGTCACTCTCCACCTGATGTTTTGAGACAAGGTCTCTCAGTGAACCTGGAGCTCGGTGATCCTCTAGACTGGCTGACTCCTGTCTCAACCCCCTTTACCCAGTGCTGGTAGGTTAAACGACACCAGGGATCCAGATCCAGGACCTCAAATCTGTGTGGTGGCCTTACCCACCGCCAGTCTCCCCAACTCTTTTCCCCAAGTTCTGAGGCAAGGTGTTGCTATGCAGCCCAGGCTGACCTTGAACGTGGGTCCTCCTCAGTGCCCTGGCTTTACAGCCGGGTACCCTCCCTGCTTCTCTTTCCCCATAGAGCTGTTTTGAGTGTTTCTAATCCAGCAGCTAAAACTGGCATTCCCTCCCTCCCCCCCATGTTATTTCACATGGATTCATCGAAGCCACGTGTCGATTGCTCTGCCTGTTTTCTGTTTGCCTCTTTTAGCATTTCCCCTACTGGGTTGAACTGTCTTACTCTGGGGTAAGTGAAGTTCTACCCAGGTCTGTCCTGTACCACCCACATACTCATCCTGTCTGTGGCCTAATGTTGAGTCATTTTGAAAGAGACCATTTAGCTCACATATCCTAAAATACTTTTTTATTTGGACACTTCAGGATAAAGTTAGCAGATTCCAGTGTCTAATTGATTCACAAGGACTCTTTATATATTAAGGAAAGGACTCTTTGTTTTATCTACTCTGTTTAGCACTTGGTTCTGCCTCCTATCTTCGTAATGATCAAAGCAGAAGGGAAACTTCAAAGCAGACGTCCTGGAGCACTGTGACACGTTGCTTCACATGAAGTACTATCTGTGTTAATTTGGGGATAATATGTTTACTTTTTCTTTAATTTTTAATTTTAGACAGACAGGTCTCACTAAGTTGCCCAAATTGGTTAAACTCACTTTGTAGCCCTGGTTGGACTTGAAATTGCCATCCTCCTGCCTCAGCCTTCTAAGTAATTGGGATGACCAGTTTGCACTACCAGTTGGCATGCCTGTATGTGTGTGTGTGTATGTGAGTGTGTATGTACAGATGTGTGTGTGTGTGTGTGTGTGTGTGTATGTGTGTGTGTGTGTGTGTGTGTGTGTGTGTGTGTGTATCTGTGTGTATGTACATGAGTGTGTATGTATAGATGTGTGTGTATGTGTGTGTGTGTATATGTATACGTGTGTGTGTCTGTGTGTGTGTATCTGTGTGTATGTACGTGAGTGTGTATGTATAGATGTGTGTGTGTGTGTATGTGTGTGTGTATGTATGCGTGTGTGTGTGTATCTGTGTGTATGTGTGTATATGTATGCGTGTGTGTGTGTGTGTGTGTATCTGTGTGTATGTACGTGAGTGTGTATGTATAGATGTGTGTGTGTATGTGTGTGTGTATGTGTGTGTGTATGTATGCATGTGTGTGTGTGTGTATCTGTGTGTATGTACGTGAGTGTGTATGTATAGATGTGTGTGTATGTATGTGTGTGTGTATGTGTGTGTGTGTGTATGTGTGTGTATATGTATGCGTGTGCGTGTGTGTGTGTGTGTGTGTGTGTGTGTGTGTGTGTGTTTGCTTTGTTTTTTAAATTCACGTGGAGGCCAGAAGACAATCCCAAGTATTATCGTCAGGAGTGATGCTGTTTACCTATAGCTCATCAATTAGGCTAGGCTGGCTGGGCTGCAAGCCCAGGGATCCTCCTGTCTCTGCAGCCCCGGCTCTGAGATTAAAACCACGTGCCAACATGCCCTGGAGTTTTATGTCAGTGCCAAGGATTGTACTCTGGTCCTCATGCTTGCAAAGCAAATATGCCTTATTGAGCCATCTCACCAGACTGGGAGGGTAAATTTTTTGTTTCAGGACTTATTCATTTTTATTTACAAGTGGTTTACTTTCATGTATGTACACACACCACGTGTGCTCCCAGTGCTCACAGAGGCCAGAGACAGTGTCAGGTCCCCTGGAACTGGAGTTAGAGACAGTTGTGAGACACCATGTCTGTGCTGGGAACTGAACCCAAGCCCTGTGCAAGAGCAGCAAGCCTGTAACCACTGAGCCGCCTCTCCTATTCCCGGGGAGGCATCGCTTTACATGTGATACTCTGATGAGGTCCCACAGCTGGTTGGGGGCGGAATTGTGACAGTAGCATCAGCACCTGACTATGAGTCCCTGGATCTTTCTCGTAAGGCATCTTCCTTCCTAACAATGAGGTCGATACTAGGGGCTGCGGTGCCCAGAGAAAGCAAGAAGAGCTCCAACAGGTGCTGGCTTTATTCCCTCTAGGTGTGAGAGGGATGGGGGGGCAGAGCAAGGCTAGGGGTGGCCTTCACTCTGCATCTTCCTCAGTGAGACAGGGGCAGGAAGGGGGATGGCATTCTAACACATAAAGCATACGGGCGGGTTGAAGTGAAGCTTGTCTACTCTTCTCAAAAGCACCATCCAGTTAGGAATGGGTGTGTGGACCATGGTATTGCAGTGGAGTGGTGACAGGAGGAGGAGGAGGCAAAGGTGGGAAGAGGGAGCAATTGCCAGGCAGCAGGGCCTGATGGTGAGCTTCTATTACCCCCGGCATTGGGCCAGGACCACCCATTGAGAGTGACCGTTCTAATCTCTGAGCCCCTGGGCAAATCACTGCCTGAAAGGTTACCTTTCTGAAAACAGTCACCTCATTAAAACCGCTGGTCCAGAGAGCAGGGTCCCTAGAGGTGAGTGTGGGGATGCATATGGGGCATGCTCTGCATAGGTGGTTTGTAAGAACCGTGGTCTTCCCGAGGTGGCCTGGCTGGATGAAGAGGGTGACATCCTGGAATCTGTTCCTTGTAATTTTTCTTTGGGACCAGGGATGTATTCTCTGTGGTAGATAGAGCTCCTGCCTAGAATCCCCCAGTGAGGGGCTGGGGTGTGGCTCAGTGGTAGATCACCTGCCTAGAATACCCCAGTGAGGGGCTGGGGTGTGGCTCAGTGGTAGAGCACCTGCCTAGAATCCCCCAGTGAGGGGCTAGGGTGTGTGGCTCAGTGGTAGAGCACCTGCCTAGAATCCCCCAGTGAGGGGCTGGGGTGTGGCTCAGTGGCAGAGCACCTGCTTAGAATCCCCCAGTGAGGGGCTGGGGTGTGGCTCAGTGGTAGAGCACCTGCCTAGAATCCCCCAGTGAGGGGCTGGGGTGTGGCTCAGTGGTAGAGCACCTGCCCAGAATCCCCCAGAAAGGAATGGAGATGTGGCTTAGTGATAGAGCCCTTGTCTAACTTGAGTAAGTCCCTGGCTTCAGTCTTTAGCATTGCAAAAATCCAAACAAAACCTTGTCAATTTTCTTCTGCAGAGAGCATTTTTTGAGGGACTTCTCTGAAAGCTGTCTTTTGCTTTTTCTTTTTGCTCCCAGATTTCAATCAATCCAGGTATTTTCCAGCCAGCTTAAGCCATGCAGTCACACAACTGAGAGAGAGCAGTTCATCTCCAGAGTAGATTTACTGAGCACCAATCTCTGATTTCTTTCAAACCTCACAGTCATCCTGTACGACTGAGACTGCAGACAGGGAAACTGAGGCTGAGACAGCCTGGGCAAGGAAGCCTACTCAGCTGGGTTATCATGGGAACAGTCAGTAATGCTGTGCCTTCCAGTCTGGGTCTGTGCCTAGGGCTTGGTTGTAGGAAGGGTCCAGGAAGGCTGCACAGGAAACTATAGAAGGAAGCACAAGTGTTGCCCTACCAGCCCTCCTCAGCCTGGAATCCTTACAGAGCCCTGGAGTCCAGCTGCCACCCCCACTTCCCTTGAGTTCTTTGTCATCAGAGCACACTGCCTGCAAGGTAGGCATCTCAGGGCAAGCAGCTTCATGTTTCACAGGCCTTCGGTGGCCCCCATGTGTCAAGCACAGAGCGGTCCAGGAAGTACTCACTGATTGATTGACTCAGACAAAAGCATTGACATCCTCATCAGAGAGTTACGTCTGTCTAGGCGTTCTCTGTATAGCCCAGGCTAGCCTGGGACTCTCAGTCCTCCAGTCTGTTTCCAGAGTGCCTGGCAACCTTCTGAGTTTTACCTACAGATATTTGCCATGGTGATTTTCCTTTTCAGTCATGCAAAGGATGTGCAGGCTCCCAGCTGCAGGGGGCTAGGGGTAGAGGTGATGAGGGTGGGGGTTGGGGGTGGAGGTGTTGGCAACAGGTCAGCCTTCCTTGCCGATACTTTGCTAATAGAATCTGCACAGGTGCAGGCTACTTCCCGAGGGTGGTGGTGGGGTGGGGGTAGGGTGGGGGTGGGGGTGGTGCCACAAGGCTGAGGGCTGCTGGCCTTACCCTGGAAGCACCCATCACAGGCCCAGGGGGAACTGTTTTCTCTTCACAGATACCTTGTGGATGGAGATGACTGGGATTCAGGGAAGGTGCCAGGGTGAAGAACTGCAGTTAAATTCCTGTCCATATACTAATTCACTGCCTGGGATTTCCAGCACACATTATGTATGAGAAGGTACTAAATAAATGTTGGGTGAGTGATACTCCGCCCCCCCCCCCCCCCCGCCCTCTGCTTCTTTCTGGTAGGTCATACCTTCCAGAAAAGTCATAAATGTCACAAGAAAAGAAAAATCTTCAAACTACAAATCAAACTGGCTGGGTCAGACCAAGGCTGAGCTGGTGGCCTCTTGCCGGGCTTAGGCAAATGTCCTATGCTTCCTACAGCATAACTATATCCCCAGGCTGCCAGCCTCCTTCTCCTGCGTTCAGAACCCCAATGGTACAGAAGAGCTCTTCAACCTGCCCATGGGGCTTGGAGAGGTGACTTTAAGTGGCAGACTGTTAGTCCCCCAATTTGACCTGGCCACCACCCCTCTCTGGAGAGCAAGGAGGGTCATCTTCTCAAGAGCTTCTTCTGAGTTACACTG
Organism: Cricetomys ansorgei; assembly: GCA_026225945.1. Lineage (NCBI taxonomy): Eukaryota > Metazoa > Chordata > Mammalia > Rodentia > Nesomyidae > Cricetomys > Cricetomys ansorgei. The sequence goes on along the minus strand of JAMJFZ010000818.1, from coordinate 6,208,778 downwards.
GGCTGTACCACTGCAAACTTCCTGTCATTCAGATGTCAGTCAAGTTCTATGGCAGGTGCAACGAGGGGAGTGGGCTAGCCTCTGCCTTCAGCTCATTGGGCTAGCCTCTGCCTCTCTCCCATTCCTCTCTGAGGAGTGCTAGGGACTGAGTGAGGGATATTTGCAGTTAGCGACCCAAGAGTTGCAGAGAGAGGTCCAAAACTCTTAGGGAGGGTCAGGAAAGCAGAGGGGCAGGGGAGGGGGCTTCAGAGTGGAATTCTTACCACCCCTCCACACCGCCTGCCCTACCGTTCCAGAACGCACGCACGCCCCTGGTGTCCCTGCAGAATCACCTCTCGTCCCCAACCCCACTGTACCTACCTGGGGCCCTCATGCTCCACAGGCTCCGGGTGCTTCCTCCACGCAGGCCTCCGACTTCCTCCAGCAGGTTCCAGTCACCAGGGTGTACCTGTCCGAGGCCGCCACCCTCCTTGGGCCTTGGGCACCCGTAGGGATGCCGGGGGCCAGGAGTCCCAGGACTCAAAGGGAGGAGAGATAGAGAGAAGAGATGGAGAGAAAGAAGAGAGAGGAGACAGAGAGAAAGTGTGTCATAGGCTGGTAGGGGCGGGGAGAGGGGGGAGAAAAATGCAAAACCCGACAGGAAGTGAGACTTGAAAAAAATCATGAAAGGTTAGAAAAAGAGATAAGGAAGGGGGAGGGGTTGAGTTTGAGCCCAAGGCTTTGGCGGCCTGGCTGTAAGGTGGGCCTGGGGTGGACACACTGCAGGGGCTAGGCCAGGGGTCCTGGGTGCTGAGTCCAAGGTGACCAGGCTGCCTGCTTTAGATGGGGTGAAGCTGGCCCAGCCTGGGCTGTCAACCACAGGGCCCCAGTGTAGGCTTAGGACGGGCGTCCCTCTTTCTGAGGTTTTCTTGGGTAGTTTGGAATGGGGTGGTGGTCTTGGATTTCTTCACTGGGAGGGGTGATGTGGGGGGTGGCTGCTCCAACCACTGGAGACTCGAGTTTCTCTGAAATGGTACCAAGAACCACAAAGAGAATGTCCCTAAAATAAAATGCCAGCATGTGTTTCCCTAACACTGGGCTCAGGGAAATAGGCTTGCCTTTGGAGAAAACTTTTTGAAAAATTAATTATGATTACTTTTTACAGTGTGGGGTGGGGGCGGGGTATTGTGCACAGGTATCTAGATGATGCGGTCTGCTTCTAGCTTTACCAATCACACGCTGCCTTCTTCCCTGGAGTCTCTCCCTGTACCTGGAGCTACACTGGTGGACAGAAAGCCACAGTGACTCCCTCCTGTTTCCACCCCCACAGCCCTGGGGTTGCAGACCTAGCCAAACAGGGCTTTTTGTGAGGGTGCTTAGGATTTGAACTCAGGACCTCCTGTTTGCACAGCAACAGCTCTTACCTGCTAAGCCCTCTAGAAACCTTTGGATCGGTGAAGAGAGTCTCCACCCTGCCCCATGTTGGTGAGAAAGGAATCTACATGCTTGAAGAAAACTGAAGTGTTTGAGGATGTACACAGGGCACAGGCACCAGGGTGACAACTCCTAACTAACTGAACAAAACCTGTAGTTCACACCCATATCATGTTCCATCAAAACATGGGACTTCTGTGTATACCCCATCCCCACCCCCAACACACACCCCAGCTGTCTTCCAGTCACTGTACCACCTGGTAGCAGCACACTCAGCCCCATCTGAGACTGGAGCATTGCTACTTTTTATTTTTGCATTGACGGAGATTCAGGGTTTTCTGTATAGGAAGAAGGCATGCTGCTAAGCCACACCTCCAGCCCCTCACTGGGGGATTCTAGACAGCTGCTCTACCACTGAGCCACACCCCAGCCCTTCACTGGGGATTCTAGGCAGGGGCTCTACCACTGAGCCACACCTCCAGCCCCTCACTGGGGGATTCTAGGCAGGTGCTCTACCACTGAGCCACATCCCAGCCCCTCACTGGGGGATTCTAGGCAGGCACTCTACCACTGAGCCACACCCCAGCCCCTCACTGGGGGATTCTAGGCAGGTGCTCCAACACCGAGCCATGTCCCCAGCCCCTCACTGGGGGATTCTAGGCAGGTGCTCTACCACTGAGCCACACCCCAGCCCCTCACTGGGGGATTCTAGGCAGGTGCTCTACCACTGAGCCACACCCCCAGCCCCTCACTGGGGGATTCTAGGCAGGGGCTCTACCACTGAGCCACACCCCAGCTCCTCACTGGGGGATTCTAGTCAGGGGCTCTACCACTGAGCCACACCCCAGCCCCTCACTGGGGGATTCTAGGCAGGGGCTCTACCACTGAGCCACACCCCAGCCCCTCACTGGGGGATTCTAGGCAGGTGCTCTACCACTGAGCCTCACCCCCAGTCCCTGGTCATGAACTGCCATAACTGGAAAAAGCATAGACTCCCTTTTGTTCTTCCCTCTCACTCAGTCTTTGCTTTTTGACATTTATGGCTGGGATTGAATGCAGGTGTAGTTCATTAAGACTTGGCGTCCCCCCACCCAAATCTAATTAAAAATGAGAAACGTTCAGAAAGTTTAGAAGAACGGCATAGTGAATCCATGATTCCCCACCACCTGATTCTGTAGTTGATCTTTTGGTGCATCATAATCTCTCCATCCATCAATCTTTATTTTGGATGCATTTCAAAACAGCAGACATTGGTAAGGGGCCCTCTAAACCCTCCATCCTATACAGGGGGAATTGGGTTTGTCCCCATATTGGGGATTGAACCCAGAACATCACATACATTGAGCAGACCCTTTTTATTTTTATTTTTATAAATTAAATGAAACGGTTTTATACGTGTGTGTGTGTGTGTGTGTGTGTGTGTGTGTGCGCGAGAGAGAGAGAGGGTACATGCATATGTGTAGTTGCATGATGTGTGTGTGTGAAGGTCAGAGTTCAGCCGTGGGTGTTGATTACTAGGTGTTGTGCACTTGTTTTGAGACAATGTCTGTCGTTAACTTGGAATTCACCAAGTTGCTAGGCTGGCTGTCCAGCGAGTCCTAGGGGCCCACCTGTCTCTGCCTCCCCAGAGCTGGGGTTACAAGCATGTGGTGCCGTACTCAGCTTCTTTTAAAAACATGGGTTCTGGGAGTGGGGCTAACATCTTCATGTTTGTAAGGCAAGCCCTTTACCCACTGAGCTGTCGGCTAGCCCTACTCAGAGAGCTTTTAAAGGTAACAATTTACATGTGGGTATACATGTGTGTGTTTAAATTATTTATATATATTATTTAAAAATTATGTGTGTCTGTCTCTTTCTTTGTTTCTCTGTGAGTGTGCGTGTTTAAATTACCTATATATATTATTTAAATATTATGCATATCTCTTTCTCTCTCTCTGTCTTTCTCTGTCTCTCTCTCTCTCCACTCACATGAGTGCAGGTGCCTGCAGAGGCCAGCAGAGAGTATCTGGTCCCTGGAACTGAAGTCACAGGAGGTGGCAGTGATCTGGTGTGGGTGCTGGGAACAGAATTTGAGTCCTCTGCAAGAATAGCAATTGCTCTTAGTCAATGAGCCATCTCTCCAATCCCTAAAATTGACAGGCAGGTTTTGGCTGTGTGATGAAATGCATTTTGGTAAATGTGTGTGCCATGTGGTATAAAACCCTCACGAAGTCACCGAACTTCACAGTCCAATATGGCTGCACTCAGCTACTTCTGACCACTGAGTGCTGGGCAGGTGGCTGCTATGTACAGGCACTAATTTTTAAATTCTATTCAGTTTTGGTTGATCTCATCCTAAATCTAGGAACCATTGTTTGATTCTGCCACTGGAACACTTTGAAGTATACTGAAGCGATTTACATAGCAACCCTCTCGGACATTTCATGTAGAGATCAAGTATTTCTTAAGAAAATTGAATGTTTGTTGATGGGCTGCAAGTTTCAAAGACACCCGAGTAGGATTACTTGATATATACCAGGTGGGACAGGCTCTGGAGGGATGGCTCAGCAGATGAGAAGCGCTTGCAGTGCAAGTATGGAGACCAGAGTTCAAATCCCCAGCACCCATGTGCATGGTGAGCAGGCACAGTAGCCCAACTGTAGTTTCAAGGTGCGGGAAGCAGAGACAGGTCACTCCCAATGCAAGTTGCCTAGTTAGACTCGAGGAGTCTGTGAGCTCTGGGTCCCAAGAGAGGCCCTGCCTCAAAGAAATATGTGGGGAGTGATTGAAGAAGATGTCAACCTCTACCTTCTACTTGTATGTACATACGTGTGCCCGACACTGTCCACATACATGTGCATGACGTTGTCCACACACAGGAGCCCACACATAAACACATAAAAAAGACAGAGGATCTTCATTTGGAGGGTGGGGCTGTACTGGGGACTGGATCTAGGGCCTCACCCATGAAGAAACAAATGCAGGGCTGAAGACAGTCCTTGCAGGGACTGCTAACTATGTGTCCTCAGCCAGCAGCAGGGGGATTCGGGCTTTGAAGCTTCCAGGGGGGAACGCTGTGTGCCTGACCGCGTGACAGCATCGTGTCAGGCGCCACAAACGCTCTGATTTCAACACTGCAACAGTTACCTCAGACCCAAACATCAGAATCTCATAACAGCAGTGCTTCTGGAACTTTCTGCAGTATAACACTCCCAGACCTCCCCCACCTCCCATTTGAAAATAAATGTCTAAGCCGGGTGTGGTGGTGTAGACCTGCAATTACTGCACTTGAGAGACTGAGGCAGGAGGATTACCAGTTTGAGGCTAGCCTGGGCTGGATAGCAAGACTTAAAAAAAAAAAAAAGAGTAAAACCAAATGTTTAAAAAAATGTCTAAGCTGTTATGGATTGATTGTTTTGTAAAGTATAATAAAAATTAATTACTAGAAAATGGAATTTTAAAAAAGACACTCAAGATACAAGCTGACCGATCAAGCTTGGCTGCCGCGGCAATGTCAAGCATGCTGTAAAGACTCAGAATGCTGACTCTCCATTTCTGTTATCTGTTTTGGACTGGTCTCCACGACGATGAGGGCCCACATGCCTGATCGTGTGTGGCTCCCCTGCAGAGAAGATGGCTTACTGATGCAGTGTCTGCCCCGAGCCGGCCCAGCCTGCCTTACCTCTGGAAGATTATCCTCTGACTTCATACTCACACTGTGACACACACACACACACACGCAAATAAACATAATTAAAATAATAAAGAGAATAATTGAAGAAGAACTCCAAGGTTGTCCTCTGGCCTCCATAGGCAAGCACACACACATGTGCACACGTGCCTGCACACATGCGTGCACACACACAGACATACAAAGATCTCCACCCAGCTATAGTCACAGGACCTTTTGGGAGACAATGGGCATCTAGGAGCAGCTTAGGAGATTCTGAAATCTTATAGGAAGAGCATGAGAGCACGCATACAAATGGTGCACCAAGCCGGTTCCGAGCTCCCAGAGCCACTCCAGTTGAACAGAGAACAAAGTGAGGCTTCTGCCTTGTCAGGGAAATCGACTTCAAACTTGGAGTTCCGTATTCAATGGGATAATCAATCAAGGGGGAGAGCAAAACAAACGCATTCTTAGATATGCAGGGAGCGTTAGTGATTCGCTTCCCACGGTCCCAGAGAGTTCCCAGCAAGTTCCCAGATAATGAACTAGCATAAAATGAAAAAGAAACGTGGCAAGAGGAAAAGACATGGGATCCACGAGAGGCTAAGAGACACCCAGGAGGATAATAAACAGGACAGGATGTGCTGAGGAGACGGCTCAGTGGGAAAAGCGCCTGCCACTCAAGCATGAGGATCAGGGTTTGAGCCCCCAGGGCCCATGTAATAGCCACGTGTGGCAGTGAATATCTGCAGCCCCGGTGATGAGGAGAAAGGGGTCCTCTGGTCAGCTGGCCTAGTCTAACCAATGAGCTCCAGATCCAACAAGAGAGTCTTTCTTAAAAAATAGTGTTGGCGGAAGATGTTAACTACTGATGTTAACTTCTGGTCTCCACACGTGTGTGCACACATGTGCACATGCACTACATGCACACGTGCACACACGTGGATGCACACATGAAATTATTTTTTAAAAAAGGACGAAAGCAGTAATTGCCTCAGATATTGTGGTGATAAAAATCTTCATTTTCAACATGATGGGATTTAGAATCTCTGTGGGTACAAGTCATGGGGCATGTCTGAGAGGAATTTTCTAGATGAGGTTAATTACCATGGGAAGACATACCCTGTAAGTTGAGCGCATTTAACTCTCTCTGCTTCCTGACCACAAATGCAATGCCACCAGTAACCTTGTAACAGGGCCCCAGACCTTAGTAGGCCCTGAGACCTTAGCACAACCGACTCCATGATGGAAGGGCCCTTCAGGCTGTAAGGCTCAGCACGGAGACAGCACCACCTTCCAAAACTAAAACAGAGGCCTCATCCATCAAGGTCCATACAGTCCTGGAAAAGTCTCAAAATGTACTAACCTTGCCTTTTAGCTTCTGTAGTTCTGCTTTTGCCTAACAGTACTTGTTAACTGAAGTATGTCAACCCAGGATATGGTTTTTGTGCTTAAAAACTCACCCCAAGAAAGGCTTGCAGCTACACTGGGAACCTGAACACCCAATGTAGTTGATGGCCGGCTGATGAAGACTTTCTATTGGCTTAAACCCATGTCCGGAGCAGTCTTCTCTGGCGACTATCCCACAACAACCAGTGTCCCTTCAAACTGTGAGACAATACAGCCCCTTCCTCTGCTGGGTTGCTTTGGTCAGGCATTTTGTCACAGAAATGAAAACTTAAGGGATACAGAGACCTAGGGGATAAAAATCAGCATCTGTCACTGATTTCAGAAAAAAAAAACCAAAAACCCTCAACAGCTAACAGAAAGATCCTAGCTACCAAAAAGAACTGGAAAAAACATCCAAGTGTCATATTAGGCCAAGTTTTAGACCAGATGCTCCAAGATTTGGTAAAAATGGTCACTCTTAACAAGGCTAACTAGAAAGGGAATAAGCAAGGTTGTATTTGTATTTCCTATTTGTCCTATGTGCTGTATCAGTCAGCTTTTCATTACTGCAACAAGGTACCAGAGGCAGGCTATGTCATAGAATTATAAAAGAGCTCTGTTTAGGCCACGGTTAGATTAGGTTGACCAGAAGTCCAAACAGTATGGCACAGGCCCTGTCAAGGACTGTGGTTGACTTGTCACATTGTGGGTGGGATATGAGTATCTCTCAGGGCAATTGTTTCCTTCTTGCTGGAAAGCCACTAAAATGTAATCTTGGAGCCTCCTTCTGATGACCTTATCTAATCTAATCACCCCTCACAGGCCACAGTTGTAAATGCCACTGTTGGATTACGTTTCTACCCTCTTAACATTAGCACAAGACCTGGTGGCTTGAACTCCCTCGCGGGTTCTAGAAGAAAAGTTGTCTTTCAAACGTTGCATTTTCTACTCTGGCAGACAACGGTTTCTACATCTTTCAGAAAGTAAAAAGAAATAACTGTGGGTTGTGCATGCATGCATGTGTGCCAGAGTGTGTTTGTGAGTGTGTATGTGTGTGTGTATATGTGTGCTATATGTGTGTGCATATGCATGTATGTGTGTCTGTGTGTGTGTATGTGCATGTGTGTGTGTCTGTGTGTGTATGTGTGTATGTGCATGTGTGTATGTATGTACATGTGTGTATGTGTCTGTATGTGTTTGTAGGTATGTGTGTATGTGTGTGTGTGTATGTGTGTGTGTGCATGTATGTGTGTGCATGTGTGTGTATATTTATGTGCGTGTGTATGTGTGTGTATGTGTGTATGTGTGTGTATGTGTGTATGTGTGTGTGCATTTGTAGGTATATGTGTATGTGTGTGTATGTGTGTGTATGTGTATATGTATGTGTGTGTATTTATGTGTGTGTGTATGTGTGTGTGTATGTGCATATGTGTGTGTATGTGTGTGTATGTGCATATGTGTGTATGTGTGTGTGCGTTTGTAGGTATATGTGTATGTGTGTGTATGTGTGTATGTATGTGTGTGTATGTGCATGTGTGTGTATATGTATGTGCGTGTGTGTGTATGTGTGTTTGTACTGGTTAGTTTCTTCTTGTCAGTCTGACACAAACTAGATTCATCTAGAAAGAAGAACCTCACTTTCTCCCATTAGGCTGTAGGCTAGTCTGTGGGACATTTTTGTGATTAGGGATTGATGTGGGCGTGTCCATCCCACCGTGGATGGTCCACTCCTGGGAGGTGTGAGAAAGGCAGCTGGAGGAAAAGTGAGCCCAGAGCGCAAGCCGGGGAGCAGCGTTCCTTCATGGCTTCTGCTTCAGTGCCTGCCTCCGGGTTTCTGCCTTGAGTTCCTGCCCTGGGGTACTGTCTATCTCTGCAGGATGGACAGTAAGCAATAAGACAAAATAAACCCTTTCCTCCCCAAGTTGCTCTTTTCTCCTTGCACCCACAAATCCACATGATCGCAGCTGGGTAGTTGATGGAGGGCTACTTACCTCCCCTCCCCACAGCAACACGTTCAGAGGAACATCTCTGTTTTACTTGATGTCTTTCTTCTGGGTTCCTTGTGTGTTACGAGGAAAAAGAAAATGTAGTTCTGTCTGACTGAAACCTAGCTCGACCCAGTCCCCTCTTAGTCCTTGTAGGCAAGGTGCTGTTGGCTTTTCTGGAATGAAGGTGACTACTGATAACTCCTCTCTCTAACTTCCTCTCTGGGTGTATGAGCTTTTGGGGAAAGGTAGGAGAACAAAAAGGGGGTGGGGTGCCTGAGCCTATGCCCCTAGGCTTGGATGATGAGTTAGTGGCACCTCTTTACCGGGGACCACCAACCTGACTCCAATAGAATTCACATTGACATCTAGCTCTTGGATGACATGCAACACCGCTCCTGTCTGAGGGTCTCTAGTGTCCCAACAGGCTCTCACCTTCCCCAGGGAATGAAAAGCAGCTTTGGAACCAAGCATAGATCTGGAGACAGAAGTGCTAAGTGTTTGCAAGTACAGTCAAAATTCTTCCAGCGCTTTCTCTTTGTCTCCTTTGCCCACCTTCTGGAGACCTCCAGCATCCCCAATTACTCCTCCTGAGGAGCCTAGAAAAGAAGGTATCCTCTCCTGTCCCCCATGCAGGCATCCATGTGGGTGCAGTGTTCTGAAGGCTTATCTCCCTTTGAACAGACACAACCCCGCCCTGAGATGTATGCACACTCCAGCGCGACGTATGGGGAGAGTGTTCCCAGGAGCAGGAGAGGGAGGAGGGACGAACTACCCAGCCTCATCGCCTGTGGGAGGGGAGCCTCTGGGCCTGAGATGCCCTGGAGGCAGCCTTTTGTTGGAACGTGGGTTCTACCATCTGCAGATATTTACCTATGGGTTCCCTGAATGAGGACTGCCTTAGAAATAGAAAGAGCAGGCTGGTCATGGTGGTTCATGCCTGTCATCCCAGCTCTCAGGAGGATCACATGCTCTAGGTTGGTCTGGACTACTTAGTAAGTTCCAGGCTAACCAGGATAACGGTATGCTACTCTTACTAAAAACCAAACCAAACCAACCAACCAAACAAACAAAACCCAATAATCAAGTGTGTGTGTGTGTGTGTGTGTGTACACGTGTGCATGTGTGCACATGTGCTTGGGAAACATGGCTCACTCACTAAAATACTTGTTTACAAGTGTAAGAACCCGAGTTCAGATCCCCCCAAACTCATATAAAAAGCTGGGTTGGTGGTATAAGCTTGTAACCCTAGCGCTGGAGAGGCAGAGGTGGAATGGCCCCTAAATTCTGCGGGCCATCTACTGGAGTTAGTGAGCTCCAGGTTCAGTGTGGAAGACACTCAATGGCTCTCGTTGACCTTCACAAGCACCCGTGTAAATGTGTAAACACACACACACACACCAAAAGAGAGAAAGAAGGGAGGGAGGGAGGGAGGAGAGAGAAAATTGGAAGAGTGGAGGGAGAACAAGAGGAAGGGAGTGAAAGAAGGGAGAGGGGGGCAAGGAGGGAAGAGGAGAGAGAGAGAGAGAGAGAGAGAGAGAGAGAGAGGGAGAGAGAGAGAATATACGAATCTCAATCTGAGCTCGCAGCAGCCCGAGGACCCATGTCCCAGCTAAAGAACTTGATGCTGCTTCTCAGGTGAGTCCCACTCCCCCAGTCCCCAGCTTGCTTTCTGCACTCCCCCTTTTCTTCCCCATTGTCTCCCAAACCTTCTCTGCATGTCTGCACACATTTCCCATCCTCCATTCCCGTCCAGTGACAAACGCTAGCTTTCCACACTAACTTAAAGGATCCCAAAGCCCCCTAAAGCTGTCAGAGACAGGGAAAGATGGGAGGCTGAGATTTTCCCAGTGGGGGGAGGGGCGCTCAGCCTCCATACCAATGCCCTTTCCAGACATTTCCACAGTGCCAAAAACCAAATGAAATGAGAACAGGCACCCAGGGGAGGCACGCATCTGTCTCTTCAATGACCCCTTCTTCACCAGCCCCCTTCCTGTCTTCCCCTCCAGAGAGCCATCCCCTGTAGCTGTTGCTGCTTCTGACGCTAAGAAAATCATTCCTTACCAGAGCAGTAGTCACACGCTTGGGACAGCAAAAAGGCACTTCACAAACTATCGATCTGAGAATTAATAATACCACTCTTCTCCCAGATGCCACACCTAACTGCCATTGTGCCCGTGAACACCCCTTCAAAATAGCAGCACCAATTGGTCAGAACTTTGGACCCTTGATCATGTTTTACGTACATTTAGACTTTTATGACGTTATTGCTCTCTCTTGCCCCTGCAGGCTGCTGCCTCTTAATTTCACATCGTTTCCCCGCCATCTCCCTATACAGAGAACATTCTAGAAAGGCATCCATGTGTCTATGTTTGCGACCTCTCTCCACTAATAAAAAAAATCGCCTGCTGAAAGGCCCATTGGCTTTTCATTATGGCGAGCATAAATGACCCTTGACTTGTTTTGTATATATATATTTTCTTCCTTCCCTTCTTTTGTTAATGCTGTAACGTTCCTATTTAATTCTTCCAGAAAGTGTGGCTCCCATCAAAGAAGGAAGTTTTCCCATCTGTAGGCTGGCAATAGACTCAGAAATTCTTGATAGCTTGAGTTATGAAGTACTATATAGTCGGCTGTCTGTCTCACTTGGGGTAAAGATACCTTGAAATTTAACCTACAGCAGTAACAGCATGCAGGTATTGATTGGCACATTTGTGCAACAATTGTAGGTTGAGGCAGGAGCACTGGGCTGGGGAGATGGCTCAGTGGGTGTTGTGCTTTTCCTGCAATGAGAGGACTTGAGTTCGGGTCTCCAGAACCCACTCGAATCAGGATGAAGTAGCAGGTGTCTGGAATTCCAGCTCTTTTGTGGTAAGAAGGGAGATGCAGACAGGAAACTCAAAAGCTTGTGAGCCGGCTAGTGTGTGTGTGCAGCTGTGCACAGCGGGCTGTTTCAAGCAAGGTGGAAGGTAAGGACCAACACCCAAGGTTGCTCTGTGACTTCCACACGTGCATCATGACACGTGCATTATGGCACATGTGTGCCTGCACTCACACACATGACTATGCACACACACACATGTGCATGCACACATACACATGTGCATGCACACACATACACACACATACATGCACACACATGCATGCACACACATACACACACATCCATGCACACACACATCCATGCACACACATACATACACATACATACACATACATACATGCACACAATACACACATATACATACATGCACACACATACACATACATGTACCCACATATGCATGCACACAAATACATATATGCTCACACACACATACATACATGCACACACACACACACACACACACACACACTTTTTTTTAAGGAGAGGTGCTACTTGGAAGAACTGAAAGGTTTGGCCCCAGCCTCATTGGCCTATTTTCCCCTACAGAGGCACCGTCTTTTGTACTTGGCAGATGATGTTGGGCCCAGGAAGAATCATCCCACTTCCTGCTTTATTTTTCCATACCAGAGGGATGGGGACAAGACAGTGGCTGAAACCTGACCGTCATTTTCCCCTTCAGTTAATCAGCATTAGGGTAATTGGCACATTACATCCATTTCAGGGTGGCGGATACGCTCACAGATCCACATCAATAATGAACAATCACGTAATGACCAGCAGTGTGTGTGAGCGATCGGGCTGGTGCATAATGGATGCCTTGTTTGTCTTTGGGGACTGTATTACCAGTGTGTAACTGATTAGGCTTTAAAACGCTCTGGGTTACCTGAGGCCTGAAAGGTGTTCCATCAAGCCGATCTGCCCCCTCCGCGTGGAACTTCAGAGTGGCCTGATCTTTGCGTCTGGTTTCCAGGTTTTAAAAATGGAAGCTACGAAGCCCTGTGCATCCATCACCATGTCCGCCAATTGCTTTTTGTTTTTTTTTTCCCTTCCCTTCCCCTCCCCCCATCACTTTGCTTTTAGAGACAGCATCTGGGAACACCCGGCAATGGCCCTGAGTTATGCCTGTTTTTAGCACAGGGTGCTTGAGTGGGAAAGTCAGGCCTCATTAAAAATACGAATGTTGAGGCTTATGGAATGGGCCACTTTAAACACAGGCATGTACACTTCAGTGGTTCTCAAGCTGCTTTATAGCAGTCTGGGCTTTTATGAGGCCTCTCTGGGTATGTGTGCGCGCACGCCCGTGTAGTTCCCCTAAGGTTCAGCCAGGCACCGGTTTTACAAGATCAGTCCAGCCGACAGGGATACGAGCCATCTGAGAGTGACGTGACACTCACCTGTCAACACTGCGAGAGCTGATGTGTGACCGTGCCGTTACATGAAACACCGGATGACTCTCTGAGCCCGAGCATACTTAGACTTCTCTAATTTAAGCCTTAGAATATTTTACTTCGTGTAAAATTAAACGTGCTCTTCTGTACTGTGTGCATGTGTATGTGCGTGTTTGCCTGGGCAACACGTCTGTGCGGGAGCGTTGGAAGCCCTCCTCTGTCTGTCTCTACCCTGCTCCTTTGAGGCAGGATCTCTTGGAGCTTATGTTTTTCAAGTAGCCTGGCAGCCAGCAAGTCACAGTGATCCCCCTGTCTCTGCTCCTTCCCTTTGGTGCTGGGGTTCTAGGCCTGTGTGGGACCATGCATAGCTTGTTATGTGGGGGCTGGGATCTGAACTCGGGTCTTCATGCTTGTGCACCAAACACTCTTATCCTCTGAGCCGTCTCCCCAGCCCAAGTGTGTTGTTGTACCCCTTGTTTTATTATTCTGGCGACATGAGGCCATTTCCACGCAAGCATATTTTCATGAAACATACTTTGTGCACATTTCCCGAATTCCCACTGCCCCTCTCCCTTCCCCCACCGATCTGATGGTTTCCGCTTCTATTTTCACATTATCTGGACAGGTGTGAGTCTGTGTATCTATATAAAACCCAGGACCCACAAACGAAAGACCAACGTGGCATCTGCCTTTCTGAGATGGACTTCCTTTGCGTGATACGGCATCCACTTCCCTGCAAATCATAGCACACCGCATCATTCTTCTTTACGGCCGGAAATAGTCCCACTGTGCATGCAAACTACAAGTACTTTATTTATTCTTCTGTCGATGGGCCTCTAGGTCAGCTTCAGTGACTTAGTGACCGAGTTGGCGCTGCAAGAAACACTCGTGGGCGAGTGTCTTTGTGATGTGTTGATTTGGCATCCTCTGAGTAAGCAGGCGCGGTCTCGCTTGCTTCTATGGTAGATCTCTGTTCAAGTCTGGCTGCTCCCATTTATACTTCCGCTAGTGGTGTGCAGGGGGTCCCTTTTTGACCCCATCCTCGACAGCATTTGTTGCCATTTGTTCTCTCGATAACCGCGTCGTTCTGACTGGGGTGAGATGAAATCGCAATATATTTCTAATTTGCATCTCTGATGGTGAGTGTGGGCCAACATTTGTTTTTCCTGATAATTGGCCATTTGCATTTTGTATTTGGCAAACTCTGTCTTCAATTACACAGACCATTTATTGACTGGGAAGTTTGATGGCTTTCTGTTTAGGTCTTTAAGCTTCTTTGACTATTTCAGATGTGAGTCTTCCATCAGGTGGAGAGCGAGAAGAGCCGTTTTCCTTCATTCTGTAGGCTGGCCATTCATTTGATAGCTTCCTTTGCTGTGCAGAAGTTTGTAATACCCCGGCACTCTGATCTCCCGTTGTCATCATTTTCTGAGAGACCCAGTCCTGTGCAGAGAGGGTAGGCACCTACAGCAGTATCTTGAAGTGTTTTCTCTCTTGCAGTTTCAGAATTCCAGGTCTGACATTAAGATCCATCTGGAGTTGATTTGATGCAGGGTGAGAGATAAGAGTCTAGTTTCATTCTTCTACAGGAAACTATCCAATTTTCCCAGTACTTTCTGTTTAAGATGCTATCGAAAGAAAAACAATGTATGTTTGCATCTTTGCAAAAATCAGGTGTCTGTAGCCATGTAGGTTTATAGCTGGTCCTTCTATTGTGTTTCATTGATGTGTGTGTGCCTGCCCTGGGGCTGGTCCCATGCTGTTTTTGTTACCATGGTGTCCTACTTTCATTTCTGTTGCTGTGACAAAACACTCTGACCAAAAGCAATGCAGAAGAGGAAAGATTTTATTTCTGCTTACATTTGCACATTATAGCTCATCACTGAAGCAGGAACTTGAAGGTGGTTCAAGTTCCTACTTGCTATTCCACACTCCATTATCTCTGATCAGGGAACTCAGTCAGACAAAGAAGTCCAGCAGGAACAATGGGGGATGCTGCTGGCTGGTTGGCTCCCAGGCTCATGCTCAGCTAGCTTTCTCACAGTTCAGGACCAATTGCTTAGGGAATGGTACCACCCACAGTGGGCTGGGCCCTCTCACATCAATTCATAATCAAAACAATTCCCCACAGACATGCCCACAGGCCAATCTGATCTAGGCCACTCCCCAATCAAGACTGTCTTCTCAGATGACTTAAGGTTGTATCAAGTTGACAGAACTTGATTAAAAAGCTAACCAGAACTAACTTTAAATCACATACACACGTACATTTTCACAGTATACTCATACATTCAAACACTTTCACACTTCTATCCTCCCACAGGACTCACACACTCATGCAAACACACATCCTTCACACAAACACACTCACACATGTTCAAACACACACACACACACACACACACACACACACACTTAAACTCATGCATTTAAACTTAAAAACTCAAACACATATTCAAACAACTCGACACACACACACACACACACACACACACACACACGCTCACACTCACACACTTCCTTCAGCACTTTGTTTGCATCAGGAAATGCTGAAGTTAACTGACAGCATAGAAATAGACATGGCCTGTATAATTTTGAAGTACCTGACTAGAGAAATTAACTATATCAATATTTTATTAATAACTCTTCAGATGCTCTACACCTCCCTGAATTCTCTGGGCACAGCAATTTTCATTAAAGTGTGGCATCCCAACCCTCTATAGTTTGGCCCACCCTGATTGATTTTTATCTATTGATCTCATGTTTTTCAAGCTTGCTGAACTCATTTATTACTTGTGATAGTTTTTAGTGGATTCCTTGGGTTTTCTACAAAGCCTCGCCACCTGAGAATAGGAACAATCGTATTTCTTTTCCATCTGGATACTGCTCATTTCTTTTTCTTGCCTAATTGCCTGGGCTAAGACCACTAGAAGTAGCCAGAGTGGGTGGCCTTGTTTTGTTGCTATGGCAACTCATTCTTGAAACAAGGCATGCGTCTGGGAAGGTTTGCTTTGTGGGCACATCCTGGAGCAGGGTTCTCTGAGTGAGTTCCTATGTTCAAGTAATAAACAACACACTGATTTGAGGCTCACATATATATTATTAAAATCCAACAGTCACCCCAGCAATTGTTTGCAGCTTACACCTACCCAAGATTACCGTCCAGGGAGAAGGCGATTGATTGCTGGCATTGTGTAGAACGGCATTGCTGGTAGACTGTTTTTAGTTGTAGCTAATCATAGTTGGTTTTATGGTTACAATGTATCACTTGTGCTTGCACCCAGCATAGACACGCCCCTCACTACCCTACCCAGAGTGTACAGAGGCTCACCCCACTTCTCCTGAGTCCTCTAGGTCCTTCTCGGACAGAATCCTCTCTGATGCACACACAGGTTTCCCCATGGGCAGGAGCGGTGTGTGGCTCCTTTCTGCTTCTGTCACAACATAGCACAGAAGCCCAAGGGCACAAACCTTCAGAGCCGAACGGCAATTCTCCAGAGGCTGTAGGGTGTGTGTCCCCAGACCCCTGCACAACCGAGCAGCTGGGCCCTGCCTGGAACTCACTGTGTGATCCTGGGTCCCCAACGTTTCTTTCGGTTTCTTTTCTTGTATGAAGTAGCACCTCCACCTGCTGCCAGCAGCCAGGCCCCCTCCCTTTCCTCTTCCCCCTCTCTCACAGCTGCTTGAGAGTGGAAAGTTTTGTAAATGTGGCTTTGCTACTGAGCCTGGGAAGGAGCCAGGTGCCCTGAAGAAAAGGAGATGCCACCTGCAGGCATCATCTCATCGTTTAAGGTCCTGGGCTGACCAGGTAAAGAGTTTAGGATGCTCCATTGTCTGTGCAGAGTTGGGGAGACGGTGGGAGATGATTTCCATAAACATAGCCTACTGAGAGAGAGTACTATGTCTAGAGGAGGGAGACATGGCAGGTTGTTTCAAAAGAGGAAGTGTGCTTCTGGCTGCTGATGCAGCTGTCAAGGGGATGGAGCTGCCAAGCGCCCCCCCCCTCCACTAATGGGGACAGAGCCCCACCTTTCCGAGAGTCACCACCTGGACTCTATCCCTGGGCTTTCTCTGCTGTAGTTGAGCCATGTAGAGAGGCTTCTGCATGGGTGGCTGGAAGGAAGAGGATGCCCTGGCTCTCTAGGAGGCGGGGCCAATGAATGCATCTTTGATTCTTCCCATCTGCTCTCCCAAAGGTCTTGGCAGGACCAATCTATGAATGCTCGCTATGGTCACTCTGGTGGGTAATCTCTGTGTGTGTGTGTGTGTGTGTGTGTGTGTGTGTGTCTGTGTACATGTATATGCATGCACATGTGTGCTCTGGAGATCAGAGGTCTATGTTTCTATCTAGTATCTCTATCTATCTATCTATCTATCTATCTATCTATCTATCTATCTATCTATCTATCTATCTAATCTCTATCTATCTATCTATCTATCTATCTATCTATCTATCTATCTATCTATCTATCTATCTATCTATCTATCTATCTATCTATCTATCTATCTATCTATCTATCTATCTATCTATCTATCTATCTATCTATCTATCTATCTATCTATCTATCTATCTATCTATCTATCTATCTATCCTGTGTGTGGGTGTGTGTGAGCTATGGCATAGGTGTGGAGACCAGAGAATAACTTGTGGGAGTCAATTTTCTCTCTCCATTATGTGGGTCCTATGGATCAAATTCAGGTTGTCAGGCTTGGCAGTGAGTATCTCTGAGTACCCACTGAGTACCCAGCAAGTACCCACTGACCCATCTCAATGCCTCCCATATTAATGAGGCAGGGTCTTGCACCAAGCCTGGAACTCACTGATCTGGCTAGACTGACTGGCCACAGAGCTCCAGGAATCCATCTGTATGGTGGTTTGGATGATACATGCACCCTCCACCCCACCAGTCTCCAGCACCTCAACATTTGGCTGGTGGCAATGTCTCAGGAGGTTTAGAAGGTATGCATTGCTGGAGGGAATATGTTACTAGAAGAGGGCATGGGACTAAAATCCCTATTCCATATCCAGCTCTCTCACTCCGCTCATCCTTGCAGATCGAGACGCTGACTCTTATCTCCCCACTCCTGCCACCCAGCCTGCTGCTGCGCTGTCCCCACCATTATGGACTCTGATCCTCTGGAACCGTTAGCCAAAATAAACCCTCCTATAAGTTGCCTTGGCCACGGTGTTTCATCGTAGCAACTGAAAAGTAACTAATACAGTTTGTCTCCACCTCCCCAGTGCTAGGATTCCAGGCACGCACACCGTGCCCGACTTTTGGGGATCAAAACTCAGGTCCTCTTGCTTTTAAGTTAAGTACTTTACGTACTGAGCCATCTTCTTGGGCCTTTGATAGTTAATCGCAATTGTCAATTTTACTGGATTGAGGAGTATCTTGGAGGTAAGGTACACCCCTGGGAAGGTGTGTGGGAATGTTTACAGAAATGATTGGTGCATGGAGAAAGACTGTGACACCATGTCCAACGGGCCGGCTACCCAATCGGAATAAAAAGTGGAAGAAGAGGAAGTCAGCCAGCCCCGCAGCCGCTCCAGTCCTCATGGGAGAGTCCCTTTACTGCTGCTGCCCTCAGCATGGACATCGGACTCCCTGTTCTCAGCCTTTTACTGCTGACTCAGCACTGGTGACTCTCCATGGAGTCCCGGGTCTTCAGCCTTGGAGTGGGGCTGCATCAGAGGCCGCCTTTGTTCTGAGGCCTCTGGCTTCTTGAACTGAGCTCTTTGCTTATTCACTGGGGGCAGCCATTGTTGATTGGCCAATCTAACAAATCCCCTGTATAATCTATATGTTCAGATTCGTCTATACCCGATTTGTTCTATTTGTCTAGGTCACTCAATCTGTTGTGGAAGTTTATTTTTAGTTATGCATATAATAACTGTTTTATGCACTGTTGGGTGAGGGGTTGCCTAGGTCTTGGCATTTTGTATTGTATGTAGGTGTTGGATTTATGTAGGGGATGTTTGATTGCATAGGATCTGCCGGTGCTATCAGTAGAACACCCGAGGAGTTCTGAATCAATAAAAACACCCGAGCTCAGATGCTCGAGGTTCCACTGTCCAGCATAGTGCTGGCCATGACGGTGGTTCCCTCTGCTGAGGTCTGGCAGGGAGTGCACATATAACAATGCCTCCCTGTCGTTCCGGTGAGCCCACACAGCAGTGTAATACTACAATGGGCTTTGCCCATTGCCTCCCCGTTCCTGGTTCACATTGTCACTCTCCTAAAGTGGGGACTACTGAGACCACCTCCCATGGAACAACATGGACCTTTGGGGTGTGTGTGTGTGTGTGTGTGTGTGTGTGCGTGTGTTAAAGATGTTCATTGTGTGCATGTGTGTATGCATGTGAGTACATATGTGTGTGGAGGATGAAGAATGATATCAGGTGTCTTCCTCCATTGCTTGCCACCTTGCTGTTTGAGAAAGAATCTCCCACTGACCCTGGAGCTTGCTGACTGGACTAGTCTGGCTGGCCAATGAGCTCAAGGGGTCTCACTCTTCCCCCTCCCACACCCCAAGCCTTGGGATTACAAAGGCACATCCTGGCATCAGAGTTTCATGTGGCTCCTGTTGGTCAAACGCAGGTCCTCATGGTCATGTGGCAATCACTGTGTTGACCGAGCTAGCTCTAGCCCCAGGGTGTGTGTCAGAGTCTGCTTCTGGGTCTCCCCCACCCCAAGACGATGCAAAGGGATGGATCGCAGAAGGTCCCTTAGGGATCCGGAGAGGTTTTGCTTCTTCCTCCCTCCTCACCTTCCCTTCTGCTTTTCTTTGAAAAATTGGGACCTGGACTTTAAAATATTTTCTCAAATTAAAAAACAAACGTTTATTTGTTTGTGTAGGGGTGACAGTGGTGTATACATGCAACCGTGTGTGAGTAGAGGTCAGAGGTCAGCTTTGGGAGTCGATTCTTTCCTTCTATATGTGGCTCCCAGGGCTCCAACTCAGCTATTCAGGCTTGTCAGCAAGGGCTCTTACCTGCTGAGCCACCTGAGTGGCCCTTAAATGTCTTCTTCCTGGAGAGACTGAGTTTTGGGGTCCCCCCCTCTGAGATTATCACTGACAAGCCTGCTCAGAAGTTGGAGTGTTCGTTTACCATTTTTTTTTTATTGTTGTTGTTTTGAGACAGAGTCCCTCTAGGTAGCCCTGACTGTCCTGGAACTCACTATTTAGGCTAGGCTGGCCTTGAACTCACAGAACTCTACCTGCCTCTGCCCCCCAAATGCTGTGATGAAAGGCCTGTGCCATCAAGCCCTGCTTCATATACCATCTCTTTCTTGACCTCTCCCTCAGGCACTGAAATGTAGATCCTTGTCAGGAAAGCCATGAGAACTTGATGAAGGGTAATTATGGCCGTGTCTGCCTCATTCCCTGATTCACGAGGGAACTCAGGTGCTGTGATGGTTGGCTCTAAGTGTCAACTTGACAGATGGTAGAATCACTGGGAAGAGTGTTGTAGAAGTTTATTTTTAGTTGTGTTTAAAATAATTGTGTTTGTGCACTGTTGGAAAAGGGATGCATAGGCCTTGGCATTTTGTATTGTCTGCAGGTGTTGGATTTCTGTGGGGATGCTTGATTGCTTATGATCTGCACCTGAGGAGTTCTGAGTCAATATAAACACCTGAGCTCAGAGGCTCGAGGTTCCACTGTTGATCCAGTATGGTGCAGGCTACAACGGTGGTTCCCTCTGCAGAGGTCTATCAGAGTTTGCAGCTATGAAAATGCCTCTGTGTCTTCCATCCTGAGTTACCACAGCAGCATAACAACCACAGAAAAGAGTCTTAATGAGGGAATGTCTACTCTGGGCTGGACTTGGGGCATGTCTATGGGAGACTGACTTCATTAAGTTAATTGATGTGAAAAGACCCAGCCCATTGTGGGTAACACTATTCCCTAAGCAGGGGATTCTGAAATGTCTGAGTGGAGAAATGGAGTCAAGCTCAAGCAAGCAAAAAATTGAGCATATATGCACTCATCTCCCTCTGCTCTTGACTATGGATATGCTGTGTCCAGCTGTTTGCAGTCCTGCCTTGACTTCCCCATAGTGATGGACTGTATTCTGGAACTAAAATAAACCCTTTCTCTCCCAAGCTGCTAGTAGTCAGCAACAAAATGAAACTAAGCAATTTTTGTTTGAGACCAGTTTTTCATTGTCCCGAAACCTGGCAAGTAGGAAAGGTTAGTGGGCCCATGAACTTCCAGAGATCCACCTGTCTTCACTTCCTATCCCCTGAATACCAGTGTTATAGGTGTATCACTTCACTGTTTATGTGGATTCTTGGGATTCAAACTTAGGTCCACACACTTGCAAGGCAAGTTTTTAACCACTAAGCCATCTCCTCAGCTCCCATTTTCTGCTTTTAACTAAAGATGAGAAGAAAGGTGGGAAGTTATGACCTGGATGACTGTTTCAAACAATACCACACTGAAGTAGGAGTCTAAATCCTACAGCCATACCCATATTTCCCTCTGACATAGTGATTGTTAACTGTCAACTTCACACACCCTAAAGACACCTGAGATGAGATTCTCAATGAAGGAATCGCTCAGATCAGCTTTATCTGTGGGCTTGTCTATGGGGAATTGTCTTGGTTGCAAATTGATGTGGGAAGGCCCAGCCCAGTGTGGGTGGTACCATCCCCTAGGCAAACAGTCCTGGGCCTTTGAAGGAGCAATAAGACTGTGAACAAGCCAATAAGCAGCATCCTTCCCTAGTTTCTGTTTCAAGTTCCTGCTTGAATTCCTGCCCTGACTTCCCTCAGTGAAAGACAAGGAGGACCTGTAAGCTGAAAGAAACCCTTTCTTTTCCCAAGTTGCTTTCTGTTGTGGTATTTGTCACAGCAACAGAATGAAACCAGGAAATGGGCACTTGGAGTCAGAAGTCACACTCATGAAGAAACCTATCACCCCTCCACTTTCAGGAGGAAGGGAGGAAGGATAGAAAAAAAGGAAAAAAGAAAGAAGGGAAGAGAGAGGGAGAGAGAAGGAGGAAGGGACAACTGTTACTCTGGCTACTATGTAGAGAAAGCTTAGAAAGATGAGGGAGGGAGCAGGGTGAGCGGATGAGGATATTGGCATCTCAGTTTGACAGGATGGGTCTGGACTGAGGCAGTTGGCCCCATAGTGAGTTAAGGGAGAGCTGTATTCTCCTAGATCCATACACCAAAACCCTACCTTCCACTGCCTCGCCAAGCAGCCGTGTTTGGAAAGAGGACCTTGAGAAATGTAGTTAAGGTGAATGAGCTGGGCCTGCATCCAGTCCGAGTGAGCACAATTTTATACAGATGGCACAGAAGAGAGGAGACCGGAGCACAGACACGAGAGGGAGATGACCACATGCGGATGCTCTGAGAAGACAGTATCTAGGAGCCAAGGGTGAAGCCTCAGGAGCTGCCAACATGCTGATACTCCAACCTCAGGCTCTCAGCTTCTCCAATTGTGAGAAAATGGGTTTCTACTGTTCAACCACCCAGCTGGTGGCATTTTTGGCCAGCAGCTGAGCTGACGAATATGCATGCTTTTGTTATGAGAGCTGAGCTAATATATACCATTTTGTTACTGTACTCTGCTGACAGATGCATACCTTTTTGTTACAGCAACTGAACTAATACACATCCTTTTGTTATTAACAGATGAGCTAATACACATTCTTTTGTTACTGTAGCTAAGCTAGCTAGTACACACTCCTTTTTAATAGCAACTGAGCTCGTAGGTATCCCTTTTGTTACATTAGCTGAGCTAACACACACACTTTTGTTACAGCAGCTGAGCTGACTTAACATACACTGTGCATGCTCAAACTGCCCAGGGGACTGTCCTCTTTCTCTGCTCCCCCTACTGTCTCTCCTTTCTGGAATTCTCGGCTGTCTATGGCTCCCAGGGCTGCATTGCCCATGGATTCCCTTGCAGGGGCGTTCCCCACCAGCAGACCAATTCTGTCTTATGGAAGCCCATTGGACTTTTGTCCTCTGCTGCTCTATCTCAAGATTCCTTCAAAGACGCCTAAAGAACTGACTTAAACATTTCAAACTGAGCCTTCACCCCCCCACACCAAACCCCTCGTTTACAGCAGTTCCTAAGCAAATGAAAGTCACTTTTATATTATGGAGTCGGACCAAATTAGCATTTAGCAAAGAAAAGGGTTTCTTTCTTCCTTTTCTTTTTTTTCCCTCCCTTCACATCATCTAACTCTAAATTACCTTCCATTTCCTAAATGGAATTTGGCTCAGGATTCACTGTGGTATGGAGTAGTCTGTAATGAGATTATATTATGTTTGGGGAAAAACATTCAAATGACCAAGATAATTAATTTTGCATAACAGCCAACATCTATTGAGATCCCAAGTTGTAACTCAAAGCTCCAGACCTCCAGAGCCCCTAGGGGTTGCCATGTTTCTTTCAAAATGTAACAACAATGACAGCTCTGTGGACCCGTGAAAAGCAGAGGTCCAAGGCTTGAAATGTTGGGGTCTTTTTTGTTTTTTTTCAAGACAGTTTCTTTTTTCAAGAAAGTTTCTCTGTTGTAGCTCTAGCTGTCCTGGATCTCACTCTGTAGACCAGGCTGGCCTCGAACTCACAGAGATCTGCCTGCCTCTGCCTGAATGCTGGGATTAAAGATGTGCATTACCACTGCCCGGCAAAGGGTCTCTTTGTTGTTGTTGTTGCTGTTCTGACCATATCTGCATGTTTTCTCAGATGCTGCCATTTCTAGTAGGAGCAGTGGCTCAGTGGGTAAAGCATTTGCTGGCTAACCGTGGAGACCTGAGTTAAATCCCCCAGAAGCCTGATCAGGGAAGCCTGATGGGGTAGCATCCATCTGTAATGCATGTGTTTCTGTGATGAAGTGGGAGGCAGGGGAAGGAGGAGCCTCAGAAGCTCCTGGGCTAGTTAACCTAGCAGACACAGCAGCAAAGAACAAGAGAGGGGCCCTGCCTCAAGCAAGGTGGAAGAGCTGGAATTGGAGATTGTTCTCTAAAGTCCACACATGTGCTGTGGCGTGCATGCACCTGCAGACACACACACACACACACACACACACACACACACACACACACACACACAGCCTGTTCTGGAAGGGCTTGGGGGAACACTTTGGGAACCCTTCTTAATATTGAAAATGATAGTCCTGTCTCTGGGCACAGCAGTGATTGGATGTGTGTGTGTGTGTGTGTGTGTGTGTGTGTGTGCATATCAGTGCATACACATGCACTTGCCTTTCAAAGGAAAGAGGGAGATCAAACTTATCTCCACCCCTGGAAACCACCCTGCCAAGGTGGTTTTATTTATGTTCTCTGAGCATCTGGGAAAGATTTGACCAGAGCAAATTTCTGGTTCTGATTCACTGTTAAAATCACCACAGACACAGCCAGGATCTGGCAGACTGCTCACCTCCTCACGCACCTCTTAGCTCTTTCTAGTTCGAACACGATCCAGGAATATGTGTTAGCTCGAGAACCAAAGAACCTACATTTTCATTTAAGATCTGCTTCTAAGAGCATGGCTTTAAAAAATCCCTGTATTCACTCCGATGGTGCCTGAATATCCATATCAGTCTTATTCACAATGTTTGAAACAGCCAGCATGCCCACCAGTGGGAGTGTGGAGGGGTGCGCTCTAGAACAGCCACACAACGGACACAGTACTAAGCCATGAAAAGGGGAGACAGCACCGAGAGACACTTCAAGACGGACGGGCTAGCTTTGAGGACAGGACAGTCAGTGAAGGAGCCTGACACAGGGGGTAGCACGTGGGCGATCCCACGCGGAATTTTTGTAGACCAAACTTACTAGAGGATATTTAATTGTGTCTTAGCAGTGTCTTTAAAACTGAATTTTCTGGGCTGGAGAGATGGCTCAGCAGTTAAGAGTACTGACTGCTCTTCCAAAGGTCCTGAGTTCTGGCACAGAGCACTGACAGAGCGCTCATACAGTAAATAAATAAATAAGTAAACAAATAAAACATTTAAAATGACTTTAACATTTTCAATCTGTCTCTCTCTGTCTCTGTCTGTCTCTCTCCTCCCTCCCTTCCTTCCTTTTTTTCCTTCTTCTTCTTCTTCCTCTTCCTCTTCTTCTTCTTCTTGTGTGTTTTTCAAGACTGGATTTCTCTGTTGTAATTCTGACTGTCCTGGAATTCACTCTGTAGACCAGGCTGGCCTTGAACTCAGAGATCTGCCTGCCTCTGCCTCCCTAGTGCTGGGTGTGTGCCATCACCACCCAGCCTTTAAAAATGATTTAAAAAAAAACCCCAGAATTTCCTTTTGTGATGAACAGATTCTAGCAGAGCGCCACCCACCCTGTGAGCCATGCTGCCCAGTATTTCCACTCTTGGTCACTCTCCCACCCTGAATCCGGATGCACCTGAGGTTGGCTCTGACCAGAAAAAATAATTCTGCATAACTCCCGAAGAAGGTGGATCCTGGCATCCTGGGGCTGCCTTCTGTAAACCCCAGATATCATGTAGTGACCAAGCCCAGGGTGCTTGAAGGATCATGTGGATAAGACCTAAACCACATGGTGAGCAGCCTGGCCATGCCAACCCAGGGGACCTGCCATATAATGCTGTCTTCTCTGATACACGTGCTGTAGAGACCCACCTGGAGACTCACAGACCCCTGAACTAACTCTGAGGAGAGATCTGTGTTCCTGGCGGTGCATGACATAGCTTTGGATGCTGAAGACAGTTCTGCTTGTGGCCTCACCGCAAGATCCACACCTGATCTCCTACACGAGGCCCACCTTACACAGCTGTGCTGCGTGCTTTGCCCCTGCTGGTGCCCAGCTCTGCAATCTGGCACACGGGGAGGATCTTTGTGATGGTTTGTATTGACTGTCAACTTGACAGGGTCTAGAATCACCTGGGAGACACACCTCTGGGTATTCCTGTGAGGGAGTTTCTAGATTGACTTAATTGAAGACCCACCCAGAACGTGGACAGCACCATTCCCCAGGCTGGGATCCTGAACTAAAGGAAAAGGAGAAGGTGAACTGAGCACCAGCGTCCATCTCTCTGCTTCTGGACTCCAGGTGCAGTGTGACTGCCTTGCGCTCCTGCTGCCAGGCCTCCCCTACCATAATGTGCGGAACCCTCAAATAACAAGTCAAAGCAAAGCTGCCCTTCGCTGAGTTGCTTCTGTTGTGTATTTAGTCACTGCAGTGAAAGCTAACTGATATGATCTCCAGATTCTCATCTGTGCCTGGTATGTTTGCAATCTCCACGGCCCAATCTGAGTCTATTGAAAGTTCATGGCCAGAAACCTGAGATGTCTGTCTGGGTTCTCCACAGACACGGAAGCAGCAGGAGGAATATATATGTGGGCATGTACATATGTGTATGCATATGTGCATATAGATGCATGTGTGCCACACACACAGATGTATTGGCACATGCAGTAGAGACTGGCATACCTCTGATCTGCAGATCTGATGGGTGGGCTGAAAGTGCTGGGAAGATCTGATGCTGGGTCTAGAGTCCTGGCAGCTAAGAGTGTCTGCAGCAGGATTCTCTCTGCCTCAGGAGGTCAGTGTTTTTGTCCTGGAAGACCTAAAGCAAGGGGAGTTGGGGGCGGTGCCACAGCATGGGAAGGAGGTATACTTTCCATAAAGTCTGTTGGTTTATGGCACCTGGGAGATGGTTCAGCAAGTAACATGCTGGCTGCACAAGTACAAGGACTGGAGTCCAATCCCCAAGAACCTACATAGAGAGCCACACAGAGGAGTGTATATATGTGATCCCAGTGCTGGATCCCTGGCTAGTCAGTATAGCCCACTTGGCAAGCGCCATGGTCAATGAGAGACCTTTTATCACAAAATAAGGTGAAGGACTTGAGAGATGGCTCAGTGGGTGAGGGCACCTGCCATCAGGCCTGCCTAGAACTCACCAGTGAAGGGCTGGGGTGTGGCTCAGAGGTAGAGCACCTGCCTAGAACTCCCCCAGTGAGGGGCTGGGGTGTGGCTCATTGCACATCTCACCATGCACAAGACCCTTGGTTCAATGCCCAATCCTAGAAAAAGGAAACACATACATTGATCTCATGGAGCCCTTCTGAGCCTCCCCACCATAAAAAAAAAGGCATACACAGCAGGGAATACCATGTGAGCTGGAGTACCGGGTATGGCCCAGAACACCACACTGGGTAAGTGCTGACTTCATAGACACACATGGAGGTGTGTTGTTGTTTGGTGATGAATGTGAAAAATCAATAAAGGCAAGTTAATTAAAAAGGAACACACTATTGCCTGGGGCAGCAAAACTCAAATGTTTATGTGACTGAGAGTTAAGGTGCAAAGAGAATACTATGCTGTTCTCTGTGCTTCTTCTGGGCCAGTTGAACCAAGGCAGGTAATGCATATGAGGGCCAAATAGTGCGTGCTTCTAAACAGCGGAGGGTGTGTGTGTGTGTGTGTGTGTGTGTGCACACATGTATAGCGGGCCCTGAATTTGGGGCTGGTTACAGTTTAAATGTGAAATGTCTCTGTATTAGTTACTGTTGCAACTTAAGGAAAGAGAGGTTTACTTTAGCGCACGATTCGAGCGTACCCTCCGTCCTAGTGGCAAAGCCACAGAAGCAGGGTCTTGAGGTGGCTGCTCACACTGCACCCACAGTCAGGATGCAGAGAGAGATGTGGTCCTTTTTATTCAGTCCAGGGGTCCAGCCCATAGAATGGTGCTGTCCACATGTAGGGTGGGCCTTTCTACTTCAGTGAACCTAAGTTAGAAAGTCCTTCACAGACATCTCAGAGGCTTGCTTCCATGATGATCCTAATTTTTATTTTATGTGCATTGGTGCTTTGGCTGCATGCATGTCTGTGTGAGATGGTTGTGAGCTGCTGTGTGGATGCTGGGAATTGAACCTGGGTCCTCTGGAAGAGCAGCCAGTGCTCTTTAACCACGGAGCCATCTCTCCAGCTCCAAGGTTGACAAGATTACCTAGCATAGTCCCCAACAAGCGCATGTGTTTGAACACTGTGTGTCCCACAGGTGGCTGTTGGGGATTGTGCAACTTGCAGGCCTAGCTGATGGATGTAGGGACTAGGAGTGAGACTTTGTAGCTTATGCCAACCTCTGGTTTCAGTCTTGTTTTCTGCTTCCTATCTTAAGAGATTTGAGGAGCCCCACACACTCATTCCCACTGCCATGCCTTCTCTGCAATAACAGACCGAGACTCCCCTGAAACCATGAGCCCAAACAAACCTTTCTTCTCTTTAATTGCTCTCATCAGGCATTTGGTCACAGTAACACAAAAACAGCAAGGCCAGAATTGCTGCTGTGGAAAAGGCCACAGACTCTGAGCCCCTGGATAAGCCAGGAATCATGGTTAGATATTGTTCATGATGCCAGAGCAAGCACAGTGCCTGGAGCTTACCAGAAATGTCCATCATCGTATATAATGACAGGAAACAAAATACTGTGTGGACTGAAAGGTGTGCCCCATTTATAAATTTGGGTGCCCCCGACTTCAGAACCTCAACAAGCTGAACCTCAGCATCTTGGTTGAGTTCACCTCTGTTGTGGGTGAGGGCTAGCAGCTGCAGTCCCTGGAGTGGTACATGGTCCAGCATGACTTGGGCTTGTTGCCATGGAGACAGCATCATTCGAAGACAGGCTGAACCTGTGCACACACACACTTGAAGCCTAACCTTCTGACAGACTTGCCCTTGTTTCCGCTTTTGGCCATTGGAAGTCACGTGATCAGACTGGTTCAAACTGGTGGCATTTCCTGGTGGTGTGCTGCAGGCTCCCCAAGGCAAAGGTTCAAGGAGGGCTGGAGAAATGGAGCATTTGCTATCAATCTGGAAGATCACTAGACTTTCCACTTTGAATGTAAAGTTTGACCTTATGAAAGCAATCATTTAGAAGCCAATTATCTATTAAAGACCTCTGGGGGCTGGGGAAACTGCTCCCTGGGTAAAATGCTTACTTCACAAGCATGAGGACCTGAGTTGAGGCCTCAGAACCCACATAAAAACCAGGCATGGGTACCATATACCTGTAACCTCAGCACTGGAGATGGGGAGACAGGAGGACTAGGGGTCTCTGGTCAGCCTAGCCTAGTCGGCGAATCCCTGTATCAAAAGAAATAGATTGATGGTGCCTGAGGAATGACCCCACACGATTATCCTCTGGCCTCCACACACACCCCCACACATGCAAACTTGGACACACACACAAAACAATTACAAAAGGATTCCTTGCTATACAGAAAACCCATCCCAGGGTCTCTTGATCCCAGAACTTTCTGACGTGGTTAAGGGATTACTGACACATAGTCGCTCCTGGCTGGGAAAGAAGACCTTGGAGGTGTTGAGTTTTGTAGTTGATTAGGAGACTTAGGTAGATTTCCCTAGGTAGATTAAGTACAAAGGAATATGCAGGACTGATCTATAAAATTTCTAATGATGTGTCCTAAGACTTTGGGGGTTTTCCCAGGAAATCTATATGTGTTTAATAGGAAAAGAGGTGATTAGCCCCTCAGTGAGGCCCAAGACAAAGTCTACTCAGCTGATGGAGTTGATTTCAGACAGGTGTCGGTGTGCCATTTTGTACCCAATGTGGCAAAAATGAAGATATTCTAAAGAGGCACTCAACTTGACTATTGGACTATTGACAATGGATCCCCCCAAAAATGGGAATTTTCTTGGAAATCTCATGCTGGGGGAAGGAAATCCCTTAGTGAGGGGCTGGGGTGTGACTCAGTTGTAGAGCTCCTGCCTAGAATCTCCCAGTGAGGGGCTGGGGTGTGGCTCAGTGGTAGAGCCCCTGCCTAGAATCCCCCAGTGAGGGGCTGGGGTGTGGCTCAATGGTAGAGCCCCTACCTAGAATTCCCCAGTGAGGGGCTGGGGTGTAGCTCAGTGGCAGAGCACCTGCCTAGAATCCCCCAGTGAGGGGCTGGGGTGTGGCTCAGTGGCAGAAGCCTTGCCTACTGAGTGCAGGCCACTGAGTAACACCCCCAGCACCATAAAGAGAAACAGAATAAGACAGGAAAGGAGTCCCTGGCAGGGCTCCATCCTAAAGGGAGAGATCCTTGCTTTTATTTTGAGTTGACTTCTGAGCTTGTTCTCAAGACAGCACCTCTCCCAGTGAGTTCTGTGGGCTCCCTTGTCTGTTGTAGTAGAGGCTGTGAGAAGGTACAGACTTCGCAAGGCTTATTTTCCCAGCACTGGTGAGACCCTGGGAGTCTCTGCTGATATACTTCCCTGATCTCTTCCCTAGAGTACAGAGTGTGATTGCTTTCTGGGAAATAAACGGAGAATAACCTTGTTGAGCCAAGTACAAAGTTCTTCCTTGACAGCCCTATTCCTTTTGGGAAGCCTTGAAAAGAGCCAGAGATTTCTTTACAAGGAAATAAAAAGGTTCCGCATTTCTAACGGGCACAGAGCCATCCTGTGAATCCAGCCTTCAGCCAGCCTGCCAGGGATTTAGAGAGACAGATGGAGGCTGAAGCAAATACTACCCCTAAGGTCCTAATGCAGCTCCTAGGGGCTCCCTTCTTGGGGGACCCTAAGCTAACAGTGCTTTGGTATAGAGCTTTCCTTGATCCCAGCTTTGTCCAGCCTGATGTCTCTCAACAGCTCTGAAACATGTGAGCAAGTTCCTTGAACAATGCTAATGCAGGTCCGATCGCTACTCACTGGCAGAGCACAGCGAATGCAGATAAACAAGATTCACAGTTATTTTCAAGCACGTTGCAATATGAACAAAATTAACTTTGTAAATAAGACCCTCCTGACGAAGATGGGGATGTTGGAAACCGCTCTGGACCCTGAAAATGAATTTGGAGGCTGAAAAGAACCAGCTGGTGATGGGGTGGGGGGCTATGTGGAGGTGGGGAGCTGAGAGCTCACCCAGGGATGCAATACCATACAGAATGGATTCGGTTTTATCCAGCATCTTTCACAGAGAAGTCTAACAAAATGGCCCACGGCTAGTTACGGACTTCCTTTGCAAATACGAGCAAAGTGTGTAATTTATCAAATGGATGAAGTTGGAAAACTCACAAGAATCACTGCAGAGAGGGACTGGACCAGCAGGGGTGGGGAGGGAGTAGCCAAGGCACTGAGGACTAGGAGCAAAGTGGTCCTCTGGAGGGAGACAGTGCCAGAGGGATCTGGATGTTATCAGGGAGCTAAAGAGACACCCCAAAAGCTTAGATAGAACCAGGAACGGACATACCCCTGTCAGAGGGAACTGATCGGAAGAAATGAGGCCTGGGGCTATTCTGCCTGGAGGACATGTGACGTGTTGGAACAGTACCTGAAGGGGATGCTGTGATGTAAAGGACAAGAAGCCAAGAAAGTCTTTGGTGACAGTAGACAGAGGCCATTAGAACAGGTATCCCAGATTGAGGGACATTGCTGGGGGTCATGACCAAGTCAGGCTCAAGACAAGTGCCAAATTAACCCTCTGGAGGTTTGCTAGCATGTGTATGCCAGTTAGGGCTAGGAGGGCCAGTCAACCTTGTGTGAGAGCCCACTCAGGTAGGGGTATCCGATTGATCATTCATCCATTCATTTGAGTGAGACAGAGTCCTAGGTAGCCCAGGCTGGGCTCCAACTCCCTATGTTGCCAAGGATAACCTTAAACTTCTTCTTATCCTCCGGCTTCTACATCCCAAGGGCCCAGATTACAGGCATGCAGTATTGATCTAGTTTATGTTGGGCCAGGGCTTCCCTCCCTCCCTCCCTCCCTCCTTCCCTCCCTCCCTCCCTCCGTCTTTTACTTCCTTTGTCTTTCTCCCCTCCTCCCCCACTCTTTTCCTTCCTTTCTCATCTACAACCCAGCTAAGAGGAACACTGAAGCTACTTCAATTCTTCTAACTCTTCCGCAGCCAGTTCCTTTAGAAACAGCCGGAAGACCAAGCAGAAAGCCCTGAGCATCAGGGTCGGGCTGGGATAATAGCCGCAAGGTGACTGTTCACTTCGGCAAAGAGAATTACGGCCTCCTTTTTTACCTGTCCTCCCCTGATGGCCGGAGAAGATGGAGATAATATTTACTATCTTGTCCTCACACACCACAGCAGAGGCAGCCACCATATATCTGAGAAGCAGGGACTTACTGTCTTGAGATGGGGAGTTGGGCCAGAATGCAAGTGGACGTTGGTGCTATTAATTCATTTAAGTGTGACACACAGCAGAACTTTCTCCTAAGGAACTCAATGTCACACGTGTAAAATGTCCTGGGCAGCAAAAAAAAAAAAAAAAAAAAAGCCAAATGCCATAGTGAACGAGAGAAAGCCTTAGTTATGGTATGTGTGTGTGTGTGTGTGTGTGTGTGTGTGTGTGTGTTTCTCTGGGAGCCACATTCTTTTGTAGGTTTTTATTATTTATTTATTTCGAGACAGGGTTTCTCTATTGTTACGCTGGCTGTCCTGGAACTCACTCTGTAGACCAGGCTGGCCTCGAACTCACAGATCCGCCCACCTCTGCCGCCCGAGTGCTGGGATTAAAAGCATGTGTCACCGTCACCCCGCCCTTGGTAGTTTTTTTTTTTTTTAAGGTCTTCTTTCTTTCTTCGGCCGTGTGGAATATGTGCTTGTGTGCATGTGGAGACTCGATGGCAATGTTGGCTGTCTCCCTTGATTTTCTCCATTTCATTTCTTGATACAGCGTCTCTCCCTAAACCTGGAGCTCAGCAGTTTGGCCGGGCTGGCTGGCAGTGCACTGGAGAGATCCCGCTGTCCCTGCATCTTCTGCTGCAACTGAAGTTCCAAGTCCTCCTGCCTGCTTGTTCGCACGGGCGCTGGGGATTCGCACTCTGATCTTCATGCTTGTGTGGCAAACGCCTCACCAACTGAGCCATCTCTCCAGCTTCTACCTCGTTTATTTGTAACAGGGTCTCTCACAGAACCTGGAACTCACTAAGTGTGCTAGGCTGGCTAGTTAGTTAAGTCTCCCGGACCCTCTGTCTCTCCAGCACTGAGATTACAATGCGTGCCAACACGCTCTTTTTCTTTCCTCTCCTTCTCCTTCTCCTTCTTTTTTACATGGGTGCTAGGGCTGTAACTCAGGTTCTCCTGCTTAGACAGCAAGGGCTTTGTTGACTGAACTGTCTTCCTCAGCCGGGTTATAATGCTTCTGCTAGCAGAGCCAGAGGTGGCATTGTTCCAAGGGCTGGGCTCTTCTTTGGCCAAATGTGGTCTCAGTGACAGCTCTGCCCCTAGGCTGCATAGCTAGCATGACCCCAAGGTGGGCTTTATTTTTCCATTCAATGGACTTAAGGATGGTCATTTTGCATTTTTTTCCATGTTGGAAGCCTCCTCTACCCTCTTCTTGGTAGCGTGTGTCATTTCCCCGAGGAAAGTCATGACAATAGCTAGGTGAATTCTTCTACCTGGGCTATAGCTCCTGTGGGAGTGATCCTCCTGGCACCGGGGTGTTGCCTCCTGGATTGCCCACTGACCGTGGTACTGTTCCCATTCACCTTGAAGAAGGGCAGCTCAGACCCTGCTCCTCTTCCCTGAATCCTCCCACCCTGGCAGCCTGTCCCAGAACAGGTGCAGGCTTTGAGTAAGTGCATTTTGCCAAGAACTCTGAAAACCTACATCCCACTTACTGGCAGTGATGGATGAGCCTCTCTGCCAGGGACGAAGCCCTGGTCACGGACCACTGATGTGTTAGGAGAGAATTCGCAGGGTAACATTTACTTTCTAGCACAGGGCTGGGAACAGAAGGCCACAGGAGCTGAGGGGAGGTCCACTTTCCCTCAAAGAGGGGTCTCCAAGGGGGCACTCTCCATGTCCACCTTCCCCAGCAGGTGGCTTTTGGCTTGATCTGCTATTTAGGGCTTGAATGCAATGAAGACAGTGTAGGTTCCCGGATGCCCTGTTGCCTGTCTCGTGTCCCCAGTCATGCCCAGGGTCTGCAGCAACAGTGAGGTGCTCAGTCAATGTAGTTGGTCTTGCAGATACTGGCAGGGATGCATTTTCTCTTGTGGCTGAGGATGTCTTTGTCATGGGACAGCAACAAAGACAGTGACAGAGGAAGTAAGCCCGGAAGTCGCTGAGGGCTGATGGGAAATCATAACGCCCATCTTCTCGGCTGCTTGTGAGAAGCCTCTCTGGGTCCCTTCATTCTTACAAGAGATCCCCCTGAGGGGGCTGTGACAGGAAGGGGTGGAAAGGGAAATGGTGTAAATTCTTACTTGGCCTCCGGGTGTCTGAGCATTCTTACCTGGGTTGTAGACATGTCCAACCTCAAGACATCATGACAAGACAGTGTCAGATGTGAAGTCCATGCCAGAGAACCACACAGTTGAGCTAAAAGGGAGCGGGTGGTGGGGGTGGGAGGAGACTCAGTGGTTAAAGCTCTGGCCACAAAAGTGTAAGGCCCTGAGATCAGAACCCACATAAAGGTGAACACTTCTATGGTGAGAGGAGGTGGAGACAGGAAGATTCCTGGCCTAGCATAAGTGGCAGCAAACTGGAGACTCTGCCTTAGAGAAGGAGGAAGGCAAAGAGAGGTTTCCAAGGGGGCACATACCATGTAATTGTTCTGATTTGAACACTTGGTCCCAAGGTGGGAGTGGCGTTTTGGGAGGTTGTGGAAGCTCTACAATGTGGGATCTGGTTAGAGGAAGCAGGGCAGAGAGATAGGCCATTGAAGATTGTATCCAGTCCCTCTTTCCTGTCTGTCTCTCAGCTTCCTGTCCACCATGAAGAAGTTCCTCTGTCACACATTTCTGCCACCATCATGTTCCACTCCCACACACAGAGAGTAGGGGGGGTAGGGAATAGGGGGTGGGTAGGGGATCAACTACAGAAAGTGGGGAACCTGTCATCCCAAAGGAGTGATTCTTCCCTTGAAGTTGCTCAGTCTTCCTTGGGTGTTTGTTGTGATGATGACACAAGTCACTAATACAGGAGGTAGGGAGATGTCTTAGGAGGGAAAGCACTTGTCTCACAAGTATGAGGACCCAAGCTCAGATTCTCAGGACTCACTAAGGCTGAACCTAGTAGTACATGTCTGCACACCTAGTGCTTCTATGGCAAGACGGGAGGTGGAGGCAGCAGAATGCTTGGAATCACCCAGGCCAGCTAGCTGTGTACACAGGGACAAACAACCAAGGGACCCTGCCTAGAGCAAGGTGGAAGGCAAAGAGAGACACTCAAGGTTGTCCTCTGACCTTCATATGCCAAGCAGTAGCATGCTTCTACACACACACACACACACACACACACACACACACACACACACACACACACATACACACACAGACACACAATCACAGACACACACAGACACACACAGACACACACAGACACACACACACATATACACACAGAGGTTTGAAGGCCAGCTTGTCACCCCAGTTCCTGCCTCATGCTGGCTCCTGATGTCAGCTCAGGACACATCAGGATTATAAGCCTGGGATGCAGCCCAGGCAGACAGCAGTGACACTGCACGAGCATTGGGAGATATCGCTTCTCCCCCAACAGAGGTGTCGGGGTCAGGCCCAGCATGGGAGAGCACATTTGTCCCCATTCCACCAGGGGCCCATTTACTAAATCCTTCCAATCCACGAGTTGTGGCCTCACTGGGAAAAAATGGCTTCCTGGTATCTCTCCAGACCCTCGGCTGTTTGTTAACAGCCAGGCAGTCAATCTCTCAGAGCCTTCGAAGGCTAGAAATACATCATGTTCTTTCTTTTCTTTTGTGTTTATTTTTTAACAGCCAGTGGGAATGTGACACAGGTTTCCTATGAAATCCTCCATTTCAGAATTTTGCTAATCGATGAGAGGGCTACTTAATTAACCCGAAACATACTTATGTGTGGTATTAGTTACTTTCACACAGCCGTGACCTTAGTACCTGACAGAAAGAAGAGAAGAAATTCTCGCTGAATTTACATGTATTTTGATATGTTGAGTGTGTGTGTGTGTGTGTGTGTGTGTGTGTGTGTGTGCATGAACATACACGTGTGGGGACCAGAAGTTGACATGGGCTGTCTTTCTTAATCCTTCTCTGCCTTATTTTCTGAGACAGGGTTCCTCACTGAATCTGAGGCTTACTAGTTCACCTCGCCTGCTGGTCCAGTGAGCCCTGGAGTCCTCCTGTCTTTGCCTCCTCAGCTCTGGGAGTACAGCTGCATGGCACCTCACTAAGCTTTATGTAGGTGCTGGGGACTGGAACTCAGGCCCTTGAATTTGTGAAGCAAGCACTTCACTAACCAAGCCATCTCCTGGACATCAGCAAAGGTTAATTTAGGCTCATGGCTGGGCAGGCATACTAGAAGCAGCTCAGTCTGCGGTGATGAGAGCATGAGGTGAAGTAAAGAGAGCAGGTGAGAAGCCCTCTTATGGAGAGGGTGCTGGTCTGATTCACATCCAACCCCAGGAGAGCAGTATGTGGTGTTTGTACAAACAGGGCAGGAAGGCAAGGGTGCTGTCTCCAGCCCAGAGAGAATCCTTGGTACTCCTGCATTTCCAGAGTCCCTTAAGGGCTTCCCGAGGCTTTCACTGGGGTCTCAGAGATGCTCAATAGCCTCTTACTAACCCTGTACCCTACTTACTTCCTTTCAAAGGGAAAGAGAGAGAGGGGCTGTTTTAGATTCAATCATGTGCCCCAATAATGTTGAAATCCTAACTCCCAGGGCCTGGGAATGCAACTTTATTGGGTAATAGTTCTTTACAGATAACCAAGTTAAGACAAGGTCCTTAAGCAGACCTGGTAGTGGTTAATTTTAAATGTCAATTAATAGGATTTAGAATAAGGGGTGTGTGTGCCTGTGGACATGCCTGTGAGGGGGTTTCTGGGTAAACTGAGGTCGGAAGACCCACCCTCACTGTGAGCCAGACCATCCTATGTGCTGAGGTCCTGGATGAAAAGTCAGCTGAACAGCAGCATTCATCTCTTCCTACGTCGCTCCCTGTGTGATGTCACCACTACTCATGTGACGTCATTACTCCCGTATGATGTCATCATTCCCCGTGTGATGTCATCACCCCCTGTGTGATGTCAGTTGTAATTATCAACTTGATAGAATCTAGAATCACCTGGGAAAAGAGGCTCAATGAGGGATTAACTAGATCAGGTTGGCTTGTGTTCATGTTGGTGTGTGGGTGATGGGGAGATTGTTTTGGCTGTCTTAACTCTTATGCATAGACCCAGCCTGAAAGTGGCACCTGGTTTTGGAGCCTGGGCCTGTAAGAGTAGAGAAAGGTAGCTGACTGCTATGCATGCCTGCATTCATTTCTTTCTCCTCTTGATTGTGGGTGTGATGTGGCGAGCTGCTTTAAATTACTGACTTCCTCGCGCTGATGGACAAGTAATCTGGGAATGTGAGCTAAAGCAAACCCTTTCTCCCTGAAGTTGCACAAGTCAAGAGTCATCAAAATTGGGCAGCAAATGACCTGGAGATGGGAAGACCCGTCTCTCCCTTCCCAGTCCTCAGTAGGAACCAGGCTGAGACCCCTTGATCTTGAACTTCAGGCCCCCATAGCATAATGGGTCACTCTCAAGCTGCCCGGCTGGTGAGACTTTCTTTCAGCAGGCTTGGTAAACTAACTCAGGGATGGCTGGTGAAAGACTACAGATAGGTCACGTGCCTGTCGTCTTTCTCCACGTATGTATGTGCTGATGTGTGTGCAGATGAGCATGCGTGTGTATGCACTTGGGTGGAGGGTAGAGGCTGATGGTCAGTTGTCTTCCTCCATTGATTGTTCTCCATGTTAGTGCTTGGGGCACGGTCTTTCACTGAGCTTAGAGGTCATAGTTTAGACTAGGCTGGCTAACAGTGAGCCCCAGGGATCCACCTGTCTCTGTGTCCCTCAGTGCTGGGGTTAGAGATAAGTGTGGCAGGACCTGGCTTCAATATATATATATATATATATATGTTTATTCTTTGAGACTTTCTTACATGTATACAATAAAGTGTGATCATATTTATCATTCTCTAATTCCCTTCTCCAATCCCTCTAACTTGTCCCCCTCCCAACTTTATGACTTCCTATTTTGTTATAACAGGCTAGATCCAGTTAGTGCAGCTCATATCCAAGGGGCTAGAGCAGTGGCCATGCCTTTGAAGAAAACCAACTCTCTACTTGAGGCCATCAGCTGCCAATCATAGATGGGGGTGGAGTCTGTGAGCTCCCAGGCCCCACCCCCAGCCATGCAGGAATATTTCCAGGCTTGACTGTGTGCCCGTGGCCACAGCAATGAGCTCGGGAGAACCACAGTTACGTCGTGACCAGAAGCCAGTGTTTCATATCTCTCTTCCCCATCTTCTGCCCGGCTTCCATGATGTCCTCTGAGCGATGGAGGAGGGTTTGGTATAGATGGC
This sequence comes from Cricetomys ansorgei, assembly GCA_026225945.1. Classification (NCBI taxonomy): domain Eukaryota; kingdom Metazoa; phylum Chordata; class Mammalia; order Rodentia; family Nesomyidae; genus Cricetomys; species Cricetomys ansorgei. The sequence goes on along the minus strand of JAMJFZ010000818.1, from coordinate 6,170,774 downwards.
CCTTGTAGGGCTGAGCTCTCAGCAGTGGTTTTTTGATGTGCACTGTAGGAACTGGGAGATCCAAACTCAAGTCCTTGAGCAAACACAGGGACTGACCATCTCTTCAGTCCTTGAAAGGATACACCAAAAACAAAACAATCTGTTGCTGGGAAAGGAAGAACATTCAGGCTTGCCCACTGCCAACAGCCCACAGACTCGCTATAGCTTCGGGCTTCACTTCCTGCGGCGCCTGGGGGTGGAGTGTTCAGCCTCTGTGCAAGAAGCTAGGGAGCTGGATGGAGCTGGAGTGTGGGAGCTGCAACCCTGTATTAGCCTGCTGGGTACTCTGGCTCCTCATGCTTGCCACAGACCCATATCTCATCGCCATGAAACAGAGATTCAGGAGGGCGGCAGGAGCCCCGCGGTTATCTCCCATTCGGGAAGGAAACATAAAAACCTGAAAGCCTTTTCAAGCCAGGTGTCTGAGGAGACTTCAGGCCCAGGCGTTGATGCCTATGTGTGCGTGTGTCGCCATTATTAAAGTTACAATGGCTCCCTCTTGGAAGAATTCAGAATGTCACTAGAACATCCTCAAGACAAAAGCCAACAAAAGAAAAAGCCAGGCGCATCAGCCTGCGCCTGTAATCCCTGCACGCCAGAGGCCCAGGTGACAGGATTCAGAGTTTGAGGCTAGCCTGGGCTACATAGGAAGACTGTCTCAAAAAAGAAAAGGAAACAAAACAGAACAAAAAAGTGCAGCCAGCCGTTATCTTTGGACCTGAATAAGGCTTAAAAATGATGATTAACATAATCACAAAAGTATGATTTAATCCGTGCAAGGTTATAAATATTAATTGGGAAAAGACGTTATATTGGGAATGTTATTATACACTATCATGTTAATTTTATGAAAATAGGTCCACGAAACACGCATACTTTTTTTTTTCTTTTCTTTACTTCTCTCCTCAGCTTTTGCTAGCAGTCTCTGTGTGGATGAACACTTCCTGTTTCTGCAGCTACCTCTGCCTGGGGTGGAGGGTGGGATCCTCATACCACAGGGCCTTGTGATTTCCCACAGATAAGAATCAGAGGCTGCAGAAGCAGGATAAGGGGTTGAGCTACAAGCTGGATGTTTACACTCATAACTATGATTGTGTGTGCATGAGCGTGGTGTGTGTGTGCCTGCGTGTTTGCATGAGTGTTAGTATGTGCACATGCATGTGGAGGACATCCGGCAACCTCGAATGTCAGTCCTTACTTCCTGTCCACCTTGATTATTGAGACAGAGTCTCTCGCTGGCCTAGAACTGACCATGTAGGCTAAGCCAGCAAGCCCAGGCATCCATCTGCCTCCATCCACCCCAGCGCTGAGATTATATGCCACCTGGCTTGACTTTCTACATGGGTGCTGGGTATCTGAGCTCAGATACTCATGTTTGCACAGCAGACACTTTGCTGATGGCTGCCATCTCCCCAGCCTTTATAACAGGGATTTGATTTACACCTGTGCCTTTAGAAAGGCCCTAGACTTCAATGCAAGGGAAAGCCTCTCAAGCCTCAAGGTGAGAAACCAGCTGGTCTCCTGGGTGATGGTGAAGGCACACTCTTTTAATCCCAGCACTGGGAAGGCAGAAGCAGATGGATCTCTGGGAGTTTGAGGCCAGCCTGGTCTACAGGGTGAGTTCCAGGACAGCCAGAGTTACAACAGAGAAACCCTGTCTCCTACCTGAGCCTCCTAGAGCTGGGCCCTGCTGTGTTCTGTATCACCCCTGATGCTCCAGCCTCCCTGGGTGGTGGGTTGTGACTGTCATATATTACAGATGAGGAGGTGGAGGCACAAGACAGAGACCAGCACACCTGTAGGCCTACCAGGCAGGCATCGGAACCCAAGTGTGCTGAGCCCTGGGGATCAAGATGGCAATTGCTGAACTGGGGCTGTAGCTCAGTGAGTCGAGCGCTTGCCTAGCATGCCCGAAGCCCTAGGTTCCATCCCCAGCACTGCCTAAATGGGATGTGGTGACATATGCCTGTAATCACTAGGGAAGTGAAGACAGGGAGATCAGAAGGTCTGGGTCATCCTGGGCTACAGAGTGAGTTCAAGACCAGCCTGGGCTACAGGAGACCCATTCAAAATAGATAGATAGATAGATGATAGATAGATAAAATGTCTCAGCTGCAAGTGGGTCTGGAATTGGAAGCTTCAGTAGGGGAATAATATGTGATGTTTACTGGTATGACCTCATCCATCTAGAACTGTCCACGCCCCAAGCGCCCCTTCTCCAGAACTCACTAAAGGGAAGCACAGCCTTGCTTGTAGCCAGAGGGATATGTTCTGAAGACATCTATCTATACTTCTATGTTAAAGTTTCATTAAGTGTATGGCTCAACACTCTGTTCTAGTTTCCATAAGACCAGTACCTAGGTGAAGTCCTTTATAATCAATTGATCAATATTAAATGTAGCTCAATGACAGCTACACACGAGGAGGGTGTGGTCGGGAGAATCCAACAGGAAGTTACATAGGAACCCATTTCGGCTTGCATAGAAAGATCTGGAAGCCTGTAGACAAGCCATCACTGTAATCCAGGGAGAGAGCTGCGGGATTGCTGCCTGTTTTTCTAATTTGTGAGCTTTGAGCTGAGCATGCAGCCTTGTTAGGGAGCTAATACGGGATGAAACGGGACACGGCGGTGTCAGGGAGAACACGCAGCTCCTTAGTGAAGGTCTGAAGAGCGATCAAGCTGAATTAATTTCTAAGCGACCCCATGACAGATTCTTGATTATGATCCTCAATTAGGGAAAGCTCGGTTTCGCTTTTGTTTAATGTCAGGGAGTTAGGAAGCCGCTGGGGAGACGTGCTGGGACTTCTCTCAGGGCTCCAAAGAGGAAGTGTGGAGGCTTCGAGGATGGTGGGTCAGTAGGTAAAGCGCTCCCTGGTCAAGTGTCAGGATCCCAGTTCAAGTCCCCGGGACACAGGTAAACCAGATTGGGTTGTGCACATCTGCAATCCTAGCTCTCCTAGGGCAAGGTGAAGAACAGAGAAGAGAGGCCCAGAAGGCGATGGGTCAGCTGCCCTGGTGTAGGCAGCAGAGGTGAACAAGTGACTTTGTCTCAAAGCGGATGGCAAGGGTGCCACTGAGGTGTCTTCGGACAGCACTCACAAACACGCACACGCATGCACACATACCATACACACTCACACACGGATCGCACATGAAACTGCTCAGCTCTGTCAAGGCCCAAAGGAGGAAGCACAGAGGCTTGAAATGGCGACGGACCTGCTCTGTGAAAATGAAAAACAAAACAAAACAGCCAGGTTTAGGGGTACAGAGCTGCAGTGCCAGCTTTTAGGAAGCCGAGGCAGGAGGATTGTGAGTTCAAGGTCAGCTTAGGCTACATAGTGAAACCCTGTGTAAAAAACCAAAGCTGGGCATCATGGGAACACGCCTGTAATCCCAGCATTTGAGAGGCTCCTGCAGGAGGGTTGCTTGCTCTGAGTTTGAGGTTAGTTGGAGGTGCATACTAAGATCCTGTCTCAAGAACACAAAATAATAGGGAAGGCAGGGACAGGAGGGCCACTAGCGCCTGCTGAGCAGGCGATCTTAACTACGTGGCAAGTTCCAGGTCAGTGAGAAACCCTGCCTAAAAATAAAATAAAATAAAATGAAAAGTGAACTATACTGTAGACCAGTGTCTGCGGGAGGGCAGCTGAAGTTGGCTTCTTGTTGAGCTCTTCACACACACACACACACACACACACACACACACACACACACACACACACACACACACACACACACACACACACACATAACACACACACACACACTCACACACACACACATAACACACACACACACATAACACACACACACACATAACACACACACACATAACACACACACATACACACATAACACACACACACACACACACACACACACACACACACCCCAACAAACACAGGAAAGGAGAGACTCAGTCCTAAAGTAGATACATGTGCCCCTGGGAGCAGAACATCAAGGCCAGAGATCCAGATCTCCTAGAGTTTTCTCCAGATCACACCAGAAGACGTAACTGCTGCCCAGCTGGTTACATAAAAGGCTCAGAGTTCCCAGAGTAGTTACAAGATCAGAAAGGCTTCTGTGTGTATCATAGCTTTGGATTCGTGACTTTATCTGGGAGCCTGGGACCTTTCTTAACCCCTGAGGCTTTCCTTTCTCAAATAAAGACGAGGCCAAGTGTTGTGGCACAGAATTGTCATTCCAGACACTCAGGAGGCTGAGGTAGGAGGATGGAAAGTTTCTAGACCAGCCTGGGCAATTTAAAGTGAGACTCTTTCTCAAAATAAAATGTGTGTGGCTCAGTGGTAGAGCACCTGCCTAGAATCCCCCAGTGAGGGGCTGGGGTGTGGCTCAGTGGTAGAGCACGCACCTGCCTAGAATCCCCCAGTGAGGGGCTGGGGTGTGGCTCAGTGGTAGAGCACCTGCCTAGAATCCCCCAGTGAGGGGCTGGGGTGTGGCTCAGTGGTAGAGCACCTGCCTAGAATCCCCCAGTGTGGGGCTGGGGTGTGGCTCAGTGGTAGAGCACCTGCCTAGAATCCCCCAGTGAGGGGCTAGGGTGTGGCTCAGTGGTACAACACCTGCCTAGAATCCCCCAGTGAGGGGCTGGGGTGTGGCTCAGTGGTAGAGCACCTGCCTAGAATCCCCAGTGAGGGGCTGGGGTGTGGCTCAGTGGTAGAGCACCTGCCTAGAATCCCCCGGTGAGGGGCTGGGGTGTGGCTCAGTGGTAGAGCACCTGCCTAGAATCCCCCAGTGAGGGGCTGGGGTGTGGCTCAGTGGTAGAGCCCCTGCCTAGAATCCCCCAGTGAGGGGCTGGGGTGTGGCTCATGTGGCAGAGTTTACACCTAGTATGTAGGCAGATTGCTCCAAGTCCAATCAGTGGAGGCCTGAAGGGAAAACCCACAACAGCTCCCAGCATCTCAGCAGTGGAGATGAACAGAATGTAGCATAGAAGAAATGTTTAATTACTTATTGTCTCTCAGGGGCTTGCTACAACTGCATAATCAAAGTTCAGCCTTGACTAGACCTCAGTGTGGGACAGCTTGCACGTAATTCCCTAAATATGTCACTGTGAAAACCTCATTAGAAAAGCAGATTGCCCCGTGAGAGAATAGTGTCCAGTTTCTGAAGTGTCACTCATGTTCCAACATGGAAGAAAACACTGATCTCTTCTGAGACCTCCCTTCCACGCCCATGAAGAAAGAGACTGCCTGGGAGAAAGCTTTTCCGGCCCATATTGTGAAGAAGGGAGAGGGGGTGTGTTCCTAGCCAAGGTGTTAACGGTTTACAGAACAGCAAATTACAGTGTGCCTTACCTGTGAAGAGATGCGGTTGTCTGGTTGTCTCCGGCTTTAATTACACAGCAGAATGTGACGAGATCCATCTCCAGTTTCCTGAGCCAAAGCCCAGCTCCTCACAGCCGCGGGGGTTGCTGGGTAGCTTTAGGATTCTGGAACCTACTCCATGCCCTGGTTTTACTGTGTATTTCCAGTGTGGGATTTCAGAAGGCAAAGACCTAGAAATCAGAGTTCCCCCAAAGAGAGGAGGAGCTGTGTGGAGCTGGCGCGCCCTTGTCCAGCATGTAAACCCTAAGATGGGAGGATTGTGAGTTTAAGGATAGCCTGGGCTACAAAGCAAGATCTGGTCTCAAAACAGAACTAGTAGAAGAGCCCAGAGTGATGATGAGTCTTGGTTGCTGATGTTGCTTGATTAAAGAAAAAACAAAAAACCAACACTATCTATCTATCTATCTATCTATCTATCTATCTATCTATCTATCTATTGTGTGTGTTTGTACATGTGCATGCATGCATGGCATGCTTATGGAGTCACAGGACACCTTGCAGGAGTGAGTTCTCTCCTTCAACCACGTGGGTTCTGGGGATTGAACTTAGTCCATCAGTCTTGGCAGCAAGCTCCTTTGCCTACTGAGCCACCTTGGCAGCCCCTTCACTGTTTTTTTTTTTCTTTCAATTTTTTGGTGTGTGTGTGTGTGTGCGTGCTCACTGTGCACGTGTGTGTGAAAGACAGATGTGAACATCAGGTGTCTTCCTCAACCACTGAATACTTCAGTTTTTGAAACACTGTTTCACACTGAACACGGAGCTCATCACTTCAGCAGACTCACTGGCCAGTGGCTCCGGGGATAGGATCCGCCTACCTCTGTGATAGGATAGAATCCTCCTGTCCTGTCCTGTCCTGTCCTGTCCTGTCCTGTCCTATCCCGGAGATAGGATCCACCTACCTCTGTGCCCCTCCCATCAGTGCTGGAGTTACAGGTTCATGCCGCTGTATTGGCTTTTACAGTGTACAGAGGATCCAAATTCAGGACCGCATGCTTGCCCAAGCACTTCACCCATTGGGCCGTGGACCCTGCCGGTGCCCTTGCTCATTGTCTCCGAGCACCTCAACAAGGATGCTCTAGTCTTACCATTCCCATAGGAAGATTCTACATCAAGCCCGTCAGAATCTTGATCTTGAACTCGGAGCTCCCCAATCAGGACCCTAAGATCTGTAATCCCAAACCACCCTCCAGTGAGCATCTCTGACCGAATCAGTTTGAAAATGCTGTTTGCATTTCCCTTGTGAAATGGCTTGCTTTGAAAGTGAAAAGAAATTGGAACGTGGTGTGAACCAAAGTTCCTGGGAAGATTTGCACCTTCTGCTGAGCCTCCTGATTAGAACTTAGGTGGTTGTGGGGAGGTTGGGATGTTGCAGGTCCAGAGCCTGATGACAGTTTATCTCGGCCTGTCTCCAGCCCCTTAGTAGCCATCCCTTGCCCACCTCTGTGTGTGACTTGACATCCTGTGACTAACAGATAAAACGTTTTGGATGTGTTAACAGACCACTGGCTTGCATTAACCAAAACGCTAAGAATGTCTTCAGAAATGTCCAAGACCTATGAAAGAGGCTTCTCCCTTTGCTGTAACTTAACTCCCTGCTGTTCCCACCAATGATTCGGAAAGGGCCTTGACTTATGACTTCCTGTATCCTCTTAGTACAAAACCTCATCAAACTGTTACCATACTGCAACATGGAGTTGGTGCTAACCAACTAACTAACCAACCAACCTAAATCTGTGTTCCCAGGCCATGGTCACTCATATTTGGCTCCAAAATAAACTATCTCTTATCACCTTTGAGGTGAAGGCTGTGTTTCTGCATCTACAGTGACTCTCTTGGGTCTCCTGAAGCAGCCGTTATACAAGAGCTTGGGACTGGCAGAAGCTGAAGGGGGTAGGCCTATCTATTTATTGATTTTATGTGTATAAGTGGTTTGCCCACATGGATGGATGTCTGCACCACATGTGTCCATGATATGGAGGTCAGGAGAACGTCAGATCCCTTAGGACTGGAATTACAGATGGTTTTGAGCTGCCATGTGGGTGCTGGGAACTGAACCCCGGCCCTTTGCAAAAGCAGCAATTGCTTTTAACTGCTGTGCTGTCTCTCCAGCCCCCAGGATGAGCTTTTGAGTCCTTTGATAATGAAAAGCTTCCCTAAGAGCACTCTGAAAACTGAAGGCAAAGCCCACTGCTGAAGACAACACCTACACAACTTATTGAACATGGAGAATTTGAGCTGGTGCCTATATAGAGCCTTCACTCCTGTGTTCCAGAGTCTTTGGTATAGGAATGTACTCTGTGTGCTTTCAAAAGAGAGACTTAAACACCAGGCCAGCCACAAACCCTTTATCAACAATGGTGTACTGCTTGCAGGAGAGGCAATAGTGGCACAAATGTTGTGGGAGTAACCAACCAATATCTGACTTGACTGAAGGCTCGTGCCACGAGATGGAACCCACACCTGACACTACTTGGGTGACTAAGAACCTGATGTGAGATCGTCCAGGGACCTAGGGTAAAACCAAATACTACTGGTCTAAAAAAAGAAAAAAACGTGGTGATAAAATAACTCCTGGTGTTATTCTGCTGCACTCATGGATCCGTGCCTGGTTCAGCCATCACCAGAGAAGCTTCCTCCTGCAGCAGATGAGAACAAACACAGACTCACAGCCAGACATTGCGCAGACAGTGAGAGACCTTGGAATGTCCAGTCCTAAATGGGATATCTCTATCAAACCCCTCCCCTCAGAGCCCAGGGAACCCTGTGGAGAGGAGGCAGAAGAGTAAAGAGCCAAAGGGGATGGAGGGCGCCAGGAGGACAAGCCGCTCTAAATCAAAAGCTCCTATGAATCACAGAGACTGAGGCAGCACAGGGCTCCATGGGTCTGCACCAGATCCTCTGTGCACATCTGTCATGCCTACGCCTCCCGGTTTACTTTTCCTACGGTTTTCCTGAGTGTGCAAATGAGTGGGTCTCTGTTTCTTGCGCCTTTTCTTGGGCTCGTTTCCTCCTGTTGGTTTGTCTTGTCCAACTCTGAGATGATACTTTTTGTTTTATCTTATTATGCTTTGTTTTGTTATATTTTTAAAAATGAATGAGTGAAAACTCAGCCATTAGGGTAAAGGTTAACAAAGGGGCTGCCATTTTTACCTGCTGGGAGAGGGAAAATCAGTTTTCTCCACTAGAGTGATATCAGCCATTTCAGGACAGGCCCCACCATGTTCAGGAGCAGTTGACCAACGCGTAATTGGACTTCACGGATTTGTTTTGTTTTGTTTTCCTTTTTTTGTGCTTTTATTTGGTTATAGTTATGGTTTTATATATACATATATATATATATATATATATATATATATATATATATATATATATATGGTTATATATATGGTGTGGTTTTTTAAAAAATCTTTTTGGATATAGTTTTATCTTGTTTTTTTGTATTGGACTTTTGTTTCTTTTTGAGAAAGAACTTAAAGTTGGGTTCGTAGGGAGGGGGGCTATGGAGTGACTTGGGGGGTGGAAGAATATGATCAAAATATATTTGAACTTGAAAATTGTTTTAAATAATGAAAAATATACCAATACTCCTAATAATAATAATAATAATAATTAGTAATAATAATAATAATGAAGAAACTGAAAAAATGTTTCCCTAAAAAACGCTTGAGAGGCTGGGCGTGGTGGTGTACACCATTCATCCCAGCACGAAGGAGACAGATGTGATTTTCCATGCCAGCCTGGTCCATATACAGCAGCGGTTGTCAACGCATGGGTCTCGACCCCTTTGGTGGTCACCTCTTCACAGGGGTCACCTAAGACTATCTGTATAGCAGATGCTTACATTACTATTCATAACAGTAGCAAAATTCGGTTATAAAGTGGCAATAAAATAATTTTATGGTTGGGGGGTCACCGCATCATGAGGCACTGTATTAAAGGGTCCCAGCATTAGGAAGGTTGAGAACCACTGATATAGAGTATTCCAGGACAACCAGTGCTATATAGTGAGCCCATGTCTCAATAAATAAATGAATGAATAAATAAATAAATGAATAAATAAATAAATGAATAAATAAATAAATAAATAAATAAATAAATGCTTGAGAGACAAATGGATATGCTGATGCATATCACAGGAAGATTACCATGAGATTGAGGTAAATCTTGCTACAGAGTAAGTTCAAGGCCCGGCTGGACCACAGAACTACAGAACTATCTCAACAGATAAGCTTTAGAGTCATGGGCATAGGCTAGTGTTTCCCAAGGCAGACTAGCTTCTAGAATTTCCCACCACCACCAGGCTCACGGCATGTTTGAATCCATGTTTCAAGCGTGTCTTTGATACCTGTCTTTTCTAATATGGCTGAGAGGCCTTTCTAGTTCCTTCTCCGTCACCACCCTAGCACCCACCGTGGTGCCTGACTGAAAGCAGGCAAAAGAAAACATGTGTTGGAATGGGAGGAAAGCAGTTCTCACGGGGCGAAAGGTTCCATGTTCCAGTAAGTTTGATAGTTTTGCTTTTTGAGATTCGCAGCACTGGAAAAGACAGAGCCACACAAACAACAACAAAACAAAACAGAGCGAAACACCTGCTCTAATCTCCTTTCTGCTATTGATTTTTATTGTAGGGATGATCAGGACCTTTGATACACAGGTGTGTTATGCATCTCTGGAAGGACTGTGGAGAACACCCTCTCTAGGGTGCTCATTCTAGTTCTAATGAGTCCTTGATGGGAATGCCAGCAGCCTGAGCGGGGGGAGGGGTAGTGCAGGGAGGACTATGCCAACCCCGGGAAGGTTTTTCTTCCTTCAACTCAACCCACAGACCTCCTCATTGCTCTTAAAACACGGTCAGTTCCTGTGTATATGGGAGCCCCAAGCCTGTCTTACTAAGCCTTGTATTCTTAGTTCAGCAAATATTTGCTCACTGAATATGTATAACAGGCATTCAGAAAGCTGGTTTGGTAAAGAGCTTGATTCTTTCTCAAGAAGGTGAGTCCAAGAAGAAGAAAGGCCTTGATCCTCTGGCTTCATTACCTGTCTCCTTTTCTTTGGGTCAGTCATCTGCCGACCCCACATACAAGCATATTAAGCACTCCAGAAGCCTGTCTGGTGGCAAGTAACCGATATCCTCTCCGTCCAATGCTGAAGGCACCAAGATAAGAGTAACCGAGCAGGCAGATCCGTTAGTTAAGAGCTGGCTGCACACGTATGAGGACCAAGTTTAGATCTCCAGCACCCACTTAAAGCTAGGCGTGGTGGCACTCGACTGTCACCCCAGCACTGGGTGGGGACGCACGGGAAGGTGGATGGATGGAGTTTGCTGGCTAGCCAGTCTAACCAAATCAGTGACCTCCCAGGTCAGTGACAGAGCCTGTCTCTCTGAGGTGGATGCGGCCAGAGTGAGGGTGCTTGCCCCAATCCTGACAGCCATGTTCAACATTCAGGGCCCACATGGTAAAAGGAGAAAATGGACTCTTGCAAGTTGTCCTGTGACCTCCACATGTATGGCATGGTGCATCTCAAACCCATGCCTTTTCCCCCAATAAATAAATAAAAATAAACAAATAAGTTAGTAAATAAGTAATAAATGTAATAGAAAAGAATTTAAATAAATGAGGTGAAGTGTGAGGAATACAGATAACATTGATCTGTGCTGCACATGTACACACGTATGTGTACACACATGTGCACATATGCATACACACACACACATGAATACACACACAAATACATACATGTGCACAAGTACACACACATACATATGTGCACAGGTGCAAACCCCCCATGCACATATGCACACACACATGTGCACATGTGCATACACACATACACACACGAGTGCACACAGGAATGCACACATGTACACACATGCACACACGTGCACAATGCACAAACGCATGCACACATATGCACACACATATGTACATTACACACACACACACACACACACACGATGGTGCAACTTGTCATTAGCTTTCAGGAAAGGGACAAAGATAAGTTTGGGATGAAACCAGGAGAGACCCTGGGAAGGTCTCAAGAGAAGCAGGGAGAAGTTTGGTAGTGTGTTTCCAACTGGGAAGAGCTTGAACCGGGCCATTTAGGAGCAGACCCGAGACCTAAGATCTACCAGCTTTAGAACTGTGGTGGTGGATATCTTGGGCACGCCTTTGTCCCAAGAAGAACAATCTCTGAGTGAGGAGGGAGGATTCATCCTTAGACTTTCTCATGCCCGGTGGAGACGGCTGCTTCCATCTTGAAATTATTACAGATCTGTTAATGAACTGACCCCAGGACTGCAAATTAAATCAAGTCCCGCTGCCTGAGCACCATGTACCTTCCTGGATGTCTCTGGTTAGAGGATTAGGTGCCACTGGGATGACTCAGTGGGTAAAAGGCACTGAGCCTGATGCCTGGAGTTTGATCCTGGGATCTACACAGTGGAAGGAGAGAGCTGACTCTTGGAAATTGTCCTCTGACTTCCACACGTGGGCCGCGGCACGTGGGCACACAAACACACGCTAAAAGTAAATAAACACAATAAGATGATGTCAGCTTAAGCTTTAGTGATTTTTGTCATTTTAAGTAAGATCTTTAATAGGCCTTAAATATATTTTTTGTGCAAGCAATAGAACCATGGCAGGAAATGAAGCCATCTGTCACATACATGCCAGCAACTGAAGAAGCAAGCAGGAAGTAATAGGGATGCTGGGTACCAAGATACCTGTGCAAATGAAAATTGATTTTCTTGAGAATTCTTCATGTGAAGAAATAAATTAAATCTACATTTACTTCTATTTGTTTAAAAACCTCTTTGTTAAAATAAGTGCACAGCTATGCAGACAAAAAAATTTAATAAATTAGGGAATGGCAAATCACAGCTAACAGGGTTCTACACAGACAGCATTTGCCCAGGAAGCCCAATGGAGTCGCACCGTGAAGCCACTTAAATGTGTGGATTAATTCTATTTATATCAGTGAGACTGATGGACAGATGTGTCTGGGCCTCTTTAAGTCTGTTTTCTCTTATTCTTTTCCAAAGTAGTTTTATTATCATTTTAATTTGAAAAAAAGAAAAAAAAAATACCGAGTTTCCACTTTGCCTCAAGTCAGACACTTTTAACTGGTTATTAAAGCTAATGCAGCTCAAATGGTCCACGAGACAAGTAGGGATAGGACTTTTCTGTTTTTTTTTGGATACCAGTGATTGAATCCAGAATTTTGTACACGTGAGGAAGTACTCTGCCACTGAGCCACACCCCAGCCCCTCACTGGGGGATTCTAGGCAGGTAAGGCTGAGCTCCAACCTCAGGCTATTTACTTTTTATTTTGGGAGAATCTCGTTCAATTGCTTGGGTTGGCCCTGAACTTGCAATTCTTTAGCAGCAGCCTCCAAGTAACTGGAATTACAGGTCTATGTCACAAAACTTGGCTCTGGTGTTTCGTTTTGTTTGTTTAAGACAAACAAAGGATCTTCAGTAAGGGTCTCCTTACTTAAGCTCAGACTGGCCTGCCTGGAACCCAGGCTCCTGCTGCCTTCACCTCCTGGGTGCTCACATTGTCTTGAAGAGACCATGAAGCCATGGAACTCAAATTCTGTTTCCACTGATTGTGGGCGCTCACTTCCCTTTCCCTATTTTTGACTTCTGCCTTTCCAAATTCAGTTTGAGTTGTTCTTAGAAAGGGGAAGTTCATGCTCTCTTGACCTCCAGATATATCCCCGGTCAGATGAGTCTGACCAGAAACCAGCCCAGCCTTTGGTATTTTTTTAAATTTGGAACTGGAGACTCTTGACATTTGGAACTGAGAGCCCACGGGGAATGAGTAAACCGAACAGGAGCCACAGAGCTTAGATGCATGCTATGCTTCTGCCTTCTGACCCCACTGTCTCCTTCGCTAACTTTCAGGCCCACATCTTCTGTATCCCCAGGAGGAGCTGTGTCAGTGTCACCTCTGCAGTGAGCAGGGGTGAGTGACACGCTGGCAGGAGCTCACAGTGCACAATGGCTGATGCCTGAGTACCATGCAGTGTGGTGAGATGCCCTTGAGCCCCTGGAGAAGGTGACTGGACAGAGTCCTGAACACGAACTGGGTTGGTAGGAGTGCTGAAGTCAGACCACAGGGGAACCCTTGTGTCATGGAAGGGCCTTTAGCTTGATCCTGGAACACCAGGTGATCCTGGTGGGGAGCAAGAGACACATTTGGCTATTAGGAACTGTCTTAGTCACTGTTCTAACGCTGTGAAGAGATCCCATGACCAAGGCAACTCTTATAAAAGAAAGCATTTAGTTGGGGGCTTGCTTACAGTTTCAGAGGGTGAGTCCATTATCATCATGGCGGGGAGCAGACAGGCGTGGTGCTGGAGCAGTAGCTGAGAGCTTTGCCTCCTGATCCACAGGGAGCAAGCCTAGGGAGAAAAAGAGAGAGAGAAAGAGAGAGAGAGAGAGAGAGACTGGTCCTGTATGAGCTTTTGAAGACTTAAAGCCTACTCCAAGTGACATACTTTGCCTTAGTCACTATTCTTTTGCTGTGAAGAGACACCTTGACCAGGGTAACACTTATAAAAGAAAGAATTCAACTGGTGGCTTGCTTGCAGTTTTAGAGACTTGGTCCATTATCATCCTGGCCTGGAGTATGGTGGTACACAGGCAGACATTGTGTTAGAGAAGTAACTGAGAGTTCTATATCTTGATCTGCAGGCAGCAGGGGAAGAGAACCAGGCCTGTCATGGGCTTCTGAAACCTTAAAATTCTACTCCCAGTGACACGTCTCTTCCAACAAGGCCACACCTCCTAATCCTTCCCAAATGGTTCCACTAACTGGGGACCAAACATCCAAACATATGAGCCTGTGAGGGTTATTTCCTACACAAAGTAGAACAGGAGCTATAGACAGAGCGCTGGGGGGCTCACCTGAAGGCAGATACTCTGTGGCTGAACTATGCCCCCGGCCTTCACTGGGATATTTTAGGCAAGCTGTGTACCACCGAGCCAGGCCTCTAGGTGTTCCCTGGGGGGGTTCTAGGCAGGTACCCTACTCATAAGCAACTTCCCCAGCTCCTCACTGTTATGTGCCACGCACCCATCTCCCTCACTGGAGGATTCTAGGAATGCACTCTACCAGTGAGTCATGTTCCAGCCCTCTTATTGTCAGATTCTAGGCAGGGGCTCCACTGCTGAGCTGATCACCTCATTCCCTCACTGGCAGATCCTATGCAGGCACTGCTGCAGGTGTTAAGGGAGGCACAGGTGGTTTGGATTCCAGCACATGCAGAAGGTGGGTGGAGAGATGCAGGCATGGCTCGGAATGTGTTTGGGTATACCCTCACCCTCCCACCCCCTGCTCAATATTCTCTCTGTGCTTCTTCAGTGAGGCCTTGCTGTGCTCCACGTGAAATAGAGAATCCACTCGGATTCAGACTGGCCGATTCAATATGATAGAACCAAACAGATGTGGTTGGTGGTGATGCTGAGCCTTCCCAAGGCCAGGTTAGACAAGGCTATGTACCTACCAGGCTCTTCGAGAATGACTGAGAAAGACACCTCTCTGAGCCTCTCTTACTGGGAACTTACTTTTGCGATGAAGAAATCCAAGGTACAGGGGATGCTGGCCTTTAAGGCCAGCCAAGGGCTGGGCATGATGTGTGAGGTCTCAGTCTGACCCCGGTTCTCAACACTAGGGAGACCTTCCCATATGTTGTGGTTTAAACGTGAAATGTCCTCAATAGGCTCATGCGTTTGAACATTGGGTCCCTAGCTGGTGGGGGTGTTTGGAAAGAGCTAGAACTCTCGGATGTAGAGTCTTGCTGAAGGAAGTATGTCACTGGGGGTGGGCCTTGAGATTTTTGGAGCCTGGCTCCACTTCCTGTTCCCTCTTGCCTCTAGACTGCCAATGCCATGTGACCGGCTGACCTCATTTCCCACCGCCATGTCTTCTCCTCCAAGATAGATAAACCCTACCTACGTTAAATTTCATCTTCTCAAGTCCTTTGGCCGCAGCAACAGAAAAGTAACCAATGCAGTAACAAAGTATATTTTGAGTGATGCCAAACAAAGAGCATTGAAGTTTACAGAAAGGTTAGTAGCCTCAGTCTTGTACCCTCCCCCTTCCCAGAGCCTGTCCTGGAAGCCACCTCCTGACTTCCCTCTGCTCTTAACCAGCAACAATCCAGGCCACTGATCACTGGCCTTCCCAGGCCCTGTAGACTGTGATCTTGTGACTTCCTTGCAAAAGGCTAACCTTATATTTTTCTCGGCTTTGTAGGAAATCTCCTCGCAGGATGTGTTCCAAGGCTGGAAGAGGTCCAAGTTTTGTCGTTTGGATTTTGGCTCATGGATTTTATTCTGCATCACATGTATATTCAGCTTGCGTTTGTGAGAGCACGTACATATTTTGAAATGGAAACCACGTGTAACCACTTTTCTCAGCTGTCTTCCGCCACTGCCTGTCTCTCTCTCTCTTTGGTTTTTGGAGATGTTTATGCTACACAGCCCAGGCTAGCCTGGAACTTGTGGAGACCCTCCTACCTCAGCCCCCTGACTGCTGGGATTACAAGTATATGTCACTATGCATGTCTTTCCTGATGGTCTTGGTCGCAGCAGCCGGCTACATAGTTGGACACACAGTCGCTTTTAGGCTAAGTGTCCTTTAGTGCGGTGTTTCTTGTTTTTGGTGAGTGAACATGTAACTGTGTTCATATGCACCTGTGTAGGTCAGAGGTTAACATAGCATATCTTGCTAAATCTCTCCCCACCTTTAACAAATAGTTTGTTCGACGTACATGTGCATGTGCCCGAGTGGTGTATGTGTGCCATGTGTGTGCAGGGACCCACAGAGGTCAGAAGGGGCCATGGACTCCCTGGAACTGGAGTTACAGATAGTTGTGAGCAGCTATGTGGGCTCTGGGAACTGAACCTGGGTCCTCTGTGAGAACGGCCACTGAGCTGTTAACCACCCAGCCAACTCTCCAGCTCCTTTTATTTTTTTTTTTAAGACAGAATCTCTTACTCAACCTGGAATTCACTGATTCAGCTAGACTGGCTGGCCAGCGAGCTCCAGGGATCCTCTTGTCTCTGGGTTCTCAAGACTGGGATTATAGGTGCACACAGCCATGCCTGGCTTTTTACATCATGGGCGCTGGGGCTCAAACTCAGGTCTTCAAGTTTGCATGGCAAGCATTTATCCTACTGAGCCATCTCCCCAGCTCAATGCTATTTTTTTCCCCTCAAAAGATCTATTTTTAGTGTGTGTGTGTGTGTGTGTGTGTGTGTGTGTGTGTGTCCAGGGAGGTCAGAAGAGGCTATTGGATCCTCTGAACTGGGGTTACAGGTTTTGAACCACCCCATGCAGATGCGGGAACTGACTGTGGGTCCTCTGCAAAGTAAACATGTACTCTTGATTGCCGAGCCGTCCCTTCAGCTCTTTGTTTACTTACTTATTTTTTGATACACAGTCTCCCTCTGTATCCCAGGCTGGCCTGGAACATTCCATCTTTTTTCCTCTGGAAGAGGATGGGGTTCAGGTTTGCAGACTCATCTCCTTTCTGTGTACTTTTGGTTTTAGAACAGCTGGTCGAAGTTTGCTCTTCCGTTTTCCTGGCCTGGTGGACAAACACTTTGGAAAGTTTGAATCAGCCAAAGGGGACTGTGCGTCCCTCCCGTCCAGGCTGTGCGCTCTGACTCCGTGCCTGTTTTGCAGAGGGGCGGGTCATCGCTTGGTGGCATCAACGGCTACACAAGACCCAGAAGCACCTAGATCCTCTCCTTCCTGCAATCGGCTTCTAGTTCTGTCTTTACAAGCTTTGGGGGCCATTTTCTTAGCCATTCTGTGCCTCACTGTACGCATTTGGTGACTGAGTTCGACTCTCGTGCTGAAGATAACTTAGTCAACGCTTGCTAGATGCTGAGAAGAAATCCTGACACAGTCACGTGAGCACAGCCAGCGGTGGGTGGGGGCTGTAGCTCGGGAGTGGAGCCTGGGGCTCGAGGTTCAATCCCTGTACTTCCAAGGGCAATAAACTAACTCTGACATTTTTGAGCACCCGAATAACAGGTTGTTTCTGGAGAAGTCCATGGAGAAGGGAAGCATTACGTGACATGAAATGTTATCAGCAGCTTTTAAAAAAACTGTGTGTGTGTGTATGTGTGTGTGTGTGTGTGTGTGTGTGTGTGTGTTGAACCAGAGGACAACCTCAGGAATGCAATTCACCTCTTTTGATATGGGATCTCTCAACTGGCCTGGAGTTCCCTAATTAGGCGAGACTGGCTGGCCAATGAGCTTCTTGTATCTACCTCCCCAGCTGTGGATTTACCCTCCCACACCAGCATTCCCGGCTTCTCTATACTGAAGCTTGGGGAATTGAACTCAGATCCTTATGACTGTAAGGCAAGCAAGCATTTTACTAACTGAGCTATTTCCCTTTTTTTTTTTTTAATAGCTCAATAGCTCTGACCAGTCCATAAACAGATTGGAAGTAATTATTTGCATTCGCAGGACTTCCCTTCTATTTCCCTGTGAAGAGCTAAATGTGGAAGGTGACCTGAATCACTGACTGGTGGACTGCTCCTTCCCAAGGATCATGTTGAGAGACCCTGGCGCCCCCTGCAGGAGTTCAGAGAGGTCTCTGTCTAGAGACGAGTGTTCGCATAGAGGAGAGGCGGTGTAAGTGAAGGATAGCGGTTGTGTGTGTTCGTGTGTGCATGCTTGGTCGTGTGTTGGCGTGCATGCGTATAGGTGAGGGTGTGGTTGGAGGCCAGAGGTCCATTTTGGGTGTCCTGAGGAATGTTTGATGTTTTGAGGCAGGGCCCTTTCTTCACTGGCTAGGAGCTTGCTGATCCAGCTAGGCTAGCTGGCCACTGAGCGTCAGGGACCCATCTGTCTCTGCCCATCGGCAACTGTACTATAAGCATGCACCACCATGACTGGTTTTCTTTTTAAATGCGTTCTGGGGATCAAATTTAGGTCCTCATGCTTGCAGACATTGCCACTGAGCCATCTCAGCCCCACAACAATTCCATTTCTTTGTTTTAAAATTATATATATATTTTTTTATTATTGGTTCGTGTGTGTGTGTGTGTGTGTGTGTGTGTGTGTGTGTGTGTGTGTGTATGCCATGTGTGTTGGGGAAGTTTATTTTTAGTTATCTTTGAAATTGTTTCATGCACTGTTGGGTGAGGGGCTATCCTGGATCTTGTCTGCAGGTGTTGGATTTCTGTCGGGGTTGTTTGATTGCTTATGATCTGCGCCTGAGGAGTTCGGAATCAATAAAGAACACCTGAGCTGAGATGCTCGGGGTTCCACTGTGAGGATGGCTCTGGCCATGACGGCGTTCCCCTCTGCTGAGGTCTGGCAGGGTTTGCGCATATAAGAATGCCTCTTTGTCTCTCTTGGTGAGCCACCGCAGCAACAGCAGCGTGCTGCTACAGTGGGGTGCTTCGTGGATGTACGTGGCTAAACTTCCTTCCCTGAGGCAAATGTAAACAATGGCTATCCCTTCTCTTATGGTCCCAAGGACAGACTAAGGTGCTGTCTATTCAAGTTGCCTTTGGGAACCACCAAATTTATTAAACTTACCCCCACCAAAGGGGGAGGGTCAACAGTCAAGCCCAGCTGTGCTGCTCTTTGTAGATCAGGCCCTGCCAAACTCCACAAGATGGCGGCAGTTTGGCTCAGAGAGGAGTCCTATATAACAAGGCCAGAGGAAAGCTTTTAGGCATTGGTTCTCTCCTTCTGCTGTGAGTTCTGAGGACTGAACTCAGGCCATTGGGCTTGTGCATCCAGTGCTTTACCCGTGGAGTCATTTCTAAAGCAGGTACGCCATGCCTACATATCCAGGCTCAACCCCAGTGTAAGGGAAGAAGTTTATTTTGTCCGAGAGGAGGCCCTTCTGCCTTCTGCAGCCAGGCAGGATGCCTGGTGCCTCAGAGGATGTGGAGTTTCTGAATCATGGGTATTGAGGCTGGGAGGATAAGGTGGCAGAGGTTTACATGTCCTCACCAGAATGACGACCACAGTCCTGGGCTGGTCAAAGCAGGAAAAGCAAGTGCATGCTGGGATTTCCCAGTGTGGGTATCGGAGGACAGGAAGTGAACAGTGTGCCAGTAAAAGGGGTTGTGGACCACAGGATGGGGTGGCTGACAGTTGTGAATATTATGTCTGTCTCCATCTGTAGCCTTCTTTAGGAGGGTCAGACCTTGGGAGCTGGAGAGAGTGACCAGAGAGCAAATGTAGGTGCTGAACATTCCAGATGTGGGTCTGAGTGGCAGCTCAGACGTAAATGTAAACATTTTGCTTATTTTCTTAAAGTAGGGATCCTTCCTATGGGCCTGGGGAGAGGGCTTGGGTGGTAAAGTGCTAGCTTGAGGATCTGAGGCCATGTAAAGCGGTGATGTGTGCTTCATGATGTGCCTTCTATCAGACCCAGAGAGGCAGAGACAGGTGGTCCCAGGGGGTGTGGTCCCTTGCTAGATAGCCTAGTCTACAAGGTGTACTCCCAGGCTAGTGACTCAATGGAAAGGTTTGCAGCACTCAAGGAATGGCCCTCAGGCTTATCCTCTGGCTTCTACATGCATGCACACATGTACACATATAAGCACACACACATGCACACAAATTGCTCCTGTGAAAGGCAGACAGTATTAGCTGCTATGAAGGGTCATCTGGGGGTTAGCAAATGGTATTGATGGGATCTGAGCAATGTGGCTCAGGGACTGAGCTCTCGATTAGCATGCTCTAGGTTCTGGGTCCAGTCCTCAAGACCACCTTTTAAAAAAGGTATCATCTGTCCTGTGTGCTGGGTGATCATTCTGTTATGACCTCAGCCAATGGATATAGAGACATTTAAGGGAATGGGGGCTCCTGGGAGCAGGTCAGGGCCAGAGCAAAGGAGGGTGAGGCTCCACGTGGTACTCTGATGGTGTGAAAAACAAAGCTGGAGACAATGGGGGGGAAGCAGTGCTGTGTGTCACATGCTGGGGTCTCAGCTGCAAATCTTTGTGGGGGTGTCCATGTGAAAGTGAGAAGAGATGCTATTTGGTTGGGTGCACAGCCTGTGATCCTGGCTACTTAGTAAGCTGAGGCAGGAGGGCTGAAACTTCAGGGCCTCTCTGGGATAGGGAGAGAGTTCAAGCTCAGACTGGACAACTTAGTGTGAGAGCCTGTTCTAAAATAAAAGGATGTTTGCTTGCTTGTTTAAAGGACTAGTGTTATACGTCAGAAGTCAGAAGTCAAGCTCCTGCCTAGAATACCAGCGAGGAGCTAGGGGATTGGCTTAGTGGTAGAGCAATTATCTGACATGTTTGAGGTCCTGGGTTCTATCCCCAGTAATAAAGTAAGCTAAATTAAGCTAGGCTCAGCTAACTAAAATGAAATAAAGGAAAAGGAAAAAGAAAGAAAGACCCAAGACAAACTGAAGAGTAGGAAACCAGAACCACAAATAGAAAGAGGCCCTGGAGGGCATGGTGTCATGGAAAGTCCCACAGAGCATTCCCAGGGCAGCTCCAAGGTGCTTTCTTCCGTACTGAGATCTGCAGCCTGGCACAGCTCCTCCCACCTTGAAACAGGATGGACCCATGATCACGGGACACTGTGGGAAAGATAATGTGTGCCTTCAAAGGCTGGATACTAAGACGCCTTGCAGGCTCTCCCACCTCTTGAACCACTCACTCTGAAAGAAGCTTGTCACTGAGCTATGAGGATATTCAATGCAGAGTCTCGAGTGGTGAGACCTGGGGACCTCCTTCCCGGAGGCACCTAATAGGTTGGCCTTGATGGAACACTGTCACACTGGTGGATAGCCTCACTGTAGGTGGGCCTTCCAATACAGCGCCCCCTGCCGACATCTCCACTTCGGCTTCATATGAGACTCTGAACCAGAGCCACCTAGTGGGGACACCTGTGTCCTGGTTAGCTTTAACTTTCAACTTGGTACAACTAGAAGGGAAGGGAATCTCAGTTCCAACAGGGTCTCCCAAAATCCTGGAGCTGGGGAACGGGAATGGACTTGAAAGTTTAGAGGAAACCTTGCCTTTTTACAGACCTGCAGCTTCCTCCACAGAACGCGCTGTATCGATTTCTGTTTAATAAGGACAGATGCAGCTCGTGAGCTCTTCCTCCGATGGATCCAAGCTGTCAGTCAGATGGAGAGCAGGGGCGAGAGGGAAGCATTGCTGTTGCATTGCTATGCGTTGGATGAACAGGAGACTGAGGAACACCAACCATGCAGAGGAATCAATGACACAGAGCCTTCAGGTAAGAGCATGGCTTCCAAGGCTCAAGTCCTATACATAGACCTCACCTGTCTACCCACCCTCATGCCTTCCTTCTCTTGAGCCCCCACCCCCAGCTTGAGCGAGACAGTTATGTTCTTTCAGCCTGGTGTCCCCAGCATCTTGCACAAGCACCAGCATCTCATCCTCTTTCCACCTGGCCCCCCACTCCCCACCCAACCTCCAGACCCTAACCCTAACCCTAATCCTAACCCCTGGCCTCCACACAAATACATTCACACACACACATGTACCCACACTCACACATGTACACAGACAACAGCATATGCAAACCCACTCACACACAACACAAATACAGAAGTAAATACGTGAGTCTTTGCTGCTTTCCCTCATAGTTTGTTAGATTCAAAGTGAACACAGATCTGAAGGAAAAATATTTTTAGACTACGGCTCTTTTGGAAGTTAGGCTCACTGTCACTGGGAGCATCACTGTGTCATCTTGATGAGATCCTTTTTTCTCTTCCATCTTGTCAAGGTTCCCATAATCTGTGTTATTCTGCATCAGGAATCCAGGGTCATTCCCTCCCAGTGCTGATCTGCTGGCCAACACCTGGCACGCACACATATTCATCTGCCCTCAATTGCTCTTTCTAGAATGCCAGCCGCCAGAGACAGACACACTCTGCAGTTTGCTCACATGGGCGGTGGGTGATTTGCTTTCTGATGAGTGCTCCTGGCCCAGCCCTTTCTGCCTAAAGTTTCACCCAGGAGGAAAGCTCTGAAGTAACTGTGTCAAAGGTTACAAAAGCCTTTACACAGCAAGTGAGGTCTTGCTTAGCAATTGGAGGAGAGAGAGAGAGAGAGAGAGAGAGAGAGAGAGAGAGAGAGAGAGAGAGAGATTTGCTTCAGGCTGCAGCCCTGTGTTGTATCATTTATATAAAGTGGAAAGTTTGTTTCTGTTTTGTAAAAAGAAAGTGAGTCCAGCTGATAAGGGAGAGGCCACTGTCTCATTTGCATATAAATTAACCAGTGCTTCATCTTCAGAGGGAGGAAGAGTGAGTTCCTTGTTCCAGGAAGTGGCGAGTCTTGCCAAGGCAGCTTATGCATTTGTCAGAACTTTCTGGATGCAAGTGACAAAGACCTAACACAACCCTGTGTGGCTTAACCAAAGACTTTCTAATCTTCTGAGTTAAACCATCAGAACGGACAAGAATTGAGCTAAGGAAGGGGATGAGAGGTCCTCTTGAGGTCTAGGAGTTTGAATTAGTGAGCAAAGGACCTGCCATGTAAGAATGAGGACCCGAGTTCAGATCCCAGAACACACATAAAAGCCAGGGCAAAGTGGGGTCTGTAGCTCTACCACTGGGAAAGGATGGGGAGATGGGGGGGCAGATTCTGGAACTGATTGGTCTATCAGACTAGCAGCATCAGTGAGCCCAGGTTCAGTAAGAGACCTTGTCTCAAAAAATAAGGTGTGAGGCTGAGGAGACAGTTGAGTGGTCAAAGTGCTTAACTCCAGTGGGGACTGGAGTTCAGATCCGTAGAATCCACGTAAATCTTGGGTGGGTATGGTGGCTCACCTGTAATTCCAGGAACTGAAGCAGAGGCCATGGAGGAGTGGTGCTTACTGGATTGTTCCCTACAGCTTGCTCAGCCTGCTTTTATATACCACCCACGACCACATGCTCAGACATGGCCCTGTCTCCAGTGAACTAGGCTGACCCCTATCAATCATTAGTTAAGAAAATGTCCTAAACATTTGCCTATAGGTCAAACTTAGGGAGACATTTTCTCAGTTAAAATTCTCCCTTCCCGGATATGTCTAGGTTTGTGTCAAAACGACAAGAGCCAATCAGCACAGTTGACCCCTTGTCAAGTTGACATGCAAACACACCACTATTAAACCCTAAGCCAATAGTCATTCAATACAATGGTATCGTACATGATTGTTTTCTTATAGCGGCTATAAAATGTAGTTACATAGTGTATTCTGGGATTCAATGTAGAGAGAGGTCTGTGTAGTCTTAAGGGCCTGACCTGGGCAAAGATATGACCCATCTTAGTCCTTTTGTATGATGTGTGTGTGTGTGTGTGTGTGTGTGTGTGTGTGTGTGACATCAGAGGACAACCTGTGGGAGCTAGTTCTCTCCACCATGTGGGTCCCAAGGATCTAATTCAGGTCATTAGGCTTGGCAGGTGTCTTTACTTCCTGAGCCATCTCTCTGGTGTGTTCAAGTGTTTTACATGTTAAACAAACCAAAACTCTGGTGACAAAGAAAGGCAGAATTAAAGCCATTCAGGTTCTGTTTCTTTGTCTTTGCAGTAACTGTGCGATTGCTTATGTTGAATCTACTACATAAGCACAGAAATGTGTTATACATGGCAGTTGAAGACCTGAACCACAGATAGGAGTGAGCTCAAAACAGCTCAGAATCCTGGCGAGTGTCTGTTTCACAGGAACAATGCACAGCTGAGCCCCAGTGTATGGAACTCCAACTGTGTACCTGGGACTTCTCCAAATTACCCTCCACAACCAACACATTGTTTATTGAGAGGACAGATCGTGCAAAGTGCTAATTGAGGAAGCTGTAGCATTATACTCAACTCTAACTGCTACATTGTGTAGAACTTAGAACAATGAAAAGATTCCAGGGAGAGATAGACAGCATTGTTGGCATTGGGCAGATTAGCTGGCACATGATAATAATAAAAAAGCAAATTGACTGTTAGTGGGTTTTATTCCTGTCTTAATGTTCTGTACAGATGGCTAGGGATATGGCTAAGTTGGTAGAGCACCTGCCTAGAATCCCCCAGTGAGGAGCTGGGGGTGTGGCTCAGTAGGCAGAGCACCTGCCTAGAATCCCCCAGTGAGGGGCTGGGGTGTGGCTCAGTGGTAGAGCACCTGCCTAGAATCCCCCAGTGAGGGGCTGGGGTGTGGCTCAGTGGTAGAGCACCTGCCTAGAATCCCCCAGTGAGGGGCTGAGGTGTGGCTCAGTGGTAGAGCACCTGCCTAGAATCCCCCAGTGAGGGGCTGAGGGGCTGGTGGCTCAGGGTAGAGCACCTGAATCCCCAGTGAGGGGTGTCTCAGGGGTAGAGCACCTGCCTAGAATCCATCAGTGAGGAGCTTGGTGATAAGGTCCTGGATACAGTGCCCATAATCTCAGTACCAGGGAGAGGCAGAAGGATCAGAAGTTTCAGGTTAGCCAGTACTACCTTGTTAAATCCTGTTTCAAACAAAACCGTCTACAACGGAGGTATCCCTTTTTTCCTGCCCCACCTCACTCTGTTGGATGGCACTCCATGCTTGAGTTGCTGTGTGATGGCACTCACCCACATCCCTGCCTCACACAGATGTAGCTCAGGCCAGGCCAAGGTCTTCCAGAGCCGACCCCCAGCTTATGAAAGCCAGTTTGGATGCTCTGGGGTTATAGCTCCATCGCCTATGCAGAGTCTTTAAAATGCATTTAAATATTTCACACAGTCTCTGAATTTTTTAGAATTCATAAATTTGCAATGGTAACAAGATCATAAAAGGAGAAGCCTGCTCCCAACCAACCAGGACACAGAGCCCACTTATTTGTATGTTGGTCATTTATTTATTTTCTCACCTGGATCGTCTCCAGAGATCCGATTTCTCATTTCTCAGAGACTCTAAAGACAGAAAGCAGAACCCGCTGTTAAATAATCTTTACTCTACACCTGTTCAAACGACCAGCAAGACACTTGTCATTAGCCCTTACACACAAACGTCAAGCCAAGGCACATGGAATAATAAATATTCCAACATCCACACCCATGGATCACCTCACTCCTGCACTGGAAGGCAGACAGCATGGATAGGTATCTGAATTTATTTCGAAGGGTAACTCACCCCAAAACCCCTCGCCTAAGGGTCTGGTGGGCTGGGTGTAACATATTTAAGATGATGCCTGCTTCCCCTCTGCTTGTGTCTATCAAGCTGGTCCTGGAAATCTTGTTTAATTAATAATATATAATAAACTTAGAGGGATTAGTTTTTTTTTTTTTTCCATTTGAATTATGTTTGAAATGAGACGGCTGGTTGCTTCTTATAGAAACGCTTTGAAAACTAAACCATGTCAGAATGAGTGATTTCTTATCATTCAGAACGCTGGCCGGGGGAAAAAGTCTCAGAAGAAGAGAGAATTGATGTCTCCTGCTGCTGTTTCTACCACAGAGGCATTCCGATCTGCTTTCTTCCTGGACCAGTGCATGGGGCAGCTTCTGCAGGCAGCTTTTCTCTCTCCCATCAGAAGCCTTCTTTCTTCTTGCCTGGAGTTTTCAGAAGCCTTGGGAAGCCAGATGTTCCTCGGCTACAGAGCCAGGCAGGACTAGATGGAGCAGGGTCCTCGGGGACACATGAGGACACGCCCTGCAGTACAGCTCTGACCTCCCCACACCTCTAAAGTCTACATTCAGGAGAATGATGCTCTCGGTGCCTAGAGGACTTCAGACATGACTGCATTAAGCAGTGAACTATGTGATGTTTGTTGAGCTCTTGGTCAAGGTTCCTGAACAAAATTTACCCGAACCATGGGGAGGCTCTGTTTGCAAGAATTTCCTTCTAGGAATATTTATTGGGCCATTACCATATGCCTGAATACTCTTACGCCATTTACATGAAATTACACTTCCTTGTTCTTTTTTCCTTTTCCTTCATGATTGGGAGTTGAATCTAGGGTCTCAGCCATGTTAAGCAAGTGAACTTTCTCTAAACTACACCCCAGTCCCCCACTGGGGGATTCAGGTGCTCTACCACTGAGCCACACCCCAGTCCCTCACTGGGGGATTCTAGGCAGGTGCTCTACCACTGAGCCACACCCCAGCCCCTCACCAGGGGATTTTTAACTTTTAATTTTGAGATGAAGAGACACTGATTTACCCAGGCTGTCCTTGAACTCACTCTATAGTCCAGGATATCTAGAATTTGATATACTCTTGCTTCAGTCTTCAGAATAGCTAGGATGACAGACCTATGACACAAGGCAGGTCTTATGCTATTTCCAGGTGTGTGGGTCACTATATTTTGCTCTAAGAGCCCCTGCAGTTCCTTCTCTTGTCTCTCCTTCCCCCATTCAATGCTTCCTTTCCTCCTTCCATATAGGCCATTCTCTCCTTTCACACACATATGAGCACACAGAAGACAAGATATTTACCTTTTGGAGTCTGACTTACCATTTAATATGATGATTTATAGTTCTACCCATTTTCCTGCAAAGGAGGTAATTTCATTTTTCTTTGCATCTGAATAAGCTTCCATTGTGCATAGATGCCACATTGTCTTTACCCATGCATGTTGACAGTTATCTAAACTAAGCCTTTATTTTGGCTATTGTGAGTAGTGAAGCAGCAAACATGACTGCTGGCCACAGTGGCTCATGCCTATAAATCCAATACTTGGGAAGCTGAGGCAGGATGATTGTTATGAGTTTGAGGCTGCCTGGACAACACAGTAATATAGTGGAATACTTATATTGTAAAGTTACATGCACTTCTGTGTAGTAAGGTGAACTTTAAATATCTGCTTTATCTGTCAGCAGGTGGTGCTACCATAAGGTCACCTTTCTTAGGTGTTAGAACTAGTTTTCTGGATGTGGATGGGCTGCAGCTTTCTTGAAAGCAGAAAGAATGCTAGTTTGGGGAACTAGTAATTGTCTGCTCAATACTCTTAGAAGAAGCAATTGATGTTCAAATATACCTTGCCCTCTGTTGCCTCAATGGTAAAAACATTTGATTGTTTTAGTGCTAATGAAATGGATTTCTGTGGTTCCTCCCACAGCGTCTGACATGGAGATGTGGGAACACCTATGTCCCTTGACCTTGACCTTCAGCTAATGGCATCAAGGTTAGCCAGCTAGACACTGGGAAGTTGAACTTCAGGGTCTGTTCATTAAGGTAAATGGAACCTTTGTATCGGTGAGTGGCAGCTTTCCTCAATGAAAAGGATCTGAAAGTCATGAGGCTTAAGTTGTTCAGGCTTGTATTTTGGAGAATTGTCTTTTGTTCACTATTGAACCCTCTCAAGATATACTTTACACCTATAGGTGAGTTCCAAGATGGCCTGGGCTAAGAGTGAAATTCTGTATCAAAAAGACCAGAAAACAAAATGTGGAAATTCAGGAATTGCCATGATGTGCTGACTTCAATACACACCCAGGGTTGGCACAGCTGGACTGAGGTAGTTTTAGTTTTAGTTTTTGAAGAACCTCCATGCCAATTTCTATAGTGGCTACTAGTTCATACCCACAAGTTCTTGAACTGTCTGTCTTTTCCTTCTCCCTATTTTTCTTCTTTATCTCCATCCTTCTCTTCCTTCCCTACCTCTTCTTCTTTCTTGAGGCAGAGCCCAGGTTGACCTCAGACTTACTTTGTACATAAGGATAACCCTGAGAACAGATCCCCTAAATATCCACCATCAAAGGAAAGATGGACAGTTGCTAGGAAGCAAATTCATAGCCTCATACATTCAATGCCAGCACTGGACAAACTGAGCCACATATCTAGTCTCTAGCCTTGAGCTTTCAATCCTCCTGCCTCAGCCTCTTAAGTGCTGGGACCATAGGCCTGAACTGCCATGCCAACCATATATTTTATATTAAAACAACAACAACCTCAAAGTGAAAATCTGGCTTTTGTCCATTTTGAGTGTCTGGAATTTTATATATATATATACCGATGAGAAACAGCATTCTGGATCCATGTGGTCCCCTTCTTCAAAAGGAAGTGTACTATCTTGAGGCAGGGCTGATGATAAAAGGAGACAAAATTGCTCTCCTTAGACTAGCTACTTTCTGGCCAATATGCCTGTCCCCGGTGGGGCAGCCCACACATGGGGCAAGAGTTGACCGGCTTAACAGCCACCCCGGAGAGACCTTAAAAAAATCTGGACACTGTGCACCTTATTGATCACCATATCCACAGAGGCATGTGAATAGGGATGAGAAGTAAAATGCAATTCAATCAATACATGCCTTTCTTCTGCTCCTGACCTCAAATAATGTATGTGCTGATTAAGGGGCCTGTCACTTAGTTTTAAAAGCAGTGTTAAATATTAATTACGAGTCATATGGCTCGACCCCAGGACGGGTCACCCTCTCCTTCCTTTGGGAGTTCTCCTGGGACTCTGTAAGAAACCCTACCTCCACCCAACCACTGGGAAATGGAGTGGATTTCCATTAGAAATCACCGCCACCCTCTGTTCCCACAGCATTAACCGTGGACGGGACAATTACGGAAACAGAATTCATTGTTCGAACAAGCTGAACTCATAATATTAGTGTGAATTTAAAAAATTTTTTCTTGGCCAGGAATTAAAAATAGCTCCTTCTCCCCCACCCCCTACCGCTGCCTCCCACCCTCCTGTTCTCTCGTTGCCAGATTTAGAAGCTGGGGAATCTTCATAGGTTATATCCTAGTTAGTATTCCTGAGGCAGCATGCCTGAGAGTCATTTCATTTTAAATACCAAGTCTTCACTGGATTCCTGCCAGGGAGTCCCAGTGCATGAGCCTTGTGCTGGGTGGAAGGAGGTGGAAGCAGAGGCCAAGTACCCACCTGAGGAGTGTGGGAGCTGACTTCCTGACAATACCTGTTAGGGTTGTCATGGCTCTGATGAAACTCCATGACCAAAAGGAGATCAGCTCTGTTAATAATGCGTTCTCTGGACACGTGTGAAGGCCTGAGTTCATACATCCCCAGACCCGTGTAAAAGCCTGGTGTGGTCACGCACTCTTGTAATCCTAGCACGGGACAGATAGAGACAGGTGGATCCCTGGGGTTCAGTGGCTAGCCAGTCTAGCTCGACGGCTGAGCCCTGGCCCAGTGAGAAGCTCTGTCTCAAAAACAAGGTTGAAAAGCTACCAAGGAAGAACCCAAGGTGGACGTCTGGCCTCACATGCAAGTGCATGTGCGTCTGCTTACTTCACTGCACAGGTCAGGCCAGCTGGCTGTCCAGCTTCCGGAGATCTCCCTATCTGCCTCCTGCCATTTGTCAGCTTGGACAGTCAGTAACTTCTTGGTTCATCAGACAAAGTGGGAAGTATACTAACAGTCTTGTGGTGCAAGAGCAAAGTATACATTGATAATTCAGGGTGAAAGAGACTGTAGCTTTGGGCCAAGGGATGTGCATGCGTGCGTGAGTGCGTGCATGCCTGTGTGTGTGTGTGCCTGTGTATTTGTGTGTGTGTGTGTATTGGTTTGCGTATATGTGGAGGTCAGAGGAGATCTTTCTCAATCGCTCTCCACCCAACCACCCTCCATCTTAAATTTAAAAATAATTTTAAATATTTATTTTATTTTTAATTATGTGTGTGCCTGTGTGAGAATATATATATGTTAGCGCAGCTGCCCACAGAGGCCTGAAGAGGGCATTAGATGCCCTGCAGCTGGAGTTACAGGCAGTCCTGGCCACCTGATATGGGTGCTGGGAACCAGACCCGGGTCCTATGCAAGGGCAGTACCTGCTCTTACTGCTCAGCCATCCCTCCAGCATCCTAAGTTTTTGAAACAAGGCACGTCACGGAACCTGGAGTTCAATACTTCAACTATGTTTACTGGCTAATGAGCCACAGGGGATCCTCCTGTCTCCACTTCCCCAGTGTTGGGGTAACAGACATGTTACCTCCACACTCGGTGTTTAACGTGGGTTCTGGGTCTCGAACTCTGAGCCTCATGCCTGTGCAGCGGGCCCTTTCCCCAATGGAATCATCATAAGCTCTTCTCTTATGTGGCTTCATGTCCTCTCTCCACTGGGAGGCTATGGGTCTTTAATGGTGATGTCAAGTTGTGCCCAGTGACCTTCCTCCTGGCTGCTCAGACTCTTTGATGAACAAACATTTGAGCTTCCTAATTGGGCTACTACCACAGAGAGTTATTTAATTGTTAGAGACAATAGGAGCTTCCCTAAACCCTCATGGTTGTTCCGGCTTTGTTTGGAGCTTCTGATAAGTGAGTACACCAGTATTTCTCTTGCAAGGCTCGTTTTTCCTCCCTGCTTGGCTAATAGGTGCTCCCTGCCTTATTCCTACAAGAGTTCTATGTGTCTGTTCAATTTCTCTGACGCCTTTCTCTTTTGTGTGTTTGACACGCTATCAGAGGACAGTAGAATTCTTTATGTTCAAGGGCTTGGGGAACGGCGCTCAAAGCTCGGATACAACTCAGAAATTATAAGAGGAAATAATTATTACAATAGAGAAGAAATATCACTCCAGTCTACGCTAATGCACTTAACTGTCAAACAAAGGGATTCTTAAGATGATGGAGCACGCACCACGGGGGAGAAAAATGAGAAGGGAAAAATATGGCTGCAATTTATTCCGAGGGTAACTCTCATAGGAAGGATCCCATTTTGCTTTGTAATCACTTACGGAGGAAATCGGTGGGAACAGGGGAAGAAGAATGGGGTTAGGAAAATCAGCTTGAGGGCAGGTGTCAGGGAGTCACAGTTCTTACCCCCCAGCGGAGAGCAGAGACATGAGGCACAGTTGGGAGCAGGGATGAGAGATGATCTTCATTCCAGGAGGGAGGGATGTTTAACACCTCCAAGGTCAGTGGCAGAAGGCTTAACACCTCCAGTGTCAAAATAAGACAGGGCTGGGGGAGGATCAGAGTTCGATACCCAGCACTTGCTAAAATGCCGATACGGTAGCATGCATCAGTAACCCCTCTGCTGCAGATGCAGAGACGGCTGGGTACCTGGGGCTCACTAGCCAGCCACTCTAGCCAATAGGCAAGTTCCAGGTTCAGTGAGAAGCTGCGCCTCAAACAAATAAGGTGGGGCTGGGGAGATGGTTCAGCAGCTAAGAGTATACGCTTCTCTCGCAGAGGACCCGAGTTCTGTTTCTGACACCCACATTCAGCAGCTCACAACCGCCTGTAACTCCAGCTCTAGCACATCTGACACCTTCTTCTGCCAAACAAGCACCGGCATGCCTGTACACATGTTGCCTCCACCGTACGCAAATGAACACAATTTTAAAATACACACACAAAAAATGCTAAAAAAAAAAAACAAAAACTGGACAGCAATTGAGAAAGATACCTGACGAATTCTGGCTTCTGTACCCACATTTTCCCATTTACTCATCTGGAGTAAACGAATCCTTCATTCATTCTAAGAAGGAAAAAGTGGAACTAGAGACCCAGCATGGTGGTGCACATAAGTATTTCCAGTACTTGGGAAACTGAGGCAGGAGGATGACCTCATTTCAAAATTTCAAGGGCTGATCATGTGGCTTGGCTGGTAGAGTACTTGCCTGGTAGGCATCAAGCATGAGTACCACACAAAGCTGAGCGTGGTGGTGGCATACATCCATAATCCCAGGACTTGGGAAGTGGTGACAGGAAGATCAGGGACTCAAGGTCATCCTCAGCTACACAGTCAGGTCACGGCCAGCCTGGGCTACATGAGCTCATGCCTTAAAAAAAAAAAAAAAAAAAAAAAAAAAAGGTGAAACTAGGTGTTTCTTTTTATATCACAAAAAATTAGTGTCAGGGTTTCCTTAATGCCTGGAGAGCCTGATGCTCAAAACATACCTTAGAGAAAGGAAGAAAACGAGAGGGAAAGAGGAAAGAAGGAAGTGAGCATGCTCAATGTGGTGGATACTGTGTGACTTGTTCCTCATAGGCTCGTGTGATGGAACGCTCCAGGAAATAGGGGTTCTGGAGGAAGTGGGTCTCTGAAGGGTGGGAACTAAGGTTTACGGCTCATGCTGACAAGAGCACATGACTTCTGAACCTCCCCAGATCTGTGTTCAAGGAGCACGTGGCCCCGAGTTCAAAGATGACCTTGCCCTTGCTCCAACTGCGCACCAGAGTCCCTCAGTTTCCTGACTACAGTCAAGGGGCTCCCACTGCTAGCCAAAGCACATATATTTCACACACCAACCTGATGCCACATCCCTGATGACTCCAGACTGTGTCCGCTCCCCTCTCTCTGCCTGCAACAGCTGCTCCTGCCATCTGCTCACGGAGCCAACACAAGCTGAGTTAGCATTAGTTACTTTTCTCCTCTCTATGAACACCAGACAGACTCAGCTTCAGGGAGGAAGAGTTTATTTGGGCTCGCAGTTGAAGGGGATGTAGTCTGCCTCTGCAGAGAAGGCACGGCAGCTGGGATTGGCTCTGTCTGGGACTACAGGAGCCACAGACACTGCTTCTTCACATCTCTTCAGACTAGAAAGCAAAGAACTTGGGCAGAAAGTGGGGCCAAGCACCACCAGCTAGGGACACACTTGGTGGGCGTTCCACAGTCAAACCCTAACACCAAGCAATGCACAGGCTCCCCATACCCATCAGCTGCCATCTGAGCCCAGAATCACCTCAGCTTAGCCCTCTTTAGGGACCTTTGCCTAGCAGAGTCTAAGGTTCCCAGCAGTTTTTACTAGTGTTTCCAGTGCTCCGTCTAGACAAGGTATTTCTAAGAACCTGGCATCTTTTTCAAAGAATCAGATAAGTGTTCACAAAGAGCAAAGCAGCGAGGGATTCATTCAGAAGCAAAGTGAAGGTACCAGCTAGACAATGCTGTAAGGGAGCAGAGAGCTCTGAGCAAATACGCAGCTCAAAGGGCCCCTGGTGACTTCCCGGGACTTCCTTTTTGTGGGGTTCCTGAGGGACTGACTGGTTGCTATGGGTGGAGTGAGGGTGGTTTTCTGTTTTGATTGAGAGGCTTGAGTTATGTAGGCTGTTGTTCACTGAGCATACTCTTTCCCATAATGCTTTGATTCTAATCATATGCACACTCAATCATGATGGCAAATTAGGGATTTTTTTTTTTCCCTAAAAGTTCATCCAGAGGATAGTTTGCCTTACTATATATGCACCTAAAACTATTAGTCCAGGCGATGCTGGCCCACTGCTCCTAGTTCCAAAATACCCTTCAGGATGTGTTTAGCCACAAAAAGGGAGTTTCTAGGGAGTTCCCAGGTTGATTAGGGTGGGTTCCCAGGTTGTAAACCCATGGTTAGGAAAAGGGTGTTTGTGTAGTTGAAGTCTAGTGGGGTTCCAGGTTGCTAAGCGGTCCCTATGCTTCCTTGCCTCACTAGGATCTTCGTCACCAATGAAGTCTTACTTCTTCAAACCCCTAGTCCTTTCAAGGCCAGTATCTCCCAGCCTCAGCCCCTCCTATACCCGATTTCTCTTGTGCAAGCACCCACAAACGCAAGCTTGTCCCCAGGCTGCCCCTGAACTTCCTCCTTCTGAGGAGTCCTTCCAGCCCTCTCTGCCCCATGTAGCCCATTGGCTGAGCTTCTCCTGGTCTGTCTCCTGATGAAGCCCACAGCCACACCTCACCACTTCCTCCTTTCTGGACACTGCAGTGTGGACCCCAGAAAGGAAGCCACACATCTCTTCGTCTCCCCTGGGCCAGCGCTAGACAGGCCTGCTGTTTTCATTGCACTTAGGATTTGTTTTTGTCACAGATGGTGAGACAGGCTTTCACAGAAATGACTGTCCCAGAGGAAGATTATACTCGCAAATCCCTAGGCTGGGATTGGGAGGCAGGAAACACTCAGGCCAAGCTGGGGAGCACCCTCGCTGCAGGAGAGCCTTGAGTGTGGCTTCAGGAAATGAATAAGCCTGGGCAGAATGGTTTAGCTCTGGCCATTTGTTTTGTTGTTGTTTGGACTGGATTTTTTTTTTTTTTCAGTTCTAGGGATCAAACCCAGGGCCCTCAGGATACAAGCACTGAGCCACGTCTGCAATCTTCAGGGCTGACTTATTTGGATTATTCCAGTGTGCTCTAGGTCCTTCAAACTATCCCTGTTTTGTCTTGAACTGGTCCCGAGGTGAATAGGTGTTGTGTGACTTCTCCTGGGAGACAGGAGCAAGTATCTATTTGCTCCAGATACGAGGTTGACAACAGTCTTAAGAAACTGTTCTATCCAGATCCAGCTTAGTGGACTGGTGAGTTTGCTGGGGCTACAGAGGAATGTCCCCCTCCCACCAACACACACAGACACACTGACATACACACATATATACACATACATGTATACACACAAATATGTGCATATACATACACACATATACCAACATGCACACATATATACACATACATATATACACACAAATATGTGCATATACAAACACACACACACACCAACATACACATATATATACATACATGTATACACACAAATATGTGCATATACATACACACACACCAACATGCACACACATGCACACACATATACACACATGAATACACACACATATACATATACACACATGCACATATATACATAAATATATATATACACACAAATCCACACACATGTACACAGACAAATACACATATATCTATATATACACATACACACAAACACACACTCAAATATACACATACACACACATATTGTTTTAGGTTTGTAAGAAGCAAGGCTTTAAAAATATGCAGGTTGTTGTTGTTGGAGATACAGCAGAATCTGCTTGGAGGTTTGGACTATGAATTTGATCAGGAAGCTGATTCATCTCCATCAGTTCATTGCTGTCTGGGAATGGGTGTGGACTCGGAGTGTATTAGTTACTTTTTGTTGTTATAACAAAGAAACCATGACCTAAAGAGAGTTATGAAGGACAAATGTTATTTGTCCTTATGATTCCAGAGCGGGAGTCTATAGTGACAGAGTACAGCAAGCAGCAGGCGGCCAGAATGGGAAGTTGAAAGATTGCATTTTGTCACACAAGAAGCCGAGAGAGAGTGAACTCTAAATGGACTGAGGCTATAAACTCCCTAAGTCCACTTCTTCCAGCAAGGCTGTACCCCCCCCTCAAAGGTTTCATAATCTCCCCCAACAGCACTGCCAACCAGGACCAAGTATCTAAACACCATGAGTCTGCAGATGAAAGCTTCTTATCCATTGTACCAACCTCAGTTGGGGTGGCATGGTGCTCCTGGGGGGGCCATTGGGGGACACCCACTGTTCACCACTGCCCACCTACTCCCTCCCTAAGAGGCAGCTTCAACCCAGATTGCCACTATTGAAATGCCCCTTGTTTGCTTTCCCTCACTGCACTGGTTTCCCCCCGCCCCATTCATTCATTCTCAGTCTTCAGCATATCCCTTTCCCATTTGCTTTTATTACAGGGTGTGCTAATTGCTGTGGAGGAGGAAGACATTACTTGGAGTGTGTACACACACATCCTCTTGTGGGTTCATTAAGTGTTAAATAATTAGGTTACTGGTGTTTTAAATGCTCTTTTATGCAAAAAAGAAATATTTCGTGGGTTGTTAGATGGATGTTAGAGAGAATTTTAGTAACTTTAGGAAATTGCTGGAGGTTTAGAATAAACTGGGAATGTAGTAGAGTATCTTTTCGCTTAAAAGGTGCAATATAGATTCAGGAGGCAGAGGCAGGAGGATTATGATTTCTGGACCAGCCTGGACTCCAGAGGAAGATCCTGTTTTGAAAAATTGAGGGCAGCAGATGTGGCTTAGTGGTAGGAAACCTGCCAAGAACCCTACAGTTAGGGGCTGGGGTGTGGCTCAGTGGTAGAGCACCTGCCTGGAATCCCCCAGTGAGGGGCTGGGGTGTGGCTCAGTGGTAGAGCACCTGCCTAGAATCCCCCAGTGAGGGGCTGGGGTGTGGCTCAGTGGTAGAGCACCTGCCTAGAATCCCCCAGTGAGGGGCTGGGGTGTGGCTCAGTGGTAGAGCACCTGCCTAGAACCCACCAGTGAGGGGCTGGAGTGTGGCTCAGGAGTAGAGCACCTGCCTAGAATCCCCCAGTGAGGACCTAGGGGCGTGACTCAGTGGTAGAGCACCTGCCTAGCACGCAGCCTGATGTTCAATATGTAGGAGAACCCTGCCACCACAACCAAGGTGGAAAATAGTTCCCCAGAATCTAAAACCTTGCTCTGTGATGTGTTTGTATTCAGATTCATTTGTAAATTTCTGAGCTGCAGAAATTTACACTGGTTCTTTTAATTGACTACATAGTATTTCTTAGCGCAGAGGAATCAGAATGTATCCGTGATTGAGTCAGAATGAATCCCCAGCTTAGTTTTCCTGAGCAAAGATTGGTTTCTTTTTGTCTTCCTCCCCTACTACAAACAATCCTAAAACATTGTTGAAACTTTTCTGTTTTTTTCAGTCACATTGTTACAGGGCTGTAAGAACCCTGTTCCCCTAATCTATCAGATGGTAGCAATATGGTACAATAAACAGCTCCCATCCATCCAAGCCGGTTATCTATCTTTGGTTTTCCTAGTACAGGTTAGATTGTCTGTAGTGGGATAGCCTGTTCAAAGGATACACATTTAAATTTTTAGTGGCTATTTTAGAGGTTATTCTGGTTAAAGATTACAGCAATTCTTACACTTAAGAAACAGGTGATCAAGGATCTGGTTTTCCACAGTTCGGCCAACATCCGAAGTTATTATCACATCTAACCATTCACTAATCCCGAGAGCAGTCTCATTTCCACTTCCTGGACTGCTTAGCATGGAAGAGCCTCTCCCCTCAAGCTTGCTAGGTGATTTCGATTTTCTCTTCTGTGAACTATTTTTTTTTTTTTTTTTGGCATGGCCTCCCGAGATATCTCTATTTTCCCATCCATGAAATGGGGACTAATAAGACTCATGGACATTTAATAAGTCAACACACTGAAGACCTCTGCATGCAGGGCAGTGGATTTTCCTGGTGCAAGGGCATCTTGGCAACTGGGAGCCAAGGAATACCGCGAAGCCAAGCCACACAACAAACCTCATGCAAAAGGATTTTTTCTTTTTTTGGAGTGGGGTGAGACACAAAATGGTGACTGCCTCTGCACGGGAAGAGAGAGACAGTGGAGGGTTGGAGGGTTGGGCTTCAGGAAAGGCCTTCATTGGGTATTTTTTTGGCGGGGGGGAGTGTGTGTGGGTATTTCCAAATCTGAGGGTGGAGATTTCTAAAACTAAGGATGGGATTGGGGGAGATTTCCAAGTCTTGGGCTTGGGGTTGGGCCAGGGACAGGGCGTTTTCTCCCTGACCTATTTTCCTACAGTGGGTATACCTGTTATCCCAATGCCTGGGAGGTAGGGGCAGAAAGATCTTGTGTTTAAGACCAGCCTAGGATGCATAACACGAATCTGTCTCAAAACAACATGACGAACTTAGAAGTCACCATTATTGTGACCATATTCGGTGCCAAATATGAGGTGAATATTATAATCATTTAAGGTATTTTTTTAATGTCTTCCATACATTAATCTTAGGAAGAAAAAATTCATGTGAAGATGAGAGAAAGATATTATGGGCTGGATGAAATAAGAAGCCAGCATCAGTGAGAGTTAGGGTAGGCTGGTGAGATGACTCAGCAGTCAAAAGCACTTGCTGCTCTTCGAGAGGACCAGAGTGCAACCCCAGAAGCCATGTTAAAAAGCCAGGCATGATGGTTGTGCACACTCACGACAGCCAGCACTGGGAGAAAGGGACAGAAGGGTCTCTGGAGCTGGCCGGCCAGTTGGGAGACTGCCTGGTAAGTGGATGGTGTTCTGAGGAATGACATCTGGAGTTGATTTTTGTCCTCTAAAGACAGGTGTGGGCATGTGGACCCTTTACGGAGATACACACACACACACACACACACACAAGAACCAAGGCTGGGGACTGAAATGGGGATGATTGGCAGGGGTGGGTTCCATGCCAGTAACATCTAATGGTCTGATGATGGTCAGTGATTGGAGTTGCATGGTCAGAGCACAGGGACCTCCCCGTTTCGATGAAATGGGACCAATTATTCATCTTACTCTGGATATTCAGAGGATCTAACCAACCTGCCCAAGGCCACACAGCACAAAGATGGCCAAAAGTGTAACCTTAGTCCCTGAAGGCTCCTTTATCCCATCTCTCTTGTGTGTGTGTGCACGTATACGTGTGTGTGAATGTGTGCACGCTTGTGGTGTGGGGATGTGGAAGCCAGAGATCAACTGGGATGCCGTTCCTCAGATGCCTTCTACTTAGCTTTCTGAGACAGAGTCAATCACTGCCCTGGAGCTCAACTGATCAAGTAGGCTGCAGAGGCTGGGCAGGGAGCTCAGGTCTTCACCTGCCTCCATTTCCCCAGTGCTGGGATTACAAGCACACACCATCACTTCCGGTTTTGATATGTGTTCTGAGGATCCAAACTCAGGTCCTCATGTCTGTGTAGCAAGTACTTCACCTGCAGAACCGTCTCCACAGTCCACCCCAACCCTTTTGCTTGCTCGGTTGCTTTTTGAGATGAGTCTCATGAAGCCCTGCCTGACTTTGAACTTATTATGTAACTAAGGCTGGGCTTGAATTGCTGATCCTCCTGGCTTCACCTCCCAAATGCAGGGGTTACGAAGAGGAACTGCCGACTCTTATTATCTTTTTAAGAAATTGAACTAACTGGTGGGATCCAGATGGGTCCTGCCCTTAGGCTGGAAAAACAGGCTGCTCTGTCAGGTGTGAGATGGCGATCCCCATCTCTCGATTTCTTTGCTAGAATTTTAAGAAAAAACATGAAGTTCCCAATGCTATTGTGTGTCCTTGTGCGTTTCCCTCTCAAGCCAATTATGGCAGAAATTAACCGAAATGCCAAGTTTCAGCAGAGAGCCATTCATCCGCAGGTGCCTGTCATTAGGGGAACACTGGCTGTTTGCAGACATGCCGTCTCAATGCTGTGTTCAGAAACAAACTACGTGGGTTTCTCGTCTGCCATCACTCATGTTAACGCGTGTGTCTGTCTTCCTGGTGTAATCTGCTATAACTATTTTAAATAAATCAGTAACGCCATCCCTTGGTGGCAGTACAGGAATGAAGTTTTCCCTATGAAAATAAAATGAGAATCTATTGTTATTACTATTATTATTTTAATCGAGGCTGGCAGAAGCCTGAAAAAACCCATATGGAAGTGTTTGGGTTTTTACTTGCTCTTTCTCTTCCTTTCTTCCTTTCTCTCTTTCTTTCTCTCCCCCTCCCTCTTTCTTTCTTTCTTTCTTTCTTTCTTTCTTTCTTTCTTTCTTTCTTTCTTTCTTTCTTTCTTTCTTTCTTTCTTTCTTCCTTTTCTTTCTGGGTTTAAATAATTCACCTCTAATATCCAGTCCAGAAGAGGGATTGAACAAATAAACCGTCTCTGGCAGGCTCCTACAGGCCCTGGAAATGGTACTATGACTCCCTCCTAGCCTAGAGATGCATTAGCCACCACAAGACTTTGCTGCTCAGCCACGGAAATCACTGCGGTGAGTTCTGAGATGAGACTGGGCAAAAAGAAAACTTTCGGTGCAAGCAACTAGGTAGGCCTGCCTTAGAAAGCACTGTCCATGGGGATGGCGAGACGGCTGAGCGGGAGAGTGTGGCATAAGCTCCAGGGTCTGCGTCTGGGTTTCCAGCATCCACGTACAAAAGCCAGTCACAGAGGCGCATGTCTGTGATCTCAGCTCTGGGGAGGTAGAGACAAGAGGACTCCTGGGGCTCTCTGGCTGGTCAGCTCAGCTGAAGTGGCAGGCAAGTGCCAACTTCAGTGAGAGACACTGTCTCCAAAAGCAGCGTGGAGAGCAATAGAGAAAGACACACGGTGTCAACCTGTGGCCGCTCACTTGTGTACATAAGGGCGAGGGAATCCACATAGGCACATGTGAACATACCTCACCCGCAGATATACACAAATTAAAACCTTTTTAATTATAAAAAAAAGAACATGGACTCTAGTCCCTCACGCTGGAGGACCTGGATGTTTAAGGATGACAAAGGTGAGGTCGAGTGATTTTTTTTCTCGTGGACAGTGGTTATGTGCATACAGGAGTGTGTGCGCATGTGTGATGTGTGTGCATTTTAAGGCACTGAAGCAGCATCCGTATCAATCATCACCAAATCAGGCACGGGAAAGTGAGTCTGAGGTCTCAGTCTTGAACTGGAGAGGACCAGGCTTTTCCTCGCCTTCCTGTGCCTTGCCTGTACATCGTGAATCGACATCTGAACATACCTCGGGTGACCAGCTAGGACACCAGGGCTGAGGGTGGGTGAACTTCCTTTCCCTTAGTGATGCAAGTCAGCATTTCAAAGGGCAAGGTCCAGCTTGCCCTTCCTGGTAGTTGCTGCCTGGCTCTGTGGGGCTGATAGTGGATTCCAGGTTAACCAAGTGGGAGGGTCTCCGCCGCAGCTGTTTGGTTTTCCTGCTCAAACCTGAACCTGTTGCTTTTGGTTCAGCCGCAAATGAGACTGTGACCAGCGATCTGTGAAGACAGCTCAGCCAGGAGAGAAACCCAGCTTAGGGACTGAGCCGACTTCCTGTAGCTGGGTCCAGACACACGGGCAGCTGTGGGGCTTTCTAGGCCAGGCATGAGAGGAGTGGATACATCTTTTCCCTGGAACTGTCTTTAAGCAACTGCAATACCATTTCCTTTAAAAATTACGTATGTATTATTATTGTGGGGAATGTGTGTATGTGTGTGTGTGTATAAGAATGTGTGTGTTTGTGTGTTTGTATGATGCATGGATTTATACGTGTATGTGTCTATGTGTGTATGTATGTGTGCAGTACGTGTGTGTTTGTTTATATATGTGTGTATGTGTATTTTTGTGTGTGTATGAGGAATGTATCAATGTGTGTCTCTGTGTGTATGTATGTGTGTGTATGTTTCTGTGTGTGTATGAGGTATGTATCTGTGTGTGCATATGTGTGTGCCTGTATGTGTATGTGTTGACTTGTGTGTGTCTGTGGTGTCTATGTGTGTGTATGTGTGTGTATGTATGTGTGGTCCATGTACTATATGCATGTACTCCTGCATATATGGAGGCCGGAAGAGGACACTGGTCACCCTGCTCCACCACTTTCCATCTTATTCCCTGAAACAGTACCTCTCACTGGACTAGGAGTTAGAGTGGCAGCCAGCAAACCCCAGCAATCCCCCTGCCTCCATACTCCATAGAGCTAGAGTTTTTATTCAGTGCAGATAATTCTTTCCATGAATGCTGTGGGGATTTGAACGCAGGTCCTCACACTTGTGCAGCCACCTCCCCAGCCCCTTGTTTTGTTTCTGAAACTGAGTCTTATGTCTCCCGTGCTGGTCTTGAACTTATGATCCTCCTGCCTCAGCCTCCTGAATGCTGGAATTATAGGGGTGCACCATCACACCAGGCTTTATTTTTTTATTATTTCAATGATGCATGTAACAAGGTAGACCATGGTAATCTGACATGTGTTAGTACACAGTACTGGTGATCTAGTGATCAAGCGTGCCTCTCCTGGGGGGCACATGGGCACCCTGTTCAGCTGTCAGCAGACTCCACTTTGGTGAACAGGATAGGTCACCAAGGAGGACATGGAAAACAATCTGTAGTAACTCAGAACTGCTTAGGATCTCTCCTCAAGTCCTGGCCACCTCTGATCCCACAGGACATTAAAAAGCTCCAGGGAGCAATGCAGAGCCATAGCGAATTCACACCTAACAAATACCTTTCTGCTTTTGTTTACTGGACTGTTTCAGGTTAATAAGGAAAGAAGATAGAACAGCTTGCCCTCTACCTTGGTTTCATTTCCATTGCTGTGATAAAATACCCTGAAAAAAAGCAACCTGAGGGAGAAAGGGTTGTTTTAGCTCACAACTCCAGGTGACAGTCAATTCTTGCAGGGAAGTCAAGGCAGCAGGAACATGAAGCATCTGGTCACATGAAACCCCCAGTCAAGAACAGAGGGAAATGAGGGCATGCATACCAGTTGCTCCACCCACTTTTCCTATTCTCATACAGCCCAACTCCGATTCAGGGAATGGCGCCACCCACAGTGGGCTGGGTCAACTAACAATCAAGACAGTTTCCTACCACATGGCCACAGGTCAACTTGGTCTAGACAGTCCCTCATTGAGACTCTCTTCCCAGGTGTTCTAGGCTGTCGGGGTTGACAATTAAAACTGACCACCACAGCGCCACTCAGCCCAGCATAGGAATTTAACCAGGACAGATAGGGTACAAGCACCTCTTACACCTTGGAAGAGCAGCATGAGCTTGTAGCAGCAATGGTGTGTGTGAGGGGGGTGTTCCCCCTGCTCCTTGCAGCAGCCAGACACCTCCTCCTTCTTTGAGTGCACCACTGGCTTCTTCCAGTTCTTTCGAAAACATCTAGTAAAGTCACTCACTCAAACCCTCTTACTATCAGATACGAGTCTATTATTCCCAAAGCATCCAAAATCCTGCTTGGCTCGTACAGAGCAACTTGCAGAGAGGTGTGGCAGCCTGCAGTGGTGGTTCCCAGCGAAGGGTTAATCTCCCAAAGCAGTTAGCAGAAATCAAAGAATTGCACACTCTCATTATCTTTTAACAAACATATCAGGTTAATAGCTGTCACCACTGCTTTCCGTACAGCCTCCTATCATGGTGTTCTATGAGCACTGACATCTGCGTGTTTGCTGCAAGTTGACAGTATAATAGCGGCTCCTACCAGAAGTTTCCTTTAATGCTTTACATACGCTTTCCTGCAGGTTGCCACAAAGGATTTGAATAATTACTGTGTTTAATGGGGAATCCTTCTCTTGTCTAATCTCCTCCTGCAGAAGAGTTGGTGAACATTCCAGATTGTCCAAGAGTATCTCTCAACACTGAGCCACAAATTCACTCATTCTTTAACTTTTTCAGCATGGAAGGTGGAACCCAAGGGACTTTTCAAATGTTGGACAGGTACTTGGCTGCTGAACCATGCCCTACCCCCTCACT